>LR999957.1:147332337-147957337 GCA_905220385.1 Xylota sylvarum | reverse complement strand
AAAAAAAAAATTATAAAATTTTGCATTGGCGAGCTAATAGCTCGCTTCCGGCAGACCAAACAACAGCAAAACGCACTTCAAAACTAGTTTCGTCGATTTCAACCTCTTTGGAATGAGCTAAATGGTCGATTCCATCACCATCACCAATCAATATGTATCTAGAACAGAACACTGATCTGCGAAGGTGTTACATCTGTGGGATCTGAACGCCGGCCGGCTAACTGATCTGTCTGTTTGCTGCAGATGCATGAAGACTATGACGGAAAAGAAATTGTCTTGAGATGGTGGTTAGATACTTAGAAGTAATTTTTTCCGGCATGTGCGCGCATACGCAATGGATTAAGTTACACATGTACATAATGTGGGTTGTTGTTGGTATTTTGTTGCGTGTTTAACAATAAAGGCCGTAGGATGGAGCCTTGAGGGTGGCCATTTAGAGATGATGTTTGATTGACAGTTTGATGTCATAACGTTGAGAGAGGGTCAACATGGCTTTCATATTTTGGATTGTTTTCAAATGCAACACAAGTTTTTGTAGCACACTTGTAACAGAAATTTAGAAAATAATCAGTGAATGCATATCACCGCATAAATTCAAGAAACCTCACTTTCTTTGTGTGAATATTAGAATTAGGAGCTATAAGCATAAATGTATCAAATAGTTCTGAGTAACACCTTTTTGATGCGCTGGAGAGGTGAAATCCTTTATGGATACTTCCATGATCTCCCATGTTTACGTGGCTTAATCACCCCCCTAACCATATCAGTGCTCTAAGACTATTTGAACTTGCTTAAGATTTGACTAGAATAGAAACAGGGGTTACTGAGTAATGGTGTATTATCTAATGGAAGCGTAATTAGATACATATTGGGTTTCTTCACAATTACTCGCTTCAAAAGTTGTTGCTGAAACCTACGAAGGATAACTAATGATTTAATGAAATCAGTTACATTGTTCCTTTTATTCCTTATTAAACGAAAATACTTCTTTACACTCTAAGGTATGTACATACATATGTATCTAATATCTCACTTCATCTCTCACATCAAAAATGACTTTGATTACACGGAAGTCCTTAAAAGAAACACCACCTCTGTCATAAATGGCAATAACCATCAAAACCCTTTCTTTCTCATAACAATTAAAACACTCAGCAAACATCACACTTGTGGAATTTTTTAAATAAACATTTTTTTATAAATCATTTTAAAACATTATCCAAGAAGGAAGACAGATTCTGTTTCACCGTCAGACAAATGATTAACTGAAATGTCGCCAAGGTTACAATCCTAAAAAAAAAAATAAAAATCTACACAAAACTCTGAAAAATTAATTACCGCACTTTATCATCGAGAATAGTGTCGCGCAGTTGTCTCAATAACTTGTGATCTTCAAGTGGTCGGTAAATAAACGGCTTTTCTGCGAAGATATTGCCATTACTACTAGCATAAAACCGATTTAAGTCATTTCATAAAAAAATATATACATATATGATATATAAAAGAAAACACTTCTCTATCTGTGTGCGATTTATTATTATTAATTGTAGTGACGAAGAAAAAAAAAAAAAGATTATAAAATGCCACTCCCAATTGACTACATGAAATTCTATCTCAGACTCCCTGGAAACTCTTATCAACACTCGATGGGCCATAAGTCACTGTCTCATTTGAGTACAACAAATGGGTAGCTGCAGCCAGGGAGTAAGCAAGCCCGCACGAAACAATCAATAATATAATGGACATAAAGCAAGATACTACTGGTCGAGCCAGGCGTGCCCCTATGCCATGTGCAATAAACCAAACCACAATAAGAGACCTCGAGTGCTGTAAGATAAAGTATCAGAGTACACAACTCAAAGGACAGCGAGCGAGTGAATTCTCAACAATTACATTGTTTCCAGGCAACATTTTCGCACCTTAAACTATTTTGTGGAGAACAGCCTGCTACAGTCATATACCAGACGACAGATAGGTATATTGTACTCTCTAAAGTTGCTTTGCAGTTGAAGGAATGTGTAAGAGGTTGGATTTCAATGTTTCTTTCCTTTTTCAGTGGCTGTTTACGTTCTGTTTCGTATACTGCTGGGGTATAAGAATATAGAAAAAGCCACTGAGGACTTCGAAAAAAAAAACAATTCATTGGAATAGCAAGCCTTAAACTTAAATATTGGGAAGCGTTCTCATTTGGTAATAGTTATTTTCTAATAAAATGTCGTGAATGATTCCTAACCTATTTATCGCCACTTTAGAGAAAAGGTACCCTGCGTGTACTTTGTTGGAACTCAAAATACTATTGGTTAAGGTACAGCGTTTTACTCACTTACTTAGGGGCGCTACAGTTTCGGGTGAACCTGGGCCTTAACCAACAAGCCTCTTCAGTTAGCCTGGTCCTTAGCTAACTGCTTGCAGTTGCGCACTCCAAGTCGGTTGAGGTTCCCTTCTACTTGTGCACGCCACCTAAGGCGAGGTCTTCCTCTTCTGCGTTGTCCCACTCAATTAGAAGAATCTGCGGGCCGGAGCACTGGTGTCTATCTCAAACGGCATCAGTCGTTGACTAGGTCGAAAAAACCCAGCATATATGTACTTGGTTTTTGCCTCGTTTACTGCTAAACCCATTTTCCAGCTTCCGTTTCAATATTAGCGAACACACGGTGACAGCCTGCTGAGTTCTACCAATTAAATACATATGTATGTCAATATCGTCGGCGTACGCTAACAGTTGCATAGACTTTTGAAAGATTGTGCCCCCGGTGTTGGCTTGTGAATTTCGCACAATTCTTTGAAGTATGATATTGAAGAAGTCATATGACAGCGCATCAACTTGTCTAAATTGACATTAAAGGTCTCGATAAGGTCGTTAACGACCTTAATGGAACAGCGAGCGTTCTCCATCGTCATTCTGCACAAAGGGATAAGTCTGGCAGGAACCACCAAAGTAGTCATGGCTCTGTATAGATCGTCTCTATCGATAAAAAGGGTGGTGAGTATCGATTTGGAATTCGAGAGTTTTTTCCAGAATTTGGTGAATCAATCGGGTTTTTAACGAAGGGTTTCAGACGTTCGCATAATACTTAGGATCTTGTACGCGATGTTAAGGAAACTGATACCTCTGTAGTTTGGCGCAATTGAAGGTGTCCCCCTTTTTGTGGATCGGGCAAACGATGTTTAGATTCTATTCATCGGATCATTCATTGTCAGCGTATAGGCCTCATTAAACTACCTCTTCCTGTTACTAACTACCTCTTCTGTTCCTTATTCAATATTTACTGATTGAATTTTCAGGGTCATCTATCCTCATTTAACACAGAAACGTTTATTTGACTTTTCAAAGACATCTTTTTCGGTGCACGTAGTCAGTCAGTAATCCCTGTCCTCTCGAACTAGTGGCTTCATGACCCAGTTCAAAACGAGCCTAAAAAAGCTTGGTCTGAAGAGCCTTGACTCAATAGTATCCCACATAAAGTATTCCTTGTTCTTTTATCATTCATTAAAACTCTTAAACCTCATGGGTAGAAGTCATTACTAAGTATTTCTTTTTTGTCATCTAGATACTTTTACCGATATATTGTAAATTTACATGTAGAATATAAGCTCTTTCACTAACCGCAACACTACGAGAAGTATGCCACCTGAAACTTCGATACCAAAACCTGTTGCCTTACACTGTAGGTAATCTTACGAAATTTAATGAAAATAGGATAAAAAAATCTCTGCTACAGAGTAACATAGAACCTAAAACACTCAGAACAAAACCACAACCAGTTTCATCTCTTTTGCCCTTACCTTCCTTCATTCCTATAGTGAGAACAATTGCCATGGCCAAAAACCTGCTACTATACACCTATTTGCTCTAATGGACATGTGTCTTCTTTCCAACTGTAAACTCTATCGTAATCATCAACATGGTCGTCATCCAAGTCTCGAAGCATTTATATTTATTCTTTATCATGCGCCACAAACTTAACTTAAACTGAACCTTCTTGTTCATTCAGCCTGCCTTACCGCTAGTCAAATGCAATCGTTCCCCTCAAAACGAAAAGGTTATGCAATACAAACAACAAAATGAACAGACAAGGCAACATAACATATAGCAGCTACCAACCGCCAGAAGCAGTGTGGGGAAACAGTTCATAGTTCAAAGCACTTTAGTTGCTACTAAAACCAACAGACGACGGGGTGGCAGTAGGCACAGGAAGACAGACCTCACTCAACCAAACGTTGTTACTTTCTGGCCCTGGCGCAATCTGCACGCGAAGATGTCTGCTGCCGCAACCGAATAAATGAATGAAATGCATATAATGTGCGATCCCAGGGAACACAGAACTGTTACATTGCTTTTTGTTATTGCTTGACTTTAATATGGGAAAATGTGATCGTCTTCATGAACCGAAGAAGGTCTTCACTTCATATTCGTTGTAATGATGTCGGTTATGCGATGTAATTTTCCGTTTCAACAACTTGTAAGGCGGAAGAAGTCTTACTAGGCTTGACTGTAACGAGACGCTTATATCTTTGTATGTATACTTTGGGTGGTCGAATGATTTCAGTATATTTCCACCTGATACATATCTCATGCAAAAATCGTGAAAAGTTAATTAAAACTTGATATTTCTGCAACCACATTATTATCCATACAGATTAATACTTCCTTCCTTTGGGCCTATATCGTCTTTGATTTTGAAGACTTCTTATGATTTAATGACCCCCTCATGTGTGTGAATGGTAAGACGCAGTCCAGCGTAATCTTCAAAAGCCATTCTCTCTCTCTCTCTGGTGAGGAAGTTCACGATTGTTTGTGCGAAATGATTTATGTGGATTTTATTATAATGTCTCGTGCAAAAGTGCACTACACTTTATGATGATAAAGATATAAAAATCAGTAAAAGTGTTGAGGGTTTTGAAATTACTTTGTTTTAATGACCGGGACATAAAGTGTTGTTCAAAGAATATCACAGAGGACAAAGGGGACTCGATTGAGTATACATATGTATGTACATACGCTGGTCGAATTGATAGAATATTTTTTATTAGCTTCGTTGTTGTGGACTGAGAAGTGCTTATAACAAGGGGAATTTCCGGTTCGGGGAAATATATACATACATATGTACATACATGTATGTATCGTGACAAACGTTGTTTAGCCTCTAAGCGTATCCAGATCGTAGAATGAAAATTCCTATCGTACTAAAACAGTTTATTAGTTCTGTGTCTGTATCACTGCAATAAGTATTGGCAATCTGCTAACCAGATTAATGGTCTTGTGCAGTCATAGCCTACTGTGGTCCATGAGCTGTAAACTCTTAAGTCAGGTATGTAGAAGTTTCTCTCCAAACATTTGTGTATAACTCTTCCTTGAGGAGAGTGGTTGGTATCATTGTTGACGTTGTTCCGCAGGTCCTGTTTTTGCAAAGATTGCCATTTTTCAATCCATCATAGCCAATAGCTATGAATGCACTACTTTGTTTGAAAGCGAGCTTTGCAAAGTACCAAGGTGCTTTATTTCCGATTTAGATAACTCAAAGGGAAAGACCTCGCTTAAGAGTATTCAAATTAAAAAAGCTACGTACAATTATGGGTGGACGACTTTCGAGAAAAGTCTAACGGGGACTTAAGTTCTATCGCCACTTTGGGCGCCATCATTCAAGCTTGCACCCTACCCTCGATAAATTGTCATTATATGATTTACAAAATGTTCATAGGTTGTGTCTATCTCAGTAGAATTCTCTAAAGCAAGTGCAAAGCTATCCATAAATCTTAACCAAACCACTATTTTCCGTAAAACAGACCAGTGAATGTTTCTCATAAGCACTGCGAAAGTTTTACGCCAATAAATTTGAGTTCCTTTAAGTGCCTACTCAATTACTGATTCCACTTCGCTAATCTAGCATTGACCTTCTTTGCCAAGAAATAAAACTTTTCCTTCATTTATCAACTAGCAACAACAACTAATTTCTATTCATTTCCCATTCATTTCTTTTTATAGAGGCAAATTTGCCGCTGTCCGTAGAGCCATTCACAAGGGATCCGGCGTACATTTCGCTGCGAAATTTCTAAAACGCCGCCGCCGAGCTCAGTCGTCGGACAAAGAGATAAAGCATGAGATTGCTGTGCTAATGCTGTGCCAGGGATCCGACAATATTGTCAAACTGAATGCCGTTCATGAGTCCAGATCAGATACGGCTCTACTATTGGAACTGTAAGTGTAGATAGAACCACGCGTTCGCGAATTAGCAGTAATAAATTATTTGTTTACTTATTTATTTATTTATTAATTTTTTTTTGCAGAGCGACTGGAGGAGAGCTACAAACATTTCTGGACAACGAGGAATCCCTTTCTGAGGCACAGACACGTATTTGTATGCGCGAAGTACTTAAAGCCCTTCAGTTCCTGCACAAACGTTCGATAGCACACTTGGATCTAAAGCCACAGAATATCTTGCTCACCGGTGAAAGGATCGAGGGTAAGTTAACATCATCATGAGTTGTAATATCAACTGTGTGAGTGCAGTGCATGGGAATTGTAATGAGAACAGTGTGAAGCGCGTGTTTTTTTGCTGCTCTTTCTCTCTGTCTTTTGGCGATGCCACATAAATCATTACAATCGGCGCACGAACTTTGACTTTGTTGCACGGTGTGGTTTTGTCTTAGAGAGTCGGGCAAAGTTTGTGTATCTTACAGCTACTGGCATTCAATGGAGTATACATATATGGATGGCTGTAGTAGTTGATATGCACGAGATATCGAAAAGGAAGAAACAGGGAAAGTTGTTGTGCATACAGATTTGTCAGATCAAGGTTATCTGTGTGTCTGGAGAGAATAATTTAAAAGGAAATTTGTTGACCTAGTCCGTGGGGATAAGTAACATAATGTAAACAGAAACAACCGACGACCAGAGTAGTCGTAAAAATTTGAGAGTCTAAAAACTAGATATCGAAATACAGTTCCAGACAAATAGTTTTGTTAGGCCACTTCTAGTCTTGCGCTTGAGTCAAAGAACCTTTATTGAAAGCTTCGCATTATTTTTGTATTTCATTTGCGCTTCTCTTTGGGTCTAGTTGATGCAAATGAGTGTACGGGGTTAATAAATCTACCACAAGATAAAATACTCATCCTGTATAATATCCTTTCACACGCGTTCCAATTGGATCCCCAAATACAAGCATCTGAAACATCGATCGTCAACAACCTACATACATACCTACATACATATGTACATATTGATTTAAAATCTTTTCAAATTATGAGGCTCTTACTCAGAAACCCATGTCAAAACATCTCGTCGACACCCTGTAAGACACTGCATTAAGTAAGCACTGCTATTACCTCTTGCACGTTTTAACCACTAAGCCTTAAGAATTTTATTGAGTTTAATCATACTTTTCTTTACACAGATGGCCTAAAACTATGCGACTTTGGAATATCCCGTGTTGTAGCCAATGGTAGTAATGTTCGGGAAATACTTGGCACCCCAGACTATGTTGCACCCGAAGTACTACAATACGAACCATTATCTCTAAAAACAGATATTTGGTCCGTAGGTGTCCTAACATATGTCCTTTTAACGGGCTTTTCACCATTTGGTGGTGACACTAAACAAGAGACCTTCCTTAACATATCACAATGTGCCCTCACGTTTCCCGAGAAACTCTTTAAAGGGGTATCAGCTCATGCCATCGACTTTATACGGCGGGCATTGCGCGTTAAACCAAAGTAAGTATCAATATTAATTTTTGTATTTATTTCTATTCATACTCAAATTCCTGTTTTCTTATTTCACTCCATAAAGTAAATAAAGACTAGACTAGCAGTTGATTAATTTTTTATCCACTTTTGCAGTGACCGCATGACAGCAACAGGATGTCTGGAACACATTTGGTTGCGCGACGAGATGTCCGTCGATAGAAAAATCCTCAACATATCCACAGCTCATGATGATCTATCCTCAAATGGTGGTGGCGGTAGTGGAGGCAGTGGCCATTCTGATGATGAAGAAGACGACGATGAAAATAGCAGCAGCAGCAGTGACAGCAGTACCAACCAGAGCATGAACGGCAGGACTAATGGTACCAAAAAAACGATGCACAATGGTACAACAAGAAATAGTGCCCCAGCAATTGTTAGTTGTTCCAACAGTCATACATCCACCTGCTCTAGCACACCCTCATCTAAGCAACAACAACACAATGGTTATCAACAACAGCATCACGATCTAAATCCTTCAAATCGCCGCCATTCTTCCGATGCCAACAAAGAGAATACTTTTTTACGGAAACCCACACCGATGAGCAGCAGCGGCAGCAGCACATCGACCAACTCTTCCATATCCTCCAAATTGAATAGTAGCAGTGGACCTGCCACAATTAATCCCATCCAACAGCAGCAGCAACAATTGCAATTGCCAACATTAAATGGATCAGCAACAACACCTTGCTTATTTCCAGATGCGCCCACCACGCCCAAAGTTATCCGCAAAGCTCCGACTTCCGAGTCATCGCCGACAAGCGTAAAAGCCTTGGTCAAGAAATTCCAGCTGGAGAGTACGCAGCAACCTTTAACAGCACCGAGTTTACTTTTGAAAGAGGCCCATCACAACAACAACAATAATAATAACAACAATAGTGATAGAAAATTTAACGGTCATTTAATCCATCACCACCAATACAACAGCACTTCCTCCTCTAAGTATCATAGTCATAATAGTAGTAGTAGTGTTAGTAGTAATCGTAAAAGCAACGGAACAACGACAACAACACTGGTTCAACAGCAACTGAAATCAACGACAGATGTTGTTGCTAGCATCACTAATGGTGGTGGACACACATCTGGAGCAACTATAGTAGCAGCCCCCATTACTTCTTCCTCTTCAATGCAGTCTATAAATCCGTCGCCATCTTCGTCATCATCTGCGATGGTCAATAGTAGTAATAGCAGTAGCAGTGCCACCTACAAAACGAGTTGTGTTTTCTGCTTGACATGCAGCGGTCCCGGATGCCGGCATTCGGGTACATCCGTTGCCAATAAGACCACAACGAACAGCATCGGGCTGGATCAGGGTATCATCTGTTAGCTAAGGGCCAGCAGGGCCCGAAGAAACGCCAAAAGTTTCTTCCATCGATTTCTATGCTGCATGTAATATCCACTATATCGTTAGATGCAAATGAGTTATTATTTTTTCGTTCATGTTTTTTTTTTTTTTCCTTTCTTATTATTGTTTCGTAAAAAAAAAAGTTTATTTTTCTAATTTAAATAAATAAATAAAGAAAACCGTTAGGTATATAAGAACCTAGGTGTGTAAGCATATCGAATAGAAAAATAACTAAATAAATACACCGCTAAATAAATGCGCATAAAAGTCAGAATGGAAAAAGAGAGAGACAAATTAACAAAGGAAGACAAGGCAGCTGAAGAAGAAGAAATCGGAAACAAAGCGCCATTAAAAAAAAAAACAAAAATAACAAAAAACGCTGCATTAAGTATAATTTTTATTTTTAATCTTTTTTTTCTAAATAATTTATTTAAAACGAAAGAAATATATAAACTATATATTTTCCACCAGAAGGGAATATACACTTAAATTATAAAAAAAAAAAAAAACAAAATCTAAAATCAATTGTATAGAGATATAAATTTAGTTTTCTATTCTAAAAAAAAACAAATGCGCACATTAATTTTTGCAAATTAAATATTATTTCTTTCTAATTTTTTTATTTTTTATTTTATAAAGAAATAAAAATGAAATTAAATTTTCTTAATTTGTTAAAAAAAAAAACCTTAAAAGACATTTTTTATTATGATTTCGAAGGAGAAACTTCTCGCATACTTAAAGAAAACAGAAAGGTAAATGAAGGGAAACATTTGGAGGAGAGAAGAAAATAAAATTAAAAAAAAAAAAAACGGTTGTCGTATTTTGTAGTTAAACAAAATCTATAATATAAATATTTAAATTTATTTTTATTTATAGCTTAAATAGAAGAAAAAGAAAAACGGTCTTTATTCGCTAAATTGATTAGAAACAGAAGAAGTTATATTACAAAAAAAGGTTTAAATAAGAATTGTTAACTTAAGATGGAAAATGGTAGTGGAGAAGTTAAGAAAAAAAAAAGTTAGAGAATGTAAATTAAACCACAGAACAGAAAATAGAAATTATGGCAGTGTTGTTGTTGAATATTATTGGAAAAACTAAATAAAACAAGTTTAAAGTGTTAGTTGTAATTATTCGCGCGGCTCTAAATAAATGATAAATGAATTCAATTAATTGTCCTGTTCTGTATTCACTTTGGAGAGAGACACTGTTCGGTGTGAGTTTGGGTGCAGTTAGCCAAAATCATTTGGAATCGATTTATTAGGAAACTTTTTGGTAGCTTCAAGGTTCATTTTATGTTCATACATCAGCTCATTTCGAAATGAAGTGATTAATAAAGATACTAAGAAATAAATACTGAAGAAAATTTATTGTACCAGATTAGCAGATGTTACGTTGAGTATACTACAGAAAGGTTTAAAAGGCATAAATTATTTATTAAAAAATCTACCTAGAACCTTATTCTTTACAGAGTAGTTTTGCAGCAGCTACAGGCCACGTAATTCTTATGGAGTGCATAGTAAATTTCTATAACACACTTAACATTTGACTAGGTTATGATGTGTTATCAACTTTTATCCCTCAATCGATTAGACCTGAACTTTTCAATTCAACATCGACAATTCCATGAGAATTTCCTTAGTTTCCGTGAAATAATTCCTGGTATCGAAGATTTCCATCGGAATGTATTGTCCCCGGACTATATTCGAAGTAATGTTGGAATGTTTTGACAAGAGTTTGTTGTAGGAACATTGAATAAGAATTATGTACATATATAAACCGCCGCTCTTAGAATTGCATTTGAAGATGATCAAAAATTTAGATGGAAGGCACTAACATTTTTTCAAGAAAGTCTTCTCTCAAGTCTAGAAAAATGTTTTCGCTCGCATACAAAAAGATCTTTTGCTTTGCTTCTTTGACTGGTTTATTGTTTAAGATGGCTACCAAATAGGGTACCGGCTGTTAAATTTTTTTCATCGGTATTGCTTTTACGATAGCAAAAATTATTTACGGCAATTTTTCGAAAATGAAAAAAATTTCCAGGGAAATATTATTCACGCTAACCCTGATTAGGTCTATCACATTTTCCTATCATATGCGTCGTAGGAATTGGAATCAATATTTAGAAATTTCGATAGTGCGCCTTTTGGTTATTTAAAAAGATCAGACATCATTGAAGACATTGCTTAGTATTTTCAAATTGTACAACAGTCAATGAATCTATTAATTTTGTATGCATTTGATCAGCAATACTGGACAGTCTAGAGATAATAAATGAAAACATACAGCAGAACTGCATAATTCGAGGATATGTTTTATTCCTATAAACGTAAAATGTGCTGTTACAGTTGTGCAATTACAAATGGTTTTGCAGTACTGGTTGTATTCAAACAAAGTTACAAAAATATCTGCGTCAATCAACTTCAGATTTCTTGTCTAGAAATAGCCTGACGAAAACGTTATAACCGGATTACTCGTGATTAAAATGACACCGTTTTGTCTTTCGTTTCGAGAGATTCAGAACTTTGTCGTGTACTTCATCTAGTATGGCTAGAAAATCTGGTCAATATTTTCATTTGTGGAGCTGGGCTTCAGTTATTGTAAAGACTTACTACTCGACACTTATTGTCATTCTGGTATTCCTTTTTATGTTATTAATCTTTATGGTCACTTAAAATGTTTATTTTAGTCATTTGCTAATATTTAATTGCGATGAGTTCAAGTTTCGAACTCCAGAAAGAGTATAATCATCATGAAAAAGATAGAAAAATATAATTCGTCTACGGCATATACAAAAAACTACACGAATTGTTGTGAGATACTAAGCCTAGGGCATATAGTAATATTTAAACAATTATATATCATCTTTAGTATTACGCAACTATTTTTTAACCGTGAATTTGATTTGATTATTGGTTTCACTTCTTATTTGTTTAAGAACCTTACCATTCAAATATGTTCTAAGCCTCACAGCAAGTTTGTTCTCATCACCTTAGCACCGATCCTGAGGATTAATTATTCAATCCTCTTGGTTGACTTTGAAAATTGATTATGAAAGAAAATCCTTAAATCTGTCAATAGCCCGTTTTTTATGCATCTTCTACTTTGCAACGTATTTAATTCGACATGTTTGTTAACAATAGTAGATAGATTTTAGAGCAACTATTAGGACTCTTTCTTAAAGTTGTTAATCTCTTTACTTACGGCTCAAGCTAGATCTCAACCCAGAAACTGTTTGAAAGTTATTATAATAGACCTTTTCTTGTATTTATTCACCCTTCTCTACCACAGGCAACAAGTTCTCTCAAATTTTATCCAATAATTCTGCAGAACAGGATAACATAACTTACTTGCAAAACAAAAAATTATCGCGTTTATTCTATCGGAGAAAAAAAATTGTAGAAACTTAAAAAATAGTAATATACATAAGTATGTGAATAAAAAAAAACTAGAATTATTCGTTCGATGTAGTCAGTACGCATACTCACTCTTACACACATAGATACACACAAACACACAACACTTAACACAATGAATACCGTTTTATAAATATTTTTTTGTTAGTTTCACTTTTAATTGTATTATTTAGCGTTTCTTTATTTGTTTTACATTTTTATTTAGTGTTAAATTGATTTTTATTTTTTTTTTTTTGTTTTCTAACTTGAAAGCAAGTGAAAGCAAGAAAAAAATAGAAAATAAAATTTGATACATAATGTAAATTTTATTTATTTTTTCTTGTTTTCACTTAATTCTTCTTCTATTAAGTGTTAGTTAAGAAAGACATATTTATTCTTAGTATCCTTAAAGAAAAAAGAAACAAAAATTTATGTAAGTAAATTACAATAAACAATTAATTTAAACTTAAGTATAAACAAAAATAAATAAAAATACGGAAACGACGAAAGAAAACAGATAAATAAATAAAGAGAAATAAAACAAGCAAAATATTTTTGTGTAACTTTAATTATCATTACTATGAATTATTATTATTATGAATTCTAAAACAGAAAACGATTAATAAAACAAAAAACAACTTAAATAATTTAAAAAAAAAATTACAACAAATGGTGTTTTTCTTAGAAACATATTTTTTTGTATTTGTCGTAGAGAAATCCAGTTTTTCCGAAATACCGAAGTGTAGAC
Source organism: Xylota sylvarum (assembly GCA_905220385.1). Taxonomy (NCBI): domain Eukaryota; kingdom Metazoa; phylum Arthropoda; class Insecta; order Diptera; family Syrphidae; genus Xylota; species Xylota sylvarum. The sequence continues at coordinate 147,944,109 of LR999957.1, read as the reverse complement.
GCTTGCTTTAGTAAGTCGGTACGTATGAAAACACACAAAATTCAATAAGGACACATTTTGCGTTTACTGAGTTCGTAACCATTATAACGCAAAGAACTGTTTTAAACTGGGTAAGCTAGATTTTCTGCAACACTGTCGAGAAGCAGGGATGATGAGTTCCGGAAAGTGCACCAACAAATTTTTCCAATGTTCAATTGACGATCAATTCCTTGTTTTCTTCAATAGCAAATGGAATAAACAATTTCTGATTTTCTTCCTACCTTAAGTGAAAGAGGAAGAATCACTAGCTACCAGTTCCAGTCAGGTCGCACTATTAGTGTTATCCCTATATGCTGTTTCGACATAGTTGAATCCCGAGTCTATAGCGATTTCCAATACTGAGCCAGCATGTTAGAAAAGACATGGTGGCGAATGAACTCTTAATAAGCCAACGGTAGTGCTCATATTTCCAAAGTGGGTTACGGAAAGATCCGGCCGCTCGTCCTAGGTGTATACAAGGGAACTGGTCCTTGAGGTTGGTTGGTTGGTACTTCCCTACCACGTTAAAACAACACTACCTCCGAGACAACTGCAAGCCGCGGAAAAGGAAGCTTCACTATTCACAATCCTGCAAAACGAAAAAAAAAACCAACAATGTTCGGATCTTAGCGTGTAATGTTCGGACCATGAACAGGCCACGTGCAGCTGAACAATTAGCGGAGGCTGTAAGGCAGATATCACTGCCATACAGGAAGTGCACTGCTAAAGAGAATAGAAGCAGCGGCTACTTGGGTGCAGATTTGTTGTAAGCGGCAGAATTCGGCATGAAGTCTTGAGCTTTTAGACATGTCAGTGAACGCCTTATAACAATTCGTATCAAGGCTAAATTCGGCAACATTAGTCTGATATGCCCTCACGCCGCTACAGAGGAAAGAGATAATGGAGAGAGAGAGAGAGAGAGAGAATAAGAGGAAAAAAGAAAGAGCTAGAAAAACGCGCGATCGAGGAGGGCATTTTTCTCAGCCGACATCGGTTATAACGAACAAATCTCAAAGTAAACATACAGATGCTGCTCTGGCCAGAGCCAAAGTTGCTTTTGCCCTTACAAAGAGACTGTTTTATAGCAGCCAACTCGATGCAAGGGTGAAGGTCATCTGCTACACGGCCCTTATAAGGCCAATGCTCTACTTATGGATGTCCTGTGTGGTTTAACGTCAGAGCAGGCTTAATGGAACAAATTCAAAAACACGTGTTTGAGAGGGCTTGTCTCCGGGCTTGCCTTCACTTGTACAGAACACCAGAGTCTGAGTACAAAAAATTCTATTCCAATGAGGTCCATTATAACAAAGCGAATCTGATCAGATTGGACAATTTCCTGGTGAAGTTGATTCGAGGTCATATTGCAAGAGCAATGAACTCGACCAATAATCTGATATTTGGGGTTTGATATGTACCATGAGAGGGTGCGCCTTAACGGATTTGTCCCCCCAGAGGTATTCCTCTATTTCGACAGACAAGGTCTGATACAGGACAGACCGGGTTTTAGCTTATCTTCCACGTCGCCAGAAAAGCTATTGATAGGCGACTCAACTACGAGCGAGTCGTAGCACAGAGCAATGAGGAGCGTCTCCGATTCAGTAGGTCGGTATCGGGGCGCGATGTTCAAGACGTTGAAAGACAGCATCAGAAATTCTGGTGGCTTTTTGAACAAGAGGGAACTCACTTGTCGATCCCTCTCAATCCTGGCTAGCCCTTGTAGGGCATGCTGGCCATTTTATTTATGTACTTATTTATTTATTTATTTATATATTTACTTATTTATATATTTAGCCTGGCCGGCTTACGTAGTACTAAGTCTATGTATAAGTGTTGTCTTTTTTTGCTGTGATGTAAGTTAGTTTTAGTTTTTATATACATACATATGTATGTACACAGTACTTGACAAAAAAAAATAAAAACTGAACACAGCACTAAAATCAAAAATATATATATAAAAAATAAAAAATACAAAAAAAGAGAACGTATTTGGTTTAAGTACCTAGTTTAAGATTTATTTTAAGGTAGTTTAAGATAGTTTTAAGTTTTACAAAAAATAAAAAAAAAAGTCCTTATACAAAGTTTTTCAAAAAACACATTTTCTTTGTTAAATATATATAAGTTAGATAATAATTAGAAATTAAATAACACATAAGTTAGGTCGAAAGACATAGTTTTAAGAATTAAGTTTAACTTAGAGTGCCCGCATAGGGCCAGTAACGTAGTTAAGTTAGTTAAGCTAGTTTTAAGAGTTTTTTGTTAGCATCTAAGAAATAATGAATTAAATTTAATAAAAATACATTAAAAATGAAAATGAAACAAATCTCAAAGTCCTGACTAAAATACAAACAAATTACACTGACCGTATAGTGCTTATAACGACATTGGTTATAGCAAACATTTTGTACACAGGAACTTGATTTATATATCGCTTGTAACGAACTTAAAGAAAAAATTGAAAAGACATGGCATGCAATGAAAGTGCAGACTGCGGGTGATTCCCCTTTTAACAATTTGTGCTACGAATAGTCCAGATTTAGTTTTGTTTCATATTTGTTTCATGAAGAGTGCGAGCGACTCCTCTTTTAAAAGTTTGTGATAAGCTCGTATAACACTACATTTTTCCGCATATTTTATACATTAGATTTCAGCTTTGCATAAAAGAAGCAACATTTTTTTAAGAAAAGGTAAGCAATCATTTTGCAAAGCAACATAAATAAATCAAATAAAGCTATACAGCAAAACAGGCGCAAATGGCAATGTATAATTTTAATGGAGAAATGTCAAAAAAAGCTGCCAGTGACTGAAAAATGTAGTTTGAGATACAGTTTTAATGCATTTTTTTACATTTTTGCATTTATAAGGTTAGAGCGTATACATTTACACCAAATGAGAATTTCAGTAGGTAATTTTGCATACTGCTCTAACTTCATTTTCAGAGGAATAAAAATGCGGAAAAAAATGTAGTATCATACTACACGAATTACGAATAGTCCAGATTTCATTTTGTATCATATTTGACTAGGATACTAATTTTCAATTTTCAATTCATAAAACAAAAATGTCGACAACGAAAAATTATAGATTACTTTGTACTGCAAGCATGAATACACTAAAATCCATTATTATATCACAAAAATCGAAAATCAATTATAACGAAATATCGGATATAACATAAACTATATGTTTGCGACCCCTACATATGTATATATGTACATCAAAATGCTCAGAAAAATGCCACATAATAAAATTTTATCAAAATCGGTGTGGAGGTCCCTTTTGTAAATATTTACCGAACAATGTTCGGAGGTTTTACCAAAGGTATAAAGAACGTGTCAAGGCAACAAGACGCTGTAGAGATGAATAAGGAAACCTTGTAGTTAACAGTCGGGCAGAACGAACCATTCAACCTGGTCGAATGGTGCCTGATCAATGGAACCTCGGCATCGTTTGTCCGATCCACAAGAAGGAAGACCCTCTAAACTGAGCCAACTTAACAGGCATCATTCTCCTTAACATTGTATACAAGATGCTGTACTGTGTGAGTCCCTGAAACCATTGGTCAACGAGCTGATTGACCCATATCGGTGCGATTTTAGGTCCGGTAAGTCCACAACCGACCAAATATTCACATTACAGTATTTCCTGAAGAAATTCCAAGAAGTCCAGATCGATAATAACCATCTTTTTATCGATTTTAAAGCCCCATATGAGAGCATTTATAGAGACGAGCTTTACAGAACCTTGTCTAGTTTTGGCATCCCTGCCAATCTCATCAGATTATGCAGAATGACAATTGAAAACGCTAACTGCTCCATAAAGGTCGGAAACAATCTCGCCGAGACCTTGTCAATAAAGGATTCAGAAAATTTTGCGAAACTCGCAAGCTAACAACAGAGGCAAAATTTTCCAAAAGCCTGTGCAATTACTTGCATACACTGATGGGTTTTAGGGGACAGATTATTAAGTAAAACAAGATCCAGCTCTCTTCAAGATCATTTAATGCCTAACTATACAAAGTAATGCATAATATACATATTATGTTATTTATAAGTTAACGCAGAAGAACTGGTAGTTATAAAGTGGAGACATTTCGCGTAAATCAAACGATCAAGTGGCCAGACTTAGACCAACACACTTAAATGGAGTTAGAACACAGTAGGTACAGTGTGGTCAACAAGTTGCGAATTAATAAATAAAAATTATTCTGTCTTCGACTACAGGGTTAAGTTGTAAGTGAGGGCAAAGCCAAGGAGGGACACACAACATCGACGAATCAGACAGAACGTCACAATAGATAGCTATAACTTTGAGGTAGTTAGGGACTTTGTCAACCCCGGCTCCGCTATAAACTCTGACATCACATCAGAAATTAAACGAATAGTTACATTTGCCAATCGCTTTTTCTTGGGGCTGATAATGCAATTGAGTAGTAGGGCCCTATTCCCATAACTAACTTATGGCGCTGAAGCTTGGACTCTATCTAAAGTGGATGAAGACATCCCCGGTAGTTTTGAGAGAGATTCTTTGTAAAATTTTCAACCCCGTTTGCGTTGACGGGCTACGGAAGAGGAGATTTAACGACCAACTATACGAGCTGTACAGCGACATCGACCTAATCAAACAATTACGCATTAGTGGTCTAAGATGGCTGGGCTATTTTATGTAGAGCGGATGCACACACGCGCTCCGGCTCGTAGACCTTTCGAACCTAACCCAGACGGATAACGCAGTAGTCGAAGTCCTCGTGTAAGGTGGCGCGCACAAGTAGAAGGGGACCCCAACAAACTTGAAAGTCTGACCTGATCAAAATAAAACAGACAAAATTGCATGCGCTATAAATTCATTTTATTTATTCTATTTATTTAAAATTGTATAATTTAAATTGCAAAAGAAAAATAAATATATTTTTGTATCAACTACATAATAATGACAAAATAAATAAATTATTAGCTATGGCTTTCTTCTTAAAACTTACTAAACTGACTGCATTTCTTATAGAATACAAAACATTCCATTTGTCAATCATAAATAAAAAATATATGTATGTAATTATTATAATTCATAGTTTCGCATACAAAATCATAAAAGTAAATTTAATCTCTGCATTTGCATTTTCTTTAATATAATCAAATTTATACGAAAAATCACATTTGTTTTGCCTTATTGTATATTGTTAAATTGTTTTCTTTTTTTTTAGTTTAAGAGTACTTTTGCTCTTGTTTTAAACACTAAATGGGATTGTTAAGACACACCAATAATAGTTGTATTGAGTAAATGTATATATTTTTTTTTTTTTTGCTTTTCATGTATGAAAAGATAACGCAATTTTACTACAAAATAATGCCAATTGTAAACTTGTTTTTAATATTTTTTTATAGTAAAACAACAGTATAAAATACTTAAGCCAATTTTGAAAAGGATTACACGCTACTCCGGCAAATATTAGTTTTTTTTTTTTTCATTTATTTAATTGTATTTGTATTGTTTTTCTTTTGTTTTAACCACTACACATAGTTTTGTATTTTAAAATGTTCCTTTATAGTATGTATGTATATCTCTCAATGTTATTGATAAAACAATTTGCTTGTTTTGTCGCATTTAATAAGTGCTCAATAGAATCTTATAAATAAAATATAATTTTTAATTTAAACAACATCAGTATTTTTTTTTATTCTTTGTTTCTGTATTTATTTGAATTCTTAAAATATATTGACTAGTATAAATAAATAAATAATAAAAAAAAAAGAAGAAAAACATTCACTTAAATCTAGATAGTTCCTGTTTATAAAATCAGTTTCTTATGGAATATAGAAAAACCAACTTTGACGTAATTAAGGCCTGAAGAGCAAACTCTGTATACTAATCTAAAAACGCTAATGTCTACTGGTTTAGCTGTAGTCACTAAACTACGACTTAAAAGATAGGATGATCCCTGCAGAGAGAGATAAAAATTAAGAAATGAAATGCCCTTTAGTGAATGGTGCAAGAGAGTTTCTATGTGTTCACGGCAGGGGAGATGCAATTATTAAATATTTTGAAGACGGTGTTAAGCACACATTTAGTTTGGGAGAAACTTTAATAACAATGAAAGCAATGGCATTGATAGTAGAACACAAGTTTTCAAAGTCAGTCCTCCGAATCTCTGATGAAAATATACAAAATAAGAACAAACATGGGTTTTTATTTTACGCCATCTCTAACACATAACATTTTTTCGGATAACCCTTCAGAAGTCCAAGATTACTTGTATGCGATTCGGGACTGGTGACAACTCGGGAGGTGTGAAAAGGTATTATATATCCCGGTAGGCTAAGGTAAATCAGATGGACTAGAGTATCATGTTCCACCATGTTGAAGCACAAAACATTAATTACGTGCCAACTGAAAAGCGAACAGCAACAACTTTAAGTTGGAATTGCAGCTAACATGGCAAAAGAAAAAAAGTAGCTAGAATTGCAATGTAGCACGCAGAATTTTATAAACACGTTCGGAACAAAACCATAGGAAGCAGCGAAATGATATGAAACCGTAAAGTCTATAGAAGTGTATCAATTTCTCTCACCTGTAACAGAGCGTACAAAGAAACACATTCAGTTCTGCAGTAGTTCTCAAACGAATAAACGAGGCTAATCTCAATAAAAAGACTTTTATATCCAGCGTCAGGGGTAATTAAGGCACGGATGACAATCACAAACCTCATCTACGACAAACGCCGTGAAACAAAAAACGACAAAGTTTCCATTCTTACTCATCTAACGTTGAGTTCATTACAGCACTTCCTGCTCCAAAAGTTTGCTTCTCCTAAAACCCTTAAGCATAATTTGCACTTGGACACTTTCAAAGCAGTGACCAACTATTGTTCGTTTAATTTCAGTTCAAATTGAAAGAAAACTTGGCAGTGTAAGGGAATGTAATTAACTTAATGCATAAGTGATTCTTTCTTAAATAATATATACAATTATTTTAGTGATATCCTGCCGTGACTGAAAGACAGCTAACACCAAATTAATTGTTTCCACAAAACATCAACTACATATACATATCTATACGAAGCCAGGGATAAACAATGACTTAGTGAGTATATAAAATCACATGCTTCTACACATGAACACATAAAAACGTAAACTCCTCTCTTATAATGTAAATGGTACTGTAACCTACCGGATCTCTGAAATATTCAGAATGTTTTAATGAACAACCAGTTCTTCCATTTATTTACTACTTCTCTAATAAAACTGGCCAAAAGTTAGTACTGCCCCATCCATCGGTGTTTATTCAATTCCAAAAGTATTTGTTTCCTCTACTGCCAGCAACAATTTCTCATAGAGAATCTCTGGTGTCGGATAAGGAGGTAAATCCAAACGATTGAAACAAGTATGTGCTCTAGGCAGAGCATTTAGTTTACCCCACTTTTCGATACAAAAGCGTCGTGGGCCTGTGGATCCACGTAGTGCTGAAAATCCCTCATACGGAATGCTCGAAGTTCCCGTGACGAATTGAAGCAAACGCAATCTCTGTTCATTGGTGAATTTCTCAATCACTTGCCAGAACCAAATGATCACTTGGTGATTATCATGATAGCCACTGCGATATTCGGTATTCAAGCGCCAATCATTGATGTCGATCTCTGCAGTGCCAGCAATAACCAGCTCTAGTTCACGAGCATCAAAGACCGATACAAGACGTGAGTCAACAACTTCATAGAACCCTCGAACTAAAGACTCTGTTTGTTCTTGAACACCTCGCTCCAAACGCCATTTTATCATTCGTTCCAAATATTCCTTTTTATTCTTCTCATTAATGATCATATTCTTTCCACCAGGTTTCAGTTCACGTTCTACAACACGACCTAGCAGCTCCTCAGTAACACAGAATGTTAGACCAAGATCGTTTCCAGTGCCGATGTCATTGTCACGGATCCACTGCAGGGATTGATGGAATTCATTGTCAAGGGATTCTATAATGACAAAAAAGAAGGAATGTCATTATCTCGATTTAGAACTATATTGGATTTCTCTTACCCAAATCGCTTAAGGCCACTGGAAGTCGCAAAAGTGCCTTATAGAAAGGCCTGGTGAAGAAGGCATCCAAAAGATATTGATGAACCAAAGCTAAACCCAGCACTCGTCCACTGAAGCGAAACCAATCATGACAGTTGTCAACGAAGGCAGATAATGGAGACACTTGGACGGTATAAGTGTCATTTGCTGAGTATTCAAATAGCCCATAATACGGGTTGAATAGCTCACGTGAGAGGAGGAAGAAAAATTCCCTAGAAACAAAAAAGGCTTGAACATTAAATATTTGTAACAGATGTGTAGCAGGTGACTTACCTTGATGGACCGCCATAATCCAATCCCTCTTCGGTATCCCACAACACAGCAAGTCGTCCCCTTTGTAGATCTTTTTTATTGGCAGACATAATTCGACGAAAAGCGTCTTCCAACAAATGAGTCCGACGAATATGAAGCCTTTAGAAAAGTCATACAATTAATATTCTACTTGCAGGGTATGTACAAACTATAAACTTACTTAAGCTTATGAGGTCCTTGTCCGTAACCTTTTGACTCTAGCTTCCGATAGAATCCACGAAGTTTTGCTTCAAAATCTCTTCGAAATGGCGGAGGGCCTCGTTGAGGCATTCGCGAATTCAGATTTGGCGAACCTTGAGGACTGCGCTCTTCAATAGGGACATAGCTCATAATTTCCTGCTCGAATAGACTATAAAGAAGGAGAAATAAATAAAGTTTAAATAGATGTCTAGCATAACATTTGTTAATTGTGACCCGACTTCTCAACGAACTGCTCAATATGAACTGAATGGTGTACCAGTATGGAATGAAGATACACGGCCGTCATAGGAGCATATGGCGGAGAAGTAGTTTGGAAACATGGCAACTGGAAAAGAGCTGGGTAGATCTGAGGCACATTGCCAGAAACCGAATGCGATAGCGCATATATTGTCTACAGGCCATAAGTAAAAAAAAGTAGAGTTCATATGTATGTATGTATGTATGTATGTATACTACACAAAGTCAGAGAAGAGAGGATCCTCTTGAAAAATCCCTCTATAGCCAGCCACCTATTCCAGCCAAATGGTCACTAGACAACCTTCTAGTAAGTAGTCCATCGACCTTCTAGTGGACATGCATTTTGCTGGTAGCTCCTCAGTTGGTGTACCTCAATTTGAAACCACCTTCTCTCCACCGTGCAGCAAATCCACGAAAATAGTTACTACTAAATCCTTTGAGCCATGCGCAGTTTCAAACCTTACAAGTCCCAGGACCAGATGGTACCATTCCTGCTGAGCTTCAGCAAACAGAAGACATCCAAACTATGGACCGAGGTTGAAGTTATTTGAGTATAAATCAAAGTAGGAAAATTGTCGCACGTGGAACCAAAGGATCTCCGACTTATCAGCCTGTATTCTTTTCAATTGAAAACAGAGCATCAGCCCATCTATGCTCTCTGCGCCCATCTATGCCAACATGCGTGTTACATAGGGAAATCAGTCAGGACAACCTTGCACTCGTTAGTCCGCATCATAGAAAAATCATTCCAGATCATTCAATGTCACCTGGACATTGAGCGGGCATTTAACAATGTCAGATATACGATATCATAAACGCAATTTCAAGCCTGAAAGTCGATTCTTCACTTAGAATATTAATTAATCAATTGCTCACATGCAGTTGTGTGACTCCTCAGGGTGGCCCTTGTCCTCTCTTCTGTGGAATCTAGTGGTCAACGAGTTGCTATTGGACATAGAAAGGACTGGCAGCGGAGTACTTGCCTATGTACGTGTCCATTAACAGGCCTATACTACAGTATGGCGTGATCGTCTGGTGGCGCGCTCTTAATTGCGCTACTCACGTCAATCTTCTATCTAAGGTGCAAAGATCTGATTGTATATACGAGTACGCATCAGTGGTGCACTAAGAACTTCTCCCTCAGCGACCCTGGACATAATGACCCATCTGCCTCTTTAGATATTCTTCGCAAGCAATTGCCTGCGAGTGCGGCTATCTAGCTATTATGAGGGCCACTCCTCGATCATTGATCTCCTTAATTTTACGAATGAATAAAATTCGATACAGTTATTTGAACAAAATTTCTGCACGAGCATCCCTGACAGTAGTAAATGGGCCACTGCTACCTTTCCTGAGGATAGTTCAGTCCAGGGTGTTGTGTGGGTTGTGCTGTCTACTCCGATAACCTTAATTTAAGTATTTCTTACTGCCAGATCAGTGTAGCGTTTTCCTGGCGGAAATCATGGTGATCAAGGAAGCCTTGTTCTGGCTGATATGTAATGCAATATTAACTTCCACTGATTGTCAAGCGGCAATCAAATCCCTGGAATCGTGCTCCTTCACTTCAAAAGCCTGGTGATGACTGAGCTGTTCAACACTCACCTACGCTGGGTGCTAGGCCACAGATACATTGCAGATAACTACAAGACTGACAGGATACAGCCCATAGAATCCTACCGAAATAGCGGAACTTGGGTATGCCCCTCGCTACTTATAAACTCTTACTAAAGCTGGATGCTTTTAGAAAAACCCACTGTAGATGGGGAAATATCTCTAATTGCAACATTTTAAGACAGATCTGGCCTAGGCTTAATCTGAAACGTAGTGCCGAGTTAATCCTGTTGAAGCGATCACAGATTAGTCACGTCATAGGTATTCTTACTGGACGCTGTCTAATAGGGCAAAAGGCTGGGTCTCTTTTTACATGACTTCGGCAGAAACTGTAGGGATTAGGAGGATGAAGAAACCGGCAAGAGTACGATAACTTTGGCGCCAAAAATTGATAACGATTTTTTGTAGAGTGTTCAAAAACAACCATTTTTTTTAATATGGGAGGGGGGTCTATCTCGCCCCGTTTACAATGTAGTGGGAATTTTAGAAAAAAAGGACTTAAAATGAAAAAACAACGGCAACACTTACAATGAAGTACTATACCGGTTTTGAAAGCCAGAAACCGGTTCTTTAATCCTAAATCAATTATTGGCGACTTCAGTTATAGTACTCTCCCCAAAAACCGTTCTCCAACTCCCATGCACGTGCCCAGGTCTGTCCTAAAAAATAGTACTTCATCTAGGAACTCCCTTCTTTGACAACCTAGGCGAACTGTGTTCACGGGCCTCCTTTGCTTTATCAAAAGTTCCGGTTGGTGTAATTAGTCCCGGATAGCCAAATGGTGCGGCATCACAATGGACCTTTATTGGTCTAAGTGTGCCTGCACACTTGACAGTCACTCTAACCTAACCCTAACTAAATAGAAATAATATCTATTATCTAATTTTGGGAAACCTTTTACAATTAAGCTAATGTCATTCACACCGTTTCGATGCACACCGAAAATTCCAAAGCATGTTTTAGGGTCCAATGGAATTGACTATGTTTTTTTTTTCCTCTCACCTGGTGGAACAAATAGACCTCAATTAATAATAAATTTATATTTGCGGTTATTTCCAACAGCAATTTGCACTTTATTCCTGAAACTGAATAAAAAAAAAATTGTATTCATCAACATCTCATTGATTGACAACATTCGAATGCAATAATTATTATAATTGACACTTTTTTCATCAGTCAACCATAAGTAACCACAGTTGGGGATTGTTAAGTAATTTAACCAAAAAAAAATTAAAAACAAAAAAAAAGTGTAATTCTTGGGCTCGTGTCATCAGTGATGAACACTTTACATCAAAAACTGTTCAATGGAACGTTCTTTGTGTGTTGGTGAAGTGATAGTCTTCGAAGGAAAGATGGTATTGAATAATCCAACTTGATAACATTTTACAAGTGTTTTGCTGAAGAATTTCCAAGCACCGATATGGAAGCAAAAACGATTTACTTTCCTGAGATTATCATGTCTTTGTTATGGTTCTATATATTCGAGCACTTATTGAAGCTGATAAAAATGCATTGTGATAAGATATTTCTATTCAATTATCCATTATGACGAAATTAAAAGTATACAGTGCGATTCTATGAGGTAATCACTTTGGGTCTTTGACTCAGGTGTCTCGAAATGAATTTGTGTTGTTATAGCTTCGGTAGCTGCACAGGCTTGCCTTGTGATTAATACAATTAATGAACGCAAATCAATCTAATGAATCATTTAGGGGTAATAATAGGTTCCATTACCTTACAATAATCATGGTAAATGATAGAGGCATGTTGCAGTTTACGATGTGAATGTCTCATGATATGGGGCGTTGTTCCATGAGCGACATAAAGTCTGCTTGTGGCAAGGGTGATATCATTTAACATTATGACTACTGTTATGACACAATTTTTAGAATCTATGCACTCTGTACCGTACACTTGTTATCATCCATTTATAGTTACTACATACTATATCCAACGAATAACAGGTTGAAAATATTGAGTCATTTCTGCTTCTTTAACGATTTTCGGTCCGTCCTTTGAAAGCAAGCCCAGTTAAAATTATTGTTCCAACTCATCTCATTTTCCGTTTAATTTAAGACAAAGGTGCTTTGTTGCAGTATACAAGTTTCTCGTCAATCATCTGAAATGTATTCTCTAATCGCTGAGTCGCAGACGCATTCTAAGAGCAAAGCATGTCGGCAATATAAAAACATGTCTCATATAGGGAGGTGTGTGTACTATAGTGTTCATGACAATAATTCGCAAGAAACGTGTGCATCCTCTACGAGGATTGCATCACTGAATATTACTTTAGACTATGATGTCAAGCATCATAATGCACTTTTGGAAAATAGCTCTTTCATGACATATTGTAGTGGATTTGAATATACATAAAAATATTTTTCGCTGGAGCAAGAAGAGAACGTAATCCCTAAAATAAAATACCACTTCAGCTTCGGCTTTGGCCACGTTACATTCCATCCGCTTTGGCGTGGCATAAAATTATTGACAGCTGCAACAAATAAAAATGCTTGGCGCGACAGGTCAATGGCATACAACTATTGACAGCTATAATTACAAATACAATTACCCGGCGCGACAGGTCCAACTTTTTCACGACCATTCGCGTTATATGTACGTGTTTTATTCTTCACACGACTGGAATAGCCTACTTCTTAATGCCGTGTCCGAAGGACAATGTTGTTAAAATCGCAATTTTGTGGAAGAACTACCAGCAAAATGGAAACCGGACGAAAAATTGCATTGCAAATTTGATGCAGACAATTCTGCCTGTTGAACTGTTGCTAAAGAATTGCAAAAAATAGATGAGTTTATAAGTAATTGCCTTGTCTTCTATCAGTAATATGCAATCTTTACATTTGGAAGTCTCTGAGTGACAGCTAGAGATATCACACAGTTAATAAAAAGTAAGGTAATATATTGCGCACGTTCAAAATGGCGGAAATTGTGAACCCTTTCTCTGACAATTAATTTTAAATTTAAATTGTCTAAAAATACTGACAATTTAATCAAAACCAGAACAAATTTATTTCAAATAAACTAACCGCTTTCACTTTGGGGCCGACATTTTTCAATTTTTTGACATATGCGCAGAGCGATACGAAAGTTATTGCTCGGAATATACTACCTTATACATATATACATATGTACCTTGAATAAAAAGGAGGCAAAATCTGTGAGCACTGCAAATGATGTGTTGTGTATGATGATGACGAGCATTTTCTGGAGCAGTATAAGCTGGGAGTACTTCGATTGCTTCTCACCCCAATAGAAAGAAATAAAAATTGGACAACATTTTATTTTACCGGAACCACCATAAACATGGCGCTCGCCTTCCTAAGAAGCGTAACCTGCTCCGAATGTTTTAAAAAGCCATACGTAATAGTACCAAATTCACCAAAGTTCCAAAATAATTGTTTAATGTTCTGTAGTTCTAGTGTTATTGGGTTTTTAGAAAAGTGTTCTAATTAAGGAAAAAGGTTTTATCAAAATTGATGCAGAATAGGCGGAGATATGAGGTAATTAAAGAACGCAAGTTATAACCCAAAATTGAGTCGATGAGATCTCCATAGTCTTAATATTTTAGAGCCACCCAAGAACTGTTTGATTTTGGTTCAAATTGTGTTTTTTAATTATGTACCTTATATCTCCGCCTATTCTGCACCGATATTGTAATCACTGCAAGCTATGTAATTGAACAGAGTAAAATAAAAAAAAAAAAATTTGAGATGGTTCCGATAAAGTAAAATGTAGCCAAACAGGTTGAGTTCCAAAATGTAGAAAAAATTAATTTCGATGCGGTAGTACTATTTTTTTGATGCGCATCTGCAACGCAACTTCGATAGATTGTATTCATTTTACACTGCACAATTTTGATATCTCGGAACGTTGTAGGCAATTGTAAAAATAAAATGACAAACGTTGCATGAAAAATAAATATAAAATAAAAGCATCGAAAAAACTATCGATGCATAGTTTGCTCAGTTGAAGCGCATCGGGAACGTTTAGGATACGTTTAGAAACTTGCGACTTTGTAAAAACTTTCTCATATGACTTTTGGAACTTATGACTTTGCATCTATGACGCATCTGAAACATTTCGGAACTCACCCACATTGTTAATACTACTAACAAAGAAGAAGGAATTTTCGTCTTCTATGTACTTGCTACAACAGCAACGATTTCAGCTGCTTCACTTATAACAATATCTTCTTCAATATTTCGTTGATCCATAATTGTTTGAAATTAAAAAAATTTAAATGACAAATGACATTTACTGAAATCTGCCAATAGCACTGTTTTTTTTTTGTCTCACCTATAGCCTGTATTAAAAATTTATCTGTACTGTGGAGAAAAAAAGTGGAGACTTGAAGATGTACATAGCTAAAATTTAGCGCCAGCAAGATATTAAGCTTTGGCAGCAAGCTATGCTCCCTATTTGTCACGTAAAGACACATTTTTACAATTTCTTAAAACATCAGAAAATGAACATGGTTTTAAGTTATATCAAGCAGCACTGTAAACACTAACCTATACCATTTCAAAAGTAAAGTAAATCATCCATATTTAAACATTATTTTCAAAAACTTACACAGCCCATATGATGTAAGCCGCTTTAGAAAAGAATCCCATTGTCTTTTCTTGTTCGTCCAGAATTATTTACTCAAAATATGGATCGATGTCATACGTTGTTGGCAAATAATTGTTTTAAAAAAAAAACACAGTGTTTACTTTAAAACCATCATTCGAAAAGCACTGCTAATTGCCAATTGTTCTTGACTCAAGTTTAACATATGGATGTAGGACACTTTTTCAATTATGCACTTGCAATCGCATTTTACTTTATTATTCTTTATAGGAGTATGTACAATTGTTATAGTCTCAAGGTAAACAATGTTCTTTATACAAGAATTAAATTATCTTCAAACACCTTAACGAAAACACGATGTAAACAATTTTGGCGGTTGCATTCAATATTCTTTGGATAAATATTTGATCCCATAATGTTGGCCAAGATTTGGTTTTATGGATGAGCAAATATTTATTGTTTTAATAATTTCTTTGCATGGTGTTGGTATTATAAAGTCGTGGATTGTTGTGGGTTTTGTACAAGATTAGATCAAAATTTATCGGTGGGTTATGTTGTTGTTATCTACTTTATTGGATCCAGTTATTTTTTTAATGTTCTTTGTTTTTTTTATATCCATAGCTTGATTAGTTTTTAGAAAATTCTTACGCGTGATAAGCAATACAAATTAAAGACAAGAGTCCATAAGGTTGGCACAACTAGACTTGATACTCTATCAACTAAGGAAAGTAATTAATTAAATCTGATAGAGAGCCATCCGATATAGCTCGTACTGAAAACAAAACATCCGTGGAAGATTATCTCAAACTTATTAATTTAATTGTGAACGAGCCCCGGAATATTCTCGAGCAAATATTTTTAAGGGAATTCTAATACTCAGGTATAGTGGTGTCAACACCATCACTATAGAGTCATATTGCTACGGTCGAATTCCTCTTTACCCGTAGTGAACAATTAGAAGATGCGCTGAAGACCCTAGACATCTGGACCAAAAAATGTGGACTAGGGGTTTATCCTCAGAAGACCGAGCTGATCTGAGCTTACATTACCTTCCATAGGGGACTCCTTAGAATCTTGGACAGCGCAAGATATCTATACCTCGTACTTGATAAGAACCTGAACTGGAGGCCTAGCATAAATGAAAGAATAAAAAAAGCAACTATTGCCTTCTACGCAAGCAGAAGGTTGTTTGGGAAAACTTGGGGACCAAAACTCAAAATTACATGGCCTATAGTAAAACCTATTTCTGATATGATGGCAGTCCGCCAGCAAGACTACCAACTTAGCAGCTCTTACAAAGACACAGAGATTGGTTTATTTTGGTACCACAAGTGCTATGAGAATGACACCTACTGCAGGTCTAAAGGGTATGCTCTATCTGCTTCCGCTGGATATCTTTGTTCAAGCCTCAGCAGCTATTAGCGCCCGAGGAATAAGTCGGTCAGATAGTTGGAGACAAAATACAACGGACCATTCTATGATCCTGACAAAATGTCTAAGAAAGGTACTACGGTTTACCTGACTCCGTACAAGAGACCCTTCCCAAGATCGTTCCCGAGCACAGCTCGTCAATCAACACGTATCATCTTTGTCTTCACAGATGGATCAAAGATGGATGTAGGCATATGCTTAAGCATCTTTTCTGAGCCACTGGGCATATTCAAATCAGTACGCCTCCCGAATCATAGCAGTGTTTTCCAAGCAGAGGTCCTAGCAGTGTCAAAAGCCGCGCATGAGACTGCGTTGAAGGCAATACCATAGAAAGGTATTACCTTTTTCATCGACACCCAGGCACCTATAAAAACGATTTCTGCTATCGAAATAAAATCCAAGCTGTCGTGAAGAGCTTCTTGGAACACAGCACAAGGTTGCGGTTATGAGAAACCCAACGATTTGGCTAAACGATGATCGAAATCGACATTATAACAAACCAACACCTCGGTGTCCATCCCGCTTTGCACACTGATGCTCGAAGCAGGTAATAAGGCCCAAAGGGAGCTAAGCACCAGATGGTCCTCCCTCGACATTTGGGTGACCACAAGAAGTATATGGCCTTGAGAATACAACCCTCTTGCTCTGTAACTGTCCATGTCTTATCAAAAAAAAAATACAAATTTTTGGCGCAACAGGTCCATGGGACCCAGGGCCTAGCTTCTCACAGCCATTCGTGTTGTGCGTGTTATATTCTTTACACGAATGAAAGGGGCCTACTGTTTAATGCCGTGTTTTGTAATAAAAATAAAACTCTTCCATTTTCCCCATATTTAAAGGAACACTCATACAGAAAGTGGCAAAGTGGGTAAATCGCTCTGTTGCCCACCGTGGACGGTAAAGTCAAACAAAACACGGGCAACTTTCAGCGTTTTACTTATTGACTTTCAAAATACATTGGTCACTGTGGAAGAAAAATGAACAATAACTCTGATAAAGAGAAGGTGCTTCTTCTTCCTGAACTTCCATCCAGAAAAGAAGAAAGGAAGCATGAAAGTAATCAAAAACGGGAACACTTTGATGAATTCCACTGTTTTTGCAGGGAATGCAGTTGAATTAAAGACTGTTTCATCAATTATTTTTGTATGTCTCGATAGCAGTTCGAAATGTTGCACAACCTTGTCGCATCCAAGATCTCTTAAACTGTAACCAGAAAGTGGCTTTTTTGACACTATTCGAATGACATGTGTTCCTCAGACATTGTTAACGTTTCTCCACCGCGAAAAACTAATTCAGCAGCGTCTAGCGTGGACAGCCCACTTTCTGTTTGAATGAGCTTTTATATTTTATTTTCATTTCGAAGACTTCTAATTATGCACGTGCATAGCAAAGCTCAGTATTTAATCTCTACCTCGTTATCTCTATCTTTAAAGACAGTGTGGCGTCCAGTTTGACTATTGAACAAACAGGAAAAGTTAACTTAAACATTGTACCGTACTGACCCCATACACAATAGCATAGTTGTCTCTAAAGATGTTGAAAGAACGAACATGACAAAACAGCATTCGATCGAACATGGAAATGTGACTAATAGGCGATTTTTTACTAAACACGCTGACATCGTTTGGCTCTGCTCTAGAAGCATTAATGAGCCTACCTTCTATTAATAGTCATATCATGTCTGAATGCAAGGACACTCTGATTCTTGTTTGGGTATGTCTCACAACAGACTAGAATTAATGGTAATGAGTTCTCCGAGGAGATTACTGGACAAGCCTCAGAGAAGAACTGGCATGCCTCCAAATTGCAGGTTAAACGATACGACCAATTATAACTTAAGACACAGTGGGTTGGTTCATTGACTATGGCTCCGAGGCTCTACAGAGACTATACATACATATACATACATACATAAAGTCGTAGCTATCGGCAATGATAGAGGTAATTCTAGAGGCGCAAATGAAGAATCTCCAATGGGTCGGAGTTGAACAAGCAGCGATGTTTTTCGGAAGTGGTTCTGGGTTGATATGCAGCGACAGAGGTGTAACAAAAGTGTTTGTTCTAAAAAATAAGGAGAACAGTTTCGAAATCCATGATGATCGTATCATCCACCAGATCATGGGAGATCACGGAAAAGGTGAGCTCAGGTGAAGGATAGTTCTCCTCGACAACCTCAGCGAATTGCCGCCAAAAATTCAACATTTGAAGGACATCATCAAGGAGGTCAAAAAGGACAAAACCTTTCTTTACAGCATTTGCTGATTTGCTTTTACGATTCCAAGGCTCCACAAAGATTTCGTTCCAACGGGCCAATTACTTACTTTTACCCTTCAATTACTTGTGAAGGGTTTGGTGCATCGTATTGGTCGTTTACATCCAGAATATCTCATCGATCGACACTTATGTTGTGATCGGGTGATTATGTGTTTATCTATCAATCAACTGATTTGGCTGATTTGGCAGCGTGCGACTTTTAAATGCATTTGCCGATGAAAGGAAAGCGTTTTGCGGACGTAGAACCCATCCAAGAGGATTGTACCGACATCCTGAAGGACACCCCGGTTGACGATCTAAAAGACTTATTCGAAATGTTTTTAGACCATCGAATCGCTGCAATGAGTCTGTTAGTAAAAAAAAAACTTTGTTGCTTCTTTTTACAAAATTCTGTTTACTTTGGAACGCACGTTGCAAGTATGTAGATTTTCGAAACTGAACCAACCAATTTTAAGCTTAATCGGGAGCTGGGAAAATCCAAATTTTTATTCTATGCTAAAAGTTTATGTAAACTCCTGCTGTTACAAAGAGAGCCTTTACCGCTGTTATGAAGGTGATGACATATTCTGTGGTAAAAACTAAAAATCTTTTGAATTTAAAAATAACCACTTTGCCGTTGGCATCTGACGGATTTAGTAGAAGTCGCCATGAGTCGCCATATGAACACGTGCCACAAAATAATTATACACGAATTAAGGACTTTACTATGAGTTAAATAAATATCTATGTACATTTGAAGTTAAAAACATTACTTTACATTAGTGTTGCGAACCGTAGCAGTAAAAACTGACAATTTCTCATAAAACCACTTGATCTTGTCTCATGCCTTTAACCTTCATTCTTATGTGCATATGTCTATCAAAATACAAGTACAGTACCCATAAATACATAAATAAACATTAGATTATTACGTCGAAATAGTGTAAGAAAGATTCAATTATCCGAGTCATATTTTTTAATCTAAGCCATGCCCTCAAACTCTTGTCAGTGATTCGCTGTATTTCACATTCAGAATTCTGTCACGATAAAAAAAAATGACAAAATAATTCCCTCCCTCTTATCTACACCACCACAATCCACTTAATAATAAAATAAAATACTTTAATTGTTTACAAACTATTTTCTTGTGCATTAATTCACTTCACTTGACCTCAAAAAAACACAAAACTTTGAACAAAAAAAAAAAACAACAAAAAAACGATAAAACCGATTAACAACCAAAACAAAAAAAAAATATTCTCTGCAAATTTATGCGTAAAGACAACACTCTAAGTACAGTCCGCATTCGTCACCGTACCCAAGACAACACTTCAGAACATTTAACTGTCGAAAATTCGGAAAAGTAGCCAACTGGTCGTCCAACGCACGTTACACACTTTTTTTGTTCTTGTTTCCTCGCACTGATAACGTCAACCAACCACAGAGAGTCTCAAATCCGATTGATCAGCAAATACTGACAGCATTACGGCTATAACAACATTTCGCATCATCCCTTGCGATGGGTGGTAGAACAACAGTATTCGGCCGTCCAGTGTTGTACATACATATATAGGTATGTACTTTTATTGACCGATTAATTCTCATTAACTAATTTTGAAATTGTTTATCAACATTATGACTATGCTTGGTTGAGTGAAAACTTAAAGTTATTATATCAATCCAAGACCGTAGATATTTTTTCTGTTTTTGTTTTATAGATAAAGTTGTGATAATCGAAGAAATCCCCGCGCGCACTCTCACCAAACCCAACTAGGGAAAAGAGGAAATAATGGTTTCTGTATAGAAATGAGTTAACGTTTGCGGCGGCTCAACCCAACATCAGAACACTACACGACGAATGGCTGTTGATCTGAGTCATTTCATTCACAGGCAATCAGCCGCTTAATGTTTACTATTTTTCCACAAGATCAAGCATGCCCAAGACACTTTGTAGACACAGACTAAGTGACCTATGGAAAAAGTTGATTCTGTTCTTTCTTGGCATATGTCAACAATTGCAAACATGTGTTTAACAAATAATCATGTGAAACCACATATTGTACTGTCTGATGTTGAAATAAATAATTAGATCATGACCCGATCGGGTAGTGCTTTTTTTTTAATCATGATTCAGTCTATTGTCGGTTCGATAAAAAAAAGGTATGTACCTTCCTTTTCAAGGGGTTCCCAGTTTGTTCATTTCCCAAACTCAGAATCAATTTCTAAATTTCTGTGGCGAATACGTTACTTTTTTCTACCTTACCCCTTTGGCGATGGAAACGCAATCAACTGAAACCAACAGGCAACGGTTTGTTAATCATGGCACACAAAAAATAAAATAAAAAAAAATGTTTCTAATCAATTATGCCAGAATTAAAACTAAGGTTGCTGCGGATTGTTAATTTATTAAATGGAAGACCTAATTTCCTCGTCGAACGTGGTTTTCCTCAGAGAGTTGCACTCGGTTGGCCTTGCTCTTGGCCTTGGCACACGAAGAAGTTTAGGAGAGATTGTACGTGGAAGTAAAACTATTCATGCAGGACAAATGAGCTGAGGCATACTTATAGTCAGTTGGTTGTTTACTTAAAAAAAAAATAATTTTCTAATTGACTAATAGGCAAGGTTATGGAAAACGTTTCGCCATTCGTATAACGCCTTGAAAATCGAATTCAAATACGAGTATGACTGTTTAATTACACTGCAGTAGAGGATTTATGAATTTAACTATGAAATTTCGCACCTTGGTAACATTGGTTACGCGTTACTGAGTCTCTCGTGGTACTGAAAGACGCACGAGGAACATAGGAAGTCATACACAAGATTCGTACAATTCTACCAAGAATTGATGGTTAGATGCGAACTGGAGTGGGACTCCTGATAATACCAAAACCAAACAGGAGCCTAATGTCCTGACAAACATAACGTAAGATTTTGACTATCAGGTTCCTGATCAGAATGCGACTCATCGCCATTATACAGATCCCGCATCTGCGACGAGAAGGAAACCTTTTACAATGTGCTAGCCGCCGTTTTCAATGCAACACCAAAGGGAAACAAACATTATTATGGTATATAGGCAACCGATATTACAGTGGCAAATGATTTGTGGATTTCTGCAATGTTAATCATCTGGTAATAGGGTTCACCATCTGACAGGAAACATTTTCAACTTAAATTACCCATTTTGCCATTAGTCGCTATTTTAAAAGTAGTCTCTGGGTCAATCGCAACAGACGAGGATAGAGGGGATAATTACATAACCACCACCAACCAAAAACTTTGTTGTTCTGTGAAAAATATTTTTACATCTGGTGCTCAAAAAATAGTTTGTTGATCGCAGAGACGACATAGAACGTAGCTTTTTGAGAATGTCTGGAGACGGATAGCTAAAAGCTCACATTACACCTCCTTCAGCAGCAGGGAAAAACTACAGCGTTAGTGTGCGACATGACGAGCGCAATCAATGAACTTAGAAAACTCATTTATAGAATCACATATGCTGAATATTGACGCAGTACCTACAGGATTGTTGAAAACTAGACTGAAGGTTTTTATACTTGAAGCCTGTTGGTGGCAGCAAAAGTAGGGACAACGAGAGAATTCTCTAGATAGAATCGACGATGACATCTGCAGTAAAAATCTACAGATAGGTAAATACATATGTATGTACAATTTGACCCCTAACGACCGGGAAGAAGACTAATATTAGTCCTCTCGCACTCTAAAAAAGATACTACTGTGGTTCGAGAGATACGCTGCACAGGAACTTGCACTTGAAACCAGCGATCGCGTGAGTGTAATCCGCATTATAACGGCCATTGAGCAAGAAAACTTAACAAGTCGTGCTCAACTTATTTTCGATTACCGGACTCAAACAGATTTCAATTAGAACACGACTTTGCAACAAGCATCGGTGGTTCAGTGGTAGAATGCTCGCCTGCCACGCGGGCGGCCCGGGTTCGATTCCCGGCCGATGCAATTCTTTTTTTTTTTATTATGTGATAGTTATGCATAAGGGTCCAACATTGCAATGCGTGAGAGGCAATAGATTTTGCAAAACCAATGTTTTAAAGCAGGCATAATTCTTGACTGAATACCAATGTTTGGTCGGACACTAACATCCCCTGCATACGAGCGAGTGATTAAAAGCAAATACTCACCTCAATAAAATAGTGAGCTGTAGATCATGACCAAGCCTCTCCAGTGCTGGAACGCCTTCCACACGAAGAATATTAATTTTCTCACGCAACGATCTAGACACCGTCGACTGACCATGTCGCTCACGTAGTATTTCGAGGATATTCGGCTGTCTTAGGAATGCGATCACCTAAAAGAAAACACAGAATTCGGTTAAGAGAGGCACAAATCCTTGTGCATAAAACAACTGCTCACTTTCTCATTGTATGCAATAGGGATCTCAGTGACGTGCTCTTGCAGAACATTGCTTCTCGGCAACGACGATGCTGGTCTTGGCGGTGGAGTCGGCGCTACATCACTTATTATATCATTTTGTTGCCTGTGTCTGGCTACTCGTGGACATTCTATCGGTAACCGAGGATCCATGAACGACGTCTTTCTATTACTATGATCGATAAAAAACTGCTTGCCTGAGTGATCAAGTTTCGTCTCCCAGCCCGAAGGGAGATCTTTGCTCATTTGCACAAAGGAATTGACTAGAGCTACTAAGTCTTTGTTATACTGGTAACGTTGGAAGGTATTGGGATCGCGGCGAATACGTATTACCATATGTTTAAGGGCGGCGTTGCGGTTATAAATCCCAAGAGCCTCCTCGTTTGAATGTAGCAGAGAGTAGAAATCAGGACGACAGAGCATCAACACCGCTGGATGGGTGCCTAAAATTTGAATGCGATCAAATTCTGCGGCAGATGATGCACGATTACTTGAAGTACTGCTCCCACTACCATTGGCGGCGCAGCCATTAGTGGCTATATCGCGATTTTCACTGGTTATCGTTCGTCGAATTGACTGGTATCGTCGGTCCAATTGTTGGCGATGCTGATCTCGGCCACCAGCCAGTGCACCACCATTGGAACCTGGGCGCTGCCAACTGGTTGTACGCGTGGTGTGATCAATGTAGAAGATTCTCCCGTGACTATCCATGCGCGCTTCCCAAGCTGGAGGCAGAGGGTCATCGGAATCAGAGAAGACACCACGTCCCCTCTCCGGAATGGAAGGAAGCCGCGTACTCGATATGTGTATCATATCGTTGTCGTTGTTATCGAATACACGAATAGCCTCCGCAGATCGTCCTCCAGCTAGACTCACAATGTCTGCTGTTCGAATGTCGGGTGAACCATTCTCGACATTGGTTGCAATATCTCGTATACGATAGTCATGCACCGGGATACCAGCTCCACTCTCATCTTGACTAGCCAAACGCTGTCGCCGTGCGTGGTGAGTCGGAGTTGGAGGGCAAATTAGATTCGTAGCGCCTCCTCCGATGCGAGTGAGTAAGCGAGGTTGTGGACGTAGGACTGGTTTCGGTATAACCTGCGGAATTGGCGACCCTATTGGCTCCGGGGAAGAAAGATCAAGTGGGGAAGCGCTACGAGTGGATGAACCCGATGGAGGACTTCGTTGACGTGGTTGCGGATGAATCATCCTGGGAACTGCATACGCAGAGAGATCATTACAACTTTCCATTTGCGAGGAGATTGGGTTAAGTTTGCCCTTTCCATTCGAGAGAGTACGCGTCAGAGGGCGATGTTGGCGAATTATTTCGTTCGGCGAGGATTCCTGACTACCGCCATTCGACAGGGGGAAGTCATACGATTGAAAGTCGTTGGCTGGTACTTTCTTTGTAAGTATGGTGTTGATGTAGTTATCTGGTCCGATTTTTTTCTTTAGCAGCGGTTTGAATTTCATTTGCTCCAAACCGCTGGTAGATGGCCCGCTTGTAGATGGAAGTATCGCAGCTGCAGCTGCTCCTTCTTCTATGTCATTTCCGAGTTGCAAGGGCGATTGAATGCAGCCGCTATTGTAGTTCCTATCTGTAAAAGAAGAACATGTAACTATTTGAATAAGTGGATTTTTTCATTTCTTACCTGTGGGCATAACGCAATCATCACCCAATCTATAGTCATCGTCAATATCGACGATATCAAATTTGAATACGTCACCGCTTAGCTTAGTGTTTTTTGTGGTACCTTTTGGTGGCCAGGACCTCTCCAACGGTCGATGCATTCGGCTGGACAACGGAGTCCTCGGTGTAGACGAATAATCCCCGCAGTCATCTTCAAATACGGTTTCCGCTGGAATATTTTCATAACACTCTCTCGCCATCCAAAGATTAAATGTGTCGTGCTCCGATGAGAAGCGCCTTCCACTGCTGGCCGGCGAAGGTGTACTCCGAATTTTCTTCTTCGCTCCATTCAGTGGTGTATCGGAATTCGCGTTCAATATCACTTTACGCCGCGTTCCTGAACAATTTACCGAAGAACACGGCGAGATAGCATCAGGATCGGTGTTACTAGAGCATGGTGACAGCTGCACGGGGGAGGCCTCTTTCTTAATAGATGTCTCCTCACCATTAACTAATTCTCGAACACATTCTATTCACAAAATAAAAAATAGGTCAGCTTAGATACCATCCCCGCGTTCCAAACACAAACAAAAGAAGCAAAAAAACTACAAACCTGCTTCACCGGATGGCGCATTTAACTTGTCTCCATCGAAATGCTTCGCCGCCGCCGCCGCCCCTTTATCTAACCACCCCACAGCACCTGCTCGATCGCCAAGAACAGGTTCATCATCATCAACATCATCAACACCAACATCCGCATTCAGTGTCAATGACTCTAATTTGTCATGGTCAACATTGCCGTTGTCGTCGTCGTCGTCATTATCGTCTGCTGAAGGTGCAGCAGTAGCAGAAATCGTAGATGCCTCATTTTGATCCTTTTCCTCCTCCTCTTCCTCCACCTTCGCATTCGGTTCAGTCTTCTTTATAGCTCCCCCTACCGACTCGGTATCTTCCTCGTCCATTTCTACACACAATTGACTAACTTAAAAATTAATGTGCAATGAAATGCTTTCCATAATTAGCTACAAACTGCGTTTTTTTCACTTCCATCACTGGCACTAGTAGCACGGGTATACACATAATTTGTGTGACTCGCTTTATCACATTTATGTTCCATTATTCGAAATAGAAATTAAGCACGCATTTTGCCATTATTGAAACGATGACATTTTCATTGAAAAACACGAGGGTGGTTCGATATTTATGTAAAAATTTTCATTTTTATTCACGGAGTGAAATTTCCGATACGGCGCTCCGTCGATTTAATTCAATTTTTTTTTTTTCAGCATCCACTGACAGTTAATTGGCAGCACAACAACAATAAGAATATAAATATAGTTTTGTCTCTTTCTAAATCATAGTATTGTCAGACATGTTTCGATGACAGGTGAATTCTATGTTTTTTATTGGCTTGTTGCGAGAATAAAATGTAAAATGTAAAATAAGCAGACATGATTTAAGGAGCTGACTGACGGTATCTTTTTTATAACCAATCGTTTTTGTTGTTTTTCTGATGGAAATGATTATTATTTAGTACTACAAAAAAAAAACGAAAACTAACATATGTTGCTTAAGTCTCACCTTAAACCTTCATTCTCTCAAATACCAACGCTCAGCTTAACAGTGGATAACGCACAACGATCGAGTAAAGAAAAGATTTTGTTTATCTCAACTGCCGATGATACGAAATGGGATCCCCCGATAGATGCCGGCTTATTCCAAAACTAGAAAAAATGCCTGTACATGCCAAACATCTTGTAAAGAATAAAAAAAAGACAAGCATCGGTTGGTCTGCTGCACAGACCTACAGCTTCTTTTTCTTAGGTGGCGCTACACTTCGGTGCGAACCTGGGCCTCCAATAACAAGCCTATCCAGTTAGCTCGGTTCCTAGCTAACTTCCTCTATTTACGCACTCTTGAGGTTTCCTTCTACTTGCGTGCGCCACCTAAGGCGAGTGGTTTGGATTCGAAGACTCTACAAGCTGGAGTATTTGTGTTCATACGCTCTACATATACTAGCCATCTTAGACGACTGATGCGCATTTTTTTGACTAGGTCGATGTCGCTGTCGTTAAATCTCCTTCTCCAAAGCCCTTCAACGTAAACGGGACCAAACATTTTGCGAAGAATTTTTCTCTCGAAGCGACCGAGGATATCTTCATCCGCTTTTGATAGAGTCCAAGCTTCAGCGCATTAAAGCAGGACTGGGATGATCAGGGTCTTACATAGAGTCTCCTTAGTTGTTCGGGATAGGGCTCTGCTACTCAATTGCCTTTAGAGTAGTTTTTTTGTTTTTGCTGCCATAAACAAAGTCCCTTACTACCTCAAGCGGTCGGTTGTGACGTTCTATCCAATTCGTCGTAGGTCATCAGGTCCAGGATCCTTGTTGGACTTAAGTTTGGATATCGCTATCCTAACTTCGTTTTGACCAGGTGAACGGAAATTTTGGCTGTCGTCGTCTATGTTAAATGGTTCATTCTGTCAGACAGCGCGATGTTGGTCTTCGTCACTGTTATATAGTCTGCAGAAGAAATTTGTTCATATTCTTAGCACCGACTGTGATTCTACTACGAGATTTCCTTCTTCCTCTCTTTAGATTTCCGTACGCAGCGCCGCTTTGTATGCCTCTTGTATAGCTGCATTTGCTTACCGGCACTCTTCGTCAACCTTGGAATTCTTGGTAGTGGTCGAGTGAAATGCAGCACATCAGTTGAGGCGTTTCTGATGGCATGTTGGCATCGTTGCCGTTGGTCTTCGTCATTTGATGCTGGCGGCGAGATTTCGGGATACGCGTTCGGAAAAAGTTCTAGCGGTCTCTTGCGATTGCAGTTTTTCGACTTTATATCTTCTCACAGTATTTCTTCTTTGTTGTGGGGTTAGGGATATCCGCATTCGTACCTTTGCTGTCGCTCACGTGTTGAAAACTTACGACTTCTTGCGTAAGCGCGAATAAGCGCTGTTTCTGCTCTCTATAGCAATCACCGTAGATAATAGACGTCACAGTTTTCATCCTGTTTTGCCCGGCCCATCCCATCGCATTTCCTGGATGGCAATAATATCTACTTTATAGCAGTCTGGGGCCTCTGCTAATTCTTCGGCTGCACGCGGTGTGTTAAGCGTGTTAACCGAAGGTCGTTGTCTGTGCTTCGATTGCTAAGGTCGACAACAGTGAAGTCATCCATATCCGAGGCTTGTTTTGGTTTCGGAACTAATTTTTTTTCCGTCGTAGGGAAATTGCTCCTACTCACAACCCACAACCTGTACTGTACTAGGCAGTAGAATAAGATTTGATAGTGAGAAGCTAAGGTGCGAACGCTTGTGCTCCCATATATTCGCATCACTACCCTTTGTACAGTGGTAGACCAGACCTACAGCTGGTTGATCTGTATAATAGACAGGTAGACTTTCACGCCGGAAATTCTTGCTACCATATCTACTACATACAAATTTTTGTCGCGACAGGTACATGGAACCCTGGGTCTAGCTGTAAGCAGGAAAAAAGAAATTCCTTTACCTTCAAGTGAATCTCGATTTATTTCGAATAGTATCTTTTGCACACACAAAAATTAATAAACAATTCAAAATCTTTCAGCAATGTAATAAAAAAAAAAAACGGAAAAGCATCCACATGCGGATTGGTTCTTCCTCCCTACTTCCACAACTTCTTGATCGACATATTCTTCTCGGAATCCTTCTGCATTACCTTGGCCACAGCCATTTCGAAGTCCTCTTGGGTGACGTGTACACGTCGCTCTCGCAACGCATACATACCCGCCTCTGTGCACACGCCCTTCACTTCAGCTCCCGATGCACCAGGCATAAGCTCAGCAATCTTTCGCAGGTTAATTCCTCGAGTAAGGTTCATCTTGCGCGAGTGGATTTTAAGAATATCCAGGCGAGCCTCCTCATTTGGTGGTGGAAACTCAATCTTACGATCGATACGTCCGGGTCGGAGTAGAGCTGGATCCAAAATATCAATTCTGTTCGTGGCCATGATGACCTTGATGTTCTTTGTGGCCTCGAAACCATCCAATTGATTTAGGAGCTCCAGCATAGTTCTTTGCACCTCAGAATCACCGCCGGATCCTGACTCAATACGAGACGAACCAATAGAATCGATCTCATCCATGAAAATTATGGAAGGTGCGTGTTCACGTGCCATAACGAAGAGTTCTCTCACCATTCTTGAACCCTCACCAATAAACTTCTGAACTAGCTCGGATCCTGACACCCGAATGAATGTGCACTCAGTGTGATGTGCCACTGCGCGGGCAAGTAAAGTCTTTCCAGTACCAGGTGGGCCGTACAAAAGCACACCCTTGGGCTGGGCAATACCAAGCGCGTCAAACAACTCCGGATGCTTCACGGGCAACTCAATCACTTCCTTGATTTCCTTGATCTGTTTGTCTAATCCACCTACCATTTCGTAGGTGGAATCAGGAACCTTTTCCACCATCATCAGCGACACCAAAGGATCCACTTTGTTTGGAAGAATCTTGTGCAGAGTATAGCTTTCATTGCGAAGAGCTACACGGCAGTTCGGAGTGACGTCATTGATGTCAATGTTCTTATCGATATCTACGACGAACTTCCCCTCAGGATGAACCTTTACTAGAACCTTCTTTTTGTCCATTGGTTTGACAACCTCGCCGACATAGCTACCTTGCTCTTGTAGCAATTGCAATTCCTCGCGCAGCATGCGAACTATGGAATGAGTAATCATTAATTTCATTTCATTTTAAATTGGCCTCCATTTACTTACCTTTAGCGTTCAGTTCATTACGCTGCGCTTGTAGACGACGTAAATTTTGAGATTTTTCAGCCACAATAAGCTGAAGTTCTTCGATTTTCTGTATGTAATAGGAACGGAATCCCTCGCCTTTTGGGCAGTCCAAGTCCATCTGGAAATGGAGATTTTAGGCGGAATTTCGGGACAAAATTGTGCTTGAACTTACCCTATTAGAGATAGTCATGTTGATATTTTATTGTCGTTTAATTTAACGCAATGATTCTTTACAAATAACACGAAAAAATCAACAAAAACGCACTTCGTCGAAGGCAAATACGATGATTTGGGTTACTCGGCAAAAATGAAACTTTTGATGGTTCTTTGTTAGGGTTTGCGTAGCGATGAACTTCTGAAAATGTTATTCTTGATTGTAACGAGTAAGCTTAAGGTACAACTACACTAGGTATGCTATTTTAATATATGGAATATTTATTAAATTATTATCTTCTAATAGTTAATTTATTATTGTTCATACAGTTGTAGGTGTGAAGGGGTGTGTGACGGAAAACTCATCAGGTCCACTTGGAGACCTAGAAGTCCATTGTGAATGAGTTCTAAAAACATAAGAATAAGTCGAAATTTATCACGTTACTGGATGGGTTTGGAAGTTGGTGCTCTTGATCTATGCATAAATGCAAATAAACCCATAAAACCGAAGGTTGTTATTGTAGTCTGTCAAATGTTTAAAATTGGCTTTATTAAGATGGCCTGGGAATGAGAAGTGAATGGAAACAAAAGCTTCGGACCTGTTAGTCCACCAAAATGGGTACAACGCTGTTCAGTAAAGGCTTCCCCAAAATCTCTCAGAAATAGAGCGGAATATCAAATAAATTAGACCCAGCTAAATAAATATACACATATGTATGTATGTATATGTTAGAAGCTATTATTGTAACCACTTGAAAATTTTTGTTGAAAACAATTTTTCCTATATCGTACGAGACAGGGAAATTTTTCATGTGAGTCCAATGAAAAATAATTCTCGGTGGAAACATGCATTGTTCTGTTACAAAAGCGTTTAGTTTTTTCATTTGATGATTGAACGTTGAAGAGTGCACAACTCCAATTGCTATATGGATACACGAACGTATTAATGTTTTTTACTGAACCCGTTCCGCTTTTAAAAGAAATTTTCATTCTTTGTCTTGAAACGCATTTTTTCATCTCTTCTTAGACTCAAACTCAATGATTTCATCCACTGCCATTTTTTATTTGTTAAATTCTTCCTTGCGTTGTATTAAATATTGTTAGTTGTTGCTAGAATTGTTGCTGCCAGTGCTAATAACCACTGCATTAATGGGGATGACGTTCTTTGACGCTGAGTAGATGCTTAATTCCAATACGTTGGCAATACCGTGGACTAAACACGGAAACGGAACGGCTCTTTTAATTACGTGCACTCTTCAGGTAATACTGACTGAGCCCTTGAAAGAACCGAAATATTTCGAGTGTGAAACGCGATAGACACCCCGATTTTTATATTTTCCTCATGAGTATCCCCTACAACTTTACCATTCACTCTTATTACCTAAAAACTCTAACGACACAACCGTATGCACATTCGCCATCTAATCAGGGTCTTTGGAAGCTAAATGTGACCAGCAGGGCACTTTGAATTGATATGTTTTCAGCAGATTGAACAGGCACGTTTAGTTCAGCTGAATACCTCCATTGCAACTGCCATTACTCGTTACTTTTCGTCTTGCTAATTTTCACTGCACGCTGCCATCGTAGCGTCATATTTTTCGCAAAAAAAAAAACTCAATTCCCCCTTTTGTCAGAGTTCCTTTTTCCGTGCGTTTTTTCACGAATTCTTTAGAGAAAACTCGACTAGAAAATTGCAATTAATACAACCCAAATGTGTTTCTAATTGTGCCTAAAAACCTAACAAACATTTATCGAATATATCTGCATAACAAGAGCAGATATATTCACCGAAAAATACATTTTTGAGACCGCGGGATACATAGCACAGTTAAAATTGTGGAAAAAAACGAGAAACCGAAGAGGAAGAAAAAAGCAGCAGGCAAAATGTCTGTGGCATACACACAGCAGCAGCAACCGCCGCCCGTGCCGCCACAACCATCGTCTGCTCAGCAGGGCGGTCCGCCGCAACAGACGCTGCAACCGATGCAGCGTGGTCCGCCTGGCGGCGGTGGGCCCGGCGGACCGCCCAATCGTGGTGTCCCTCCACCGCCCAGTCCGGCGCACATACAGAAAATACTCGACGAAAATTGTGGGATAATCCAGACAATACAGGATTTTCAGAATATGGGTAAATCGCAGGAGTGCATCACCTATCACGCGGCGTTGCATCGAAATTTGGTGTACTTGGCGCAGTTGGCTGATCCGTCGATGAATATTGCTCAAATATTGCCGGTGAGTTAAGGATTTCATTCAATTTGAAGATGTTAGAGTGGTGCCTTAGCCCAAAAGTACTAAAGTTATGTAGACATGCAGGTAAACAAATTTTTGAAAGGCTTCTAGAGCAAAACACACCACAAAAACGAAAACCACACGATAATTGTCAGATGAACACATCTTATCTGTCGCTTGACCTTCCATCCATCGATGGATGACTCATTCTCTGATAATACACTTAACACTGTAATGATTTGCTTTATCCTCCAGCCACCGCATGTTTTGGCTTCACAAGCGCAGGGTCCCCCACACGGTATGATGGGTGGACCTCAAGGTCCTCCTCCCCAGACCGGCGGTCCAGGTATGCCTCCCCACGGGCACGGTCCTTCAGAACCAGGTGTTCCATCGCCACAGAACAACGCTCAACTGCCATACCCGAACCCCAACCAGCAGCCCCCGACATCGCACGCTAATCTACCGCCCCCCAATTCGCAGCAATCTCAATCACCGGCAGGGCAACCGCAACAACAGCAGCAGCCACAAGCTGGTGGGACTATTCCACCACCTACAGGCGCCCAACAGCAGGGAGGCAATGTTCCATATCGCGGCGTACCAGGACCCGGTCAGCAGCCACCACCATCAACACAAAATAGTAAGAAACTTAATAATTCTCCCTTACCTTGAGTTAAACTTCGATCTCTTTGAGTAGATCAACAACCACAACGAACTGGAGGACAACCACAGCCCCAGCAGCCGCCACCACAGGCGCAGTACCGGGGCGGTTATCAGCAACACGGTCATTACCCCGGCTATCCGCCGCAAACACAACCCTATCAGCCTCAAACTGGCTATCCAGGTGCAATGCCACCGTATGGGCCTCCGACTCAAGGATATCCGCCAAGTAGCCAGGGCTACCATCATGCTGGCATGCCGCCAACTTCTTCGACCGGAGGTCCGCCTCCGCCCAACCATCCCTATCCGAATACTTCGCAGCACCAGGGTCCGGTACCTGGTTCATATCCCCCTCCCCCACCCAATCAGCAATCCCAACCACCTCCACAGATGTATGGACCCCCGGCTGGAGCGCAGGCGCCACCGGGTCAATATCCACCCCAAAACGCTAGTGGTCCACCACCACCCATGGGGTATGGGTATGGTGCCCCGAATGCCGGTCCTAACTACGGGCAGGCCGCTCAACCGCAAGGACCACCACCTGGACAGCCAGGTTATCAGCAAGCAGCTGGAGGAGCTCAGCCACCATATCCTCCGCAACCGCAGCAGCCGCCATATCAACAAGGTCCCGGCGGATATCCACCATCTGCTCAGCAGCAGCAACAGCCAACTGGAATGGGCCACCCACCATCATCACAGCCAAATCAAGTAGCACCACAGCCACCACCCACCACCGCACCTCCTAGTGGCGCGGCTGGCAGTTCATACGGTTCCTCCCCTAGCCCAGGGCAGACGCCTCCACCCAACCAGGTGGTGGCGCCCAATAACGGTCCAAATACCCCATCAAACGCTCCATCACAACCACCCGTCTCCCAACCTCCCTCGTCGCACCCACCCACATCGTACGCTCCTCCTCAGTCCGTGGCAAGTGGACCGCCGGCACAACAACCGGCGTATTCGTCGCCACCGTCCGCCGGTCCTACAGGACAACCAACTCCCTACACTCAGCATCAGCCGCCACCACAACAGCCTCCACCGCCAAATTCTTCGGCGAATGCACCATCAAATGGAGTTGCCGTTCCAACTCAGTATCAGCCACCACCTGGCGCACAGACTTATGTTGCTCCGCCCGCCGGTCAACCATACGCACCACCCGGTCCCGGCGGCTACCCTGGTCACGGCTACCATCAGCAGGGTTACCCCACAATGCCGCAGGGACAGTATCCGCCATCGCAGGGATACCAGGGTTATAGGCCGGGTGCACAAATGCCTCCTCCCGGTGGCCAGATGCCTCCCCCCGGTCCTCAGGGACCACCAGCTGGTGCTTACTCCTACGCCTACCAGCCGCCGCAGTGAGTTCGTAGCTAATTCCAATTAATTTCAAAATACCCTCGTACCCCAGATACGTTTTCATTTCGACTTATCCCTATCATTGACTCTGAGCGTAACTTCCTACCCATGCACTCTCCGATGTCTTGTTTTACTCTTAAGACCGAAACGTTTTCTGTTTTTATAAACAATTTTAACTTAGATAAGATTAAAGATGCAAAATTCATTATAAAATGTATTATGAACGAATTTTTTTGTCTGTCGAATGGTCCGCTTGTTATTCCGCATGACGACAACATTCATTTTCTTCCGAGATTTCGAATAAAGACAATTTAACGAACTAGATGGATTCAGTTTTTTTATTTTAGCATACATGCAACCATTCGTTAGACCATTTGTGGAAGTTTTCTTATAGTAAACATAACCCCATCTAATCCACACTTTCTATGGTGAAAAGTTTAGACGGTTCTATTTTAAATGCAGAAAAGGATCAAATCAGGAGATGGAGAGAGCACTTCGAAAATGAGTCATCCACAGCAGTGAATTCCCTAGCACCTAGAACCGGGCCTCCCAGTAGTAAAGAGCCTGACATCGCCATCAAAGGCCAAGTTATTGGTAAGCATCGATGGAATTTCTGCCGAGCTAATTTAAACCATGGCAAGTGGAAAGTGAATGAATGATTGGAGAGTTATTCGAGTTCTTCTGGATAGGATCAGACAACATTAAGATTCAAGTCTCAATGTCTAACAGACAGGATTTCGCTCAGTATCTTTCTGCATCACCATTGACTGAATGAAAATTTTATTTGGTCGACTATATTTAAGGGTACTTACATATGAGGATGATAGGTGTCGCGTATTACACAATGGTAAGATGTCAGAAGAATTTGAAGTTCTTTCACCACTGCTATTTGTTGTGGTCTTCAGCGATGTTACACGTGCAGGACTACAGCGATAATATCTGTTTGTTATCGCACATGATTATAGACCTACATCAAATGGCTCACAAGGTGGAAACCGAGCCGAGCAAAGAAGTGCTGAAGATAAATAGGGCCAAGACCAAATCTCTGAGCCTTTCAAATTCTAATGCTCAACTAAACATTGGGGCCTCCTGGTAAATGCCGTGTCCGAAGGACAATTTTTGTATTTGAGAAACTTTTTGATGACAGTTATGCTCTCCGATGAGCTACATTCGGTATGTTGTACTAGATCTGAATAATGTTCACAGCACGTGGAGTCAGTGGCATTGTACGGGTGTAGTACGTGGAAAGTGACCACCGCTGTCACTCACAAGCTGCAAACCTTCATAAACAAAAGTCAACATATTCTGGCCGAACCGTATCTCGTACGAACAGCTCCTAACAAGAACGGAGCTGGAAACAGCAGACATCGCCATACGATGAAGGAAGTCGCAGCGGATCGGTCATATTTTACAACGCGAAGGCAATTTCGTCGCGAAGCTTGTCATGCAATGGAATCCACGCGTCCAATCTATCGAAATCAGTTGAGATGGAGAGAGCTGTAATGCGTCGCATAAATTCGAACAAGATGGCGCCCAGGCGTTGTGGCGCTACAGTTCAGGGTGAACCTGGGCGTCAACCAACAAGCCTCTCCAGTTAGCCCTGTCCTTAGCTAACTGCCTCCAGTTACGCACTCCAAGTCGGTTCAGGTCCCCTTCAATTTGTGTGCGCCACCTAAGGCGAGGTTGTTGGACTTACGCTTGGATACTGCTATTCTCACTTTGTTTTGGTCAGGTGGACGGATGTTTTGGATATCATTTCGTCTATGTTGAATAGTTCATTCTGCCTGATGTTGGTCTTCGTCGCCGTCATAGAGTCTGCAGAAGCATTTTTTCCATATTCGAAGAAACTTCTTACAACTTCTTGCCTAAAATCCTGGTATATACATACATGTAGGAATGCTAAGATAACACTCAAAAACTAGTAGTAACCAAAGTGAGACATTTTAAGTAAATCAGACGATTTACGGGTGGCCAGATTTAAACCAACACACATAGACGGAATTAAAATACAAAAGGTAGAGTATGGTTACCTAATTTGAAATTAATAAATACATAAAAACTGTCTTCGACTTTTGCTCTAGATTGAGCAGTAAGACCTTCTTACAAGAAATCATTTTCAAATACAGAGCATGTCTTAATCATCATTATCATTAAACGCTCGACTTTCAGTTAAATAAGAATAATTTATTTACGGTAATAACTATCAGTGAATGGAGATCTGATTTCCGGGATTGTCTCCGAAAATCGGGAACATAAACCTCATACCTTTTCAATCCAATGAAACCCAAGGAATATTGAACTAGCAACTTTTTTTTTAAAAAAAGAAAAGCATTTCATTCGTAGAAGAAATACCACTGACTGATTGGACAAAGTGTTACCACTCTTCCGGTGTTGGGTGTTTTTCTTTAGTGTCTTAGGTGTCGTCAATTTGCACCACGAGTACTTGTGATGTACATCCAAAACGGAATGAAGCTTGTTATAGTCATAGATACATACTGAACAAAGTCTTATCTTACGCCTTATTGCATTGCATACTTACAAAAACAAAATTTTTACGTGGCAGATTTGTACAGGATCCAGGGCCTAGCTTCACACAACCTTTAGTGACCTGCGTGCTATTTTATTCATACAAATTAAAGGGGGCATGTCCAAAGGGCAATGTTTATTTGAAAAGCTTTTTCATGATAGTTGTACTCTCGGATGTTTGTCGGATGCTTAGGTTTATGAGGACTTTTTTAATGTTTCATGGTTTTTTTTTTTATCTGCGGGTTAGAGAGCAAAGTGTTTGTAGACCAAAAAGAGGTTATTTTTGCTAAGGGGTTAATTTTTAAAAATTAAAAACTATTCCGTAGAAATATGTTCCACCTTGTCCCCTTTAACATCAAGTAGTAACAAGACTCTTAGCAGAAGTGCTTGGGGGTCGATAAAAATTTTAAACGAATCTGCGACAGAGATTTACACAGACGGATCCAAGACAGCGTCTGGTACTGCGGGAGTTTACTCTAGTGCACTGGATATTTGTATCACCACACGAACGCCCGACCACTGTAGTGTATTTCAAAAAGTCACAGCAGTGGGTGAAGCCGCGGCATTCGATGAACTCGATAGAGTGCAGCGTTTTTATTTTCTACATATGTAGTCAAGCTGCAATAAAGCCTTGGAATCACCAATAATTCGATCCAAGTTGGTAAAGCAATGCCGCAGATCTCTTAACCCATCGCTAAAAATGAAGAACATATACTTGAACCATTTTCATACAAGTTCCAGAATCGCAGTTTGGATTAGGTTATGTCTTGTATCCTCTTATGGGTCCTAGGACTTCCACGATTTCTGGCGTTGTGGCTCAGCTCTCCCCAGCTCTTTCCCAGTTGCCGTGCTTCCTTCTCTACTGTTCTACTCGCTTACTACTGACCGCCGCGTATCCTGCCGTCCTGAGTTAGCGGTTTCCAGTTTGGATTAAATATTTGAATATTTGGATTAGATATTAAGGTTTCTCTGCTGCGCTGATTACTAAATTCAAATGGCAATACTAAATACACACTATTGCCTTCCAACTTGTTCAAAAAATCAAGTACTGTATGCCTAAAGAGATCACTTTCGTAGGAGCAAAAATTTTAAACGTCCTTCAAATACATACCCTACGAACTCCCATGCTAGTATAGGTACAAATTAAGAGTTAGTGTGTACGCGGCATTATACGAAAAAGTTTCACAAAATAAACATGATTCAAAAAGAGGTATTAGTAAGTCGGGTCAGTTTCTTTGTGTCAAAAAAGGTCAAATTGCAACAAAAGTCGCATAGCAGCAACGCTGCTTCCCAGACACTTTTTTCTTTTTTCCGTACTCCCAGTCTCTAGAAATGCCACTGTTGTTTGTGGCACATTCAACATTTCTGCTACATATTTCACACCTAGTTAGATATTCAAGTGCGCTAAGTAAGATCAGCATATTAGATTTTTTTTCAAATTCGTAATTTGTTTCGTATTGCAAAGTTATTATCAGTTAAATGTACCTTTCTTATATAATTCAAACTATTTATAGTTACATTATGGACAATATTTTACTACCTAATGGATAAGTTATCGATACGCTTATAAATTCCAAGAATTGTAACTTTAAAAAGTCAAAACGATTTTAACATTCTTTTTGCACAGCACTGCATTTTCATTTTCTCAATTTGCGTCTCTTGAAGCCATCTCCAAATCTTGGATCTGACAATACTCAAGAATAAAAAAAAATCCTCACAATCTATGTACAGTGATGTGCAAAATAATAGGGACAGCCTTTACCATATTGGAAAAAACGAAAAAAACTAAGAACGTGATATTCATGATAAACTTTAAATCAGTATTTATTGATTCCAACTTCAAAAACATAAAAATAACATAAGTTACCCAAAATTTGTACTTAAAGTAAAAAAAAAAAATTTAATTTTCTTCTTAATAGCCTATGAAAAAAAAAAATAAGGACAGCTAGCAATTTTTCACGAAATAACTCCAAACGCAAACTGTAACAATAAAAAATTAATGAGAAAATATAATCAATGAAATATTTGATCAAACATGTACTTTAATGTTTCGTTGAATAGCTCTTGTTCTTGATAACGGCCAAGCAACGTCGCGGCTTCGAATCCACTAGTTATCGGCAAGTACTAGGTGGAATAGCCTCCCACGCAGCCTTCAGAGATGTCCACATTTGATGATTTCACATCCCTTAACGCTACTTTGACCTTTCGCCACAGGTTCTGAATGGGATTTAAGTCAGGCGATTGAGAAGGCCAGCTTAAGACGTTGACATCGTTGTCCGAGAACCACTCTTTTGAACGCTTCGATGAGTGTTTAGTATCATTATCCTGTTGGAACACCCATCAAAGAGGCATATTATCTTCGGCATAGTAGTATTAAATATATTAAAGTATGACTGTATTGTCATAGTGCCCCCGATTTTATGAATGGAACCTACACCGTGGTAGGAGAAACATATCCATACCATGATGCAACCCTTACCATGTTT
Source organism: Xylota sylvarum (assembly GCA_905220385.1). Lineage (NCBI taxonomy): Eukaryota > Metazoa > Arthropoda > Insecta > Diptera > Syrphidae > Xylota > Xylota sylvarum. Next base: position 147,905,172 of record LR999957.1, on the reverse strand, counting down.
CACCGTCTTGATGGTGTATTTATCGTTATATCCCGTATTGGGCGGTCTCCACACTAGTGAGCTGCAGTGATCAGAATTAAATAAATTTACTTAAGTCTTATAAGACCTAAGGATATCGAGCCATCGCGATTCAGTCCAGCTGCAATGTTTTTCTGCAAAAACATTCTTTTTCGACAGGAGCGGTACCTTTCTTGCGCTTTTTGCTTTTAAATTGTTGGTTATAAGAATCTTCCGTATGGTAGAAGTGTCAACGTCCAGGCTAAATTCCTTTTACAATGCGCAGTATGAAGCAAAAGGTTAATTTCTTACGTAGCGCAATATCCTTTTTTTGAGAGAGAGGCAGACATTTTTGGCTTTATGTTATTATGCTAGTTTTTTATTTGTTTTTTCCTCATCTCATCGCTACAGGGTTGTGCTCGACCCATTTTTTATCACTAATTTCTAATAAATTTACAAATCTTATTTTGTTTTGTAAAATTAAACTCTTTCTTATCTTACCTATTAGGTTAAAAAAGTAAAGTTAAAAACAAAAAATGCTTGATTTACAGAGGAGATATAAGAGGTGTCCTTATTATTTTGCACAGCCGAAACAAACCTCTCCGCGCAAACTAATGACATAATTTGGAAGACAGACAGAATATTTGTAGATTTTTTTGTTTCGATCAGCCATCACAGGAATTGGACGCCTTTGAAACATTTTCGAAGAAGTGTCCCTATTGTTTTTCACATCACTGTGTGTGTGTGAATTAGGCTAAATCCAAACCTACTAATTATAAATATATGAAATAGTAAAATAAAACAATTTTATTTTTTGTTTGGATCATCCTATCATGTTTTTATTTATTTACTTTTATTCTTTTCATTCTTAGGAAACATAGCATTGTTTCTTTGGAGTTTGGATTGTTGAATTCATCATTGTTTCATCAATAATAATAATAATAGTATTTTACAATTTCTTTCTTTAAATATAATTTGTAATATTATACTTTAGTACAACATGTTTAAGTTTTTTTTATAATATTTTAACAATGCAATCTTATTTTGTTTGTTCTTTCTTTGTCTTAGTCGATTGAATACAAGAGTACAAATTTAAATTTTCTCAATTTACTACTACTGGATTTTTAAATTATTTATTTATTTATTTTCTTTTAATTATTTTTTTTTTTTTTATGTTTAGTTTTTGTTCTAATTTATTTAAGTGTGGGTGTATATATAATTGTTTTTCTTTGTGTGTTGTATTGTTCTAAGTCGGCACAGCGGACTGTCGATACCTCTACCTTTACATTCTCTGTCATCGTTTGTTACTAAATTCTAACTAGTTTCTTAAATCAATAGTTAAATATATATATATGTATTTCTTTAAAGTTTAATTACTGTGTGTTTTCTTCATTTTTTTTTTCAGTTAAATGTGCTAAAGGAAAAGAAAAATTATTTATCATTTTCTATTTCAGATAGGTACTCTATATTGACAAAAATGAACAGAGTTTTTTTTTTTTTTTTTTTTATATGTATACTCACGAATAGTTGAAAAAAAAAAAAAAAAAAAATATTTACATATCGTCCGTCGTCCGTTATACAAGTATTCATCAATTAAAGGATTTTATTCTTCTTGCTTATCTCAACTAACACTAGATTTCATTTTATGAACAAAAAATTCTAATTCATCCCCATTTCCTTGGCTTAAAATTAATGTAATTTTAAAATGTATATACGATTATGTGTTTACCTTCAGCTCACACCCCCAATCAAAACAGATCTTGTAAAGATATATAAATATGTTCACATTCTTTTACCTTCTCTCATACATGTATCGGTTGTCTCGCATTATCGATTTTAAAATTAAACATTTGTAAGTTTTTGTTTTGTATAAGTTTTAAACATTTTTTTCTTATAAAAAAAATATAATCATAATTACAACAAAAAAAAAGAGAACGTTCCGTATGAGTTAAAATGGAGAATGACAAACAAATACTATCGAAGCTTTATTTTAAAAAAGAAATAATAATAATAATAATAAAAAAAAAAAAAAACAAAACAAAACATTAACGGCAATGTACATTTCCCTTCCTTATAAGAAAATAAAGACATTCAAAGACAAACAATGCTCTTTTGGGTTTTGTGTATATATGTATTATTATCCTTAGAATATAAAACAAACAAAAAATTCGTTTAAGTGTCACAGCACCAAATTTTCAATTTGTTAATCTGGAAAGAGAAAGAAAATTTTAATTTGCATTTGCTTCGGAAAATTAGATTAATATGGAAAAAATGTTGATGTGTGTAAGAAACCAGAATTGGATAAATACTTTTCCTTTCGTTCGATTTAACGACGATGTCAGGGGTAGTGCAGGTACTCATATTCTTCCTTTCTCGTGCTAACAGAAGGATCAATAATGAAAACAATATAAAAGTGGTCTTTGGATTTTTTTTTACATATTTGTCAAGTTTCATTGATTGCTAACTCACTCTAGAAGCTGTGCTCCACCGTCACAGATAAAATTAAATAATTACCGAAAGGGTGATAATAAGACATAACGTGCTGAACAAACACTTAGTAAATGAATAGAATAATGTACTGCACATATTTCCAGAAGATTGAAATGGACACCGCACATTTTCTGTCTGATTGGCCAAGCAATGTGTACTTCAACGACTTGGCCATTGTGTTGATCGTGGCATTTTTATATGAGACGAACATCACCAAAATTTTGCAACAGGTATGTACATGGGGTAGGCATTGCAATAATCCTACATCAAATCTGAAAGAAATCTCATATGTGAATCAAAATAATCGCCCTCGAGATGGTAATCAAAGGCTCCCATTCATTCGTTCTTGAAGAAGGGAAAATGGTCAAAACATAATTTGTAATAGACTTAAAGTAAAAGTAGACAAAACGGAAAACCTCTTAAAACAGATTAAACCACTAGTATGAAATATAATGTATGGTGGCGACATATGTCTCACAATAGCCGAGCTAGATTTTGTAGATTTGACGACTGTATAGCCTTACGTTTACAACCGAACTACCTAAAGAGGCTGGGCTATATTACCAATATTCTGGCAGAGTGCACAGCAGTACTTTTAAGAGAATGCACTCGAACAAAACTGTTCGACATGTGGGATTGGCACTTTGATATTTTTAGAAGATTTTCATCTAATAATCGATAAAACTTGAATCTATCCGCCAATGCAGTATATGTAGATGAAATATGTACATATTTGCAGTTAACCACCATACAATTGTCATGCTGCGGTGCCACAATGTCAGTCAAATATTCGATCTATAATCGAAAAGGAATAAAACAGAGCGATAGCGTTTTTGGATGTCTAAATGCATCATAAAAGACTACATCCACTCTATAAAAGTGGCAAGGAACCCAATACAACGAAAAACACATAAAACTCCTCGCATCCTGATCCACATCCTGAAATTGGTTGAAAGTTTCAAACACACGATCACCAACTAGACCAAGGTCGTACATTTTTACTGACCTTAAAGTGAAAACGGAGAAGAGCAAGTGCACAGAGTGCAATGTCAAAGATTTTAACAGCTTCTCAGTTTATGGAAGTCTAGCCACAAATCTGACATCAAATCGGGAAACAAATTAAAGACAGCTCTGACCAGCCATACCATCAAAACCTAAACTGGACTTAAATAGCGTTACTATCTTGCAAACCTGAATCAAGCATTAAAGCGGTACCCTCTTGAGATGTTGCACATACTTAACATTGGCAATAACATGAATTGAAAAGAAGTTATACAAAACATCTCAGCGATCTACAGTTCTCCAGCTTTCATCTCTATAAAATAGAACTACTAGTTGAACATTAGACTTGTATATTCGTTAGAATTTAATTATTTCGTTCTTTAGTATACATTTATATACGTACTATAGTTCATCGTTGTCATTTATGTAAGCTCAGTTTTAGCGCTAAACTAGAGATTCCATAATTGTAACCGTAATCATATCCCTCTCTCTCTGTGTAAATAATAAACAGATTCCCTGAAGAGGACACCAAAAGCTGTCGAATATGTTGGGACAGCTCCTTCGCGTTCGTATGTTTTTTATTCATCACACGATTGGAAAGTTTAACGAAATTTCGAAGTGGACATTTTTTTTTATTAGCTTTCTTAGTTGAATTCCTTATCAGTAGTCCAACGTATTAGCCACTGCACTCACTTATTACTACTAGAGTCAACAAACAAAATCATGTTGTCTCTCGGACGACAGCGGTTTAATAGAATTTTGCTAGAACAGCATGCGGCTGATTGCAACCGATGAACAGTACCTCTACTTTATTTCAGATTTACGAACGTTGCCGTTCAATATACAGCACTAACTTGATGTAAGCAGAACTAAGTTTGCGAATAATCTAAACCTCACAACACCGAAGCATTGTTGCCGATCGCCTGTCCTTTTATTTACATAAGAATCCAATCCATTCACCAACTCAGCACCAATTTCGTTTGGACAGAAGAGGACTCCAAAAGATTTTCTGCCCTTACCTAAGGGCAATGAAGAGCCATTCTTAAAACTGAACGGACTTCACGAGCAACAAATGAAGACTTATAATCGCTTTTCAGGATTCCAAGAGAAAGTGCGTTTAACTAAAGTTAAAGCTATTATCAAGAACACACTCGTCCATGGCTTCAAATATTTTTCAGGACTGATTTAAGAGCATGAAAAAGTGTACGAACATACATATGTACATACATACATATTAAACATCATGCTGCTGTCAGTTTTCCGAATTAATTCCAACCATAAAGAGAACAACCAAACAATAACTCCTGTGATGATAAACAAAATAGAAGATGATAACGTTATATCTCGTCATTTGTTATAAAATTTACAATTATATGAATTCACTACCTATGCCTACATTATTTGTTTGATATTATATATAAGGTGATAAATTTTATATACAAACCTGCTACCATAAACGATGTAAATGTAAATTCCGCGAAAGTACCGAACGTACATCATTTGTAAAACGTAATGCGTCCAAAAGTGGCAATAATGATAACAACGCAACATCCATTGGATCTGAGAACCAGCTTTTGATTGGTATTGCATTATTTGGAAAACAACGATATGCTCCTGGTGAATTGTCTATGATAAATATCTGAAACGAAACAGAGGCAATAGTGATGCAAAGAAATTTAGTTATAAATTCAAACGAACAACTCACCTTATTTAAGTCATTACAAATGGCTGACAAATCTTTGGTGTAAGAACCAAAATCCGGTGTACAGTGTTGACGATAGTATCTCCGGCGGAGAATGTTCCGACCATTGTCTAATTTATCAGCCACCGCCGCACCGTAAATCTCCATACTTGCTGTGAATATCACTAGATCGTACCACTGCGACACCTATTTGGATGATTAAATGATATATATTAAAATAGAATTAAACGGGCAAACTTTAAGGTTACTTGCCACATCGAGAAAAAAATCCACATGTGGCCTTTTGTGCACAAAAAATCGCACCGGGTGCCTGTCGATGGTCACTTTTACTGTAAAATCGTGCGGTGTACCTGGTTTAACTGTGTTCCTTGGCATTGCATTGTGATGTGAGTGAATGAGTGTCTCGTCCAGATCGAGTACCAATGTTTTTCTTTGTACAATGCTGAGACGGTGCCGTGACACTGGTGACAGTGGGAAGAGCTCATATTTGACTGGTTGGTACTGTACAAACTAAAGATGCTCATATCAGATTTTTTTTTGTTAAGAAATAATGCTATTAAACTAGTTTGAAGAATAGAAAAAAATTGTCAAAACATAAATCATTCCAAAGATCGTCGAATTGTATTGCATAATCAAAGTGTTATCATTTTCGTTCTTTAATTGTAACTTCAGTGTAAAGAATTTGCTATGATCAATCGTTGACGTTTAAATATAGTCAAACTCTTATCGATAAGCAGCTCTATCAGTTTTGAAAAGGGGCAAATGTGTCGGTATCAAGTTGAAGACAATACTGCCTCTCGACAGTTTATATAAATTTATAATAAAAATTTCACTACAAAAATAAAATTGTAAACGTACCTCCAGTCTATCACTCCTATACAGAAGCTAATAGATGGCAACAAGATCGATTAAGATAAAGTACTAGGCTAACAGACAAGCATGACAAAAGATGCATATTTTCGCATGTTTAATAGATGTGAGAGACGCAGCTGTACAGGAATGACAAGTTGTTGGCGCTGTATTCTTTAAACACCAAAGAATTATGGGCCTGCTTCAAGTAGAATTACTCAAGTCATTCCTCCAAGCGATGACTAAGAAACATACGAATCCCATGCGTGAGAAATTTGAATTTGATTTAATCCAAATAAAATTTAAACTATTCCTTAAGACTTGCCTTTTCATAAACTTCAGCCATCACGCGACTCAATCTATATTATGCCCCGAATCCAGATGAAAAAGTGAGAGAAGTCAAAAGTTATTGCCTGCAAGTCAGTAAATGATAACCAGAAGAGTACGAAGAGGCTACAAAAATGTGTTAAATGAGTTGTTTGCTCAGAAGCGAAAATCTTTCTGAGTCTTATATTTTCCTTCCGGAGCTGTGAATCATTCTTGGGTGATATACATGGAAGCTCTACTAATTCACCTCTAATCGTTATTGCACTGAAGTTGAGGTTCCTTGTTTTTTCTGGTTGCTCCCGTTTCCTTACTTAGGTGGAGCTATAGTTCAGACTGAACTTGGGAATCTCGAAAATTTTACGAAGAATCTTTCTCTCCAAGTGACTGAGGATTCTTCATCCGCATACGGACCGAATATCCGACGAAGAATTTTTCTTTCGAAAGTATTCAATATCTGCTCTGCTTTCCTGCTTATCGTCCAGCACTCGGATCCATACAACGGAACTGCCAGGAACAAAGTATTGTAGAGCATACATTTTGTCCTCCGAGTTAGTAGTTTTGACCCCATTTGTTTCGCCAAACCGAAGTAGCAGCGGTTTCCTTGGGTAAGTCTTCGTCGAATCTCCACTAAGGTGTCATTCGTGGAGTTGATATTTACTCCGAGGTAGGTAAACTCCCTAACCAATTCGAAGTTAATGTTCCCAACAGTGTTCCCAACGGGCTTGAAGCCAGCTGCCAGTTGCTTGGCTTTCCTAAAAAACATCCGGACTCCTATCGCGGGACTCTTCAATATCCTTGAGCTGGGAGATTGCGTGGGACCTTTTCTTCTTACGCAAGATCTTCTTCTCCTCCCTTCTTCTGGCTCGATACTCTTCTCTCGCTGTCCTTGTTTTGCGCTACAGCGCTTGCATGTGTGCATTTTCTGTCACCTTTTTCCGACGCACGCATTCATCATCATACCAAGGGCTCTTTTTGGGTGGTGGCTGATAGCCTATGGTGGTCTCTGCTACCCCATTGATGATGTCGCGTAACTGGTTCCTCAGATTGTTGGCGTTTGTGTATGGTGAATGCACAGCGGAGAATCTCTCGCTCAGGCGCTCTCTGTAGGCTCTGGCTACTCCAGTCGTGCTAAGGCTTTCAACGTTGAATAGTCGTTGGATAGTCGAGCTCTGAATTTAGCTGCAACAAGAAAATGGTCAGAGTCGATGTTTGCCCCTTTCAAAGTTTGCACATTCAGAATGTTGGATGCGTGCCTCGCATCTATTACCACGTGGTCGATTTGGTTGGCTGTTCGACCATCTGGAGAGCGCCAGGTTGCTGTGTGGATTCGTAGTCTTGGAAACCTATTGCTACTTATCACCGTATTACGAGCTGCTGCAAAATCGATTAGCCGGAAGCCGTTATCTGTTGTCATTTCCTAGAGCTGTACTTTCATTGCATTGAAGTCCCCGAGTATGATTTTGACATCACACTCCGGACACGCTCCGTAGGCTCCGTCCATGAGGTCATAAATCTCTTCCTTGATAGAGAATTCAGCTTCGTCGGTAGGGGCGTGTGCACATATTATGCTGATGTTTTGGAATGTTGCCTTTATGCGGATCACAGCCAGGCGATTGCTGATCGGCTTAGAGTCAATTATCATTGAGCGAATCCGCATCCTAACATGTCCAGTCTTTTGTGACAGCTGTCGCAATTTTTTCATTTTCGCATACCTGATCCTATCCATCGTGTCTCTTGGATTGCGGTAATATCTGCCTTACATACATACATACATATACTTTCTAGAGACACACATTGTATTTTTCGACACAAGACGTTATCGGCATTATTTAATACTCGCTTTTAGCTGCACCGACTCCAAATAAGGCATATTTAGCTTTTAAGGTTCCGTCAATAAAACACCGTTTTTAACGACATGCTGCGAATGTCGTAAATGCTCTTTGAAGCGTGAATCAATTTTTACAGAGGTACGCGATTCGAAAGCCCATCGAAATCTGCAAAATGTTTTATTTGGATAATGCATCGGCCTACAAAATTTTTTACCGAATGTCAATATATAAATTTGAATTTGTTCATGAACTGGTAATGCAATAAAGTAAAATATTTGAGGCTAATACACTTCATGGGCGCCGTGGCTCAAGTTAGTGCGTTGCACTACGGAGCGAGAGGTTCGTGGTTCAATCCCCAGACAACACTTAAGATTTCTTTCACGGCCTGTGGCTCAAGCATCTGTGGCTTTAAATTTTCGTCGACGGCAGGCGGTATCCAATACTTTTGCTACCTACCGTAGAACCTTAATTATGCGGCCTTCAACATCCGATTATTCGCCTAATTCTCGTCAACTTGAACAGAGGTTGAAACTATTCCAGTGTCATCTAGGATTTGATACATAGTTCCTACATACTTCATTATAGTTTGAGGTTAACCATTCTTCCACATCTTCTAACGTAACATTTTTAAATACGACATTTTGTACTGCATTTGGAACAGAATAGGGATGGGGATACTTCGTTATCATCAGATGCAGAAACATTTAAAAGGGTCTTCAGTTTTAAGCCTGAACTTTGCGACTGCATAATACAATTCTACAATAATAATATACTACATATTAATGGATATTACCTTAGTATGGCGCAACAGATCCATGGGACCCACGACCTAGCTTCCAACCACCATTCGTGTTGTATTCTTTACACGATTGGTAGGGTCCTACAGATTAATTCCGTGTCCGTAAGTCAATTTTTTATTTGAGAAACATTTTATTGGCAGTTTTACTCTCGAATGTTTGTTAAAATCTCGCGGGGGTGGGTCCGTGAAAGAAATTTTAGGTGTTGTCTGAACCGAACCGAACCTCTCGCGAACGGCGCTCTCAAAAATTCAGAAATAAAACTGGTAAAACACGAAGACGAATGCAAAAGCGAACATCAAAGTAAATATTGTTGTATAGTATATTGGGATTTAATGGGAGTTAGAATAAGGGTATTTTACGCGGATTAGCGAAATACCTTATTCACACGGATTAGCGAGAAAGATGGATTATCGAAACACGGATAATCGGGATCGTACTGTACTTATTTTGGATTCTACCATTTTGGATATCCTTCCATTTATCATACTTATTAAATTCTACTAAATTACTCATTTAAAACTCATTAAAAATTAAATACATTCATATTACCTATGTATGTGAATGCATTCTGTCGCAAGTTGAACACTAGGTAGATTAGGAAAAATGAATCCCCTCCCCCACTACCAATAAACTCAGCACATCACGTCGGTTAAATGCGCGAATTTCCTAGAAATGTACATACACACAACTTTGTACATACCTTCTGCAGATAGGTATCCTTTAAAATAATATAAACCCTCACACAGCCTATCATCGATTACGTGAATAACAAAACATGAATACATGAAAAAAAAAAAAACTAATAATAATCTAATCTCAAGTAAACCTTTGTCAATTAACTCTCCTGCATGTATCAGTAGTACCCACGACCACGATAGTCCATTATCAATGATAATAGTTTTATTGCACGACCAAGCCGTCCAACATTCCCCCAGGAGGGCTTTTTTTCAATTTAACATGTGCACCCAACACAGAGGAGTGTGTCCATTAGCGAAAAGAGAAAAAAAAAGACCGCCATTCAACACTTAAAGACAGGTGCAAGAGGTTCGAGGTTGAGGTGACTATTTACTCTACAAGAGCGCAAAACGTATTACCATGCAAAACAGCGCCGACGACGGCGGTAAACCATAAATTATAACATGCAAGCCTGTTAGACAATTTTATAAACAAAAACAAAAAATCATACTTACAGCACGGATTTGCCGATTGAACATAAAACAAATGCATGTCCATACTTTTGATATTAGAACCAAAAACGCTCGGAATTTCATTTGAAGAAGTGACAACATTGGTATAGCACCAATGCCTCATATACGCGCGTCTCGCCGAAAGATGCAAAACACGAAATTAGACGCGAGAAGATCCCAAATGTCTGAAGAAAAAGATATTGGAAAAAAAAAAAAAAAAAACGAAACGACTAAATCCGAAATCCACGAGTTCGTGGGAGTGTGAGGAAGTGGAAGCAATCTTCACTTCTCTGGTAATGTTCTGCTTTTTTTTAAAAAAAAAAAAAGATATCTCTGATTCTGAGCTTCTGATTAGTTCCCCCCTTTTTTTTGGATGAACGCCAAAAAGAGAAGCCGTCAGTTTTTTTTTTTTTTTTTTTTACTTTTTTGGTATATATGCGAACGAAAATGAAATAAAAATCAACACAACACGCATTGGTAATTGGAATTCTTTGAAATTTGCACTTTACACTCACGATTTACATTTGGCTAATGGGCACTAGAATATCGGCAATGTGAAATTTTAGTGAAATTTTTAAGTCGAATAGTACGGATATGTGGACTTTTCCCCCGGAAAAAGTGTCTCTGGGTCTCTAAATTTATCTATTGCCGTTTTGACAGATTTGGATACCCGACGAAAAAATTTGCGATGGTGAAGTTGTCACACGAAGTTGGTAGCGGTTTGTAAATGAGCGTTCCCCTAGGGGATGGGTTCGTTATATGTATGTAGATAAATATTTAAAAAGATTGCGGCTTTAAAGTTTATTCTGTTCGGGGCTTAAGATCTGTTATGTTCGAGCAATATAAAATGATAAAAGAATTTTCCAATCCAGTACCAACGCAACTGGATCTTCTGTAGTTAAATGGTTAAAAAAAGGGAAAGGAATATTTTATTAGGTTAATGCCACAATTATTCCTAAAATGAGAAAATTGGAAGGGTAAAAGCAAAAGTTAATTGCTTATATCAACTAAATTTTGTTTGTTTATACCGTATATACAAATCTAAGTAACCATTAAGCATCCTTGTGGAGCTATTTATCTTTAAACATTACTTACTTACTTAATTAATGGGCTCCCGACCCGTGAAGAGTCTCTGCCTGAGACACGGCAGCCTTCCAGGATTAAAGTTATGTAGAGCATACATTTTGTCCTCCGAGTTAGTAGTTTTGACCCCATTTGTTTCGCCAAACCGAAGTAGCAGCGGTTTCCTTGGGTAAGTCTTCGTCGAATCTCCACTAAGGTGTCATTCGTGGAACTGATATTTACTCCGAGGTAGGTAAACTCCTTAACCACTTCGAAGTTACTGTTGCCAACAGTGACGTTTTGTCCTAGGCGGTGGACGGATGCTTCTTTGTTTGTTGACAACATGTACTTGGTTTTGTCCTCATTCAACTTCAAGGCCAACTCGTTTCGCCTGTTCTTTAATTGCCGTAAAAGGCTCTAACACGGCACGCTGGGAGCGACCGATGATGTCGATGTCGTCTGCGTTTCCCAGCAGCTGGACAGATTTTGTTAAAGCTAGTGCCTTCCGTGTTCACACCTGCCCTGCGCACTATCTTTTCCAGCACAAGATTGAAGAAGTCACATGATAGCGCATGTTTGGAATAGTTCGGAGGAACTGTTTCCGAATTGTACGTTGTACCGCGTGTTTTCTAACGTCACGCGGCACAGCTGGATCAGTTTAGCCGGGATCCCGAATTGGCCCATCGCCTTGTAGAGCTCAAGACGATGAATGCTATCATATACGGTTTTAAAGTCGATGAAGGGATGGTGAGTCTCGACTTGAAATTGGTTGGTCTTTTCCATAATTTGAATATTAAGCAGGGATTAAGCAGTAGTTCTTACAAGACATAGGATCGCCTTTCTTGAAGATGGGGCATATAGAGCTGATAGTCCAGTCATCGGCCATGACTTCATTCACCCATACTTGGTTGATGATTTAGTGCATGCACCTTACCAAAACATTACCACCATGTTTGAAAAGCTCTGCTGGTAGACCATCAGAGCCGGCGGCCTTGTTGTTCTTCAGCTTCTTGATAGCTGAGCCGACCTGCTCAAAACTGGGAGGGGGAATGGATTATTCATTGACTGGATGCGGGTTCTCTTCTTGGCCTATCACTCTCTCTACTTGATGCCCATTAAGCAGCTGCTGGAAATGCTGCTTAAAACATTTACTATTCCCTGTGCTTTGGTGACTAGGTTTCCTTCACTGTTTCGAGCTTGCGTTCCGTGTTTGAAGCCAGCTGCCAGTTGCTTGACTTTTCTAAAAACCATCCGGATGTTGTTCCTATCGCGGGACTCTTCGATATCCTTGAGCTGGGAGACTGCGTGGGCAGTCTTCTTACGCAGGATCTTCTTCTCCTCCCTTCTTCTGGCTCGATACTCTTCTCTCGCTGTCCTTGTTTTGCGCTGCAGCGCTTGCATGTGTGCATTTTCTGTCACCTTTTTCTGCTGTGAGAAGAAATACGTGAAAAAGCTGCAATTGAAAGAGACCGTTAGAACTTTTCGGAAGAACGTGCATGCCGAAATCTCGCTACAACTCCTATGCCAGCAGCATCTAAGCAGACCATTGGGAACGATGCCTACATGCCATCAGAAATGCCACAACTGATCTGCTGGATTGCGCTCGACCACTACACAAGACAAGACACAATGCAGCTAAACAAGAAGCATACAGAACGGCGCTCCAAAGAAGGACGAGAGCCGCTCGCGAATACTACGACCAAAAGAGACGGGAAGAACATTGGCTTTTCCGAAAGAAGAAAAGGAGCATGACTGCATGAGAAGTGCGCGATCGAAGATATTGAGAGATCATACTCCAGGAATAATGTACGGAAGTTTTACCAACAGGTAAAAAGAACGTGTCAGTCCAACAAGACCAGAACAGAAATCTGTAGAGGTGAAGCAGGAAAACTGAATGAGGATATCCTCGGTCGCTTCGAGAGAAAGATTTTTCGTTAAATTTTCGACCCAGTTTGCGTTGACGAGCTATGGAGGAGGAGATTCAACGACGAACTAAACGAGCTTTACAGCGACATCGACCTAGTCAAAAAATTACTCATCAGTCGTCTGAGATGGCTAGGACATGTAGAACCGATGAACACAAATGCTTCGGCCCGTAATCTTCGAATCCAACACGGAGGGAACAACTATCAGTAGAGGAAGACCTCGCCTTAGGTGGGCCTCTTTTCAAAAAATTTCTGCAGAAACTGTAGCGGCCAAGAGGAAGAAGAAACCATTCTTTGCCTTAAGTACTACTTCAAGTAAACAAAAGTTTAGTACATTTCTGTCATAAATCCATGCATAGTAGGAATTGTACATTACTTGATATAGGACGTTTGCAGTAGTACCAATCTACCAATCAAGATATTCCTATACCCATACGTGCATCTAAGACACCAGCGGGATTGGCATTTTAAATTTGCATTTTATGTAATAGTCAGCGAAAAGAGGGTGCTTTGTACAATAGTAACACCAAGATAAATTTTATTTAAATTATTATTTTTATTCAAAAAACGCTAAATTAACAACAAAGATGGAAAATAATTCTAAATCTACGAAGCTACTCCTCCTTTTCCTCTATAGCTGCCAGTTCAGCAGCCTCATCCCCTGCTCCACTCTCCTCCTTCACATCACTGGTTTTCGTGCCAAAGAATTTTACCTTCAGCTTTCCAAAGAATGACTGCGGTTCATCCTTATTCTCAATAACGATCTTCTTAGTGGCGACACTGTGTATTGGACCAAATGCCAACGCAACACCGGTGCACGCCAAACAGATGACATTATATGGCATACTGAAATCTGGCGTTGGTAGCGATAGAATCAGTGATTCAGTTCGGATTTGCAGGAAATACGACGGTCTACTTGCGTTGAAAGAATGAGCAAACAAATAACCATCCAAAGGTATAGCTGTGTAGTTCTTTCCGATTGGAAGAAGGGTCGTGATCACAGCTGAACCCAGATAATGGCCGTGATTGGCATCTGGAGGGTACTCCAACCATTTAAGAAAGATGTAATCAAAGTCAAATGAAACTATCACACTCGATTTGGCTGGAATTTTGAATGCAATCTCAAGGTGGTAGGGTCGTTCACGTTGAACCCCAGGAATGTAATGTACCTCAGCTGGCGTGATGACTGTTTCTCCGCTCACTAGTCTTAGAGTGTGCATGTAGGAGGGGACGAACCAAGGAATGTTCTCTTGAAGCAAAATGTTGAGTGGTGCCCAATGTGTGTTGGTGATTTGTGTAACTATCTGACCCTTTTCCTGACCTCGCCCAAGTATGTAACGATGAGCGTACAGTGGTGGCGGCGATAATTGTGACACCAAATTGCCTTTATCCTTAAGCACCCATGCGACGTTAAATAGTTTGTTTGGGGTTTCATTCTGAACATCGTAGACAACGAAATTTACCGTATTGCCACCACGAGTTGATGTAAAATTCACCTTTGACTCCGGAGTTAGTGTATATTTATCATTGGTAACATCGACGTACACTTTGCTGGAGCTAGCTAGTGGACATGCGCCATTCATTCCCTGCCCAAACATCCGCCGCAGAGAGAAATCATTGTTAACCAGTAGTTTTGTGTCATAGACGATATTCGCTGTCTGCACAAGTTCAATGAGACACCCTTCAGAATATTCGTCGCAAAATGTTCGGAGTGATATTCCTAAAGAATGAAAGTTTGTATTGTGTACAAAGCCCGAGTTCAACAAGGAGACAAATCCATTTTTATTGGAACACGGAAGAAGTTTCTTCCACGGTGTTAGATTTTCAGTACAAACTATCTCACGCGGCAACGATGCGTACCTAGATAATATCATTAGTATTGTAAAATTCATTTTGTTTAGGTGTCGCATTACCTTATGAACTTTTCATTCTTTGTAGCCCCAAATCTTGGCCTAAAGGAATGTTTTGGTTCCACGCTGTTCGTCTTATCGATAAAGTTTAGAGAGGAACATAAGATGCCTGAGAAGGTGCTGGCCAAGTTTTTCCACTGTGCATCCACTGCCGTTTGTGACAGGTTTTTTCCACTGAACCAAGCCCATGCTTCGGCACCTGGAGGTGAATCGACGACTGGATAACCCCAGGTCTCGTAACGCCACAAACCTTGCGTGAGACTTATCTGCAATTCTTTCACATCGAAGTGCAAAAGGATTTCGGCAATTTCTCGTGGAATTAGATTTGTGTTGTAGACTGTCCAATATTGATATTTAATAAAATTAAATTAAAAAAAGCTTTTACATTGTAAAACTTACGGTTTTCGTCGGCTCCCAGTTTCCATCGTGTTGTAAACTGAAAGTATGTATTTACATGGCCACTGGCGAGTGGTTTTACAAAAAGTTCTTCGTGGAATTCCTCATTTTGTTGCAATGATGGTGAAATTAGGAATAGTAAAAGAAATATTTTCACGAAAGCCATTCTGTTTACAAATTGGAAAATTATAGGCAGGGATTTTGAATGAGAAAATGAATGGAAACGTCAAAGACGGCGATCAGGGAAGGAGGGAAATTTGAGAGGGAAATTTGTGAACGGAATTTCTGCGAAGCTAAATGCTGTACAATCTCTAAAGGTATGACAGCACTCTGAAAAGTATAATTAATATTCAAAAGGAAGATAGTATGCCATAAAATTTAGGGAGGGCATTTCGTAGCTTACTATTTCATTAATGAATATGTCGCAGAGTAAAGTGTTTCAATGTGTTCTCGCATTAGAGGCATTAAAAGTTCCAAAAAGAAACGCACACAAGTTTTAAAGTTCCATAAGCAATCGAATTGTCCTTAATTGAATTATTGGGATCTATTGAATACTATCTACAAATGTCATCACGAGCAATTGTCCTAAAACGGCATATTGCATTTTATGGAATATGTGTTAATGCCTTAATTTCTTGTGGAGACTTGTTTGGTCCATAGAATGCTTACTTTTGCGATAACTTTGAACGTTTGAGGATGTTCCATAAAAAATTTTATGAACATCGCCTTTTTAATGAAAACGCCCCTAAAAAGTGGGCATGGCTAAAAATAATTTGAGTTCTCTGAAAATATCTAAATATTTGGTCTTAACAAAATTTTTCGATTTCATGTAAAATACTGAACTTATGAAAAATGGGCGTCACATTGGATGGATTTCAAACATTTTTACACTTTTACTGTTTCTACTTCTGAAAAGCCCAGATAATTTCATCCTCCTAGCTCAGGATCTAAGGCCCAAAAAGTGGTAAAACGTCTTCGTTATTGATATACATGCATATATAATTTATAAGGTCTACCTCGATTATTTTTCTATGTCAAACTATGTATCAAACTATCAAACGACAACACTAGACTTCATTACTCGCTGTGCAAGAACGACTAACTTTGTTTTTCAAGCAGAGATCTATGCTATTCTAATGGCTGCCGACTATATTGTTAAGAATAGGTGACGGGGTCGGATTATCTGCGTCTGTAGAGACAGTCAGGCGGCGCTTAAGGCTTTGCTCAATCCTGTAACCCGTTCTATAATAGTTCGAGAATGCAAGAACTGTTTAAATTCAGTTGCAAGGCTGAATTCTTTCACTCTTGTTTGGGTTCTAGGTCACACTGGGATAGTGCGAAATGAGATCTCCGATGAGTTTGCTAAGTGAGGCTCAGAGTCTTGAGCCTTGCGTCCTCTTGGTGCCTCTCAGCAGAAAATACTGTAGAAGCTTATTGACAACTTCCGGGACAATTCATCGCTAAAGCGCATTCTCGGTTTGCTCTGAAAATCGAAGAAATTGCAGTCAAATGGGTAATACTGGATTTTGCTTCTTGATAATATAATGGATCAGGTACGTCTGAGTGCTCCAGGCGAGTGTTTCCGAAAAAAAAATGTATCAAACTTAATATACCCTGACAGACACAATTTCAACACACTTTGCGGGCTTATATCTATTTATTATTAAGCGCCACTTATGCTGACAAGTCGTACCGCCTCCAGAGCTACTTTTGTATTGTGTTCCGGCGAACAAAACAAAAATTATTCGGACTGAAGTTTCAGCTATTCGCAGTTCGCCACGTGTGAATAGTCCTGTAAAAAGGATGAGTATGAATGAAGATTAAAAGTCCAATTAGAACTTGACGGAATTGGTGTACAGTGAGAATAAGGTGAACCCTGAGATTGAACCTCTAGACCTGTGACTAGATGACTTATTAAGACTAGATTTCAAAAATTATGGTCAGAAAAAATAAATAGAAGAATGATTCATGGAATTTAACAGAAAACCGATTTGTTTTTAAATTTTGAAAACACAATCTGGCATTTGTTAAAAATTTAAATAAAATTGAAAAAATTTCTAATTGTCCAATACGATGTAGACCGTCCATCGAATAGTGTGGATTGTGGATTCCATGTGAGGGGAGATGATATACTTATACACATATACACACAAATTTCAACACCCCTTCAGAATTTCATAATTATTATAAAGTTATTAGAAATTACTAGTTCTTACTTTAATTGCGTTATTAGGCATGAATTGCATGTAATTCCAAGTCAACAATTTCGATTATCAAAATATCCAAACAAAAAACTTCTGGCGAAACCCACCCCCGCCGGTGTCGTCTTATTCAGCTATTGCAAATTTGAACCATCTCACGCACACAACTATACAACAGTGCAATCATATGGCGTTGAACCGCACACATTCAGCTATCTACAATCATAGCTGAATACAAATGACGAACAATATTTTGGCGCTGTTCACATACAACGTATTTTCCAAGGAACCCAGTGGAGCTGCGGCGTTTACCCGTATTCGATCGCAGCACATTCAATCCACTCAACACATACACGACGTACGTATCGTGTCGTCGCCGCGGTTCTCGTAGTCGTCGTCGCCGTTGCTGTCGCTGTCGTTCGTTCGTTCGTTCGTTCGTCTTCTCCTCCGTCGTGCGGGTACAAAATGGCTGCACACCAACTGCGATTGAAGTCGTCGTGAAGGATTTTTCTCATGTGTCACACACAAGTCATAATAGCTCCGCAGAGAAAATTTTAAAAATTTCTCTTTTATCGCATTTTTCACGCGTTTTCAATAAATAAACAAATGCGAATGCATAATAATTACTTTGGACCAATCCATCAAATCAAATCAAAGGTGAATCAAAGTAAAATTTGTGAAATTCAGTTCAGTTCATTATTTTTTCTTTTGCTTCTCATTCTTTCCAATTCTGAGTCGGAGTTCTGTTTTTTTTTTTTTTGTTTAAAAGAAACTGGCCAATAGAGTTTTAAATTTACCAAATTAATGAGTAAAAATAAAAAATATATGTGAGTCAAGTTTGAGGAAAATAATTTGTTTTTTTTTTTCCATCGTTCCTTTTTTCCTCTGTTCTAATATTTGTGTGGTACAAATAAAAAGCAAAAAAAGATAATAAATTTTGCTCCCTTGTAAAAATGGTGAGTGAAAATTTTTTTTTACATTGGACCTCCAGAAAATGTACAGAACAATACATGTGCATGTACATATGTATTTTTCCGTCTTTTGCAAAAAAGAAAAATTCTCCAAATAAAGGAGAAACACAATTTTTTTTGGGGATTTTCTTTTGTTGTTCGGTTTTGTTCGTTCGTCGTTCTCATTTTTTTCTTTTCTCGTCAATAACTTTTCCCTTTTTCTCGAAAAGAATTGATGTACATATGCATGTGTGTGTGTGTGTGTGTGTGTTTGTGTGCTAGAAGATGATGAACAAAGAGCAAAGGGGCAAGTTGATTCAGCAATAAGATGGTGCATTCGAAGGAGAGAGGCAGCTAGTCTGATCGGTGTCATCACCACCGCATGCTTTTAACGGAGAAAAAATAAAAAAAGTGCGGAAAAAGTCATGAAAATTTCTTGTTCGAATGTGTGTACATGTGTTTTTTTTTTTTACTTTTTTTTTTAATAAGAAGTTGACGGGGGTGTGTGAGGCGGAGAGGAGTATCCCTTTGATCATCACTGTGCTTTTTCTCAAAGAAAAATCAAAATTCGTGGAATTCTGTTTTCAAATTTATTGCAAAAAAAGATTCGCTCGTCAAACGCGTTTTCCGTTTTTTTTTTTTTGTCCGCTCTGCCTTCCGTTCTCCTCTCCTGTTTCTGCTGCCGCGATAGACAGAACAAGACATAGGTGACACATACAGCTGATTGGGTTTTTTTTTTGTGTGTTGCCTCCTCTCGTTTTATTGTTCGTTTTTCTTCGTTCATTACCTTGTATAACAACAGGGTGGTGTAAAGACGGGGCATGCGCTTCCCGTACTCATGAGGAGTAAACTGGAAGGAAAAAGGGAATCGTATAAATTTCGCGTCGAACGTGATGCTATTTAGGACAAGTGGT
Organism: Xylota sylvarum; assembly: GCA_905220385.1. NCBI lineage: Eukaryota > Metazoa > Arthropoda > Insecta > Diptera > Syrphidae > Xylota > Xylota sylvarum. The sequence goes on along the minus strand of LR999957.1, from coordinate 147,885,631 downwards.
TTGATAAAGAAGTCTCGGCAAGGGGTGGTTTGTGGGTGGATATGTATATTCGAATAATTTGTAGGTTTTTACAATTCGAAGAACAACGAGAGTAGAAAGGATAAAATGTGAATTTTTGGAGGACAAATTACTTGCAACTGTAAAATCATTTTCAAGGAAATTGGGGCGTGCAAAGGGAGAGTTGCGCGTAAGCTTATACATATATGTAAGTGGGTTGGGTCTTTAGGGTTTTGCCTTTTTATGCATTAGTATCGTCATCAATTGAATTTTCAATAAATATGAATGTTCTCCTAAAAATACAACTGCAACGGGAGTAATACCTTGTTCAACATTAATAGATATTGAACCTCTGCTAATGTCATCTATCGCATATGTATGATATACAGTTAGCTCTTGATAATCCGAAACCCTTGTAGTACGGACGAATTCCTATAATCTATATTTTGACAATACATAATCCGAATAACTTCCGAAAAATCAACAACTCACAAAGAGCGTTTGTTGTTCTTATTATGGGATTCCTCGAATTATGAGGTTTTAAGATATTATTGTATGTTCTGATACATACATTTGTAGATTAATTAGTAGCATTGAAAAAATATGTAAAAGAAATAAGAAAAGATACCAAAAACTTGGAACAGATTTCATGTAAACTATGTATGTACATATTAGAAGTGTTTGATAATGCCGTACAATATTAAAGAAAATATGGGGTTTTCTGTAAGAATTAATTTTACTTTTCAAAATAATCTACTGCGAAGAAGGATGTGTTAGCCTGGGCATTGTCCTGGTGAAACAGCACTTTTTTCCTTACCAAACAAGAACGTTTTCTAATCAATTCATATAATTCTGTGCAGTACGTGCCGGTAAACGGTTTTCCTTTTCCAAATTCCATGTGAATCCAAAAATACTGTGACCATGACCTCAATCAATGGAACAGTCTACCTTCTTTTGTACATCTTTGAGAGCAGAAATACATTATTTTAACTTTTAAGTTCCTTCTACAGTTACGAAACAAAGAAGAAACTCGTTCGGATCGCACATCACCGAACATTATTCACTAGAATTTTTTTTTGCAAATGTTGTAGGTCGGACCATTTGAGATGTACATATACAGCGCACTTTTATTCTATGATCACCCATCACCATACCACGAATTTTACCGACGATTTCTGGTGGTCCTCCTGGACATTTCTTTATACTCATATCACCGCATCGGAAATTTCGGAACCATTTGTAAATTATTTTAAGCGTTGGTGCAGGCTCCCGGTAATTTTTATACAATTTTGCTTTCGTTTCGCAGCTGTTTCCTTTTTCAAATAATAATGTGAATTTGAACTCTGTTATAAACCTAGGCGCACTATAAGAGATTAGACAGGCAGCTGAAGCGAGCGATCTTTAAGGAACACTATTACCGCACAGAAAGGGATAGATATTGATGAAACCACCGGTTTTGATATCTCTGTGTGCAAAAGGTCAAAGGCGACTTAACGAAGCTTGTTGTACCATGATACAAGAAAAGTCTTGTGGAATGAATAAGAGAAAATCAGAATCGGACCCATGTTGTCTGGTCCGAAATATTCAAGTGTATCATGGTTGAGTGAATCATAACTGCCGGAGGATTACCCTTTGAAGTACAAAGAGAAGAGAAAGCCCAACTATACAAGAAGTATTAAGTTTTGTAAGGCTGTTGTTATTCTGAAAATTTTATTAATCTTCATCGTTTTTTAAAATTGTTTTTCAATCTTTCTGTTTCGAAGTTCAAAGCTACAAAGAGGAACTGGGGATACCTAATTTTTTGACGCGGAGACAGTCCCGACTTGAGTCCCATTTAAAACATGTGGTATTGAAAAGAAATTGTTTGATTTAAAGCCAAAAAGAGCTGAATCGATTATAAAAACCAGAAGGCTGCTCACACGATAGGTATTATAAAGTTATAAAGTAAACATGTTTCTTCATCATGTTTGAGATTCTTGTTACAAATAAAGACAAGGTAGGTATCTCCATCTCCATCCTTTCAACAGAGAAGCTTCACAGCGATTGAACAAATTACGAACTTTACGAAATATTTCCGTTTTTCACCATTCTTAAAAATGAAATTTAATGAACTTTGATATGAAAGCAGTTAATGGAAGAGTCTTTACTTACACTTGTACCCTGTCAACCTAAGATTTGACTTTCCTTAAAAGTTCCTCAAGTCTAGTTTACAGATTCTGGTTCGCCGGGCTCTTAGTACAAAACGTTCATATCATACCCCCATCTGAGTTTAATGATTTTGAAGATTAGGTCATCTTTATGTTGGAATTTTACAGCAAATCTGAACAAGATTGTTATATTAGTCATAACTGCTTTTCCTCTAAGGTATAAGTCGTATACGGAAATAAAATAAACTCTTAATTTCAACACTAAATAATCGGGATTAAGTGTTGAACATCTCCTTTGCCAAATTTTTTTGTGCCTCGATAATTTGAACTATTGAAATCAGGAGAGTTCACAATTGTCACTGTATTGTTGCGTTTTAGACTTTAGCGTGTCCCATCTTTAAAATTGTGCTCGCAACACGAAGACATTACAGTTTCACGCAATTGTCTCTGTGGAAGGGGACATCTCGGAACAGGAACAGTAAGAATTCCTGTCTTAATATAGAAGGTTTTACTGTATTTTGTATTTGACTATGGGATAAATATGACACATCTATTTATGCATTTGTACATACGTGTACACCACTGTAATCTATTTATAAAAGTCACGTTTGTTATCGGCACAATGCTTTGAAACTACAAATATTCACCATTAATTTGCAATTCTAGTTGGGAGGTATACCACATTACATTATTAAAAAGTATAATGACACATCTACTTGAAACCAGTCCGGTAAAATAAAAATTACATATATTTAAGTATGAAGCACCAATATTTGCTTTTTTTATACCCTACACTCAAAGCCCACTTAGATGATCATTTCAGTTTCAGTTGAGCTTTTAGTCAAACTGATGTGTAAATGGGGGATAACTGAATATTTGAACTGAAAATGAAACTGAAACTGAGATTGTAACTTAATTGTAACATCAGTTTTCAATTCAGGTGTCACTTAAATTAATGTTTCCGATTAGGTACAGTACAAATCACTAATAGAATTTTTATGCTTTTTTTTCAGGAGCTCACAAAGACGCCAGTGTGAAGGAGTGTGCCCTTAGGCAGGTTTTACTCCTTTTACTAACTGTAGTTTCATTAGCCTTTCTTAGTTAAGTTTAGTTTCTTAGTCAACCCAAAGTTTGGCCCAGTTGAATGAGGGTTCCGAGCCGTTCCTTAGTGTTTCGCCAGAGTCAACTCAGTCGATTCCACGCCGTTCACAAGAATAGGGAATCTCTCAGTCAGATTTTGACCTACACCCACCCTTACAAGATTAAATGCATTCAAAAATTGAAGCCTATTGACCATTTGAAGCGTCGAAACTTCTACAATTCGGTTCTGAAAAAGTTTGAAGAAAATCCTAAATTTCATCGAAAAATCATCTTCAGTTATGAAGCTCATTTTTGACTTAATGCCTTTGTCAAAAAGTAAAATATGCGTTATTGGACAGACTCCATCACAAAAAGTGTGGTGTGAATTTCATGACGGAAGTGTGATTGGACAGTATTTTTTCGCTATCGTGCCATGTTGGAAGACTATTTTTGGCCAGAATTAAATGGACTTGACATCAGTGATTTCTGGATCTAACAAGATGGTGCTACTACATGCCACACAGCTGGTCAAACAATTGACCTATTAAAAGGGAAGTTCGGTAATCGTGTAATCTCGAGAAGTGGATTCCTTTTAATGGGGTCACATTAAGCAGTTGGTTTATGCCAACATGCCAATAACACTACTGCAGCTCAGGGACAATTGTACGCGAAATTGGCAACGTTTCGGCCGATATGTGTTGAAGAGTGGCGGAGAATTGACTCCAAAGAATCGATCACTGCAAACGTGCATATGAATGAGATCGAATTCCGTACTTGAATATAACATGTGTCCTACAAAAAAATACAAATACAAATATTTGGCGACAGGTCTATGGGAGTCAGGACCTAACTTCTAACAAACATTCCATGTTGTGCGCATTAAATTCTTTACCTACTGGTTAATGCCGTTTCTGAAGGGCAATTTGAGAAAGTTTTTCATGACAGTTATACTATCGGATGCTTGTCAAATGCTCGCGAGATGTGGGGACATGTTGTCTGGGTATTGAACCTCGAATACCTCGCTCCGTTGTCCAACGCACTGACCACGGCGGTGCCCACAAGTGTACTGCGCCTGGATATCTTAATTATTCTGTACTTTGTTTTAAATACAAAATTGTTATGTCCTTATCAAAAAATCCTTCACAAACATATGTACATAAATACATATGCATATGTAATTCGTGATCAATATCAATAGTGAAGTCGATTGAGCCATGTCCGGCCATATGCCATCACTTGTTAAGCCTTAAAGTTTGAGTTGGGAGGAAATTCACCCATTACCACGCTCACTTTTTCGAAAAAAAATTAACACCAAACAATTATGTATGTATTTAATTTACATACAGTGGAAGTCGCTTATACAACGGTGAAGGGACCGAGGAAAAGAGGTCAGGTCGTTATAACCGACGGTCGCTACATCCGACCGTCCTCCATGAATATCCAGGAAAAATAAAAAAAAACATTTACAGACAAAAGGAATTTATATTACTTTTTAAATTAAATTAATTCCAATTAAATTTTATTTTATTTTAAGGTTTATGAAAAAAATCACCAATTTTTGTTTGTTTTTTATAGAAGCAATTTAAATAAGCAGAGTTAAAATCTGCTTCTAAAATAGAAAGACTTTATTACGTTCTCAGCAAACTCATTGAAACAGACAAAAGTCCACAACAATTGAATAGATTGTATTGCTTTCAAGGCTGTAGAAGGAGTGAAATTTCCTTCGAACTCTTTATCAGATGCTTCAAACTTGCGAAGCGTTTACCAACAGATGTGAGTACACAGTTGCGACGCGACAAACCGTTAGTCTGTTCCTTTGTAAAATTACAAGAATGAACAAGAAATATTGAAATATACGTCGTGTTTTTTTCATTTTCTCACATCCTGTCGTTATAACCGACGACAAAGATCGATTTTTCTCCGAAAATCGGTCGTTATATCCGACGGCAGTATACCTTAAAATAAAGGGAAACCATTCAAATGAAAGGAAAGTGGACGCTATAAAGCGACTTCCACTGTATCTACTATTCATCCATACAAATGTATAAAATGTATATAACCATGCCCACTTTTTGCAGGCGTTTTTTAGGGATCAAAAACCATTATGATATTTCGGAACAGCTACATCCAGAAATATAATGCGTCACGCCGACTTGATGAGGGCTGATAGAAAGAAGGATAGGGTATCATGCGTTCTGTTCTAGGCAGATTTTAGTTTTTCATTATGTTTCAAAAGTTGCAAACTTAACCTCTGTTTGTATATTTAAAATTCGATATAATAACAAATCTTTTCTATTTGGGCTTTTACCTAATTTTTCAGCACTAGGTATATCGTTTTGATTGCAGTGAATTTTCTGTTACCTCGTTTAGGTATGTAGATTCTCGAAAGCACGGTCTGTACAAATAGCATTGACAATGGAAACAGACTGAACATCTCTTCGGACCGCATGTCAGTCCGTTTTCTTACTAGACACTTTACTGTACTGCTTGCGAAGAAAATTGTATACTATTTGGACAAAGTTTTACTCATTAACTAAGTAACCAAGAATTATTTTTAGCAACCCGTTGTTATCCATCTATTTTGACACACTTATTTTGCAACAGAGTAAAACCTAGCCGCTGGCGTCACCCTGTTTATAAAATACACATTATTATTATTATTATCATTCGTCGAACTGCGAGTTCTTTAAAAATATCAACTTGTGCCGTCTGTACTACGAGCTCGTGTGTGCCTCGGTTTGTTGGAGTAGAATACCGAAAAAAAAAAGTACAAATCCCAACGAAAAAAAAAGAACAAAAGTGTATTGTACATCAATCACCCATAAGCACTCTGTACTTATTTCTTTCTTTCCCTTCGTTTGCCTCTTTCTACAGTTTGCTTTCCGCTTTGTACTAGGTTGCTAGGTATGTGTGGTGGTTTCGGCTCGTCTTCTTTTGATTTGCTCCACAATGATTATTAACTTTTTTTTTTTGCTAATCAATTAAACTAACATTACATAGTCAGATGGTTTTTATTCGAGCTGTACTGTTATATTTTGTTGCGCTCCTTCTTCTTTTCTTGTGATTTTCTCTTTTTCTTTGTCTTCTCATACTCTTTGAGATTATTATTTTTTTTCTCGTACACTTGTTTCTACTGTTTTTTAGTGTGTGGCTTCTTCTTAGTCGCCGCGCCGCGCTGTAGAAGTGGGCGTTTCTGTGCGGATGGTCCTCGCAAATTTGTCAATTATATTAGCATACATATTTTTTGTTCGTATTTTTATTTTTATCATGTTATGTTCCGTTTTTTTTTTCTCCTTATGACTGCGACTATGAATAATAGAGTTAGATGAGTGTTCTCACATGAATTTCAATATCCACAGCGCGATAGAAATATATATTAAATTAAGCGAGCAAGCGAAGATTATTCCGTTTCGAAAAACAAAACTGTCATTTGTGCCATTGTCAAATTATTTTGGAAGGAAAAAAGGAAGAGAAGTCTCCACGACTGGGGGGATAATCGAATCGACCATCCCGTTCTTCGAATAGACGTGTAAGTGACCTATTTCATCCGGATTTTTGTGACGCAATTTACATAGGTTCAACAACGAAAGAGCGAATTCTCCAAATTATATTTTTATGTATGTATGTATGTATGTATGTGCTTTGTAATATTCACCATTATTTTGTGTCAAACTGCCGGAGAGACCTTGTGCTTTCGGCCGCACCGCTATAGTTTAATTAAATATTTCTTCCCCTTGTCGATTGTCGTGTTAATTTCTCATTCCATTCATAGTTCAATTATCATGTACATATGTATGTATGTATGTGCTCTTCGTCGACACACTCGTTGCGTTCATGTGAGTTGTGTGGCGCACAGGTGAATTTTGCTTGTGTGGTTTGGTTTTCCGGGAGGCAAGTTAATTGACTGACCACCGCCTTCATTTTTGCCGTAAATCAGCCCGCGAAATGTTTGCTATACGCATTTTTTGAATGCTTCTGGCAATGGACCACCAGAGCCATACAATACTATGCGCATGTGTTTGGCTTAGAGGATATGAAGATAAGTACATATGTATGTACATAGATTAAGACGTTTAAAACTTTAGTTATTAGATATTGCTTGAAATGACGCTAGATTACAGACGACTACACCAAGTCATACTAAGACGTGTGATATGGTAAATACATATTTTCCAAAGGGACCTCCCCCCGATTTTGATAAAATTTTAATATGTAGTAGAGGACTTTTTTCTTAGCATTTTGATGTATGTACATACATACGCAAACGAATAGTTTACGAGATCCCACTTGGTTGGGTATATGCAAAGTTTCTGTAAATCCATGCGAAACATGCTAAACTTGGATATAAAAGATCTTTGCATACACCCAACCTCGCACCTACTCCAAATTGAACAGTAACCCCGAGCAGGGGGATATTCCTATATCTTGTAAACTATATGTTTGCGACCCCTACATATATGTGTGTACGAGTATATATTAAAATGCTCAGAAAAATGCCTTCTACCACATACTAAAATTATATCAATATCGGGGTGGAGGCCCCTTTTGTAAACATTTACCGATGATTGATTTATAAACCCAAAACCAACCAAAGTCTTTAATTTGGTAACCCAAAATCGAGTTTATCTTTTACTAAAGCAAATTCTAGCTTTTTCAGTTTTGAAAAATAATACACCCATCTTATGCATATGTACGCACATAAAACGTCTAACCTTTTTCGTTAAAATCCAGTATCATCTTTCTCATACTAACCGAGTACTCAATATTATGAACATTAGTCGATATGTCAATGGCTAAGGTATGTTGTCACTGTTAAGTCCTTGAAATGATGAAGATTTTAAAACGCGAAGTGGTCGGTGTGACTAGTTCTAACATAATTGGATTCAGCGAGACATCGTGATTTATAGGGCATGATTTGGTGACAGCGTCTACTGACTCACATGACCCTAGTGACGCGTTCGATGGCGGACTTCATATGAAAATTTCAACTAAGCCGTTTGTAAAGGGTGACACCGAGATATTCAACCTCACTGAAATAAGCTAAGTGGTACCTATCACCATCAAGGTCCTAGATTAGATTAACCAGTCTTCTTTTTGTAAAAGGCATTAGAAAGGTTTTGTAAGGATTGATGGATAATCCTTATCTGTTGCACCATTCTAACACTTGTAGTAAAGCACTTTGCATGACACTAGAAATGGTCGTGCTGTTTTTACCACTAAAAAAATCGCCAAGTCATCCGAATAATCAATGTCGATGTAGCCTAATCTTTGTAGATTAACTGGAAAATTGTCGATGATTAGTGATCATAGAGCCGTAGTCAGTGTTCTCGCAGAGCTGTTTCCTTGGAACGATAAATTCCTTCTAGCATTTTCACAATATAATGAAGAGCACCTAGATTTACCCTCTTGTAGACTTGTAGACCCTGGCAGCAACACCAACGGGCGGGGATGAAGAATTGATTTCGCAATATGAACAGGGTAATGAACTGATTGTCGTGAGCACATGTTCAACTAACGCCGTGCGTGACATCTTGAAGTGAATTCTGAAATCCAAGGTGTCGAAACACATTCAGACTTTCGGTCGGTCATCTCTACTTCTTGATCCATGGGTGAATATGAGGCATAAGTCAGTTGGCCGTATGCAAAATGCTTTCGCTCAGCTTCTAACAACCATTCATGTTGCGCGTGTTATATTCTTTACACGAATAGGAGGGGCCTACTGTTTAATGCGAAGGGGCAATTTGAGAAACTTTTTCATGACAGTTATACTCTCAAATGTTTGTCAGACGTTTGCTTTACGTGGTGTCTGTCTCAAATCGGTATTTCAAATATATTTTGAAAAGCATATTTTTCGTATGAATCCAGATTTTATCCTCCTAGCTCAAAATGGAATGCCCAAAATGTGGTGACATGGATGGACAGACGGACGGACATGGACAGAATTAATAAATAATACTTATGTACTTATTATTTAATTACTTTCTTTTCATCAAGTGTATTTTTTATTGCAGTTTTTTACTTTTTCACTACACTCTTTTAGTGAAGTCATGTTTGCATTTTAAGCAATCAAAAGGATGAGACGAAGTGAGACAAAGGTTTTGGATACAAATCTAAAGTTTTTGCTCATTGCAAACGCTTACTCTGAGTAACTTTCACTATGTCTCACATCGCAGTTTACTGAGACTGAGCGAATGTTTTTTGCATACGATCCAGTGGGTCCATCTTCCTTTCTTTCCATTTTAATAAGCTTTCTTTTGTTTCGGAAAGGCTGCTGTTTTTCTATCAGAATTGTTATCTACATGCGTAGTGGCTTACTGCCCGAACACAATGGTTTAGCTGCAGCAGAGCAGTTCGAGTTGTCAAAAGTAGAATTATACACAAACTCAATGCTGCGAGCACAATGTGTTGCTGAAGCTGAAGTATGAAAAGTAGCTGCAGCACAAGTTGAGTCAACTTCTACTTCCGAACGTGCTACACTACTTTTTGACATTTCAAATCAAAACAAAAAGAAAAAAGGAATGGCAGAGAGCAGTCCCCACCTACGGTTCTTGTACTTCACAAGCTTCAGAGAAAGGTAGCACATCTGCAGCACCAATGCAATAAATGCAATTTCTTCTTCCTCGGTCATTATGATATAGCAAATTCACAAAATTAAAAATAAAACATTCACGAAACACTGCGAGATTATTTTTATTTTTTGACAGCAAACACCGTTGCTGCGCTGCTCATTGTGGACATGTCTTACTACTTCACTGAACGACTTTTTTGACAGTTTGTACTGCAGCGACTTCATCTGCAGCAGCTATTTTCCATTGTGTTCGGGCAGTTAAGCAGTATAGTCGATGCTGCACTCTGGTTGTTGTCATACTTAATAGGTATGTACTTTGAATTGGAAGTTATGATTGGGAGCTATAAAGTTATGTGTAAACAGTCGCGTTAGAATTGTGGAAAAGGGCCTTATTTATTCATTTGCAATATGATCCCTCATTATTGCAGTTTTTGTTCCTTTAGTATTGGGAAATAGTAAGACTTCATCATCATTATGTTCCACAGCAGTGGTCTCAATACGGTTCCTTGCAGTTATACAATCTGTACTGTTTCTGCTACGTACTATGTCATCTATGAAAATTCTATCACAATACACGTGTACGTACGTACGATAATATTAAACAAATACCAGATAAGGTATTCCTCTTCGATAGTTCTATTAAAAAAAAAAACACTTATGCATGTACATACATATGTATATGTATATGTACTTAGTTGAATTTCTCCACCAGTTAAGGGCTTGACTGATCCGTCTTCTATCATTCAAATTGATAAATTCGGGTTTTTTACCTTGTGAAAGTTTGAAGAAGACAGTAACAGTTTTAATTGACTATTTTATGAAATATTGACATTTTCACTTGTAATTTTCTGTAAATACATACAACCTTGGGATAGGTAGACCAGATATTGACATTCTTATAAAGTGACGTATTCATTAGCTAGCAACGTGATTAAGAAAAATGACATCTGTTAATAACTACCAGTGTTTGTTTGTATTGAATACAACAGAAGTAGCGGAACACTTTCGAGAGTTTAAGAATTTTCTTCTTCAAATAATAAACAGTAGACTAAATTCAATCTCCTTATTTGTTTCACACTTGTATTTTTACGTACGTATACCAGTACATCACCATGATGATGGAATGTATTTTGTTTTTGTTTTGAGTGATTCTAGTAAAGTAATATTTTTGAGATGTCAGTAGAAAAACATAGCAGTGAGAGATAAATGAAGAAACTGTAATAAAAGTAGAAAAAAATTTCAATACAAGGAGACATATAAATTTGACAAATAGTGTTAACGAGACAGGAAGTTTGTCTTTCTTACATAATGTTCCACACACATGAGTAATGGACATTTATGTGTATGCATACCTCCAATTGAAATTGACAAGAAGATCTACATATGTTTGTCCAGATGTACATTAATATCAATATCACAGAAATACCAACAACAACTGGTGCATAATACAAATACGATAAGGGCTGTGTTTATGAGTTTGTAAAGTTTTTTTTTTAATTTTTGTCCAAAAGATGATTAATTTTAAAACACACCTATCATATGAAAATGCAGGTAAAAGCATAAAACACCTGTTGTGTTAAAAAGAAAGAACATAAAACAGCCGGTTAAACAATTAACGACTGTACTGTATGACCTAACAATGTCAAGATGAATTATTTGAATATACAGTGGAAGAAAACTATTGTAGCATTGTGCTTCCAAATGAAATTAAAAATAAAGAAATACTGCGCAAAATATTACAGGAAGTGGTTGTTATCGTTCATTTTGAGCGTTTTATATGAGTTAGTTTTTTTTTGTACATATGTACATACATACAAATGTATGTACACATACAGCATAAGCAGCAAAAGTGCACAGTGTGTCAATAATTTTCCATTAATCAGTCGTGTACATAAGTTGATGGCGGCAAACAAATTTGTTTATATGACCATAAATTCTAAACAAATCGTCCAATATGAATAACAAAGCTTACCCTGTTGTTTAATTAAAATTGTCCACTCCTAATACTTCATCTTATAATAAACACAAATAAGGACTTCAAAACATTTTTGATGGAAGTATGTTTTTTTTTTTTTTTTAAATGAAACCAAAAATTAGGAAATGACTATTTTTTTTTAATTTGAGAGTTTTTTTTTTATGGTTGTTGGTCGTTGGGAATGTAATGAACCTCTTGTGGTTTTAAGTTCACTCCAAATTTGACAATTTTGTTTGTTTATGTGCCTTAACCGTGAAGAAAATTTTACGATAAAAACAAAAAGAATGCACTTTCAACTGATTTAGGGTCCAAGTTTTGAAATCACATAGGAAATGATGGTCGTTTGGTTTCCATTCTTGCAATAAATTGAATCTTGTAATCCTAAGTGGACGGAGAAAACCCTATTTGCTGTGCTCAGCGTCGGATCGATACTATGTATACATATGTATAAGTATGTACATATGTATGTAGATCCTCAGTGACATGAGCCTTTTGCTTCAAAACGTATTGTGTTCTATTTGGATGATTATTGCATGTCTAATATTGTGAATTGAAAGCGAAAAGTATTAATTACATTGTGTGCACCATAAAACAAACGAAGCGTTCTGTAACCTCGGATTGAACTTTTATTTTGGAAACTAGTTACCAAAATTCGATACCATTGTTGCGCTGTTTATAAGATGATTTGCCAGAGTATATTGAGCACAAATGTTATCTTGAACGCGAAACTACTCGCATTTGTCGATTGCCCCTATTAAAAAAGTATCACAGTCCTAGAGTGACTTTCCAATACACATTCGGTGAAGACTCTGCCATCTCCTAGTAAATATTAAATGAAAGCAAACAGTTTGCTTGCTTGCGTGTCTTTCAACTTGCAGAAAAGTAAATGTCATCATCACAGCTTCATATCGCTATCATATGTAGCTATGTTTACCAACTGTCCTGCAAGACATATTTTCGGGTTAAAATCGCCTAGCAGGAGTTTAATGTCATATTTTATAATGAATGAGCCATCTGTTAGTTTCTTTTTGAATCAAGTTATTTTGACACTGACAGAAACTCAGTATTATATTTTCGGGGTACGAAATTTATCGATTTATGCTTGAATAACGTTGGAAAATATTCCAAAGTGGATGCTGTGTTGCCGAAACAGTGCGAATTCTGAAAAGAAAACTCAGTCGATACAATGCACCAACTGCAGCTGTTGTACGCAAGTTTGTGATGAAAGTTGGTGAGACTGGTTTGCTGATTGATAACCGAACTTATTCCTGGATTCGTCCGCTCAACGGATAATATTGCAATTTTTTGCAGGTTTTTGGGGTGGCGGCATTATTGGCAAATTTTACTTCCAAGACGACAATGGAGAAAACGTTACAGTCAATGGAGGGCGCTACTGAGGCATGATAACCGATTTTTTATGGCTAGAAATTGAGGATTTGGACTTGGGCGAGCTATGGTTCCAGCAAGACTGGGTTACGTGCCACACAAGCCGTCCAACAATCGATTTATTGCACACTAAGTTCAATAATCCTGTAATCAGTTTGGTGATGTTGCTTGCCCGGCACGGGGCTGCGATTTGACGCGTGTCATTAAAGATCTATGCTATACGATGGATGCTGCACTCAGAAACAAACTATTCGTGAAATAGGAGCCGAAACCATCAAAAATGTATTGAAAAATTGGGTTGGTTCATTTGATTGAAATAATATTCCATAATTAATCGGATGGTTTACTCTTTTTAATAAAGCAACAATCGTTGAAAAATATTGAACGGTGTTCAATTAGATGCGATTACAATATGTCCTTCACTCCATGACGTTTCCCATATTTCTTAACTCAGCACATATAAACCGACGTGAGAATCAATATCCAACACTTGTTCATTACCATGTTTGGGTAAACCTTGCGACTCTCATTACACCCACCTAAGTTTTCGCTTTCCTTGACCCAAATCAAGCAGGTACGTATGCACGTATGTACATACATACATATGTACATATGTACAGTACATCTCACCTCTGTAATCAATGTTATGAAGCTAGATACACCCAATAGTGCCATCCTTGGTATTGGTGTTCATAATTTTCAAATCACGAACTCGGTGTAAAGATGCATATAAACGTAAATGCAGTGCAGCAGAAAAATTGAGTCATATTGAGTTATTGTTTTCCATTGAATTAATGAATTGTCGCCGACCGTTTTTGGTGATCCCACTTAAATGTGGGTTAATAACCCACAGACAGACACAGCTAACTCGTCCAGACAAACTCAATTTCGGTAGATACGATAATTTAATAACCCCTGTCAAAAACAACAACACTGGTCTATAGTTTATCCGCACCAGAACAAAGGGCATTGTCCCCGGGTGAATGACTTTCACCTTCGAAGTGATATCCAAAAACTGATTCTCTCCCCACCACAAACTGTGAGAAAAACACATGGTGTGGTGTGTCTGTCGGTCCTTTATTTTTTTTAATTTTTTTGTTTTTTATCTCGATTTTCTTTTGGGACAGGTGTCTGTGAACTGTAACGCATCAGCATCTGCCTTAGGATTAAATCAAAGAAATCCATGTATGTATGTATTCACATTACGTTTTTTTCGTCTCGAAACAGCAACATTCTCTAACATGTTCGTTATTCTTATTCTTTGTAAGGATTTTTAAAGGTAGCCTATATGACTTCCGGCTAAATGGTGTACATGGTACATGGGATGAAATCCAGACGAAGAAAGTGGCACCTGGTGGTCTTATTTTTTTTATTTTGGTGTACATATTTGGCCCATCTATCTAGAGAAAGGATTGTCTTTTTCTTGTTTCACATCCTCCTTTGTGTATACATACATATGTACATAAGTGTACTCTTAGGATATGTAAATATCACCGTGTGACCTTAGGGTAATCAGAAGAAGAATTACATTTGCGGGGGTTGTTCAAGAAGTGCATAATCAATTTAGAACCTATGATTTGAAAAGTATACCTTCATCCAATAGCGTATACTCTATTGTTGACTTTGTTTTTCATTGAACAGTCATATTTATGTGTGTTAAACAAAAGACGATGACTCAGTGGAATATGGGTGCTCTACGCACACATCTATACTTTTGAGTAAGAATTAAGTAGTCATTATTTTTCGGGATATAAAAAGAAAATCAACTAGAAATATGTATGTATGTATGTGCATCTCAACTCTGTACTGTGCATTGACATTTTGACCTGGAAACCTTGACATAACCCAAAATATTTCTAACATGCGGTTCTGTACGATAAATTGGATTAAACACCCTTGCCTATTTAATATGCAGTGTTAAAAAGTTACAATCCGTCTAGTATGATTCTAATGATCCCCCTATCATTGACTGTTTCTGTAAACATCAGTACAGTAGAATCAATTGTCAATGGCCGATGTAAATAGATGAATATTGTTGTGTTTTCAACAAAATTAACTTCTGTTTTCACAGTTTCATTTTAGCATAGCAAGTATTGTAAAAATTCCCCTAGTAAAATTGTCTAAAACAATTTCCTAATAAATTTGTTTAGAGGATGCATTTTGTTCGCGTTTTGTTTTGACATGTCAAATGCGTTTGTAAAAATTAATTGATGACCAAAGCGTGTTTGGAAACAGGACAGTTGCATATTTTAGGTTTGCTACCTCGGTTGATTCACATAATGACATCAAATTGACTGTACTTTGTACTTTAGTGTATTTTAGTATCTACAGTGAAGGACAAAACAATAGGACCACTGAGTATCGATTTAAAAATAAATAAATCTGTGCATTAGATGAATAATTCAATATGAGTCGCGGATTGCACTGCTCCACAACAGAACGAAAGCTCACGCAGGAAGGAAAGTTGCAGCAGGAGGTGTCCGCGCTCATTGGCAGATAAAGAACGTTTGTTTTTAATGCCTTACAGCTACTTAAATCCTACTTACATCCAGGTCAACCAACGCCCACATCACACGCCTGTCTAAAAAAAAAAGCCGTTTAAGTCAGTTGCATAGATTAGACGTAAACTGGACTTGCCAGTCTGTTCTAGAACAGTGCGAAGAAGACTGGAAGAACAGCATCTCTTCGGAGGAAGTCCCAGGTAAGCACCGCTTCTTACCAAAAGGTACCGAAAGAATCGCATCCAATTTGACGAAACATTCTTTGGTTCGACGAAACAAAGATAAATTTGGTGGGTTCGGATGGCAAGATATTGGTCAGGCGTCCAGAGAATGCACCATTACAATAGCAAAAGCGTCATGCATAGAGGCGGATGTATCATGGTTTGGGGATGCTTTTCGTGGTATGGTGTAGGTCCAATATTTTGCATAAAGGAGACCATGGACCAGCATTTATACGCCAATATATTGGATGAGATCACGTTCATGTATTCTGACCGTGAAATGCCACTAAAGTGACAGTTTATACACGACAATGATCCGAAGTATACGGCGGGTAAAGTAAAAAGGTGGCTGGAAGAGCACAATATCGATCTGTTGCGTTGGCTCTCCCAATCTCCAGATCTCAATCCTCTGGAAAATTTATAGGCACTAGTAAAAAAAAGTCTCTTGGTACCGAAAAACCAAAAAATAAAGAAGAGTTGTGGAGCAGAATTCAAGCAGCTTGGTACGCCATACCGACGCGCACTAGTCGAGTCTTTGCCAAGAAGAGTCCGTGAAGTGATAAAAAATAAAGGGTACTCCACGAAGTATTAAGTTTATTTAAAGAAAACAGCAAAGTAATATAAAATTCCTAACATTTTGTGTAGTGGTCCTATTGTTTTGCTCCCTTTTTATAACTGTCTTGACTAATTTCTTGTTTTTTTTTTAAATTGAATTTTTCTTTATTTTTGTATTGTTTTGTATTTGTAAACAATAAATAAAAATAAAAAAATTATTAAATATCTGAGTTTTTCAATCAAATTTAAATCTATACTCAGTGGTCCTATTGTTTTGTCCGTCACTATGGTACGTTTTCAACTGACTTAGCATTCAGATAAGTATGTTGAACATTGTTGGGATTTCTGATATTTTTTATTTCTGATAGTAAGCACATTTCTGATTCTATAAGTAAGCACAGTTGAATGTTTCTTATATATTCTTTGCATCCAAAAATTGTATACACTCCATCTACTGGCACTATTGTCAAAGTACCGGAATACTACAAAACAAAAAATAACACTCATTTTAAAAAATAAAAAATAAAATAAAATTCCATGAGAAATTTATAGGAACCCTGACAATAATTTTATTATTAGTTTTACTTGTTCACTCTTTATCCGTTCGTGCGTCTGTCTGTCTGTTCATCTATGTACGTTACTATTTATAGTTGGTTTTGTTACTAAACCGTACAACCAGTTGGTGGTCTCTCAATAGCGGTCACGTTTGCTTGCTGCTGCTACATCACATTTTTTTTGTCAACCTATGTCGCATTGCTGTAACTGCTTCTGTCATTCAGTTGAAAGTGGTGCGGTAGTAACAAGTTTTCAGTTTCAGCTTCAATGTGCGTGCGTGTACGTGTACACCAATGGTCGTTAGTTAATAGGAAATATGTAATACATCTTCTTGTGCGTTTGTAGCAACTTGTGTCTTATCAATGTTCTGATGGTGACGCCTGCGATGTAGCTTTTACATGTCAGTTTTTGAAAAGGTCGAGTGTGTCAAGGAAAGGTCAGAAGAAGGGGCGATAGCTTTGTCATTTTCATGTTTAAATAATTTTAAAAATACATACACATATTTATTCAATGTGTAGAATTAATTCTTGCGTGCATTTCATTAAAAAAAAAATGAAAAATCTTGCCATCCGCCGGAAGTGACGTCAGCGTGTCACTGCGATTTTGAGGGAAAACATTCCTGACCTAGAAACAGGTTTTAAAAAAAAAAATGCCGCAATTCGACCAAGAAATACATACATATTTCCCAGAGGGAATCTCGTAAAAAATGCTGTGATCGCCATCTTCGTCATCATGACGACGGCGATGATGATGATGGTGTCTTTAATGTGGTTTTGTAAACTTGACGGTTACTCATCATCTTGGTGTCTTGTTGTACATATCACTGTTTGCTTAAGAGGGGTAGCGTGGTTCCCCTTACATGCTTCGCATGCAAATACATCTCACATATTTTGTTCGGTGTGACGCAATGCAGTTTGTTTTTGTTTCAATTGCTGCTTCTTATTCTTCTTGTTGGGTTTGTTGTGCGCCTCCTTTCTTCTGTTTTTGAGCATTGCTTTTAATTTTCTTTCATTGATTTACGATTCCAAGCATAAAAATCGTAAATATTTTCGTGCAAGCGACAAAGAAGGGGCCTCGACGAGAGTTTGAGATGTGTTCTCCATGGCGGCGCATGTAAAGACGAGATTAGCTAAGCGAACGCGATCAGCATGACGTTTGGAATATGTGTATCGGTTAATTAAGAGCAGAGCAGTTGCAGTTAACACTCTGTACAATGGAAGGAAATTTCTTGAAATTTTAATTGTTCTTCAATTATTGCAGGAAATGCGTTAAACACAACAATTTTCGGTTCTCCTTTTCGGTTTTTTTTTTAAAACTTTTATAAACAGTTTTTTATTGAGCGAATTTAGGGGGGAAGAGTAATGAGAGAAAGTATTATACTGTCATTGAGATAACTTAAGTGTTTGTAAGCATTGATTTAAAGTTCAGTTGAAGTAATTCAATTCTTTGTTCTCTCTATTCAGTGAGAAATGTGGTCGCCAGTTAAGCTATCTCTTGAACGAATTTCTACCTCAATTAAGATGATTTTATTTATTATCAACAAGAAAACGTAATCCGTTTACAATTCCTAAGTGTTTTGCGAAGAAATGGCTTTTAGCTGTGGTTTGCTGAAAATGTATAGAGACGCTACGTTTATTTGTATGTTATTGATTGCGTACGCAATCACACTTCAGTGTCAGATTATCGAGCACTCTGTTAAGTGTTGGTTATGTTTTCTCCTGTTTTTTGAGTAAAACTGTGCGGAATTGATATTCCTCGATAGAGTTGCAAAAAATAATTGACACTGGGTCTATTTTAATTACAAATAACAATGGGAATATGAAATATGTATTAATGTAACAAAAATCGAGGATTGCTTTCTCATTTCCAAATAATTTTTCAAATTTTAGATACATACATCTTTGGAAACCTCACGCTAATTTTATTTTCCGAACGTTCATCGCCATACCATGAATTTTACCGATCGTTCCCGGTATCACCGCAAACCATTTGTAAATCATTTGAAGCGACGGAACA
This sequence comes from Xylota sylvarum, assembly GCA_905220385.1. Lineage (NCBI taxonomy): Eukaryota > Metazoa > Arthropoda > Insecta > Diptera > Syrphidae > Xylota > Xylota sylvarum. Next base: position 147,866,630 of record LR999957.1, on the reverse strand, counting down.
GAGTGCATATGTACATATGTATGTATGAATGTACATACATACATATCTGTCCAATATTTTGTACATACATATATCATGGTATGTACAGGAGCAGCACCACCTGTCATTGGCCTTTGGGAAAGTATGTTTCTAGACTGGGTACTCCATTCAACACACTCGTAAAAATAAAGCTACATCTGCTTTCGAATCGAGTTTTAATTTGGTGTCCAGGACCAGCCTAGAAAAGCATTCCAGTAAAAATGATGGGTTCAATACTAATCCAGTAATTGTACGTCATCTCTGTCGATTGTCAACTAATATGTACATATGTACGTACATATATACATATATATATATGTATGTATGTGTCCTACGTATCATACTGAAAATGGTTATTCGATAAACAACAATGTGACCACATAATCTGTTGCTATCCGCAAACCTTGTCTGAGAAATTTCCAAATGATCTAAATAATCAGCATGGAAATTGAAAAAAAAAAACAATTTATTATGTTATTGGGTATGTAAGCGTGTATTTCTGTATTTTTTTTTTTACATTCAATTGGTCCCGGTTGATTGGTCTCAGTGTGCAGTGCTTATCGCGTAGTATGTACTACCATATAAGGTACTACTCCATGAAGTTCGAATCCTGGAAAACATCAAAATCTGTCTCTGGATTATTCTCATAGCATCGATCTTTAATGCTACCCCACCAAAACGAGCGATTACACGTATATTGAGCTTAGCGTGCAATAAATCGAAGCCCGCCCTAGTTCGAATCCTCAAATTGTGGGCAAAATTCTCCATTGAGCGCACAGGAAGAACACAGTAATATGTTCGGTTATGAATCAGCAAACCAGTGTCACAAACTTGTTACAGTTGGTGTATTAATTCGACCGAAATTTCTTTTCAAAATTCGCACTGTTTCGGCAACACAGCGTCTAATTTGGAAGTAACTTTTCAATATTTTCCAAAGTTGTTCAAGCGTAAATCGATCCATTTCGTACCGCGAAAGTATAATATTGAGTTTCTGTTAATTTTTTGAGCGCATAAGAGCTGTCAGCGTCAAAATAACATATGATTCAAAACGAAACCAACAGATGGCCCACCCTTTACAAGTAAAGGGGTTTCCAATAAGGACTTGACAACTTTTTTTTTAAATAAAACGCAAACCATTTGAGATATTTCAAAAACTTTATTATCGGCTTGAAGTATGAAGTATGGCCACCGCGGGCACGTTTGCAGCGGTCGATTCGTTGGACCCAATTTTCAACGAGTCGGGCACACATTTCGGCCGAAACGGCCGCTATTTCAATGTTGGCTCTGAGCTCTTCCAACGTCGTCGGCTTGTTGGCATAAACCAATGACTTAACGTAGCCCCACAGAAAATAGTCAAGCGGCGTTAAATCGCAGGAACGAGGCGGCCAATCGACTGGCCCATTTCTTGAGATAACACGCTCACCATACTTACTCTTCAATAAATCGATTGTAACGTGTGCTGTGTGGCTTGTGGCACAATCCTGTTCAAACCACATGTCGTCTAAGTCCATATCTTCCAATACGCCATAATATGGTCTGAGCGATGCCCAATTCTTGAGAACGCCGTGGAATTGACTGATTTGGATCGTTTGCTACGGACGCCTGAACGGCAGCGATATTTTCGACACTTCGACCAACCCGTTGTCTCACTGACACGGCAACATCACACAACGAATATGTAGACTCAAATTTTTGCACTAAACTTGTTATTGCCTGTTTACTAGGGCGAGAATTACGACCGAAAATTGAAGTTAAAAATGATGTGTTGTGGCTTTGGTCTTCCGAAAGCTTAAAAAGGAACAAAGAAAACAATATTGGATGTGTCCTATTGTTTGCCAATGCAAAGAGACTGGGAATAGAGATAGAGTTTACCCTGGATAGAGCATTTCTATCTCAAGTTTTTCCACTATACATCATCTGAAACTCTCCATGTTTGTGAAGAGAAGTAGGTAAAATCGGCTAAATACGCTCAAATCCTGAAATGCCAAGGCACGCCCGCGTGTTCAATCGTTTTTTTTGTGGTATTTTAATAACAATAGATGTACTCGTAATCGATCCCAGAGATGTGTAGTATATCTCATTTTGGGCCAGATAACTTATACTATCTTACTCAGCTCTGATCTTGATAGTTTTGAAAACAGTAGAATCTTTGACTACATATGTATTTTTGAATCTAAATAAATCAACATACATATGTACATATGAATCTACAAATCGGACACTGTTCATACTTCATGAAGTATAGTCAAAATAAAGAAATAAATGAACAACTACATATGTCACAACAGCGTACTTAAAAAAAACACGATTGAATAATCGCCAATCCGCGAAGTTTTGTGCTTCTCTATGTGTTCCGTTTTAAAAAATAAATATGCGACTAAAAAATCACCTGAAAATAAGAGCTTAATTCAATCGTGGCGATTTTTTAGTCGCAAATGCGTGCGCCCTTATTAGATGCCATGTGCTCTATTTTTTTGTGATTAAAAAATCGCTGCTTTTTTGTCGCAAGTGCGCGTATTACCATTTTGGACAGCGACTACGATTTTTTAATCGCCGCGACTGAAAATCGCATGTGCGCGCCTAGCCTTACCCTACGTCCGCATCAAGAATCGACATAACAAATTTTGTAAGACTTCGTTAAGGGCATACCTCCACCACCCATCAACATCTTCTTCGTAAAGTGAACCCCCACACTGCTCAGCATGCAACTCAATCACTGACATCAAACACATTCTGGGCTTAGGACAATGTTCACTGCCAAACCCTGCCAAACCCTGTCATATATGTACATATAGCATTAGAGCCGTTAGCCCCTTCAGCTAGTGCTCCATAAATTAATATTAGCATTGTAATTATTGTAATTATTCTGTTAATAAATAATAATAATAATAATATTTCGATTTATTCTTAATTTAGCAGGAATATACTATGTACATTTCTTTTTTTCAATCAATTTTTGCCAACTGTCGTAATGCAAGCAACAATCTTTTTCTATCTGAATCAAATAAGATTAGACTTTGATTATCGGGGCGCAAAAAAAAACACGCATTTCTTGGAGACATTCTTATATTTTTCGGCAACTCTATATATACAGAAGAATTGTATACGAAAGTTCGAAAGAACTTGGTGGCGAGCATTGTGGAATTGAATTTTTGAAGAAATATATTTTTATCAAAACATTTACATAAAGACCTTGGGGGAAATGAGTCATTCACTTACTCAGAAGTGCCCTGAAATGTTTGATTTGCTTGGTTGCAAAATACATTTGTTTCGGATACCGTGGAACAACAGATATAGAACTAATCTTTTATTTTCCTCCACATTTTCTTGTGTGACTAGGGCATTAATATGTGTGAACTCTCCTTATCAAATTTAGCTTACAGAGTATTGTATAGTGATGTAAACATTAACTGATACCGACTTGTCGGGACAAATTTTTTTCAAAATAAGTACATACACGAGTACAACACGAGCCTATTTGCATTTAGTTTATGTATTATGCTAACTGTGACCACCTCACAAGTGTGGCGCAAGTCGTTTTATTCTGTGATAAGGAGAGTCAAAGTTCAAACTAGTTATACGGATGTACATACATGCATACATATGTACATACATGATGTATTCATATGTTTGAAGTAGCTCGCCTAACAGGTGGCATTGGTTATCATCTGTAGTATAAAACTTTGTTTTGCAACGTCAGATGATAACTAATTACGTATTTGAATTTGGATTGAAGTTGATTGCGAATATTATCGCATTTCATTAATCAATTTAGCGTCAGTCATCTTGCATTCAACTTGTATTAAGAATCAGTTTTTTTAGTTTCTATGCATTTGGTATATTCTTGAATTTCTAAGTACATACATACGTTTAATTTTTTGAATTATAGTTTGTCATCGATATATTAATTATTAGTTGGTAATACTCTCAGTTTATAAATTGAATGATGTAAGCTCTATCGGAAGATGTGAATAACAAGCATTTGTATACATATGTATGTCTCATTCTCATTTTCCTTTTTACGCAGAAGTATTTACCATACATAACTCGGTAGTTTAAACTTGCCATAATGTAGATATAAAATTATATATGTATATTGGTTTTAACTTAAACTGGGTTTTGTGCTGCAAACTGTCAAAAGTATTGTTTAACTATTACATGTTGTATGTACGTACATACGTAGCTGTTGCCTTTTTTTAATGGTGCATCGAAGTAGATCTTTTACCCTATCCCTTGAGAAGCTATTTATGTACATACATACATATGTGCTTCCTATGCTCACTGCTTCCCAACTTCAATCAAGCTTTTCTGAAAGCGTTAAAACTGAAGACAGTCGTATAAAAAACATTTGCTTGGGAGTTTCAATGTCCTCAAGACATAGTCTCCACATCGATTTTCTTGAGGTGTTATTTAGCTGTTCGTTACCACCCCTATACTGCGCAAGATAATAGTTTTTATTCCTCTTTCCATACCCTCGTTAATTCCACTCGATCTATGTCTAGAACTTCGATCCGGTATGTTCGTTTTCATTTCATTAAAATGATGCTAAAGCTAAATAAAGCAAATACATATGTACATAGGTATGTACATATGTATGATAAAGTCCAAAACTGGGTAGTATGAACTTTCACCTACATATACATATGCTATACGTTTACAAATTACTTAGGAAAATTCTTACATAATGTCATGTATTATTACTTAGATATTTATTGTAAGCCCAGTGAAGGGAAGGAAGTTGTTTTTATGTTTGTATGTATGTTATGTGGCCATTCTATAAAGTACCGTTATACGTAGCTTTCCGCAAAAACATGGCATGCGATCTGATAGTATGTACCCAAAGTAATCCAAGCGAGAAAATCAATTTGATTTAAATCGGTCTTGACCCTTTGTTTCCTGAGTTGTACTTTTGTTCAATTATTTCAAATTTGTTACTAAAATTGGATTAGGCTTAATATTTTAATGTAAATTGATGCAAAAAAGATTTATTTACGTTTTTTAACAATTTATTTGATTTATTTAACCTTTGTGTCAATGCGAGTATCGCACAACGCTAGTCAACACGTGCATAACCAGGTGTTCAACTCAGATTCGTTGGATTGCTTCTATTTAAAACGGTTGAACTTGTAATCAAGTAGATATTTATCTATATTAATATACTTAAAATCAATTGGAATTTGTTGAGTTTCCATTTTTGGGAAGCTACTCGAAAATTCAGCCGGGTTTGCAATGATCATCACCATGATTTTTTGCATTTGAAAATCCAAATACACACCCAGGTGTGTCTTATTGATGTGGATTCGCCTCGTAACCACTAGGAAAGCGGAAAGAACATATAATTTACATGTAAATTTGAATCTATGACAATGAGTGGTATGTACAACGAAAAGCGATTTTTTTTTTGTCACTTACACAGAGTCTACACTTTACAGACAGAGCAAGACAACTTTGTTTGATGACTCAAACTTTGTAATGTATGTACGTACACTGGGCACATCGTGTCGAGGTTCAATATTTCGACATAAGTTAACATTCATCAAATCTTTTCTCATCTGCTCCCCTTAGTTATTACTTCTCCCCTAAAATGTATTCCCACATGCTTACAAGTCTTTGGATTCTGGTCATTCCCCTGAGGTACGTGACAATGTTTGCTGCGGGCCACCAAACAAGGCACCCATGTGACGGAATGGGTCTGATGATGGTTGTATGTATACATCCCGAAGATAATGGCGGGCTTGTGCCCCATATTCTTTTTGTAGCGAAACTCGTTTTTGACTCCTTGAATTAATTCCTTTCCAGTGATATAAGCAAAAAAACGTTTGAACCCTTCACCGTTTGAAGTTTTGGTGTCTTTCGCTGCTCTTTGTTTGTTCACATTGCACTTCTGTTGTATAACCTGGAATTCTGTCTGTTTCTGAAATTGAAATTCACTGAAGGTTTTTAAATTTTGTAAAGTCGTTCAATGGGGTTTTTGTTTTCCTTGAGTTAAAAACGTTTTAGTGCGAAAGTGCGAAAAAATAATGATACCAATTCACTGATTGACACTACATAGTACATATGTCCTCATAATTTTAAACCTCTGTTAAATGTGGGCAAATTATTAGCTATGACAAAAAATTGGGTTGTCCTAGCACCTATAACTGATAACTCATACACCAACTTGAAAATTGCCTACAAATTTATACGTACATATGTACATACATTTACGTAAATTTACATAATAAATTTAATAAATTGACAAAATCTGCCAATAAGCTTCTGACACAACCACTAGGGATTTGTATGCCATACTTAATTAACGTTAATTGCATGATTTAGCGTCTTCAAATATGTCGATTTAAAATTTACTTTAAAACTCTACTCATGTAAATCGTTTTCTTAGCTGAAAATTGCATACAATCAAAGTTCATTACGAATTAAATAAAAAAGAGCAAATAATCAAACTGTTATACACTACGGCATGTGCCTTCGAATTATGTATCAAAAACAGCTCTGGCTTCATCGTTCTGCCACAAAAGATAGCATTCAGCGCACTATAAAAATAAATCAGATAAACGCTGAATTTGTCGAAATCTATTTAACCGCGAGCATAAATCACGCCATAGGTCAAATGTTCCTTCACCCATGGTTATTTGTTTCAATTTCAAATTGGACACACTTTGAAAGCATACTACTCTACCCATTCTCTATTGACATTGATAAGGGGGACAAGCAGGCAGCAAGTAGTATTTATAAAACAATATTTACAAATTTTATTACACTAACTCGAAAATAATATACACTCAGTGTAATAGTGGGGTAACACAGTGACAGGTGCAGGCTAGCAAGAACCAATGAACTAAATTCCCTACAGAAAAAAAAAGTCAATCAATTGGGGTCAAGGACACACCACAAGTATCTAGAACGGACGGATGACTTTGCATGGCCCCACAATAAAACGATGCAGATGAAAAAAAAAAAAAAAAAACAAAGTGGAACTCAATACAGTTACACTGGGAAAATTATATGTACTCTGTTGCAGCAGCGACACATTATTGGCTTGGTAGTAGCTCTGCACTTCTAATTAATTTTCCAAAATGTTTCGTTAATTAAAACTACCGAGAGACAAGTTCTAGAATAAATATGTATATACATCAATATGTACATACATACATACCTAGTTTATGTACTTCTATCCAAAAGTATCAAGTGAGGAGTCAAATAGAGTAAAAAATAAAGAGGAGCAGAAACAACAACAGCAGCAGCAGCAGTTCACATAATTCTATTAATATCTCTGGCTCTACACAAAGATGTGTGAATTCTCATTAGAGCTCTAGCGCTTGGTATGTTAGCTGCGCGCTGCGAAGATGTGCTGGTGTGACCACTACTGCCGCTAAATAGTTAAGCAATCATGTGTAGCAACAGGGAAGCACTCTATACATATATATACATTATGATGCATGCACGAGTACTCGCACTCGTTCATCGTACGTTTTGTAGAGAAAATGCCGACGAACGCCACCGCCGCAGCCTGTTGCCGCTGCTCTCTTGATGAATTTTTCAATCAAACAAAATTGCTGCTGCCTCTCCGGATGTTTTTTTCTGCTTGAAATCTTGAATACTTCTTCGACTAATGAATTTCCCGTTTGTTGCCTGTTGTTTGGTATGTGTATTTTGATTTGGAACTAATTTCCAAGATTTCTTATCGTAAAAGACCGATCAGACACAGAGAGGCGGAGCAACAGAACGAAATCATATGTAGGTGGCGTGTGCCATAACTTCATCAGCGCTGGGCAACAACAGCCTGCCAGTGAGATGAATGGCGTTTTTGAAATGCAATAAAGATGCATAATTGTGTTACTTGTACGACGGACACACGCACTTTTTTTGTTGTCTTATAACTAATTAGGTTACGTAAGATTGGTTTATTTTTGTGTTACAATTATATTTTCACACTAGTAATATGGAAAATATTTGTATAATTGCTAAAAAATAAAATTGCTATTTTGTGACAGTTGTTGGAGTTGCTCCGCCTAGTATCAACTATTAAACGTTATTTTGTTAGTTTGCTTATAATATTTAACACCTTTTATCAAATTAATCGTTAATGATATTGTATTCGATATCCATTGGATTGGATCGATTTTTTCGACATCTCTTGGTATATATGTAAACATACATTTATTTTTCTGTGTCACACGCAGCAGTACCGTGTTGTGGGCTAAATTTGAATGAATATGTACATAATACATACATAAACATATGTATATACATTATGGCAAGTTAAGAATGTCGAAAATGTGTAAAATGTTTGAAAATCTAGTTTAGTCTTTTTTGTACAGACTCAGCAATCAACAGATCCTCCTTTTTTTAACGACCTGTTTTTTAAATGGTTAAAAAACACGCAGATCCCCTGGTATCGCTACGGGTCTGCAAGTGTGCACCGGCACTTATCAATTTTTTTCGATGCACTTCGCGGTATACATAGCTAGACTGATATGAACGGATAGCTTCTCACAACCATTTGTGTGTGTTCTATTTTGTACACAAATTGATGGGGTCAACTGTTAACTGCCGTGTCCGAAGGTCAATTTTTGTTTAAGAATCCATTAATCCTACGTTATATGCGTAACCCCGTTCATTCTTCTGCCTTCGCACTACAACAGGGTCTTTACTAATCATCCGCATAGTTTTTGCTATTTATATTGCTAATGTTTTTACATTGTAGGAAACAATCCACAGTATTAAGAAAAAATGCAAGCTTACGTAGAAATCTCCAACGTCATCCATATGTACATACATATGTCTATAAGATAATTTTTTGCTAAGTTTGTATATATGTATGTGTATGTACAGGACTTGGGAAGTTATTCGATGGTTTTCAGTAAGATCGCCAGAGAGTGCATCAGAGAAAACCTTCGAATATCATACATTAAACATTTTATCAGATAGCAAGGTCATGTCTTTTTAGCTTGAGTGTAAGGAACTGTCTTCAAACCCTCTTTGCTAGCTGCAGACAATAAATTCACATTAACATGTGTCGCAGTGCATACATATAGCCATCCCTGGAAATAAAGCTGCTGAAGAACTTGCCAGATCCGGTGCGCAGTCTCCTTGGAACTTATGACCCTTCTGAACCTGCATTTGATGCATTTTGGAACTCACACTGTCACATACATTTATAGAAGCTTGATTAACGATAAACGTCATGCTGATTGATGCGTATAAGGACTCCTTTAACATTATGTATCAACGAGCAATAATTCGTGTGAAAAAAAAAGAAGAGGGAGACAAAGCTTTCAGAAAGTAAGTTTAATGCCAATCGATTGAACTGTGCAAGGGCTAAACGAAATCCATATGTACACAATGCTTGGTCCATTTCTCGGACCAGGTTCAAACACTTCATAAAGGCTTTATCTCGCTTTACCCATGTATTTAAAGAGCAAATTCACTTTTCAAATTTATTTTTTTTTATACGGTAGAAGCTGCAGCAAAACCATTATTAACAAGTTTTAAATAATGTAATCACTTGGACCAAAACTTAATTGCAACCCACATTAGTCTGAAATTCTTTTTAATTACAGACAACTCAATGAATCGGTGCACAACTGCGTAATGATTCAGTATATGATTTGTCTAAAGGCTTAACTCCCAATCTTCGTTGATAATAGATACAATACGTATTATATCATCTAACTCAATAGTTTGCCTTATATTGCTCTACTGACACTATGGCAATGGCAACTACTTTAAAATGCATATGGTGCCATGCAAAGCATACTCTTCTCAAGATCCCAAGCCACAAGCAAAAATTGCGCTCTGGTATGTTTCTATCTTTGCCCCTACCTCTATCAACACAATAGATCATTATTAGGTTAACTCAATTAAATTGTAAATTTCTCATTTTTAAACGATATCAAATGAATTGATACATACGAATGGGGGAGGGGGGAAACAGTACCACAGAGAAACAGGAGACTTAAAAAAACTAATAACACAATCGTTGGAATTAATCATCTTAAGTGCCCCCCAGTTAAGAAAATATCAACACGTTGTCGTCGTCACTTCCTACCATATAAACATGGTATCCGATGAGGCAAGTGCAACAGTAGCGGGAAGGCGGACAGCGACAATTGTGGGCGGTTGTTGTTGCTGCCTGCAACAGCTGAGCGTAATTGAAAGTATTAGTCGAAGCCTCGCTCTCAATGAACTCATATTTCACACGATTTGCATATGTGACCAGGCTAGAAATTGATTCGATCTCGAGCTTTTAATAGGTTTTACCTTGTTTTTTGTTATACTCTTGTTAAGCACATACGATTTTGATACTGCAAACGAACAGGGTGCGGTGTTATTTAACGATTTAATTTCACTGTCGTCCGATTGTTTCTTCGTCATTGAAATGTGTCAGTCGCACAGACTTAAGTAACTTACATCAGTCCATCCACCCACAAAATGTGAAACAGTGGTTATATTGTTAGGAATGACATCCTGTCAACCCCTGTTTTGCGTTTGAAATCCTTTCAATTTCATGTTAAATCACGCAATTTCGCTGCAAGCACGTTTCGCTTAATAAGTATGTGTGCGCGTTTCAAAGATGTTGCAAACAGAGAATAGAATAATTTCCCAACCCGCTCACATATGCATGTAAGTCAATTGAAATAAAGAATTAATTTCTAAAATATTTCAAGAAGCGGAGAAAAGCAGGAAAGAACAAAGATTTTAATTTGAAAACATGGCGCATTCTCAAGTTGAATGCTCGTTCTAACATAACAAAAATATATACAACTGTACAAATGTATATGTATACATATGGCAATATGAATGTGTATATGATGGAAATAACGACGTATTCTCGATTTACCTTATCGCCATTAATCGTGCTCATTTTAAATGAGTAACACACATGCATATGTATTTATGTATAAATATAAATATAAATATAACCAATCATATGGATCGTAGGTGTGGGGAGAAGGGTGTAAAATGTTTTCTTGATTCATATGCAGCTAGGCGAAACAATGTTTTTTTTTTTTTTTAAATTGCAACTATCATTTGAACTTATTCCAAATTGATATGTGAACAACGATGTATGGTAACCCTTAAATAAATGCCTAATTGTAACATTATCTTCAAATCATAATTACTGCCAGATATAAAATTCAACCATCGCATGTATGTATGTATGTATCTGCTAAAGGACTATCAATTTTAAATAAAATATTTTTATTATTTTTATTAAAAGCGAACTGAATTTACAGAATTTGACAATCTGAGCAGCACTAGCTACCTATCAAGTCATTTGATAACCATCTGTGAATAAAGCTTAAGGTTCTTTTTGCTTTATTAATTATAAACTAGAACTCAATTTTGGATCAAAAATCATTCCGAGTCGCAAATAGAATAGACTATCAAGGTAGACATTGTATAAAAAAAATATATGAAAGTGGACGAACGATGTTTTCTATGGTAGGACATAACTTTATATTCCTAAACATTTACATCCATATTGTAATGTTTGCACCATGTCCAAACTTTTTTCAAATCGTTCTGCAGCAGATAATGCTGGCTATAGAATCTTCAATTGAAAGAAATATTTTTCCGTCTGAGTATAATAGAATTATCGAGTGATCGAGAACATTGATAATATCATTGACAAATAAAATAAATAGAAGAGGTTCTATGTGACTACCTTGAGGAACACCCGAATGGACCAGGCCATTTAGCACTACAGTAGTAAAATTATGGGTCCAATTTTAACAGTTAATGGAATGATTGCCGTGACGATAAATAAAACTATGTTTATGATTTTTCGGTGCATCAGTGTTGATAAAGTTGAGTCATTTTAACTACTTCCTTTTATTACACAGCAAACAGTGGCTTTGAAATGCCGGTGCATATCTGCAATTCTGTGAAGCGCGTTCCGTTTCCTAACCAGTGAAGTGCTGTAAGTACTATTTGCTTGGCGAAAAAACTCAATTTAGTTTTGTTCGAATTTCAAGATAAGGTCCGATTCGTTGCAACAAATATTCCAGATATTCACTATTGATTCGAAATTTTTTTTATTGAATTCGTAAGTGGTATTTATTCCATAATTGATTCTTTGCTTGAATACCCGATCAGGATGTACTCTTATATATAAGTTCACAATCATTAAACTTATCATCACTACTGGAAACTATTTTAAAATAAAAGAGAATCGATTTATAATTCCTGGTTTTATTTTGTTAGCTTTAGCTGCTAACAAAATACACCAGATATGATATTTTAAGTCACAATAAGAAATTGCATGTATGTCTCACAGATCTTGTACATTCTTTCTTCGACAAACAATACTGCGGTTCCATTCATCGGACATACTTTCGTCTGACCATGTTTTACAAATTGGTGAAATAATCCTACTACATATACGACTGGAGTTCTACGAGTACTCCCTCCTGAAAGCTGACAGAGGATATTTAGGAGAGCAATGAGCAATTAGGAAATCAGATAGGATCGTGGGCGCTATATTTGTTCGTTGCTGTTATTCACGAAGTTATCGTTAAAGTTTTCGTTTATATTTTTTGAATGTGCACACCATTATGTCCTTTTATACCCTATCCTAAGGATGTATTAAGTTTGATACGTTTGATAAAATTAATAAGAAATAATCGAGGTAGACCCTAAAAGGTACATATATGTACATATGTATTCAGTATTCAGTGTTTAATTCGTTGGACTACGGAGCGAGTGGGTCGAGGTTCAATCCCCAGATAACACCTACAATATCTTTCATATCCCCACCTCTCGCGAGCGTCTTGACAAATATCCCTGAGTATAACTGTCCTCAAATTGCCCTTCGGAAACGGCATTAAACAGCAGGTCCCTTCTGTTCTTGTAAATAATATAACACGCACAACATGAATGGTTGTGTGAAGCTAGGCTCCGGGTCCCATAGAGCTATCGCGCCAAATATTTGTATTTGTATCATTTTTCCTTTGTGTCAGCTCTACCAATGTGGGCGTGGCATACTCAGTGTTTTTTTTGAATTACTTCGATAAGTTCGAAAGTTGCATGTTCGACTCACATGCAAAATATCGTCCAAATCGGTTTTTAATGAAAAGGCCCCCAATAAAGTGTGCGTGGCTATAGTCAATGTTTGGTTGAATTGTATATAATTTGAGTGCCTAAATATTTTGTCTTAATACATATATAATTTATTTCGGTGTCAAGTAAAATAATGAATTTAAAAGGGCGTGGCAGTAGGCGAATGTCAAAAATGTTTACACGTGTACTGGTTCTTCTCCCAAAAGTTCAGATTTGAATTTTCATCTTCGTAGCTCAAAATGTAAGATCCAAAAGGTGATGACATAAGGACAGACGGACGGACATATCTAAATCGTCTTCGCTATTGATGCTGATCACGAACATATGTACATATGTACATATACATATAAATATTCGATTCATACATTCCACGAACATGCTTTTTATTTAAAGAAAATATGTACATACATATGTGTTTCTTTTTGATGCTTGTTTTGCGGTTTTCCATTTTCGAGCTCTAAAAATATTTCACTAAGGAAAGATAAATGCTGATAAGAAGTCTTTGTTTAAGTCATGAATATTTGTTCAGTCATGAATATTTTTATTTTTGGGTAACAAATGGTGAAAATCTTGTAATAAAATGAGTATGAATTAAGAGATCACTTTTCAGTTTTCACTATTCATTTTTGTGACAAGGATAGACTTTGTCGTAGGTTTTACTACAAGTTTCTAAAAGTGTATTAAGGGTGATAAGTTTCAAGTGCTTCCAAAGTAGCTGAAGGTGACGGTCTTGTTGTCTTTAGTAAAATATCTTTGTTAAAACACACAATTTTTTGGCTTGATGCCAAATATTGTTTCTTGTAGATTTGTACATAATTTTGTGAGTTACTTTTTCTTGCATTATCCAAACATGCAATTAAATTGATATATGTATGTATGTGTATATACATCATTTACATATATGTAGTACATAAATCCGACCTACATACATTTGATACATATTCGTATGTTAAAGTTCTTAATCATTAATTTAATTTATTTTTATAAATAATGCAGATACATATTGCAACAAGTCTAAATAATTACATTTTGCTTATTCATTTCAGACTGTGTTTCGGAACAAAATATATTAAAATAAATTGCAAGACATTAATAATGTGGTAATGGAATGGATATCAATTGAGAGAACAACACACACATACACCTAGGAGCCTTATAAAAAGAACAGCGCCTTCGTTAAAACAAAAAAAGTCAAATAAATCCATGAAGAAAATAATTGGAAGTTTAGAAAAGCATTAATATTATTGATTTAGTGGTTTTTTAAAAGAAATTTGTAGCAATTAAGGAAGGGAAGAGAAAAAATCATTTTTGGAAAGTAAAATATACGATATTTGCATATCAAAAAATATAGAATCAATCAATCAAAGTAATAAGTCTCGGAGTCTCAAGCGCGAAGTAATCGGATCAGACATCTAAAGCACAAAAAAAAAAAATAAAACAAAAAAGAAGCAATTTTTAATGTATATTAGTAATAATAGTGGAATGGCTACCTTGTTACAACAAAAGAATTGCATGAAAACTCTCACAAATGGCGGTGTCTCGAGTGCAACCAATAATAATGCATCATCATCAAGCGCTTCTACCGCCGCAGCTGGTGTTGCTGCTGGAGCTGGATCAGGAATTAATGCAAATGGTGCCAACACCTTAGTCACACATCATCATCTACATAATCATCATTCAGGAGGGCTTAACGCACAGCAAACCCGTATGCTTAGGCCACATGAAATGGTCAGCATACCGATCGGTAGTATTGGTACAAGCGGTAGTGGCAATGGTAGCAGCGGAACACAGGGTGCTTTTCTTGTAACTGGATATCAAACGACATCTCATCATAATCATCATAGTCAGCCACTGACCGACTTGAGCGCATTCAGCAGTAGTCATCATCAGAGCAACACGATGTTTAGCCATAATAATCAACAGCAACAGCATTACAATGCCACAGTCACAGCAGCAGCAGCAGCGACAACAACAGCATCAGGAACAACACAAACTAGATATTTTTCACAATTTAGCAATAATCATCAGCACGAGTTGAGTAGTATACTCTATCCGACATCAACGACATCCTCTGGCACGAACACTGTGAACAGGGTTGTCTCCAGCAATCATTTAATATCATCACCCGCCGCCAATAGCAACACAAATCTTCTAAATCGTTCGCATGCACACACAATTGTGAAGCAAGAGCCACTTCCACCGAACTCCAGCACCTGTAATCAATTTCAACACTTGCAAACACATCAACGTCCCATAAAAACAGAGACACTATCCGATGATCGCGTCAATGGGGGAGATAAGCAACAAACTGTTATACAAAATGGTACCGCTACTCCTTCGTCTACTTCAACTCCACCTCTAAATGGAACTGCTCAGGAAGCTGTAGCTATAGCAGAGGAGCAGGAGCCAGAGCCGGAAATCGATATAGTTATAAACAACGTGGTGTGCTCTTTTAGTGTTAGATGCCACTTGAATTTACGCGAAATCGCGTTACAGGGTTTCAACGTGGAGTTTCGACGTGAGAACGGTATGGTTACTATGAAATTGAGGCGTCCATATACAACAGCTTCCATTTGGTCATCGGGACGTATAACATGTACAGGTGCTACTTCCGAAGATCAGGTTGGTTGATCTAACTTTTCATTAATATTATTGAACTTTTAATTTGATGCTGTTTTCTATTTAAGGCTAAGATTGCGGCCCGCCGCTATGCACGTTGCCTTCAGAAATTGGGATTTAGAGTTCGTTTTCATAATTTTCGTGTAGTAAATGTCTTGGGTACGTGCAGTATGCCATGGGCCATTAAGATTGTTAACTTTTCGGAGAGGTACAAAAAGGAGGCCAGCTATGAGCCAGAATTACATCCCGGTGTAACATACAAGCTGCGATATCCCAAAGCCACATTGAAGATCTTCTCCACGGGAAGCATTACTGTCACGGGTAAGTACTCTTAGTTATAACAAATAAAAAAAAGTGTATTCCTCTATGGAATTCCAAAATTCATTATTGCTTCATTTTCTTTGCCATTGAAATTCGTCAAAAATTAGCAAAGATAATTAGTTATTTCAAGGAAAGGCTTAGCTAAATTGTTAGCACGAATAGCTTCGGTCTTCTTTGATTAGTAACTGAGTTGAACGTCATGTCGCCTAAAATTGACTTTTCGCATTATAACGTTTTGAATTAATTTGCAATTAATTTGTTTTTTTCTTTAAAATATTTATTTTAATGTTTAGTTGTAGGAGCACGTCTGTTTTGAAATACAAGCATTGCGGTCTTCTCCTTCGCTCATATTCCGCTAGTCTTGAAAATATATAAAATTCGTAAAAATTAAATAATGATTATTAAAAAAAAAGGAAATTTACGATTAAAGAATTTTACTACAATAGAATTGAACTATGTAATAAGAATAAACAGACCCTGAGTAGTAAAACTATGTGTGCCATACTCTATTGGAGTAAGTGAGCTGATGTAATTCGTTACGTGATGTAGTTACGTCTCCTTCAAGCTGTGCATCCATATTTCTAGGTGGAGTACTCACAAGTTAATTTATTTATTTTTTAATAATTTTTTTTACAACGACACTACACGTTTGCAAGAACACAATCGATATCAAATGAAGTGTTTCGAGCGGGTAGTCGACGGATACCTAAGGCAACTTGTACTAAAATTGGAACGTTCTAATTCAACATTCAAATACATATGTTCGTTTGCATTTTTGATTGATGGTTTTGTTGATCCCATAAATCCAAGACTTTCGTCCAAAAGCACAAAAGCACAGTGAAGAAGTGAATTGAAATAGTTTTTGCTTACATGTAGGTACATACATACATACATGTAACTGGAGTTTTTTTTTTATATTTTTCGTATATCCGTTCAAGAAAGTTATTTTTACAGAGACTAACGTGTGACTTCAGCTTTAGCTAGGAAATGAAGGCTATGTATTGTTACGTAAAATAAAAAGGGTCATTCAGTGAAAAAATTAAATTCATATTTTTTAAATGTAAAATAAAGACACCAAACTGAAATAAATTTTAATGCCGTTTCCCTTTAATCAACAGCTGCCAGTGTGGCAAACGTACAAGCTGCCATAGAACACATTTTTCCTCTTGTCTATGAGTTTCGTAAGAAGCGTACTCCTGAAGAATTGGAACAATTGCGACTTAAACAACAACATAACGTTGTAGAACTCACCGATCTCGAAGAAACTGTTGTACATTCCCCGCCATCAGCAAAGAGAAAACGAAGAAAAGTCAATGGTGATGGCGAGGAAGAAGATATCAATGATCCAGATATAACGGATACAACCGCAGCCACAGATGATATTATAATGGTCTCAGAGTTTGATGATCCGGATGATTTAATCGAAGGTCCAGACGACGAGGATGATGATTTGTAAGCGCCGCGTACTCTGTTATTAGAGGCTTACAGATTCACCACCAACCTTCCTTCTCACTATTTATTTACAAAAAGCAATTACATACCAAAACAAAAGATAAGAAAATAAATATACATACATAACGTACGCAAGCAAAAGATGAGAGGAAATTCAATTGTTATAAAGAGAAACTAAATTTATACAAAAACAAAAAACAAAAACAAAGTACATTCATATATATGAGAATACATATATAACAACAAGGAACTTTGTAGGGAATCAGAACTATTTTAAATTTTGTGAAACATATGCAACTGACAGAACTTAAGGATATTAATGATTTTAGTAAAAACGATTTAGAAGCAATTCGTAACTCATAAACATAAAAAAGAAAAGAGAAAAAAAAAAAAAATGGCCTCATACATGTATATTTCCTGCTATTTGCCAAAAAATAAACAACAAATTGGATGATAACATTTAACTGATGATATCACAAAGCAACAACTATTTATAACGTTAAGGTAAGTGATTTCAGCCTTTTAAACTTTAATTTTTTTTGTTAAGTACACGATTTTAGTTTTATTTTATGCAGTCTTAAAAATATAATATTGTTTCTTTGAAATCTTTTGCGGCCTGAAGTGAGAACTCTTCTAAAGATACTGAAGAAGCAGTTCAAGTTTCTGATGCGCGAGATTTGGGTTGACATTCCTTGAGCTGTAGTAATTCTCGCGTCATGATTTTCTTCAGGTTCTTGACACCTAATTAATCCATTCTTTTAGCATCTCTGTTATGTATATCGAGATGTGATTTTTTTCTTGAAGGCATGATCAAGAAAATAACAAACGAATTTTAAGTTACCCAATCAAAAATATCCAAGTCGAAGACCAAATTCTTAAGATTCGTAGGTAGATTGCTACAACTAAAGATTTTCGATCTGAAAGTTACACAATGAAAGGCACTACATACGTTCTAATACTGACGCTATTATTAATTCCTATCCAAGAGTCAACACAAAGAAGGTGAACGCAAATCTAATCTGTTATTTCCCTCTTGCCCACTTCAAACGAAACAGCAAGGACCAATTGAACAACACGACACATGAATACGATCACCCATCCCATGCGCAAACATTTCCCAATGAGCGACACCCATGAGCTGCCATCTAAAACTGTCAAGTTTGCGTAAAAACGAAGTAAGTTTATATCGCATACAACATCGAAAAATTGTATGTATGTGCCATGGATCACTGACAACGACATCTCCTCTCATGCGTTTGCTTACTTACTTAATTACTTAGGTTGATACCGCTACAGTTCGGGGTGAACCTGGGCCTCCACTAACAAACCTCTTCAGTTAGCCCGGTCCTTAGGTAACTGCCTCCAGTTGTGGACTCGAAGTTGAGGTCCCCTTCTACTTTTGCGCGCCACCTCAGGCAAGGTCTTCCACTACTGCGTTGTCCCTCCCGGATAGATTCGAAGACTACGGGCCGGTTGCATTGTGTTCATCCGCTTTACATGCCCTAGTCATTTTAAACGACTGATGCGCAATTTTTTTTTGACTAGGTTGATATCGCTGTACAGCCCGTATAGTTCGTCATTAAATCTCCTAAAAAGCCGGTCAACGCAAACGGGACCGAAAATTTTACGAAGAATCTTTCTCTCGAAGCGAGCGTTCACCATCGTCATCCTGCACAAGCGAACGGGTTTGGCAGTGGTGCCAAAACTAAACATGGCTTATATGTGGCCTTGAAATCGATAAAAGAAAAAGGATTTGCCGAAGTGTGAACATTTAATCGATTGTGGACCTTCCTGGTCTGAAACCACACTGATAGGGGTCAATTAGGTTATTGACGAAGGGTTTCAGACGTTCACACAATATGGCAGATAGGATCTTGTACGCGATGTCGACTAAACTAATACCTCTGTAGTTGGCCCAATTGAGGGGTCTCCTTTCTTATGGATCGGGCAAACGATGCTAAGATTCCATTCGTCAGGCTCTCTCGTTTGACGAAATCTTAGAAATGAGTTGGTGTATGCTCTTTAGCAGATCATTTCTAGCTTCTTTGAATACCTCGGCTGGTAACCCGTCAGGTCCAGGAGCCTTGTTGGTTTTAAGCTTGGATATTGCTATTGGTGGACGGAAGTTTTGGCTATCATTGTCTAGGTTGAATTTTGTCATTCTGCCAGACAGAGTGATATTGGTCTTCGTCGCCGTTATACAGTCTGCAGAAGAAGTTTTTCCATATTCTCAGCACCGACTGTGACTGTACTAAGAGGTTTCCTTCTTCATTTATACAGGCTTCTGTACAGGTCTTCTATACTTGACACGTTCTTTTTATGTGTTCGTAAAACTTCCATACATTATTCCTTTGATCGCGCGTTTCTCATACTCTTTTTTTCTTCTTTCGGAGAAGCCGATGTTCTTCCCGCCCTCTCGTTCTTCTTTGCAGCACCGCTTTGTATGCTTCTTGTTTAGCTGCATTTGCTTTCTCCGACATTCTTCGTCAAACCATGGGGTTGTTGGTGGTGATCGAGCTAAAGCACAGCACATCAGTTGCGGCATTTCTAATGGCATGTTCGCAGTGCTGCCATTAGTCTTCGGCATTAGATGTTGGCGGCATAGGAGCGGAATTTCGGGATACGCGTACGGCAAAGGTTCTAGCGGTCTCTTGCGATGCAGTTTTTTGACGTTATATCTTTTCACAGTATTTCTTCTTTGTTGTGGCGTTTGGGATATCCGCATTCGTACCTTGACTATAACAAGGTAGTGATCCGAGTCGATGTTGGCTGCTCGGAAGGTTCGGAGGCATGTCTTATGTTGATCGTAATATGATTAATTTGGTTGTGCTTGCCAATCGTCCTACCAAAGATGTCCTCCTTTCCGATCTTAGCGTTAGAATCACCCAATACGATTTTAACGTCATATTTAGGATATTGTTGGTATGTTTTTTCGAGGAGCTCATAGAAACATTCTTTGGTGGCGTCGTCCTTGTCTTCTGTGGTTCATTGGCGCAAATAATTAGGGATTTAGCTTTGATGCGGATTGTCATAAGTCGTTCGCTCACATGTCGAAAGCTTAGTACTGTTTGGCCAAGTCTACCGCTTATGACAAATCCACATTCAAATAAGCGCTGTTTTTGCTCTCTATAGCACTCACCGTAATAGATGTCACAGTTTTTCATCCTTTCTCCTGAGTGGCGGTGATTTCTGCTTTATAGCAGTCTAGGGCCAATACTTATTTTTCGGCTGCACGCGGTCTGTTAAAGGTCCGAACATTCCACGTGCAGATCCGAAGAGAATTCGTCCGTTGCCGTCCGGGTCAAGAGGAAGTGAGAAAACACTTGCGTTAAAAGTGTTACCAGACAAGACCAAGGTTTCTAATACAAGACTGAATATTAGCTCATTGTTCGATGCTCATTTCTATAACGATGACACAAACACACTGTCCCTTTTAACGCAATAACTCCCCATCTATTCGTCCAAATGTCAATCTGCGTGGTATATTGTACAATGCTTGAAAAATGTCTATGTTTTATACTGCGCGGTATATTGCGGATTGGAAAACAGTTCCTCCATGTAATCCCAATGGCACTTTTAGACTGCCAAAGTTTTTCTTTCAATTGGGGCTCCATACTAATGTTACACGAAATGAACATATTATATTAATAGGCTCACCGATAATTGTCCGCCATTCTCCATTTTGGCTGTCTACATCAACACTTTTGAAAATCGTGACCTTCGATTTACTAAAATTAATCTCTAGCTTTTCTACACCACACAATTGTCATATACCCGATTTATTATAAGTTCTACGGTCCCAGGGGATCTTGCTAATAAAACATCACCATTAGCAAGTTTTAAAAAAAATATTTATTACTACTTAATTAAGATATTAAGAAAAATGTACTTAATATCGTACTAAGATAATTTGTTTCTTAAATATTTGTTAACATTTGTCTTTGAATACCGTCGTTTGATACCGCAAACTCGTTCGTTTTTTTGAACAAAAAATATACTTCTCTCTTTTCAGATTTCGGCGAGCTTTGCTTTTAAATCAATAAATTAGAGAAAAAAAAGGAAGAACGAGAATAAAAACCACCGTCAGAGTAAATAATTTAACTTAAATTATTTATGAAGTTATATAAGTTGTTTTTTTTTTTTTTCATTTAATGTTATTATCATTAAATTACTTTTACTCTTATCTGGTCAGATACAAACCAATAACTTAATTTTTTTTTTGTTTTGTTAATTTTTCTTATATAAAACAAGCAACAGAAAACTAAATATTCATATAAACTGCAATAAAAAATTTGATTAACTTGGAAAATCCTTACTTTTTATGCAAATTTAAATAAAAGACAATGCAACCATCATCCTAACAGACAACTATAATTATGTTAATTGTTCCTCATGGTAAAAAAAAAAAAATAAATGAAAACAACTACAGTCAAAAAATATTAATACATAATGGATTTGATCAAGCAAATTACAAAACATAAAATCTCGAATCAAAATGATTTAATATATGTAAATATTTAATAAAACAATCAAATTTTAATTATATGCATACATTACAAATTAATGATAACAATAAACTAAATATAATATTAATATAAATGGATTTATTTATTGATTATGTTAATTATTTTTTTTTTATTTTATTTTCAACTAAACTTTAAAATAAAATAAAATCCATAGTTTTTTTCAAAAAGAAAAAAACAAGTAATAATAATGAAAAAAAAATACATAATATATATAATTCTAGTTTGTAATGAAATAAAAATTATACCACACACAACTATAATAATATGAATGCTAAGCAACAAAAACAAAGTAATAGTTTAAAATTCTTAGGACTAAGTAAGTTAATGAAAACATTTTCTCATCCTATACACGCAACAACAACAACAACAAATGAAGGAAACTGCATCCGTACTTTTTCAAAAAAAAAAAAAAAAACAAAAAAGAAACCTAAATATACATATGTGTGTGTACAAAAGTATTTCCATACAGAAAATATTTGAAAAATTCTGACACAAAAATTCACCACCACCACCAACACCACCACTACTAGTAGAAAGAAAATAATTAAACCATTTTTAATGGAGTAAATATATATTAAATACCTATTATTATTTATTTTAAAAGTTAACAAAGAATTAAAATTAAAATGAAGGAAAAATCAGTCAGTCAATTATTCTAATTAATGTAAATTATTTTTACACAATTATTATATTACAAATTGCAATTAATTTTTAATATTATGATTTAATTTCAATTTATTTTAATTAATTTTCCTTTTGCCGCAAAGACTGCATTATACCAACAAGATAAACAAAATAGAACATTTAGTGAAAAACATAAAAGAAAAAGAAACGAAATAATAATATTATTTATATATGTATTAATTCATAAATACAAATATCGTAGGTATATATTGCTTTAAAAACAAAAAATTAAATAACACAATATTGTGTTCAAAAAAAAAAAAAAAAATCGGAAAGTATGTAAGTGAAATGGAAAGAAAAAATACTGAATTATTGAACAAATTTCTTTTTGTCTACACTTTGACGACCATTTAGCGAAAATAATACAATATTTTGTAATTTGCAGAATATATGAACTTTATAGATTTTCCACACAAATATCTACAGAAATAGCATTTTTCTACCAATAAAACCATGAGAATAGTAAACTACATACTACATAAATGCAGATCTTAAAAAACAAAACACAAAAATCAGGTTTCGTAAAAAAATAAAAATAAAATATTTTCTTCACATCGTTTTGGTTTAATTGATTATAGAACAATTAAATATAAAAATAATAATAAAACAAAAAAAAAAAAAAAAACAATTACGATTAGTGCCTTGCTATAAAGACGTCTAACTGAAATTCTCTCCCATAAATCGTACCCTTTTGTTGGAATAAACATTTTTTAATTATTTTCTTCAGTATTTTTTATGTTATAAAATTGTATACAATCCAAAGATTTAAAAAAAAAAAAAAAATTTGAAATGAAAAAAAGAAAAAAAAAAAAAAAAAAAACGAAAAAGAACAAAATGCCTTAATAAAATTACACTAAAGTGTTCTATACTATTTTATACCTGACAACATTTGTTCTTTTTTTTTTAATGAAAACTTTTCGAAGCCATTTGTCGTTTTTAGAAAAAACGTAATGGCAGCATAACCTTTGTCACGTTCAGCAAGAAGTTTATTGTCAATTTTAATGTGAATATCTGCTTCTGATTGATGATTGGTATTACTTTCAAATATTTTAAAACCTTTTCTTAGATGGCGATGTGCAGGACATTGGTCACTTCTTAGAAGTATCTCGGTCCCAGCCGACATACTTTTCATGTTCTGTCAATATTTACATATTTAGGCAGATAGGTTCCACATTTAATGTACCAATAAAGCATAATGCCCCTTGAGGCTAAAGATCATAAGTTTAATTATTCGTATAATCATGTGAGATGACTTGTCAAACTTGTTAAATATTTTTCACGAATGAAATCAGATGATGAAAGTAGTCTCATTTGCTCCCACTTTTAAATCTAAAGTGAAATTAAAAGGGGAACTATGATCAACCAGAGACTTGCTGAGGCTATTCCGAAATTTGAACAACATTTCTAATGTAGTTGGTGTTAATATCTGTATACATCGGATGGAGATACTAAAAATCATGTGGCAAGTTTGCTATGTTTGGAGTTCAAAACCGCATAAATGTATTAAAATTCCAAGATCACTGGACAAAGTGAGAGAAGCCTAAGAAGAATGGCAACCAAAAATATATTTTTTCTAGTATCTTTCAACCTTTATAATTTTTTTTTTGCAAAATGCCTATCATGACATGCATAGGTTTCAAGATTGACTCACCGCAGAACACACATCAGCAATAACTTTCACTCACAAACGCCAAATATAATTCTTATTATCCAAAATGGAAAGTAGTCTTAAATGTCAAAAAGTGTGGAGTGTTTATATTGAGCTTAACGAAAAGATTCATTTAATTAAGGGTAACAATTTACTTATTACTAGAACGCCATGGTTCAGTTGGTAGTCCGTTGGACTATTGAGCAAAGATTTGATTGAGATTTGAGTGTAAATGTCACGGAAAAGCTAATACTCGATTTGTTCAGCAAGCCATGTTTATCAAATAATGAGCATTTGGTGTGGTACAAGGGAATTTGATACACACGTTCCAACGGTTTGGTATAGCAACATTGCAAAAATGACTGATCGGTCATGTCAAGTGGCTTGTTCGGGTCATCCACACGTGTGGTATTTTGTGCACCAATGGAAGGAATCATAATACTAATATACGATAAAAATAATATAACATATTATATTTAAATTTGATTGAAATTAACAAATGACAATCAAAAAATATGCATCGCTATTTTTTTTATTTAAGTTATAATTCGTAGGAGATATTGTTTCGGTTATACATATGTATGAACATAAATGTAAGCTAATCTCTACCATTACGCACCTACTTTCTGCGGTTAAGTCACCACCATATCATGTTGTATATTACGAAACAGAAGAAAATTCCAATTTCAATGCATGACACCTTTGTGGTATCCATTTTTTTCCGTTTCCGTTTTTACCTCAAGAAAAATCGAAAAATTTCTCCGTCGAAAAACCTGTTAGAAAAAGATCATAACAATTGTCCGAAGAAATGCATGCTGATACAATGATAGTGAATTTTCCGATTTCGATAAAGCATAAAATTCCGTTACGATCGGATACCATGATAGGGCTGGGAGTAGAGATTGCTCGAGTTAGACTAGACGAAAAATTATATTCTGTAATAAGTTTTGGGTGATAATACAAATTTTTGGAGCCACAAGTCCATGAGACCTAGAACTAATCACAATCATTCGCGTTTACCTGTTTACCGCCGCGTTCAAAGGGCAATTTTTATTTTGAGTAGCCTTTTTATGACAGTTTTACTATCGAATGTTTGTCAGACGCTCGCCGTGGGTCCGTGAACAACTTTCACAAGTGAATGAGTTAAGAGAATCGTTATTTGGCATTCTTTCATGAGCGACCAAATACATACTTCTATATGCGTCAGTGGTGCGTTTTTTTAGCAATTATATTCGATAACATTTTTTACATAATCTAGGCGATCCAAAATAATATAAAATTAATGGAAAACGAGAAATTATTCCCATCGTGAGAGCAATTCCGATGGAAAAATTCAGCTTATTTTCCCGCTGCCTTTTTATTCGGCAGATGTTTTTATATTTTATGTTACTTTAGAATTATCTAATTCTATCTTTCCTCTACATTTTCTTCCGCACATTAATCAATGTTGAACTGAGTGTGACTTCAAAGATATCCAAATATTTACCAATTGTTCACCATGATCCTTTACGAGTCCTTTTTGTTAAATCGGGGATATGGACTTTGACTTAACCAAAGAAACAAAATCGAAGGTTTTGACTGGTGTGTGACAAGGAAATAGACATCAGATTCGAAATCTACTTCGATATCCGTTTATTTATTCCGTCCCGATCGGATTGCATGATTCTATATCAACGCATGTCTCCTCGACAAATATCTGTCGGAAAATCTCGAGGAAAAAATCAACTGGCAGAAAAAAAAATGCAATAAATCGCAGGTAGTCGTTGTGCGACATTGTACATCATCCCCTTTCGGAGAATGTCTCCGATACGAGTGTTGGAATGGATGGAATGGATTGATAAAAAATTTTCCAATTGTTTACAAATTAGAGAAAATTCCATTCCGATTGTTTACCACCATATATGTATGTATACTCCTTGTGAAGAATATAAAACGCACAATGCTTGGAGAATATACTTTAGAAAATGGCTGAATTCAAAAACGTCAAAAAATGCCCATCATGACTACACACTGCTTTGGTGATGGAAAATCTTGATGTTTTGACACTGCTATACATTCATGATGCTTTTTTTTATTTTTGACGTTTTGGAACACTACGTGATGCTTTTGTCAGTACTGCGTTTTGGAATTCAGCCAATGCTTCGATCTAATCCGGCAAATGACGTTTGATCACTGAAACCCAATTCATTTCTGTGAACCGTCTCATTGATTGTACCATGTCTTTATCTTTTCTGTTTATTCGCTCCAAATTTGATTAAAATGGTCACATTCATGACTGCCTTTTGTTTTGTATAATTACCTTACACACTGTTCTTCAATTTGCGTCCATTTTTTAACCTTATAATGCTAAGTTCATATTTTTTGCAAATGCATGAGCATCATTTCAAAAAATCTAAATCATTTATTTATAAAAACATACACACAAACAATGTATAAACAAACTTTAATAAGTATAAACAAAGAAAAACTGCAAGTAAATATAGCAACTAATTTTTTGTTTTTTTTTTTTATAGTTAAGAAACACTAAAAGGAAAATATCAGTTCTGCATTCTAACTAAATATAATTTGTGTACAAAAAAAAAAGATAATTTAGAGAGAAATACTCGTGTTTTAAATATTTTTCAGATATAAAAATTAAAAGAAAACTTTAAGATTACTTTTAATGTCAAAATTCAGCATGTATAAATTCTTAAAATATGCATACATATGTATATGTAAGTATTTAGTTTCTAGGAAAACAAACAGTGAATAATTAAACAAAGAAAGAAAATGTAAAAAAAAAGTCGTGTGTCAAAAATGAACACAATATTCAAAACTGAAAAAAATAATATGAATGCATAATATAAAAATAATACAAAAACCAAACTAAATAAAAAGGTACTGAAATCTAATGTCAATATTTTTATTCATCGGTGTTGAATAAATTCTAAAAAAATAAATTTAAATGAATTTATTATATGTTTATTGTATTGTTATGTTAACTTACATAACATTACAAAACGACATAAAAAATATATAATATATGTAATAAAATTGAATTAAAGAAAAAAAAAAGAAACCAAAGACTTGAAAAATATTATTAATTAACATACATATATTTGTGCACTAATTAATTAATAATATTTGTTAACTAAGTAAAACTAAAATGTTAAAAAAAAAAAATAAATAAATTAAGAATGATTTCATATTTGGTTTTCCTTTTGCTAGAATTTTCTAAGAAAACTTCAATTAAATGTATAAAACAACAAAACAAATACATTGATGCGTAAACTGGCAAATAAATAAATTAAAACTACTTTTAAGGAAATAGAAACGAACAACAACTGTGTACATCAATTTTTTGAACTGGTGGAACGAAATTAAAAATTAAAGGGAGAAATAGTTATTTAAAAATTGATAAACAAAAATTCACTAAAACAAAACAAAATATATATATATATATATATATGTATATGTTATCTTAATTTTTGTTATTTCAACAAACTGTATGATTTCATATTATTTTTCCTGTTTTTAAGTTTCACTTTATTTCATAAATATGCATAAGAGTTAATTATTTAGTTTTAGTAATTAACCTTTTTAATTATTATTAGTTATTTTATTTTAACTAATCTAAATTTATTAAGTGAGGATAATAAAAATAGTAAATTCAGTAAAAGATAAAAACATAAATTTTCTTTTTATTTATTTCCATCCTTTTTGTTTATTGGAATTGATTTAATTTGCTTTCTTTGCTATATTTTGCGAACGTTAGATAGGCAAAAATATTTCTATTCGTTTCTAATTTGAAAACTTAAAAATTCCCAGTCCCAGTAGAGTGTCATCCCCCTTGCATTTCTAAACTAACTTCACTTGAAAAAGTGGAATGACATTGAGCAGCGTTGGGTGTATAACGACAAATAAGTTCGGTTTTGACATCTTAAATATTTTAGATGTTTGGAAAACAAGAGGAAATCTAATACGGTAATCCTAAAGGGTACGACACATACATAGATAGAACACGATCTGTCGTGTGGGCAGCAATCAAGCTTTAGTCTCGATAGACGGTGATATGGTGCGGTACATGTAAGTACTTGTAAACGATACGTATTCTAAGTTGTTTTCCTCGAAACAGTTTTCGAACAGCTTTTGCTATAGTTTTGTTATAAAGAACCGTTTTCGTTAATGAACCGTGGAAATGAGCACTTTGGCCGAATAATAAGTACTTTTCCTATTGGTATTACGAATTGGTAGAAAGAGATTTTTGTATTGTATAAAACCCATTTTCCCAAACAGATTCCGAGACTACGCGTAAATTGAGAAACGTTAAACATTTGTGTCGTGATGCGCCATCACTGTTTATTTGCGATGCTGATGCGATGCACAGATGATGCTGACACTTTGCTGATAGAATATTTCGTCCGAGTTTTAGAACGCATTGTTTAATCAAACATTTTTTACGTCAAGATGGAAGTTTTGCTAATGAAATGTTTAATTGATAATTATGATGATAAAGACGACAGGTTTGTATTAAACAAAAAAATCCTTCAGCACAGAAATCATCTTGATTTTTTAACCATATTTTTACTTCTACGGCGCTTAAGCATTCGCTGTAAAGTAATTTTATTAAAAAAATAATTACTAATCTTCTGTTAAAAACGTATATTTTTTAATTTTTCTTTTTCCTCCGATATTTTTTCATTACTTATTCCCTGTCGAATTAACAACGCATTAAGCTTATCGGTGATGCTTTTTTATGTTATGTTTGCGTATCTAAACTGATACTTTGCAATAATGATACTTAACTTAGCAATAATGGACACTTGACGTTGAGTGCTATGCCATTTGTTTGCATTAATGAACGTTTTACAAAGCATTATGAGCATCATGATGCCTATGATGTGTTACTGAATTTACACTACTTTGTCATTTTCTACAGTTGTATCGTCTGCATCCGCTATAATTGGACCGCCGCGACAGAGCGCTTTATGTGTGACGGGGATAATACAATATACATACAATTGTACATACATACATACGTATGTATCCAAAATTGTACAATCTATACATTGAAAATATTTGCAAAAAATGAATTTTGGGGATGAGGGTTAAATGATAGAATACATTAAGATTATTTTTTAGAAATTTTGTCTGTTGTATGTTTGTTTGAATACGCATCACGTTGAAATTACTGTTATAAGATAACCAAAGGGCTTAACATGGATAAACATTATGTTTTTATTTCATCGAAATCGGCAATTGATTCAGAAGATAATGCGACTTTAAAGTTCTCAGACATTCCCATACAAAGCATCAGTATAACAAAAAAGTTGGTGTAGATAGTGGGAATTACACGTCATATACATACATATATGTATATTATACGTTACATTTCTAGGTCGGTTACTTTCATATCGTTGACAGACTACATTTTGAATGCCTGCCATTATGAAATTGTCGACACTTCATTTATATATCATGTGTAACCAGTTTTTTCCATTAAAAAACAGTTTTTTGTTGAAATTTTGCATATAACATCCTCAAATATTCAAAGTATCGTTGTAGTTCAATAAAAAAAATGTAGTACGCCTGCTTTATAAGGGCTGCATAGGAAGGAGGATAGGGTATCATATGATGGAATGTAGCTTTTCTATATTTTTATATTTCAAATATAATTTCTACTATTTTATTTCGGATGTATGGTATTTTTCGGTATGTTTCTGTAGCTTGGTTCGCAGAAAAGAAGTTTTGCGTCCTTAGGTTCGAAATAAACTGAAAAGTTGGAAAGCAGTAAAATAAATGAAGAAACCATGCAATGGTTTTTCCCTAAATTGTTAAAATTAGGCTTGTTTTTCTCAAGATCGTGGAAAGCAATATGCAATCAGCTGATACTTTGTTTTTTTGGTTTCTCTTAGCAATTTCAATTCATTTATAATTCAATTTGTGCTTTCTGGGTTTCTTTCTTTTTTAATACCTACACGACATTTTAGTTCTGCACAGGTTTTGTTGTTCGATGCGGTCATTAACTTATTTTACGAAGCCTAGTTTTTATTGTATAGTGAATAGAAGTCAAAATATGGATATGAAAATTAAGTATCTAGCCAGTTATGTTGGGTTAATGGCGGGGAAGTGGTGAGATTAGTATTGTGAAATGACATCTTATTCGAAAATGCCTTGGAACATGTCTCAGTTAGTTTGAAATACTATAGAATGTGTTTTCTTTTAGAAATCGAGGATAAGACAAATATGTTTGTGCTTTGGAACATTATTCAAAGAAACTTTTACACCTCTTACATAATGTACATATGTATGTTATGTGCATACATAAGGTTATCCAACTACGAATTTTAGTCTTGTTTTATTACTTGGCACAATTTTAAATTGGCCAACAAGATCTTGTGATTTGCTACTGTTATATTTCTTCTTGTACAATTAGAATAACCAGAATATATGCGTTTTATTTTAAAAAAAATCGTTGCTTATCCAAATTGCTGTTTAAAAATGCGTTTAAAAATATAATTAAAAATTGAAGAACGAATGTTATTTGGCTCCAATATATTATACTAACCGCAGCATTAACATTTTTCCGCTGATCCCAACCAATGAAGTAAATGTTTCAATGATTGGACTAACTCGTAATGTTTTTTTCGGATATATCGGACACTGTCTCCCCACATGGTATTTGTGTGACTAAAATTCTTGTTCAATGCTACAGCACTGAAATAGTTACTTCAAAGCAATATAACTCATTTCCAAGGAGACGCCGACGTTTTATTTTTTATTTTACAGAACACAGACTACAGCAAAAATTGATTTATATTGAAATTAAAATATTGAAGAAATTCCTTTCCCCTTGTGGCTCTATCGGCAATTGGCAAAAATTTAACAAACAGTTTAGGAAAAGCATTTCAAAAAAATTAAAGCAAAAAAAAAATGTATTTATTTATTTTTAGTTTAGAAATGCAACCAAAATCTGCCTTAACATTTTGTTTTTAAACGATTTAATTTATGAAAATAACTAATAAGTGGAACAGAAATTGATTGACCTAGTAATATAAATAAAATGAATATAAAACAATACATAATAATGACCAATTGTTTAAGTGTTTGCTGTGTTCAAAAAGACACAAGCCCAATAAACATTAAAATAAACTAGTTTTAAAATTGCAAAATTATATTTTTAAATAAATTAAGAAACATTGTGTTTGCAAATAAACATATGAATACATTAGCAATAAATATATTTAACTACTTAAAAAACCAAATTAATTGTAAGCAATAAGTCAAAAGTAAATAAATGAATAAATACATAAATTGGAGTAAATTAAAAAAAAAATAAAAATAAAATAAAAATTTAAGCTATTTGACAAAATTAACAGATGTTTATGATTTCATGAAAAACTGAGCTGTTTTGTTTTTCTACTTGCATATATTTTTTCCTATTACTAGTAATAAGAGTAATTTAAATGAAAAAGTAACAAAAAACAAAGAATTAATGTCGACAATATTTTAAAAGAAAATAAAAAGCAAAGGAAAACAACAAGAAATAATATTGATAAACAAAAAAATTAAATATTTATATTGTGAAGTAATGCAAAACGAAATGTTTCCATAAAGAGAAATACAAAAAGAAAAAATTATAATTAGTGTGAACTTCAATTAGAATAGAATGAAAGGAACCTTTAAACAAAAGTAAAACAAAATTAAAAAAAAAATATTTTCTATGATGATGAATATTGAAAAAGAAAAAAATTAGTTTCTGCTAACAAATTGAAGGGAAAAAAGAACATTTTTTTCTAAAATGGAACAAAACCATTACAAGTAAGAATAATAAAAGATTAGTTTGTATTTTGAAAAGAGTGATATCGACATATGTATGTACGATGCCGATGAAGCAGTGATGATAGGAAAGTGCATATTATATAAAACATATTATTTTAACTGTAATAAATGGAATACGTCAGTAAATATGCGTCTCATTATGATTTTATCTACCGTCTAGGTGAACATATTCATAAATGTTCTAAGGTAAGTGAAAACTAGTTTTGAACACTAGATGGAGTCACAAATTCACAAACATTACGTAGTGTTTTTTTGTTTTATTGAGTTGGTCAATCCTTTTTATTACTTAGGGCTTAAGTGCTATAAGGTTGCACACATATTGAAGAATGGGGGGCCATGATTCAAGGATCAATGCGTTGAACTACTATGCGGGAGGTTTCAAGTTCGTTTCCCAAGAGTTTGTTCAAAAAAAAAAATGGTAAGTATTATATGAAGACTCTTTGCGGATTTTCTTGGACTGATCTCAACATACATATTTCTTACTATGTGGGCCAAATGTGCTTAAGTGATGGTTGTAGGCGTTGCTATGCGTGCGGTTGTAATAATTCTTGAAACAATTGAATCTTGTATTAAAAATTCGTTAGATAAATTTAGTGGGGGCCGTGGCTCAAGTGGTTAGTGTGTTGGACTACTGAGCGAAGGGTTCCAGGTTCAATCCCAAGATAACACCTAAAATTTATTTTACGGCCCCATGACTCGCGAGCGTCTCACAAACATCCGTGTGTAAAACTCTCATGATAAAGCTTCTCAAAAACAAAAATTGTCCTTCGGATACGGCATTAAACAGTAGGCCCCTTCCATTCGTGTAAAGAATACAACACGCAGAACACGAATGGTTGTGAGAATCTCGATACGACTCCTATGCCGCCAACATCAAATGCCGAATTGCAACGCTACCAACACGCCACAACTGATGTGTTGGGTTTAGACCGACCACATCCAAGAATCCCGTGGTTTGACGACGAATGGAGGCAAGTAAATGCAGCTAAACAAGAAGCATAGGCTGCTTTCCTAAATTCAACCAAAATGCGCATTGTGACTGCACATTGCATCCGTGCTGCAAACACACGATGCTTTCAGTATGAGATGCGCATTCTGTTGCGTTGTGAATCGTGACGTTTAGGAATGTTATGCGATGCGCACAATTTATTTTTTGGAAATCTGATGCAATGTGTAATAAATTAATTGCAACTCAGTGGTGCTGGTGACAACCGAATATTCACGAAATATATTTTAAAACTAATCCAAAAAGGGTAGCAACAACAAATACCATTTGCATCGTGTTAGTTCAGGATGCGCTGTTTGCTTTTGTTTGCGCAGTGTATTTGTTCACGATGCATTTCGGAACGTTGCATTTAGGAATGGTTGCTGATTCACAAAGCAGGCAGTAAGTATTGCATTTAGGAAAGCACCCATACAAAGCGGCGTTGCGAAAGGACGAGAGTTGCTCGCGAGCTCTACGAGCAGAAGAACATCGGCTTCTTCAAAAGACGAAAAGGGAGCATGGGCAGCGCGCGACCGAAGATATTGCGAGATGATACTTCAGAAATAATGAACGGAAGTTTTACCAATAGGTAAAAGAATGTGTCAAGTCAACAACACCCGTACAGAAACCTGTAGAGATTAAAAAGGAAACCTCGTAGTAGTCACAGTTGGTGCTGAGAATATGGGAAAACTTCTTCGGCAGACTGTATAACGGCGACAAAGACCAACATCACGCTGTCAAGCAGAATGAACCATTCAACATAGACGATGATAGCCAAAATTTCTTTCCACCTGGTCACAACGAAGTTAGGATAGTGATATCCAAACTCAAATCCAACAAGGCTGCAGATGAGTTGGTAGAGAGCATACACCAACTCATCTCTAAAATTTTGTCAGACAAGAGTATGCCTGATGAATGGAATCTCATCATTTCTACATGAAAGGAGATCCCCTGAATTGCGCCAATTAGATAGCTCTCCTCAATATCGCGTACATGGTCTTATCTTCCATCCTGTGTGAACATCTGAGACCCCTTGTCAACAATCTGATTGGCCCCTATCAGTGTGGTTTTAAACCAGGAAAGTCGACAATCGATCAAATCTTCACACTTCGGCAGATCCTGAAGAAAACTCAAGAAGTCCAAATCGATACCCACCATCTTTTCATCGATTTCATGATCGCATATGACAGCATTTTTAGAGACGAGCTATATAGAACCATATTTAGCTTTGGAATCTCTGCCAAACTCGTTCGCCTGTGCAGGATGACGATGGAGAACGTTTGCTGCTCTATCAAGGTCGGTAACGATCTCACCGAGACCTTGATGTCAGAAAAGGATTTAGATAAGCTGACGCGCTGTGACTTTTTTAACATCATACTTGAAAGAATTGTGCTACACTCAAAAACCATCGCACGAGGCACAATCTGTGCAACTACTAGCGTACGCCGACGGTATTGACATAATTTGAAGAACTCAGCGGGCTGTCACCGGTACGTTCGCTAGTATTGAAACGGAAGTTGCCAAAATGGGTTTAGCGGTAAACAAGGCCAATCAACAGCTATGTATAACTTTGAGGTAATAAGGGACTTTGCCTACCTCGGCTATGCTATAAAATCTGATAACAACATCTCAGCAGAAATTAAAGGAAGGATAACTCTTGCCAATCGCTGTTTCTTTGGGCTGAGAAGGCAATTGATTAGTAAGGCCCTATACCGACCTTGATCATCCCAGTCCTGCGCTTTATAGCGCTGAAGCTTGGAGTTTATCTAAAGGACATGTAGAGCGAATGGAAACCATGCTTGTTGGTTGAGGCAAATTACATATAGTACATATTTTTTTACCAGTTCACTCGCACTTAGGCTCAGAATTTCCAGTCCAGACGGGCCTTAAATACGCATCTACTACGGGCATTAAGTTTAAAGTTACGCAGTTATATAAGAGATTTAGGCTGTTATTAGAGGTATTGAGAGAGGAAACAGTATTCTTAGGAGAAAGAGAAACACTCTGGCGTATTCGTGGGGAGGAAAATGGGAAAGTACACACCTAGTGCATAACTCCAGTTGAAGTTGTTGCTAGCCTTAGGATCGTATTTAGAAATATGGTTAGGCTCTAGACTAAGGCTTTGACCTAGGCTTAAGCTTATATTTCTTGGTAGGTTTAGACTTAGGCCCAAACTTAACATAATTTTTATTGTCGGCAGCCCATGTTTAAATGCACAGATCACCTACTCTGTAGTGCATAGGAGCGAGAGTTCCTGGCTCTTACAGTCTGACAAATATCCGAGAATAAAACTGATATGAAAGAACTTTAAAAAAATTGTCATCCTCCATCACCTGAAAGATCAACTGAAAAAAAAAACTTGATATTCACGATCAAATGGATTTCACGCATCCCTTAATCTCTGCCAGTGGATTTTTGGCGGTCGCTTTCGGCTGGTGCTATGCTCTTCACTAGTGATAATTGCAAATACGAATGTATTTGAGGAGAATGTCCGTTTATACTTCGCTTATCTGTATGATAAGGTTGACTACATCTGTATAGACGTGATTACCAAAACAAATGTCATGGTCTCAATTCGTCAGGAAGGCCTTCCCACTAATCCTAATGTGACATGTGACATGTGACCTGCGACAAATTTTCGTTCGCTTTCATTAGAATCTTGAAATTACTCCTGCTGATGTTGTAAATGATCTTTCCTTATTCTCTTCTCACGTAATTTCGAAGCGTATGTTACACCTCCAAAGAACGCGTTTCAATTTTAAGAACTACTATCGTTCCTAACCCACCACAAAATCTTACACGCGCCTCTAGCAAATCCAAAATGTAAGAGGATTGTGTACTAAAACCTCTACTGTATACTCTTTAGGGAGCATGCATTATGACATTTTTGCCCTTACTGAGACCAATCTTACATGTACTATAAAAAAAAGTTTAATTTTACATCACATCGCGACGATGTCAGGATAAAGGCGATGACTATACACTCTCGTCTCGATTCTAGACTCTTTAAAAAATCATCCACAGCATATTTCGAATTTGTTTGTGCTACAGTTCCTATTTCTAGAAGGCGCCTTTAGATTTGTTGCTGTTACATCCATTCTTCTCAATCAATCCATGGTTACCAGATGGTTATAGATGCAATTGTTTGCGTATTTAATACTGCCAAACCCAAACGACGTTGTTATTATTTTAGTAGATTTTACATTGCCTTAGCTTAATTGGGATATGACTGATCAATCTTTCTACACCACCAGTAATGCCACCTCTGAAAAGGAAGTCCTTTTTATCCTTTATCAATTAAGTGGCATCACTAACAACATCGGTAGACAACTAAATCTTATCGTCTCCACTGATTCAGATAACTGCATTGTTTCAGCAAGCAATCATCTTCTATCCAAATAAGATAATTACCACCTATTCCTCTTACTCTTTCTTATGATAACTATCTTCCATACGGCTATAGCCTAAGTTTCCATAAGGCAAACCTCGTCAAACTCAACAATTTGTTTAGCAACGTGAATTTTGGCGTTCTCTACAACCCCAATATCTCAATTAATAAAGCTCTTGAATACTTTTATATCGAAGTCTTCAACTTTCTTTCACAATCCGTGAAATTTTTACCAAAAAGGACCTCTCATTCTCCCCACCCTGGTATAATAAAGAGCTACGCTCACTTCGCAACAAAAGAAAAAAGCTGTGGCGCACTTACATACCTCAAATCACATTCCGACACTGATTTTCCAACCGATCACCTTGTCTACACTCAGTTTTCTCAGCTCTGTCTCCCATTCTAAACGATTCTTCCAATTCATTAATACCAAAAGAAAATCGGATAACTACCCATCTTCTCTCAAACTTTCCAATACTTCCTCGGATGATCCTCAATCGATTGCAAATCTATTTGCCAATTTCTTCAGCCTGTCTTTCGCTAATCACGTCCAAGAGCCTGATCAACACTATTTTTTCTTATTTAAACAATTGTCCACAAACTATGTATGTTAGAGTCGGTGGATATAACGTTGGAACAAATAAAAGGGAAAATGAGTAACGTTGATGATGACTACGCTGCCCTTGATGGTCTGCCCGCCGTTCTTTTTAAAAAAATTTCAAATTACCTAGTTTAACACCATCAGAGTTGAATACCGTATGTCCATAAGTATTTGTTTATATACAACAAGTTTTGCGAAAAATGGTGTGTACACGTTGGTATCACACAATTCCAAATTGTGGTGCTTAACGGCAAACCATATTTTGATTAGAGTGATGATGTTGTATTATGAAGATAACTGCAAAAGCAATTGATTCAGGTATGTACGTTCGACCGGTGTTTTGGTAATCACCCTTATTGTCGTCGTCGTCCACCACTCTAAAAAAAACGATGCGACTGTTTGGCATTGGCGATGACAAATTAACGACTTTTAGCGCTGCGTCGTCTGAAATGTCAAAGAATGTGGATTGCATTTTTCACCGACGATCGTCGCTATTGTGTGAGACGTTTTGTGACAACGTTTGTCGTGGAAATGGTGTATTTTTGTCGTCGATAATTTTGCGGACGACTGTATGATTAAGTGTTGAAGTGTATGTGTATTTAATTTTTAAATGACGAAGTGAAAGAATATGTCAGTTATAGTATTTTTCAGAATGAAGATAACAAATGAAAGACATTCATTTCAACAATTATTGCATGAAATGGAAAAATATCCCTTTGGCAAAACCATTTACAAAGGGCATAATAAAAGTGATATTAATGGTCATTGGAACGACATATCTTTTCACTGAATTATCTTGGCAAATGGCAAAAGTGTGTTTGGAAATTTTGTACACACGCATTTATGTATGTATTCGTAATAAATTTTTTGTATGCATGTAGCTTCGGAGAGATGCTAAATATAAACTTAAACTTAAACAAATAGAGAAAGTCAGGTAGTAGGAGGAAGAGAGTATTATCAGAAACAGTCGTGTATCTGACTTGAAGGAAGTAATTTCCAGAATTATTTCCTACGATGGCTTAATAAACACAAAAGGAACTGCCATATTGCCACCAAGTCGCACGAAAAATATAAATTCGTCGATTCAAACGTCAAAACATCAGACAACGACGACAATAAGGGTGATGTGTTAGATGTGAATCATCTACATTTTATCTGGACACATTTCTTCTTTATTTGCACAGAGAAAAGCAACAGTAAAATAAAAACCGAAATTCATTTTTAGTTTCAAATAAATTTTATTAGTCACTATTAATTCTATTCAGTTATTTATTTGTCTATATATTAACATTTTACAGATGTGTTTTTTTCTTCTTTTTTTTTTCTCGCTCGTATTCTACAATGTATTCAAAAATATTCATTTTTTAAATGTTTTTGTTTGTTTGTATGTATTTGCAAGTACTC
The DNA here is from genome assembly GCA_905220385.1 of Xylota sylvarum. Lineage (NCBI taxonomy): Eukaryota > Metazoa > Arthropoda > Insecta > Diptera > Syrphidae > Xylota > Xylota sylvarum. The sequence continues at coordinate 147,828,098 of LR999957.1, read as the reverse complement.
ATACAATTCAAAGAAGATTTAACTCTAATAAATACATATACGCTTAGAAATAACGAACAAACTGTCGGGTCTCGGGATACCTTAAAATCTAGAACTAATAATTCAAATGGGATAAAGGGATGGGACTTACAACAACGCATTCCTATAATTAATCTAGAAGAGGATGTTTGTAGAGAAGTGTCGAATTCTCTAAACTAACTTAAAAACTAAAGACTATGAAAACAATGCAAAGACAGCTAGTTATTGCCAGATTTAAACTTAAGAAACAAAAGATAAAACATTGCGTAGTACCTTAGTTCTTACAAGAATGGTATCTCTTTGAATTCCGGATCATTTTTAGGTCGCACATATACTTCACCATACTTGGCCATGTACTTTTTAATAAATTCGCGGGATTTATTTTTAACCGATTCGGTTACGACAAGAGTCTGGCCAATTGACTCGCAGTATTTTAGTTCCTTAACCATCACAAAGTGAGTTAACTGGAAGGAGACAAAATGTAAAAACAATGTAAATTCAAACAGAAAATGTAATTTACCTTTCTCGCTAAATGATTAAAATCATCATCAGTTAATATTCTACCGGAGAAGCAAGTCTCCTTGCGATATGGTTTCAAGTGTTGAACAATAATACCAGCAATTTCACAGCGGAATTTTTCTCTAATTTTTCGATATTTACTGCTGCCGCTATTCTCTCCATCTTTACTACGTTTTGTACTAAAATAGTAAAAAAGAAGGAAAATGAATACATAAATTTTAAAGCTGCATTTTGGAAACTCACCTCTTATTTGAATCTCTGCCCTTATCCAGTTTACGCTTCTTGTGTTCATGCTTTTCTCGAATGAGCAATGGTCGCTTTAATGGACGTTTCGACTGCAATGCGTCCAATTCGTCGACAATTTTATCGCCCTGAACTATCTTATCGATAAGCGGGCTATTATCGCATTCGGCTTTGATATCCTCCTCATCGGAGGAGAGAAGATAATCTTGAATAGGAATAGCATCCACAGCATCCGCATCAGTTTCGGCAGCCTCTGATGAATCAATGGGTGTTCCTTTAACAATAGAGTCGCGTTTCCGACGAATCTCCTCCTTTCGTTTGCGAATTTTCTCTTTGTTCTCCTTGTACTTTCTTACTTCCATTTGGTTATAAATGCGATCTTCTTCTTTGCGAGGCTGCACAAGAACAAGCGTCAGATTAGTATTCAGGTGAAACTATGTAAAACTCTTTTAATACTTACACTTATTGGTTTCTCTTCCACTAGTCTAGTGTAACGCTGCAACCTTCTATCCTCGATTTTCTTTTCAATATACGCCTGCAGTTTAACTGGATCCAAACCTTAAATCGAATAATTAATATACTTGGTTTTGGTGTTACATACATATGTATCTACACTATTTACCTTTAATGACTTCAATATCATCCTCTGAACTATCAATACAATCGGCGTTTGAGGAATCACTTTCCGAATTTTTTAGTGGTACATTGTTCTGCCCAGCTAGGGGAAGGATCTTTATTGGCGGCTCCCACTGAGGTATTCGTATTTTAACATGATAGTAATAGATTTTTCCTTTGGGACTGATGGCGAATTTCCAAAGTGGTGGCAAGTCCATTGCGGGAAGTCGATAGTCATCGGGATTGGTGGATTTCGGTTTAACTGGCACTTGAACGTGTGCATAACTGGGCGGTGTTAAAATAGGTTTCTCATCAGTGGAATACCATTGTCCAGTGGAAGGATTGACACAAAATGGCATATTCTCTGGGCGCATGCGTTTTGGATCAAGCCCAAAGAAGCGACATTTGATGTCAAATTCTCGGCGTTCTTCAGCGAGGCGTTTTTCCGCTTCATCGCGAGCAACCTGAGAAAGAACATAAATAAAAATTAACGTATTACAAGGTTAGAATGGGATTTATAAAAACAAAATGTACAGTGGCTAATAGTGCGACACGGGAAGCATGAACTAAGATGTGGTAATCGGCGCCTAAAAACAACCCGTTCAAGGCATCATTCTGAGGATTGTTGCAACAATCAGGTTTAGTCTGTTTTTCGCAAGGTATTTCTTTGCGGATCGGGATCGTTCTTTTCTGATTCGCTGACATTTTTTACGTTTTAAAAGTTTTTGAAAAAAAGTTATCGTGGCGTACTGCATTTTTTTTATTGAATTACAATAATAACTTAGTTCCCAACAAGTGGATATGTAATGTACATAGCTATATGTATATGTGGATAGATTAAAATTAATTTATGTACATACATATACGAAAGCTGAACCTAAAAAGTGCACCAAAAATTACAAAACCATAGTAAACGTCAAAATTTCGACATAATCCCAGTCGCAATACTTTCTTCATGCTTTCATATGCATAAATGTTTATTATTATAACCAAATGTAAAAATTCTTTACAACCTGACCTAACCATTGCACTAGGAGAACAATTGTTTGGCGTTCGAAACTCTTAAATAGCTGTATCGATACGTCTTTAAATTCAGAACCAATTGTAAATCAGTGATAAAAACTATGTTTCCAAATTAAAATTCTAACTCACCTTGGCAGCGAATAGTTCCCTTCTTTGTTCCTTCGACAGATGCGAGTCACCTGGTAATGTACACGTTGTCTTCTCATTGCCATCTTTGCAAGAGCCACCGTTTTGGGTATATTTTCTCCTCTCGGCAGCTCTCTCGCGGTCCTTATCCTTATCTCCTCGAGACCATTTAAACCGCGAACTTTTGGGTCCATTAATCCTCATAAACCTCTCTCTGTTACGGTTTACTTCTGACCGAGATACATCGTCGCCCAGACCTTTATATTGCCGATCAGCTTCCCGTTCATGCTCTTTCATCTGCTCAATGCGTTCACGTTTTGGGATACGGAAGACTTCCGGCAAATTGTCCCATGTGTTGACTAGTTTTGTTGCGAGTTTCTGCAATTCAGATGATGAATCTTCTGACCCAGCTGTACATGTATTTGTGTCTTTCGGTGACTCGTCACTTGGCGAATGTGATTCCTTATTGTTCGACCAATCACGAACTGTTTGATACACCTTACTGTCGGTTAGCATTGTTTTATTGGAGATGGGAAGACATTCCAGTACACTCAGCAGGACCATGCGAATTTCCATACTTTTATCAGTGTCTCGTGTATCAATGACTTCGCTCATCCAACCATGCAACAATCGCAAACCGTGATAATCAAGGAAGAGTCTTCGACATGGCAGTTCTCCCTTGCGAAGAATTTGAAGCAATTTTAGCCGGGTTCCCAGTAACTTCGCCCGAACAATAAGTCGGGAAAGACGGAGAGTGTCAGCTTGATTCTTAAGACCACACTTAACAAGAAATCGAACTTCATCTTCGATATCGGGATCTTCAAGATATTGTTTAGTCTCTCGTCGCTTGATTTTCTCTTCCTTCCTATCGATTCGTTTCTTTTCCTTTTTCTTTTTGGCTAGCACTTCGTTTGATGTGTCAACTGGCGTCTCTACTGCAATCGGTGTAGGAATTGGTACCGGCGAAACAACTTTCATTCCAGCAAGTACATCTGTAACCTTGTCAAGAGCAGGAACTTCTGGGACTGTGGACACAACTGGAATAAATTGATCATCACGGATCAAAGGGGAAACTGGAGTTGGAATTGTTGGCAACGGAACAATTTGCTGATCTTCACCTTCTTCTTCTTCAGTCTCTTCACTTTCGCCTTCCTCATATCCATCAAGTTCTTCTTCTTCTTCTTCCTCTGAACTAGGTTCCTCACCGATCCATCCACGACAGTTTGAAGATTCACAATAACACTTTTGAGCTTCCTTCCCATACCGCTGATATTGATAATCAAAGGTTATCTCCTCTCCGGGCATAATGCTCTTTCTACTGAAGAATCCAATCCTCAATTCGCCATTTACTGTCCATTTCTGGGTCTCGGCATTTGGGTCACACGAATGGTTGATGAATCGCGAAATGTTACCCTTGGCAGTGGCATCTATGATCGCATCGCTTCGCAGCGCCATAAAATAGTAGTGTTTGTTCTTTTCTTGTGAGTAAGCGTTCCTTCGAAATTCAAACTCATCACCATTGATCACTTCACCAACATATTCCATGATGAACTCACCCGGTAATATCTCAATGTCAGCCATAATACCAAAGCCCTTCTTCTCTGTTCGGAACACTCGACATGGTGAGTATAGGAATTTTGTGAAACGACGATTAGTACATCGGTCCCTTACAGTGCAATCAGATCCACACTCAATCATCAGCAAGCGGTTGAGGCAATCCTCGCCACATCCCAATTCACCACGCTCTTCCTCTTCAGGAGTCAGGAAACAATCGCACAGCATTCGCCTGGCCTCCTTGCTAATTACCCGTTCACATTTGTACTCGTTTTCTCGAATCACGCGGAAGTTGCTAAGCCTCTCTTCCATGTCCTTCAGAAATTGTGAGTTCTTCGCTTCAACCTCAGCGAGATCCATCTTTTGGTCATCGATTGAGTAAATCGTTTTCTCATCATCCTTCATAGAGAAACGCTCCTTGTCACGTACTAAGCCTCGCCCTACCAAACACTTGGTACTCTTCGAGTTGTTTTTTATGCGATGTGAGCGTCGAATACCATTTGGTGTGTCTATATCGGTAGTCGGGGTTGTAGCTAATGTCGAGCACTCTGAATTCGAATTGGAATTGTCATCTTCTGTTGGCGATTCCTTCTTCTCTTCATTGCTGTCGTCTAGTTTACATTTTTTCGGGGTCATAAGATCGTCAGATTTGAGTATACTTCTGTCCATTGCAGCCTCTTCGTCATCACCTAGCTTGTAGCCTCTTTTCAAAAGATTCACTCCGTCTTCAATGAATTTCTCGATGTCCTTCAATGGATCTGGAAGCAAATCGGGTGATTTTTCCTTTTCCACAGCTAGAGCACACGCTGGGTCCAAGATAGTCAGTGGTTGCGATTGAATTGGTTGACTCAAATTCTCGCCGCCATAGAATTTTGTTTCACCCTTGCTCTTAAGGTTTTTGGGGGCGTCGTCCGGTGTTTCTTGTACCTCAGAAGGCTCTATATAAGCAATTTCTACAGGCGTTCTGTCATTGGAAGCATCAAAGGAGTTTTTAATTTCATTTTTTGGTGGGTCAGGTTCCAGCGGTTTCACTACTTCTGGCTCTTTTACTTTTGTTAAACTCTTCCGCTTAGTTGATGTGTCTTCATCTAGTTTCTTATCAATTTTAGGAGTATCCTTTTGTTTCTTTTTTGGCTTTGGACTGCAGGTGTCTAGTTTCTTTTGTTCCTGAGTTTCTTGTACTTTCTTTGACTTCTTTGTTTCTTCTTTCCCTTTGGGACTGGGTGTTAAATTTGGTTCCTTCTCCTTTTTCTTTGAAGATCTTTTCCCAGTAATTGGTCTTAAAAGGGATTTTTCGAGAGATTCAATGAAACTTGAATCAAGTTGCCTTCGAGGTGTGAGTTTCGGTTCTGTCTTATGTGCCTCCACCTTAAGTGAGTCATCTGAGTGATTCGATTCCGAAGAAATTGATTTTAAATCGAGTTCCTTGCTTTGCGTAACATCTGTATCCTTGACACTCTTGGGTGTCCGAATCTCTTCACTCGACTTTGCATTTTGTTGATGCTGTGTTACACTTTTCTTTTTCGTACGCGGTGAATGTTGCTTTTTATGCTGGGATTTCTCAAGGCACACTGCTTGAACATTCTGTTCAGTTGCTATAGTGGGCACTTCATCCTCTTCTTGCATTGCACTAATCACTTTTGCTGTGTTGATAAGCTGCTTAGCATCCAATTGTAAAGTTTTGGTATTTAAAAGAGAATCCATCTCCTTTTTTACGTCATTGTCTGAACTTTCTTCTGCTTTTGGTGTAGAACTAGAGCCAGAACTAGATTGTACCTTCTGCAGATCTTCCTCAGCAGCTAGGTCAGTACAGCTCATGACATTAGGAGTACAATTAAGTTGCACAACGTTCTTCTTAACCGTTGAATCGCTTTCGATGACAGAACTGCATTCCACAGAGTGGTCTATGACTTTCTCTGCAATTACTTTAGAGCAATCATCCGAAATATGATCAGAATCGGATTCCAAAGATTTTTGAACATCTTCCGTAGTTTTAATGTTCGAAGTGGAGCTAGGATTTGGTTTAACTATGTTTTTCTCTAGAGTTACATGATTTATGGTGTCGGTACAGGCTTCTTCTTCCGTAACTGATTCTGATTTTCCTGTGGAAAGAGAACTAGACTTAGATTTCACAGACATTTGAACGTATTTTCTGGTAATTTCCTGAGTTGATTTGGTTGAAGGGGCAGGAACTAAAGCATCCTTTTCGACAGTCACTTGAGTAGAAATGCAACTATAAATAGGTTTCCCGTAGTCTTTCAATTTATTTACAATTTTAGACACGTCCACTTCCTTTTCATTAGCTGCATGATTCGAGAGGGGTGACTGGGTCTTTATATTTTCCAATGATGTTGAAATATCAGGATCATTTGCAGTGTTAGTCGTTTTCCTTTTCTGACATGAGATCTTTGCTGATCCTTCGGATACTAAGACATCAGGTGCTTCTGAAGTAGAAACAGAACCTTCGTTCGGCTTCGAAATTTTCACTAGTTCGGTCGCGGCTACGTCAAGATTTGTTTTTAAAGCTAAACTTTCTACCGTTGCTTTCTCAATGTTTTGCAAGTTATCTGGATTTGCAGGAGAGAATCTGGTTCCCTTCTTCTGTCTGGAGATCTTCACTAATTCTGGCTTCAAGACATCAGCTGATGTAGAGGCGGCTGAGCTCTTCAGCGGTGTTCCTTCTAGTTCAAGTGTACCTGACACGGTGGTGTCCACCTCCTTATGAAATATCTGTGTTTTAAGATCCTTCAAATTTTCCATCAATTCGTTAGCTTTAACTTCAGAAGTCTCGGGTGTGAGAATGGGTTTATTTTTCAAATCTTCGGACATACCTGATGAGGAATCTATCTCTATTATTTCATTATTGGGTGCTTCTTGTTTATAATCGACTTCTTTTTTCAGTTGAGATGTATTCTTTTGTTCTGCAGTCGTGGATTCTAATAATTTTCTATCGTCCGAGGATTTGCGTGATTTAGGTGACGAATACTCGATTGCCTTGTCAGGCGGACTCAGATTAGTGGTGAATAATTCTTGCAATTCTATCTCATTTGATATGGTCTTCCTGCGAGCTCTAGTGTTACGAAGATGAGTACGCGACAAAGTTCCACCTACAGATGTTTCGTTATCTGATAAAGTATTCGACTCTGACGAACTATTTTTTAATGCAACAAATTTCTTGATTCTTTTTTTTGATTTACTTCTGGGGCTGAACACCTCTTTAGGACTCATTTTCGTCTCCTCTTCTGTCGTGCTTGTTTCTCCAACTTTTTCTTTTTGTAATGGGATCTTTGTCGATGTGGAAGTAAGTTCTGAGGGCTTCTCAACCACGACCGACTGTTCAAGTTTCAAAGGTGATTTTTGCAATTCCTTTATTTTAGAAACAGTTTCTCCTTTCTTATCTGAATACTTGCCTTCTAAGGAAAACGACTTTTCAGTTCTGGCCTCGAATTCATTTTTCACTAAGGTTTCGTCACTAGTTTTAATTGAAGTTTCGCTTAAAGATACCTGATAACTGGCAGTGGACGGGCTCTGTACATGTTGAGCTTTGACTGCAACCTCAGCACTTCCTTTTGACCTATTTGCTCGAGTTCGGCATATTCGTGGGGATGTCTCCGAACTTTCACTACCAGTCTCATTTGCTTCTTTCTCTAATGTCGATACCCAACGGTTCAATCTGGCACTCTTTCGACGTTGCGTTAGTTTTGCTCGTTCTTTAAACCGAATGTCGCAATCCTTTTCAATTGTAGATGTCTGAGAACGATGTTTTGCTGAGTTTTCAGAGCTTTCACTATCCGGCTCGGTGTACTGTTCCTCAGACTTTCGAGATATTTTCGCAATGGTAGTGATAGGGGTTTTAGTCTCCGCATTTTCAGAGCCTTCACTATCTGGTTCGGTGAATTGTTCTTCAAGTTTTCGAGATTTTTTAGTAATGGCAGAGGCCGGTGTTTTAGCCTCCTTATTGTGACTATCAGACTTTACTTTGCGTGGTGGCGTAACTCGAGGACTTATAGATGGTTCTAACTCAGTCTCAAGATTTTTTTCTTGAGTAGTTTGTTGCGCTTTTCTAGAGCGAGTAGCTCGAAGTTGAGAGCTCGAGGACGCCGACGTAGATGAGGACGATGTTGAGGATGTTGAAGATGATGATGACAACGACGATGATGACGAGGATGATAAATACGACATAATTAAGGAACTCTCTGAACACATATTGCTGGTTTCTTCAATCGGCTTATGGACTAAACTTGTTTTAGCTTGTCGACGATTCTTTGGAGTGCTGTCTTGACATTCTGAGCTGTCTGAAGACGTGCTTGTCTGATCTGTGGTGAACATTTTGGCCGGAGTTTTGGAAGTTTTCTTCGAGGTAACTTTTTTTAACAGCGACTCTGAAGCTCGTATCCCTGCGCGCAAAGATTCTCGCCTGCCTGAGATCAAAACCATATTAGTTTTAACTTGTTGAGTAGATTCTTCAGTTGTCTTTGTAAAGAAGCTCGCCGCCTCATTTTTAGTAATTTCTGGTTCTACTGATGATTGGATCTCAGCTGTTTGTTCATTCTGTTTGCTAAGGGCTCTCGTCGTTTGAGTGACAGTTTGTTCGATTTGCACACACGACTGCTCACCACCATGCGAAGGAGTATCATTGGAATAACGTTCTGCATCTGTTTCTGGAGTTAGACTTTCGCTGATACCACCACTTTCTGAGATGATTTTTTTAGTAGTCGGGATGGGTCCCACCTTTCGATCGCTCGATCTGACTGCTTGATTTTGTAAGGCAAGAACATTTTGATCTTGCGTATCATTACGGGTCTTCGAGGTTGGACTACGCTCAGCTTTTTCTATAGGATGGTTACGAATTCGTAAGGTGACGTGAGCACTTGTTTGACGTTCTTGAGCGGGAATTGATTTTTCCAAATTATCTCCTTTATTTTGGCCTGGGTTTTGGTCATCTTGTTGACTTTGGTCAGGCACTACTCTTACTTCTTGCGTATTTTTTGATGAAACTATAGTATTTGCTACATTTTGTTTAGGGACCACTGATTCGTTCTTTTCAATTTTGGTCTTTGACGATTCTGGAGCAATTGCAGGTGGTTGAGACAAAATCTCCTTTTCTTTGGCATCCTTACGGCTCCTTAATGAAATCTGAGAACTTACGCTCTGCTCTGGTGGAGCTACTGCATCATTTGTTGCATTTAACTGATCTTTGTCTTTCGGATCCCTTAATAAGACTGTACAAATTGTTGGACTAGGCTGTCCCTGTTGTGGGGCATTCCTACGTTTCCGTAATGAAACTTGACCACTTATTTGAGTTTGCTCTGAAAATATAGCCGTTTCTTGTGCGTCTGGACTAGTCAATTTGTTTGAGACATCTGATTCTTCTGGTACATTTTCGCAGACGTTATTTAATTGTAAAGGAGCTGGTGTTACAGGCTGACTTTTCGAGCCGATCGCACAGTTTAAATTACTTTCATCAACTTTCCCATCTTCGACTCTTTTACAACTCTTTGCTCGAGTTCGTGTTATTCGCAGATTTGGAGATTTTGTTATTTCATCAATCGCAAGAAGTTCGTCAATAGGAGTTGCTGAATCGCTAGATATTTCTACTATACTCGTGGTGGAGTTAGAGTTATCCCCTTCCACTGTATTGATCGCAGGGGTCATGCATGACTCCACTTGTTTCTTACGACTCGCGCGTGTGGTAATTGGTTTGGAACTACTTTCAACTTTTAAACTTATGTCAACTTCCGCAGCGACAGTAGTTTTTTGCTTATACTTAACATCTGGATATGTCGAGCTATCATCGTCATTTGACGAGTATATCTCGATTACACCCGATTTTTCCTCAGAACTGCTATACTTTTGAGTCGATTCGGTGCGCTCCTTAATTGGTGATGGTAACACAACCCGTTTAACCGAGACTCGAACCTTTCTCCGTCGACGTTCACTGTCATCGGAGCTATTTGTTTCAGTGCTGTCACTTCTCGCAAAAAGTGAAATTTCATCGACATTCTTTTCCTTTGGTGAAACACGCAAGGTGACTGTCGATTCATCTGAGCTAAGAGCCTCCGTAAAAACTTCCTCTTCGGCTGCAACAAACAGATCGTCAGTAGAGACGAGCATGCAGTCATCTAGGATCGTTGGTTGGGGTAAAGTTACTGCGCTGGCATCAAGCATTTCTCTCAAGTCGATGCCTTTAGTTGAACTGTCCGGGGAAACACTCATTTGTCTGCCATTTGAGGCACTGTCTTCTTCTCGTTTGACATCACTTTGCTCGCCAGGGCTACTACGGTCACTATTGCAGCTTGATATTGTAGTCTGTGTATTAGTTTCACTTGTTTCGGTTGTCTCACTTGTTTCGAAACTGTCATTAGATGAATCAACCGTGGAATCGGAAGATTCTGCAACCATTTTGAACTTTGGAGGTCGCCCGCGTCTCTTTTGCTGCGTTAAAGTTGATGCCACGGGTGGCTGCGACAATCTGGGACGTCCAACTCTTCCTTTCACTGGGACTGTTGCCCTCGATGTACTGGCGCTATCCAACTTTGTCACAATAAGACTGTTTACCTGTTTCGGTTTCATCATGCTCGCCGTAAGGATCTCTTGAGTTCGACTTAGACGCCGTGCTATAGGTGTAATGGTAGCAAAATCAATATCCCCGTCTAGGGGAAGCTGTTCCAATTCGCCAACACACTGCTGGATAGTTTGAATAAGCGCCGGAGGTGGTGGAGGTCGTGGTGGCAATTTGTTCTCCGATATGGAGAAACGTCGAAAAATCGCCGATTTCTCGATAAAAGTCTTTTGTTTGCTGTCCAGTTCCTCTTTGGTCGCCTGACCAGCGCCCACTTTTGGAGCGTTCGAATCGATTCTTGCTTCAATCTGGATCTTATGGCTCTTTCTATTCTTGTTCAACAAGTCGCGTACATCGAATTTAATGGTTTTCTTGCGGGAACTCCTGCGACACTCAGGCCCACCATAGCCGGTGTTAGCATCATTTGATGAATCTGCATCGACTGGTGATGACGAGGACTCAGAATCCGGGGTAGGATCTTTTATCGACCGACCCATGCGTCGCCGCCCGCCGGGGGGATCCATTTGCATAGCGTTTAGCTAGAAGAAAATCAAACTGAAACTGTTATACATTGAAAAAAAAAAACAAAAAAACAAAAAAAAACAAAAATTAAGAAAACAATCCAAAACAAACAAAAACATAACCAAAACGAAGAATATCAATCAAAAATGCATAAAATATTAAATTTTTTTAAAACTATTAACTTTTAGTGGGAATTTCTCACGAAAGAAAGTTACGATGTTAACTGTTATACTCAATCGCCGCTCGATTAGCAAGAATTTCTATCACAAAATACACACATTACTGCATGTAATTTTTGTCCAAACATGAAACTTTCATTTTAAATTAAAATCATCACAATTTCGAAATGCATGCTGTTATACGGGCCGCGGAAATAGTAGACTTCTGGCACTTCCCCCCGAAGTGCGTATTGACGTACGCTCACCTTGCTTGCAGTTGAATTCGTTGATTTTTCTTGCTGCTTCTTAATGAATTTATTAATCTTACGCGATGAGTTTTCTTTGATTTGTTCGGCAGCTTTTCTGCCTGGCGCGGAGGATTGTGTGGGGGGTTTCGAACGACCCATTTTTTTCTCTCTTTCTCCGCCGCACACACTAAAGTGTAGTGTTTATCTTTTTCTATTCTTCTCTGCTTTCTGTTATAATTCCATTCTATACTTTACAAACGGATCTATTGGTTGGGAAAAAATGTAATTTTCCATGCAAAATTAATGAAAATTTTGTAGGAAACACTGCGGGACGGCAGCTGAGAATGTTATTTGAAGATTAATTGAGGAAAATTACCTTTTTGTGCATTTAAATTACTCCGTAAGAGCTATGTGTGACTGGTGAAAATTTATATGGCGATGAGTTGCTGCTGGAGACGATGGTGATGATAATGACGGAGGGGTAGGGCAGCGCGCAGCTCTTCAATTTGGAAAATTCTCTGTGGGCCGTAGGCATAGGTGTATCAATTTTTGAAGCTTTCATCCAGACAATATATAGCAGGTGGATTATTATAAGAACTCACTTAAATGTATTAACTTTATTATAGTGAAATGCTGAATATTTTTATTTTAATGTTGAATGCATCTCCTCGCCAATAGTGTAGTGCTGTGCAGTTCCTTTTGTGATGGAGGAAAGTGATAGCAAGTAATAAAAAGAAATTGACAGCAGTAATCTGCGGGATGTGTTCGTGGATGGTCATTCTCGATGTATAGATGTGGTATTCCGTTTGATGGATAGGAGTTGGAATTCGAAGTTAATATATTTTTTTTTTTTCTTAATTATTTTACAAATAGAAGCAGAAGGAATGTTAGGCACAAACATTGCTATGATATTTAAGAATGATTATAAGTTTTCAATTGTAGTAAATATCATATTCCAAAGTCGCGTTATTTTCTTTTTATTTTTGTTTTCTAAAATCAAATGTTTAGGAAAAAAAATTGTTCATGTTCGCTAAAAAAGAACGCTTTGTGAATCAGAATCAGATCTTTAGGCTCTGTTGCTCAATAGTTAGTGAGTCGTTATACAGTAGGTCACTTCCATTAGCATAAAGAATATAACATGCACAACACGAATGGTTGTGAGACGCTAGACACTGGGTCCCCATTTTTGTTTGAGCAGCTTTAATTTTTTAGTTGATGGTGGCCAAAGGTAAGTGATGCAAATATATGAGAGCAAAAGTCTTCTTAGGTTAGCATCTCAATATCAACTACTACACTAGACCCCCACTGTGGTGGCTACTGGGTGCCTATTCTCTCGACTGGAGATTGGGTATTGGGATTGGACCAATGGCAGCGCTCATATCCTCGAAGCGGGTTACTGACTCTGGAAAAACCGGGTCCTTGTCCAAGAAGATCCAAGAAGGGAACAGGACCTCCAGGTTGGGGATTGTGCGTAGGGGTAATTTCCCTACTTCGTAAAAAAAAAACAATAGTTACGAAGCAACCAATACCCTCGGATAAAGATGACCCTACTGTTGAAGACCTCAGCAAACGAAACAAGAACAACCACCTTCGGACGTGCACGTGGAATGTTCAGACCCTTAACAGCCTGCATGCCTGCAAAAAGAGGATGAAAAACTGTTACGTATACTATGGTGATTATAGGGGTGCTATGGGTAGAAACAGCGCTTATTCGGATCATACGCGGCAGACGTAGGCAAGAAGTCTTAAGCTTCCAACACGCCAGCGAGCGATTTATGTCATTCCGCATCAAGGTTAAATTCGCGAACATAAGCCTAATATGCGCTCATGCCCCCAAAGAGGACAAGGACGATGTCACCAAAGAATGTTTCTACGTTAAAATCGTATTGTAAGACAGCTGGAGAGCACAGCCTACATGACACCACGTCTGGCAAACGGCAGACGGTTTCCCCACCTCAATATCCGCAAGGGGAAATGGCGATCTCTTGATCATCAAACGGATATTGCGATCGACGCAAGGCATGCCTCCAGTACTCTGGATGTCCGAACCTTCCGAGCAGCCAACATCGACTCGGATCACCACCTTGTTGCAGCCCAAATAAGAATGAGGATATCCCAAACGCCACAACTGAGAAGAACTATGATGTGCTGGATTTCACCCGACCACCACCTAGAAACCCCTGATTTGACGAAGAGTGCCAGCAAGCACACGCAGCTAAACAAGAGGAGTACAAAGCGGCGCTGCTAAAACGAGGGCTGCTCGTGAGCTCTACGAGCAGAAGAGACGGGAAGGACATCGGCTTTTTCAAAAGAATAAAAAAGCGCATTATACTCCAGGAAAAATGCACGGAAGTTTTACCAACAGGTAAAAGGAAAGTGTCATGCCAACAAGACCCGTACAGAAGCCTTTAGAGATGAGGAAGGAAACCTCGTAGTAGAGTCACAGTCGGTGCTTCTTCTACAGACTGAAGACCAACACCCGCTGTCAGAGAGAATGAAAAAATTTAACTTTCAAACTTCTGTCCACCTGAGTAAAACTAAGTGAGTATAGCAATGTCCAAACTTAAGTCCTACAAGGCTTCTGGACTAACCAAGGCACAAAGAATAGCCTGCATTGCCATCACTGGCGCTTTACATACCACGCCAACGGCGGCACTCGAGGCTTTTATGTATCTTCTACCATTGGATCTACAGATAAAATTACAGGCAGGTAACAGTGCGATTCGTCTCACTAACGCAGGGTTCTTCAAATCTAGCTATATCGGTCATTGCTCTATTTTTCAGCAGTGTGTTCCAGGCAGAGGTTCTGGCTGTACTCAAAGCTGCGGAACTACTTGAGATGGGATCAATATCCAACAAGAATATCGCCATCTACATTGATAGCCAGGCTGCGCTGAAAGCGCTAGAGTCCTACATCATTAAATCTGAACTAGTCAGGAGTTGCCGCACAATGCTTAGGACATTATGTTCGCAGAACCGAGTCAGACCGTCACGCCGTGGCTGAGAGAATTATTCTCGAAAAAATCATCATGGCCGACCTAAGGTGGTCAAACGTAGAAGGGCATAGGGTCTCTTAGGCTTTATGGCCAAATTTAAATCGGAACAAATCTGGGGAATTGATTAAACTAAGCAGATCAAAGCTGAGAACAGTGATAGGGATTCTCCCTTGTCATTGCCTTCTGAGGAAGCATGCCATGAGATTAGGCTTAACAAACATGGACACATGCAGATGTTGTGAAGTCCTACATGTCGCAGAGGACATCACTCACATATTATGTGAATTTCAAGCGGAAGATACTTTTTCAACAATTTGGATGAAGTTGGTTCACTAACCAAAATTGAGGCTATAATTAGATTCTGTAGTGAAATTAAATGTATGAGCGAATTGGTTTAAGGTTTCCTACCGTGAAGGTTCCCTAGAGATCGCGATGGTGCTTAGTGTTTTATGACAAACTCATAACCCTACACAACCTAAACCTAAACCTAAGGCTGCTGGACCAGACGGGTTACCAGCCGCGCTATTCAAAGAAGCTGGAAATGATCTGGTAGAGAGCATATACCAACGCATACGACAGCATTTATACAGACGAGCATCCCTGTCAAACTCATCAGATTGTACAAAATGACGATGGAGAATTATCGCTGTTCCATCAAGTTCGATAACGATAACGATCGATAAGGTGAAGTGCTGCCATGTGACAAAAGTCACATGACACAAGGAGGTACAATCTTTCAAAAGTCTGTGCAACTACTAGTGTATGCCAATAGGCGTTTTTCTTTTTTAGTTCAGAACAGAGCTCTGAACAGAACCTGAACATGTCGAGCGCGCTCTGAACGGAGCACGCTCTAAACGCTCTGATATATTTAAGAAACACGATTAAGCAGTACCTGTCATATGACTGCAAAATTAATCGACCATTCATGCTTTTTGTCTTCTTAAACACTAAAATAGCGTTTATACACAAATAAAGTTTTCATTTAATTATTAACTACTAATAATTAATTAAAAACAAAGCCTCGAACTCCATTTCAATTGTTTTCGATTTCGTTTTCTTATTGCTTTACCCCTTGTCAAACGTCAAATTCACTGTGCTCGGGTTTTGCTCAGGATGCTCAATCAATTCATGCTGAGCTGATAGAGCGCGCTCGGAGCGCGCTCTAAACGAAAAAAGAAACACGAATCGAGTGCTCTAAGCGCTCTGAACTAAAAAAGAAACACAAACATTTTTTTTGACAACTCAGGCTCTGCTCTGAACTAAAAAAGAAAAACGACTAATGATATCCACAGCAAACTGTTGGCGCGCGGGAGCGTTCGCTAGTACTGCAACAGAGCTGCCAAAATGAGTATAGCGGCAAAGCCAATTATATGCTGTCAACAAGAAGGGACACATAGCATCGACGAATTGGACAGAACGTCACAATCGACACCTGCAACTTATAGGTAGTAACGGACTTTGCCTACCTCGGCTCTGATAATAACATCTCAGCAGAAATTAAACGCAGAATAACTTGCCAATCGCTGTTTCTTTGGGCTGAGAAGGCATTTGAGTAATAGAGCCGTAGCCCGAAGAACTAAGAAGACTGTATAATACCTTAATCATCCCAGTCTTCCTTTATGGCCCTGAAGCATGGACTCTATATAAAGCGGGATGAAGATTTCTTGCATAATTTTCTGTCCCGTTTGCGTTGACGGGGTTTGAAGGAGGGGATTCAACGACGAATTATACGAGCTGTACAGAGACATACACCTAGTCAAAAAATTGCGCATCAGTTGTCTAAGATGGCTAGGATATGTAGGGCGGATGGACACAAATGCTCCGGCTCGTAGTCTTCAAATCGAACCCGGAGGGACAACGCATTGAGGAAGACCTCGGCTTAGGTGGCGCGCACCTAAACGGACCTGTACAAACTTGGAGTGCGCAATTGTAGGCAGTTAGCTGAGGACCGGGCTAACTGCAGAAGCTTCTTAGTGGTGGCCGAGGTTCACCCCGAACTGTAGCGCTAATTAAGTAAGAAAGTAAGCTTTTCATGTCAGTTATACTAGGTGGGACCGTGAAAAAACTTTTATGCGTTGTCTGGGGATCGAACCTCGAACCCTTCGCCCTTTAGTCCACCGCACCAACTACTTAAAAGCCATATGCTTTTGAGAAAACAAATCTGAGCTGGACAAGTGGCATAACATGCCTAGCGACAAAACAGATTTGCCCAACGCTGGACCTGAAACGCTCTTAGATTTTGATGTCTCTTAACAGATTACATATTACCACTATAATAGGTGTCATCACTCGACACTGTCAAAACTAGGCTTGGGGGGCATTCAAATGAGTGTTGCAGAGGTTGTAGGTATAAAGGGGAGGAAACTTTTTTCCACTTTCTTAGCACTCTGCTCTCTCACAAAAGAAAACTTCACTTTTGATATTTTTAGTTTAATGATCTCTGATCTAATTAAAACTGACATTAGAAGCTCCAACTGGTTCTAAGAGTAGGTATGGAGAATTATATGATCCAAGTGGTATCACAACGGATCTATCACTCCTATTCAGATCGGACATCACAGCTTTGTTCTCGATCTTGTCTATACTTAGACAACCAAACCACCTTATTACTATGTATTTCGTAATCAAGAATCGATTGTTTATAATTAAATTGCTTCCGGCTTCTGAATAAATCAAAGGGACACGCAAAATAGTAGAATCTGCCTTATTTATAGTATTTGTAGACTGTTATTGAGGTGTACATATGGCGGAATTTATTTATGTTTTTATGTGCATATTAATGAAACAACTGAATACATTTAAATATCATGGTTTTATTACGTTCGATTGTTCAAAACAATTCCAGTAGTGATCATACTTTAACATTCGAAAAATTGTTTGAATAAATTATTTCTTTTCAGCCGCTAGTTGTGCATCAGCTTGCACCTGAATTCGGTTTGGGTCATCTGGTTTCATTGCGGGGAATAAAAGGACCTCCTGTAAAAGACCAAAGCATTTATAATCAATATCAAATTAATAAGTAACAAAGGACTCACCTTAATGTTATTGAAGTCCGTAAGGAACATCGTTAGCCGATCGATGCCCATTCCCCATCCTCCTGTCGGCGGAAGACCATACTCTAATGCCGTACAGAAATTTTCATCTACCAATTGCGCTTCATCGTCTCCAGCAGCCTTATCACCTGCTTGCTGTTCAAAACGTTCTCGCTGAACGGCTGGATCATTCAACTCAGTGTAGGCATTACAAACTTCCTTCTTCATCACAAATAATTCGAACCGTTCTGTTAATCCTGGTTCACTGCGATGATACTTGGCGAGTGGGCTCATAACCTGCGGGTGGTCGCAGATAAATGTCGGATTGATGCATGTCTCCTCAATAAATTCGCCCACTAATTTGTCTAACAAACGAGAAACAGTTCTTGGAGCTGGACATTCAACTTGATGTTTGGTGCACAGTTGACTGAGGAAATCTGCCGTTTCTTTGGTGTTAAAAGTCGTTGCGCTTGGGAATTTTACATTCAACTTTGTTTCTAGTGTTTTAATCATTGATACACGCTTAAAAGGAGGAGTGAAATCAATTTCCAGTTCTTGGCCCTCGGGACCATCGGGATGATACTTTATCTTATAGGAACCGTGGATTAATTTGACCATTCCCGAAATCATCTTCTCGGTAATTTCGATAAGATCTTGATAATCAGCGTACGCCATGTAGAATTCGCAGGTCGTAAACTCAGGATTGTGAGTGAGATCAATGCCTTCGTTACGGAACTGGCGACCAATTTCGTATACACGATCTAGACCGCCTACCACTAACATTTTGTGATACAATTCGGGGGCAATTCGCATATACAGATCCATGTTTAGTTCGTTGTGATGTGTGATGAAAGGCTTGGCTGTAGCACCCCCCGCTATCATGTTCATCATGGGAGTTTCGATTTCAAGGAAACCCATTCTGTCAAGGAATTGTCGGACGTAAGCGATAATCTGAAAAAAAAATAAAAATTTGTAATGTATTTATGTGTGTACTCGATACGTACATAAAGGTTATGGAACAAGTAAATAACATTCATTTGTATGAATTTTTATATAGTTCGAATAGATTGGTGTATAGTGGAATAGTGCAGCTGTATACTAAGAAAGGAAAGAACATTCACAATAAAGAATCGTTTTAGTTTCTTTCTTTTTCTGTGATAAGACATAAGCTTTTCCAAAGTTTTGCTGCTGTTGAAGAAAATGTGATTATTTTATATCCATATATACATATTTGCGCAGTGAAAATGTTCATATCGTCCAACATAGGTTGGGCTGATTGAAAATGTGTTAGTTACATGTAGAACATTGCGTTGACTATGAGCAGTGGAACAGGAGGAAATGTATGGGATTTGGACTGTGATTTCGTTCAACGGGAGGTTCCACGAAACTCATTTCCTGTGTTGACTGAGTTAAACTTCCGTGCAGAGAGAGTAAAATTTGGTTTTACATCGGCTTAAACTATGGCTTCGAGATGTCTCGTTAATGCGTTCCAAGAAACAAGGCGACACATCTATACTCGACTCAACTTGAAATATCATTTTGGATAAATTGAAGTAAGAAGGGAACATAAGCTCTTTAGTAGGAATTATAAAAATAATATTTATTGGAATAGAGAAGTGACAAAAAATAAAAAAACATAAGGTAACACAGTATATAGAGATAAGCCCTCAAAACCTATTACAACGCGTCGCCGCTGCTAGGTACGTATGTACATCGTTCGTACGTATAGATCGTTCATGGTTCGGATTCTTAAATTTTTTCGTTCAATACATCCGCTCTTAATTGATAAACAATTATACCACAATATAAAAAATCCCGGAAAAAAGAACTGAACACAAATTGAAACACACCCCATTATGTCATCACAGAAAGTTTAAAATGGTAAACCCCACAGTTCGGTATTGCGTTATTGTTTTATCGCAATTGCATATGCATATGTAAATTCCATTCTGAACTATTTGCGAACCAGATAAGACATTGCAATGGCAAATGAATGCATAGCAATTAATACACTCACCTTAGCTCGTATCTGAAATGTTTCCCTAACTCGATTGTTTAAAATGAGATCCAAATACCTCTGACGGAACCGAGTCTCCTTGTCCTTGAGGCCGAAATGTAAGTGTGGCAACATATGCAAACAGGGCGATAGTAGTTTTATCTGCAATTACATGTTTATTAAATAAAATAACTTGAGTATCGTGTTTATCATGTTACCGTTTTCGGAATAACCGATAATTCTCCTTTTTTTGTTTTTCCAGGATACCCATTGATGCCAATAATATCACCACGACGCAGTTTGGCAGTATCCAAGTCGAAAGCAGCTTCACTCGCGTACAACTTAGCATTAGCCATCACTTGTAGTTTAACTCCTTCTCCACGTAAATCGTAAAATATTAGCTTGGCTCCAGATTCTCGAATTGCGTGCACACGTCCAGCGACACTAAAACAACCATATCCGTGTCTCATTTCCGTATAAATGTAACATACTTTGTCTTACCTTAAGCTAACTTCCTCAAGCATTTCTCCATCCTTCAAGCCTGAGTATTTTTCGATGAAATCCTCCAACGAGATACTTACCAGAAACTTGTGTGGATAGGGGTGTGTTTCCGGGGATTTCTTAAGTTCGGCAACAGCATTGGAACGCAATTTAAAATACTCATTTGGTGAAATATCCTCTTCCTTCATTTTATCTTTTTTCTCTGCTACTACTTGTTTCGGTACGACTGGCTTTTCAGCTTTCTCCTTTGCTTTCTGCTCTGCTTTTAAACGACGTTTGAGTTCACTGTGAATAGAATCACGATTGCTCAATAAATAATTTGAAGCGGCTTTATATAGGTACAGAAGTTATTCTATTATTAGTTTCAAATACATATGTATAACCAACATACGCAGTGGATGTATTGCCGGCGAAGCTACAGCAACTGCCCTGAATCATCCTCGTTGAAAGAAACGAAGCTTTATTATACTTGAACATATAGCATATCGTTCCTGTCGTTTTAGTCACACTGCACAAACTCTTTGACTGACGAAATATTAGAATCTGCTTGCACGAGTACATTTTCTAAGAAATTTACTAGCTCATCAAGTGAAAAATTAAGAAAAGGCTCACTTAAATCTGGGTACACGTGCAATGAAAAAATCGTATCCACCTTTTGACAGCTTTGACAATTATTGTTGCACCATGCACATAACCAAAGAATATTTTGCGCTGGCAATTATCAAATATATTCGTTTTTGTTTATCGGAGAACTTACTTTTTGGAAAGTTCGCCAGTTGGTTGTGCCATTGTTATTGTAGATAAAATATTCCCACTAGAACCTACACTACTGATGGTGTAAATAATTTTTATTGAGTGAAATAGTTTACGGCGGCTGATCAATCGCGTTTTTAGTTAGAAAGGGGACGACAGATTTTAAATGACACGTTAAATGCCAAAATTTAGTACAAAGGTGGGGAGAGATATGTTCAGTGAGCGCATTTTATTTGCTCTTATGTTTTAGCAAATATTACATCTATAGCATTGTAACTTGAAATGGCAGTTAGTACTCAGTTCGGCTGTAAATGAACATAAATTCATATTAATACGTTCTATAAATAATTGTGTGAACTTCTGTTGTTTCATATAGATATTTAGTATATGCGCGTCTATCCATTCAAGTTTTTTATACAAAGCAGAAAATAAGGTACTTCCCCGAATACGTATCGAAAGCTTTTTGCAAACAGATAAAGTTGGTTGTGCATATTCCGTTCATATACCTATGCATATGTAAATAAATTGCCGAGTCATTGGCTTCGAGCTTCGTATTATATCCATAGATATTAAATACATATGTATATACATATGTAGGTGTGTATCAATCAATACATACATTCGTATATACATATGTATGTAAAACACTTGGTTACTTGAAATTAAAAAAGGTGATTCCTATCCCTACATTCCTGTTAATGAATGATTTTTCTTGCATTTGAACTAATTCCATAGGTATGCGTCGGCTGACAAAAATCATATGGCTTTCATAAAATCATATCATTATAAAGTAGAAACATTATTTAAGAACCGATTTACAGAAAGAATATGATGGTTGTCGATGTGATATTGTAAGAAATCCAGCTGCCGTTGAATATGGTTTCATGAATTCCTTTGGTTTTTGATTGATAAATGGAAGTTTTTGTAACTTATTTAACGAATTATATTTAATAAATTGTGGCGTTCAATTTAGTGGAATTATTGACATGTAGTTGCTTCCAATTGATAAAAGCATTGCGTAGTCTTCCATCATGAATGCAGAGGAGGGTCAAAGCATCAAGATCTTGCATCACCAAAGTGTGTAGTCACGATGGGCATTTTTTTTTTTGACGTTTTGGAATTTAGCCATCTTTTTAAAAAGGCTATAAGAAAATACTGTTTAATAGTTATCAAAGTTTACTTTATTGAAAAGAGTAAACCTTCCGATTAATTATGGAATATTATTTCATTCAAATGACTGCCTCGGCTGGCTTGGCAGTAGGCCATGCTGTCATCTCTATTTTTTAATACATTTTCGATTGTTTCGGCCCCTATTTCACGGATAGCTTGACCAAAATTGTTCTTGAGTGTTTGAATCGACGCTGGATTGTTCGCATAACATCGATCTTTAATGGAACCCTATAAAATCCCAAACAGCGTCAAATCACAGCTCCGTGCCGTCCAAGCAACATCACTTAAACGACTGATTACACGATTATTGAACTTAGTGTGCAATAAATCGACTGTTTGACGACTTGTGTAGCACGTAGCCATAGCTCGCCCAAGTCCACATCCTCAATTTTTGGCCATAAAAAATTGGGTATCATGGTTCGGTAGCGCTCTCCTGACTGTAAAGTTCTTCCATTATCGTCTTGAAAGAAAAATGGGAAAAAACTTAAAAATCTACAATATTCTCCGTTGAGCGCAAAGGAAGAATATGGGAATATGTTCGGTTATTAATCAGCAAACCAGTCCCACGAACCTTCATCACAAACTTGCGTATACCAGCTTCAGTTGGTGCATTATTTTGACCGAAATTTTCTTATCAAAATTCGCTTTGTTTCGCAAAAAATAAAAAAAAAATACAAATATTTGACGCGACAGATCCGTGGGACCCACCACCTAGCTTCTTGCAACCATTCATGTTGTTCGTGTTATATATTACACGAATAGAAGGGTGCTACTGTTTAATGCCGTTTCCGAAGGGCAATTTGAAAAGCTTTTATATGAAAGTTATACTCTCGGATGTTTGTCACACGTTCACAGATGTAGGGTCGTGAAAGAAATTTTAGGTTTTGTCTGGGATTGAACCTCGAACCCATCGCTCCATAGTCCAATGCAGAAACCACGTACGGCGCACATACATAAATGCATAGTACATTAAATTGGTTCATGTTTTCTTTTCATGTAGCGGTGAGTAATAAATAACTAACGTGTTATTTGTAGAGCTCTGTCAATCGTGATTGATTCGATTTTTCAGACCCACTTAAAAGTATTTATTATTGCAATTTATTAACTTTATCTCGCACAGATATGAACGAACGAAACAAAGAATTGAAATGGAATGAAATGGAAATTGAAATTTTTTTATACTTCTTTATATCGCCTGCAATGATATTAGTAATATTCTTGTTTCATTTTTGACAACACGATATACTAATCGCATAACTTTCTCACTCCATTCTTTTATTATTTTTTTAGAATATACATGATGCTCATGATGCTTTGCAAAACGTTAATTAATGAAAACCAATGGCATCACACTCATGGTCAGGTGTTCATTAATGCAAAGTTGAGTTAACTGATGCTCAAACAGAACAAACAAAAAACATTACCGAAAAGCTCTTCATGAAAGACCGAATCATTTTTGGTGTCATGTCATCAACACATGAACGACTCGGTCTTCAAATTTGTACGATTGACACAGTTGTAGTTGTTTGAGGGCTGATGTTTGGAAAGTATGTATTTGTATTTGTATATAATTTCAAAGGAAAACAATTGAACATAAAAAAAACTGTCATCCAGTATTCCGGGATTCCCCTTTTTATGATGAATCGACCTGCGAATGAAATTTAGATTTTAGTACCTAATTGCTTGAAGGGGTTACGAAAGTGCGAAACAGAGTTGTCGTAGGTATACCGAATCGAAGTGGGAATTTTTTTTTAACCAAATGACGGTGAAAATTTACACTTGGCTTGCTAAGAATCCAGTCAGTGAATATTAAACGTGGAGACCCCGTATTAAAATGGCGATATATACTATAGTTTCCGAGGCGCCAAGATTTGAATAGTTGAAAATTTTAATGTACGCGTCACGATATCTCCTAAATTAGGCGAAAACGGAATTTTTAGTACTCAAATTTCATCGAGATTTACAAAACTTTTTTTAGATTTTGGCTCCTTATAAACTTTAGTAGTGCCTGGTGAAATGATGGAAACTGATGTATCGGAGATGATAATGTGTAGGCAAGTTTCATATCCGGTGGTTTTCAAAAGTGGAATTCTCATAAGTCAAAGTTTTTTTTCCGCTAAATCCCCAATTTAGTTCTTTGGCATAGTTGCTCTAAAAATTATAGCGTTCTTTGGGACATAATAAACAGATTTATTTCAAAATTAAAGAAGAGCACGCTTGAATAACCATTTTTTCCGCATTTTTTCTCCTGATTTCGTTACATTTACGATCCGCAAAGTTCCTTCCCGAGGTGAGAATTCTTTCCGTTATTGCTAGTCGTTCATTTGATGTTATTATACTTCCTAAATGTGTTTATTCTTTTTCAATCAAAGGTACAAGTAGGTATAATACGTATAATGAATCAAAGTTTACATTACGGCTCATACCAAATAGCAACACCGAAAATAAATTAAAATGATTTCTTATTTTGATGATAAAAATTTGGGATGATCTTTGAGCTATCAGGAAATCACAAAGGGCTTCTTGGCATCTTTTCTGTGAAAATATAGAAAAGACTAGTGACACATGCTGGATTAGGAAAATCTTATCCAAATCTCCAATTATTCCTAGTTACATTAAGAAACCAGACGGCAATTTGACTATGTCCAGCAAGGAACATAGCGCTTCTTATGGACACCCATTTTCCTGGTAGCAAAACAGATCTACCTCCCGTACAAATCCGCTGGTCTCGATGGTACCTTTTCAGTGGAATTACAGCAAGGTTTTGGTATTCTAAGCCCGTGGCTCCGCACTATTTTTAGGAGCTTTTTAAACTTCGGCTACACCCCTAGATCCTGGAGGAGGACCAAACTTGTCTTTATACCGGAATCCGGTAAGGCCTCCATTGCATCCCCTAAAGACTACCGTCCGATCATCCTCCTTTCTATTGAAGACTATGGAAAGGCTAATCGACGTATTTACATATTAGAAACAAATTAGATAAAAATCTCCTATCGATATCCCAACACGCATATCGCAAGGG
Source organism: Xylota sylvarum (assembly GCA_905220385.1). Taxonomy (NCBI): domain Eukaryota; kingdom Metazoa; phylum Arthropoda; class Insecta; order Diptera; family Syrphidae; genus Xylota; species Xylota sylvarum. The sequence goes on along the minus strand of LR999957.1, from coordinate 147,803,040 downwards.
AATATCGGTAGAGACTGCTTTACATTCGTTGGTAGGAATCATCGAGAAATCCTTTGAAAATAAAGAGTTTACTATGGTGTGATTCCTTGATATTGAAGGAACTTTCAACAATGTCGAAACAGAAGCTATATTTGCTGCACTTCTTGAGCTGAAGGTTTACTACCTTTGCTATAGGATCGAGCAGGCTTATCTATGCTGAGCTAGACTGCTATCTAACCCGAAGATCGGTGTACACCCCCCAGGGTGGAGTATTATCAATTCCTCCATTTCTTTCGTATCATTAGACATGCTGCACCTGTGTTCTCATTTTTATTTATGAACTCAAACAAATAGCTGATCCTGGTATAAGTTTCATATGTTTGTTTTTTTTTCAGAAAGAAATGAGCGCGTATTTTCCTTCTGATAGTTTTCTTATGAATATAATAAATCAAATAAATAGTACTTGTTTCCAAAGAGTTTAAAAAACTGCTTCACATATTTTTTATGATAGTTATGTACAAACTTTTGTAATGGATGGAACACATGTACGCTTAATTAATAGCTATCTATTCATCTCACTTATTACACTTTCAGCTATCAACCTCGACGGTCTTGAATACATTTTTTTGTGATAATGTGCTCCTATAAATAAACCAATCGAACTCTTCAAGCAAGCAAATTAAAGGTCCATTCACGTTTCAGCAACCTGCGAATGAGCTAACATTCGCCAATTTTGACATTTCATTCATACCAACTTTTTTTCTGGTTGCAGCAATTTGCCAATGTTACGAGATCTGACCGATCACCAAGAATAAAACGAAACGAAATTCCGAGGTTAAACTCTCGCGAATGTTTTGATCGTGCGAATGTGGATTGCGTTCTACGTGTGTGGAATGTGAACAGAATTAGGCAGTTTGCGGAAAATCGTCGAATATTCGCTCTATCGCATGCGCATGTCGGTGAGCTGTGAATGCATCTTAACTGTTTGAAATCACTAAAATAACAAACAAAAACGCTCAACAAACCATTTCAAAACTGTTTAATAAAATAGATTTTCTCTTCAAAATAAAACAGTACCGTTACCAGTAAAAACGTAATTTGAGCTAAAATGCGCAAATTTAAAGCAATATAGTTCTCAGAAAACCCAGAAAAAGTACTAGATTACATTTTTTTTTTTCTCCGAAACTACAATTTTTATAAATTTATCTCTTAAATAAGAGAACAAATGTAACTCGGCTATAGAGATCAAAGAAGGAACTGGATTTCCTAGAAGTTTCAAATTAGCATTTTGTTTCCAACATAACGATTTCAGAGCGGTAAAGTGGGTTGGTTGTGAACGTTTTCAAGATTTTTTTTTCGTGGTAAATGATAGCCCAGGAACTTAAAATATAGCATTGGTTTATGTATTGTGTAAGAACTTGATGCCAAGAAGAAAACAAACTATTTAGACTTAATATGCTTGGCAAGTTCAAAATCACAAAATGAACAGGAATTGATACGAATATTTAGCGGGTCACCATTAATTGGGGAAATGTGTTTATTAGTATTCGTTTATTATGATGTCCAGTTGCCGAACGATGGTTAGTATTTGATACCTCAAAGATCATCCCAACCTTTTTTTCATTTAAATCAAAATTCATGCGCACCCTATTTGGTGTTTTCATCTGGGCTTAGGAAGAATTCACTTCTTACTTACTTAGGTGGCGCTACAGTTCGGGGTGAACCTGGGCCTCAACTAACAAGCCTCTCCAGTTAGCCCGGTCCTTAGCTAACTGCCTCCATTTGCGCACTCCAAGCTTGTTCAGGTCCCCTTCAACTTGTGCGCGCCACCTAAGGCGAGGTCTTCCTCTGCTGCGTTGTCCCTCCGGGTGTGATTCGACGACTCTTTGGGGCGGAGCACTGGTGTCCATTCGCTCTACATGTCCTAGCCATCTCAAACGACTAATGCGCAGTTTTTTGACTAGGTCGATGTCGCTGTACAGCTCGTATAGTTCGTCGTTGAATCTTCTCCTCCAAAACCCGTCAACGCAAACGGGACCGAATATTTTGCGAAGAATTTTTCTCTCGAAACGACCGAGGATATCTTCATCCGCTTTTGATAAAGTCCAAGCTTCAGCGCCATAAAGCAGGACTGGGATGATCAAGGTTTTATATAGAGTCTCCTTGTTGTTCGGGATAGGGCCTTACTACTCAATTGCCTTCTCATCCCAAAGAAACAGCGATTGGCAAGAGTTATTCTTCGTTTTATTTCTGCTGAGGTGTTATTTTCAGAATTGATAGCAGAGCCGAGGTAGACAGAGTCCCTTACTACCTCAAAGTTATAGCTGTCGATTGTGACGTTCTGTCCAATTCGTCGATGTTGTGTGTCCCTTCTGGTTGACAGCATATACTTGGTTTTGCCCTCGTTTACCGTTAAACCCATTTTGGCCGCTTCTGTTTCAATACTAGCGAACGCACCGGTGACAGCCCGCTATGTTCTTCCAATAATGTAGTTGCACAGACTTCTGCACAGAATTCACTTCTATTGCAGAAAAAAAATATGAAAACAAAGTTTTTCTACAACACCAAGCACCAAGAAAGGGAGCAATAGACACTTGAAAATCAGAATATTGGAAAGTGACTCATGTTGCTTATGCAGCATGAATGAACAGCAGACGAAGATCATTTAATAAGTTCCTCGACATTGGAATAACAAGGCAGCAAAGTACTAGCATTAGGCATTTATAGTGGACTGCTCGACGAAAAATGGCCTGGGCAACTTTCGCCATTGGATAACTACCTAACACCAAAAAAATAACTTTTTAACTTTAATCTTAAGCACATGTACATATTACTACTACATAAGATGGTTAAGTAGCAGAGATCCAATCATTTTCCTGCCTGGCCAACAGAAGATGAACGGTTCCTAAGGAAAAACAGTGTAAATAGAATGTACTTAACATACATCGTATGGCATTACTGCAAAGCTCAATAAAAAAATACTAAAAATCTTCTAAACAAAAAGAAAAACTTCTCATTTTTATTCCCATATTCATACAAACAACCATCGACTGGTGTTATTGAGCTCAACTTTCCAGCAATTTTCGAACGTTTTCATCATCGGCCACCTGCAGGGCGGTACACCCCTCATTATCACGCAAATCTTTGTCGGCACCAAACTTAATTAATGTACGCAGGCAATCGAAATGGCCACAACTTGCTGCGTAGTGGAGGCTCGTCTGTCCATCACAGTCTTGCAGATTCACGTTCGCTCCCGAGGACAAAAGGTATTCAAGAATTTCTCCTGCATTTCTATCTGTCGCCCAATGAATGAGACCCATACCACTATGTGCATCTAGTGCGTCTATTGATTCCTTCATAAGCACCTTCTTTAATCCTTGCAGACTGTTTTCCTTTACATAATCAAACGACGTTTTGTTCTTTTCTTCAATTTTATCCTCTTCTTCAGCTGTATGAACTGAGTGAACAACCCAGCCTGTTTTATTCTTAGCATTATTGGCAGTTTTCCAGTCAGGGTCAAGACGCGAGATTTTTTCTGTATAAAGCCGTTTGGCTTCCCTCTGACCCATGTCACCCAGGGCATTCCAAGAACCCCACTTCGCTCTGGCCTGAGCTTGAAATATTCCCGGCTTCGTAATATTGCACTGGCCACAAGTGCTTTGTTTATACAATCCATACAGTTCCAACATATCTCCCTGAGATAATTGTGAGTGAATCCTTTGCATAACTTCGGCGGCTGAATTGAAATTACAATCGGTGTCGCTTTCGCTATCAGAGAAATCCGACATTTTTTTTTTTTTTTTGTTCTTTTTCGCTTACGTGAACTAAATTAGTTTAAATATTGTGGATGTTTTTGTTTGTATGTATTCTATGATGGGAATAAATTTAATTATTTTTCTGTATGTTCAAGTAGTTTCCCTCCAGAAGGTGTTTGGGCTCGTTCTCCACCTTTTGCAGGAGCGACAAATTGTTAAATGTTATAAACCCGTATCCCTTGGACAAACCGGTCTTTTTGTCGAATACCACACTCGCGTTAAGGACTTTGCCGAAATCCTTGAAGTAGGCGCGGAGTTCTTGATTTCCGACGGTCCACGGCAAATTACCTACAAAGAGTTTGTGTAATCCTCGGGCAGAGCGTGCAGATGCCATTGCCTATTGGATTGTTTGGTGAGTATGATTTTCGGTATTTCTGTAATTGAACCGAATATCAGTAGAGTTATAGGAAATTACTTTAAAGTGAAAATTATTACCGGTAGCCCAAATGGAAAATTTTCACAATTTTGACAGAAGAAGGAAAATGTGCATATTTGATGTAAGAGTTTTTTTTATGGTCGTAGCGCATGAGTGGCGATAGAAAGAATAAGTTATCGATAGTGTTGGGACCATCGAAATACTGAATTCGATAGCTATTGAGCACAAGCAGGGGTTGAATCCTCTAACGTGATGTTGATTGTTGAAGTAAACGAATTATCTTTCGGATGAAAATAAAAAATTATTTTGGGAGAACGAAGTTCTCTTTATTACAAGCACTTACAATCTAAATTAGCCCGCAGAATCGGCGGTGGAATCCGGTAATGCGTGGCTACTTCGTTTGCATATCTTTTGACGTTGATCACTATGGAGTCATTGTTGAACTGGATGATGTAGGAACCGCTGAGTACTCTTGTTTGGTTCTTGTGCTTAAGGCTTCCGTTGTAGTTTGTTAGAAAAACGATCTCGAATTGGTAGTCGCATCCGGCGTTGGTTTCTTTAAGTAACTGGCTGATACAGTGGTCCGGGGACAGCTTTTGGAGTTGGTTCTCAGATGGTCATGTCTCGGATTCTCATGCAGTTTCCCGTGATGCCATACTGCTCGTCTTGTGTCACGAGTAGTGTGTTGGTTTCGAAATAAATTCGTTTATTATCTTTGACGGTTGACCTGACTAAAATGTGATTATATTCCTTCGACGTCGTTGGTAAATGGGAGTGCTTCTTCCTGTGAGAGGATTTGTTGATTTGACACCTAAATAGGTGTCACACAAAAACGATCTCAAATATGTGATGATCACGCTGATGGTCACCCATAGAGAGCAAAAGGTATAATTGTGATCGTTAACAATCAACTATCACCTTAGCGGATTCCACCCCTGAGTAATAATTACAAAAAATAAAAGGAAAAAGTAGTAAAATCAATTAGATATCTACGATTTTTTGTAACAAAAAATTGTTAGATGGTGTCAACGTACGTGAGTTTTGACGTTTTTATTGTCGATAACACAAGGAAAACTGAAGTCTGGTATCACTGTTTCTATCGGGGCTAAGAGTTTAGCCACTAAATTCACCTGGGCTTAGCTAAGCCCACATGGGATTAGTTGATGTATTTAACATGTAAATTTCCCAATAATACCAAATGGGCTTGCAAAAAACGCACCTAATGTTATTCCTATATGAGATGCTTCGGCATATTTGAATCTCAGCTCCATAGCGATCTTCAATAGTGAGCCAGGGTGTTGGAAAAGAGATAGTGGCGGATGAACCCTTAATGGGCCAACGGTAGCGTTCATATCCCCCAAGTGGGTTACTGACTCCGGATGATCCGGCCTCTCATCTTAGGGGTATAAAAGGAAACTGATCCTCCAGGTTTTGGATTGTGCTTCGGGGTAACTTCCCTACTATGTAAAAACAACTTAGTTTCGAAACAACTACAAGCCTCGGAAAATGATGGATTCACTGTTGACGACTTTGCAAAAAGAAAAAAAAGAATAAAGACTTTCAAATCTGCACGTGGAATGCTCGGACTATGAACAGGCCCTAGACTGCTATAAAGCAGATATCATCTCCATCCAGGAAGTGCGGTTGGATAGGCCGGACAAAAGAAGGATGAAAAACTGTGACAATCGCAGTAAACCGTTAGAATCTTTCCAGATTGCGTATCCCTCAACCACCTAAAAGCCATCAGAAATGCCGCAACTGATGTGCTGGGTGTCAAACGACCACGTAAGAGAAAGAGCACGAGAAGCGCGCGGTCGAGGAATTAGAGAAGTTCTAATCCAATTTTCGGAAGTTTTACCAAAAGGTAAAAAGAACGTGTCGTGAGATGAACAAGGAAACCTTGTAGTTAAGTCACAGTTGGTGCTGAGGACATGAAAAAAGCACTTCTGCAGACGTTTAAACGACGACGCCGATCCGAATTCCGCTATTATAATTCAAACTAGACCGGACCTGAAGTGAGGATAGCAATATCCAAACCCAAGTCCAACAAGGCTGCTGGATCAGACGGCTTACCAGCCGAGCTATTTAAGGCAGCGTGAGATGATTTGGTGGAGAGCATACACCAACTCATGTCCAAGATTTGGTCGGAGGAAAGAATACCTGATGAATGACACCTAAGGCATCAGTCTCCTTAACAGATCCTGTCGGCCGTACTGTGAGAGTGCCTGAAACCATTTCTCAATGAGTTGATTAGCCCCTATTAGTGCGGTTTTAGGCCCGGTAAGTCCACAACCAAATATTCACACTACGGCAGATCCTGGCGAATACCTAAGAAGTCCAAATAAATACTTATCATCTTTTTATCGATTTTAAGGCCGCATATGACACCATTTGTAGAGACAAGCTATATATTACTATGTAAATTTTCGTCATCATCGCTGTTTCTTTGGTCTAAGAAGGCAATTGACTAACAAGGCCTTTTCAAGAAACAGTGAGGAGACTCTATATAAGACCCTCATTCATTTCGCTGGAACACTGTTGGTGGAAGAAGTGATAAAACAGTGAAAGATTATTGACTCCTATTCTATTTTTCTGTCTCCTGCTAGTTATAACGCGCGATTTTGAATTCTATCTAGCAGGTCCATGGAAGTTTTGGGTGCACAGGACTCTATATGTATATATATGTTGTTCGAGAGATTACGAACCAGACCACTGTTGGGTCCCTTTTCGTCTCTCTTTCACGATCCATCTTAGCTGGAGAGTCTTTTTGGATTTCTTCACAGTTCCTCTCTGGCTTTGATTTCTCATGTCAGCGCTAGCATCTGTTTAACAGAAATCTGGTTCATCTTCTGAGTTTGTATCCAGTGGCTCCCCAGGACCTCCCTTCTTCTGCTAGCTAACGCCGGACACAATATATGTATGTGCTGCCGTCCCGATTTCCTCCAAGCATAGTTCACAGGTGTGGTCCTCCAGAAAACCTATCTTCTTTAGGTGATACCCGAACAGTGTTCTTCGCCCTAAGCTTAGAACCTCTCTGTAAGTGGTGCCAATCGGCATTTTAATAGCCATTTTCCGCTGTCTGCAACCTTCCACGGTTGACCACCTTCTCTGGTGTTCCGCCGCGGCCTAGTTGCTAATCAGCGAATGGTTCCGGACCAAAGAGCTCCGAGGTTGACCCTTGCTTTGCCAGAGAGTCCGCCTTTTCGTTCCCCTTAGTCTCTATGTGCCCTCTCACCCAGAGCAGCGTCATCTCATTGCGAGATGAGCACTCATTGAGCTTATGAGCACATTCCAGTGCTGTGATTGATATCTGTTTGGTCCATGCGTCTAATCATTGATTGATTGCACCGGACCAGATATGAGCAATATGCTCGAGATTGGGGCGGATGTATGTCTTACATTTTGCAGCCAGTTCAGAGGGGGTAGAGTACATCTTGGATCGTTTGAGGAAACCCAGCCATTTCGTAGCATGTATGGCGTCTTTGAAAATGTCGTCGTTCCATCTAATTAGTACCATATTTTGGAAATTCATATCTTCTTCATCAGATCTGAATTTCAGTGCATTTGTAGGTACACACCATTCGATTATCTTTAAAAGAGCCAAAATTAACTGTGAGCTCTTGGTCTAAATTAACTTGAAACGAAAAGTATTACACTATATTTCATTTAGTAAACAAGTAATTTCCGTGTCTGAGATTGTAGTAACTGGGTTGTCAAAACAAATTAAGAGAAATATATGAAAAACTGGAGTCCTGAATACATGTGAACCAAAATATATATATGTGCAAACTGCAAGGATCACCCACAACAAAAACCGCTCCTGACTATTAGGACAATCCCTTCAGCAAATCGCTTCCGTATTGTCCGAGGTAGGTACGGCTATTTTGATTCGTCTTTCGAATAAATTTTGATTGAAATAACATGTATGTTTCGCATCAATTTGTTTGTGACCAATCTATGTTGCTCAAAATTTAATTTTTAATTTTTAAGGCCTAAAAACCGTAAAATCGATTCAGCTATTGATAATGATTACAAATCTATGTACGATTTCTTCTGTATGTTACAAATTATGCATTTAAAAAAAAAAAAAAGAATTTGTTCACTCTTACCTATTCACCAACAATATGTTCCACTTTTTCTATGGACACCTCTTAAAAACTATTTGTAGAAATTGTTCGTCTTAAAAATAGTCGTTATATAAAACTGAACACTTTAAATTGAGTTGAGAGAAACTTGTTCAGAAATTAGCTATGGAAAATTCTGCCTTGCAGTTTACATTTACATATATGTACATATGTATGTGCATAGTAATTTATTAATATTATTTTTTTTTTTCAGATTTCTTTGAAGGATCTAAGCGACACGGCTTCAGTACACAAGTAGATTACAATGGTATTAAGTAATGGTAACAAATTTCAAGCGTTGTTATGGAAAAACTGTATTATACAACGGAGTGACGTGTGCGGATTACTAAAAACAAATTGTTTGTCAATTATAACGTTATTAATGTTAATACTAATACGAATGTATCTACCTACCCAATCCTTGCCTGACAAAATCTATAATGATGCTTTATCAATAGATAATCTTGAACTTTTTAAGTAAGATTTAATTGAACATTTGTGTGGTCAGTCTTTACAACATCATAAATCAAAATTTTGTGTATGTAAAATTACATTTTGGGGTAAAAAAAATTATTTACAAAGCTATGAACATTACAGGTTTTTGCATTTTTGACGTAAATATCATACTAAAATAAATTGACCATGATTTATGCTGTACACGTGCATATGTATATTTTTTCAAATTTATGATGTTGTAAAGCACAGACATATTTTTGATATAAATTTTAACATTTCTTTTTAGTCAAAGCCTATGGCACCTAATCTGCAGGAGTTTCCATTGCACCAATCAATCAGTTCATTTTAATTTTAATTTATTAACTACTAACAAAAAGTCCGGCGTGCGTTGCAATGCTCTACGGCACTATTTATGTACATATTTATTTTCTTGTTAGTTGCGTCAACGGATGTATAAACTTCTGAAGATAACAGTAACCCGGGCTACAGGCATGCACGATTCGCAAACCTGAATACTCGATGCCAGGAATATGCCTAAGTACTAACCCATACCATACACACTTCTACCACTCTCCCCACGGGAATACCGTTAGGTATTACTTCGTGGGACTGGTTAGCACTTTATGCTCTGTTTTTTCCCTGTTTGACGTTCCTTGTTCCGAGGGAGCTGCTGTTTGGGTTTGGTAGCTCCCTGACACTTACCAGCAGCCGAAGTTCCTTCAACATGTGGTTCAGAATGTTTTTGGGAATTGGTATTTCTCCAATTCTTTCCTCAAGACCTTTGCGTTTTATGCAAAAATGTGGGCACTGAAAAAAAAAGTGCTCTGCATTCTCTCTGGCCTCTCCGCAGTTTGAACAAATAACCCAAACCTCTTTCGATAAGCTCGTAAGCAGACATGTCCGGTTAGGAATTGGGTGAGATAAAAATGCATTTCTCAGTGGTGCCGGTTCATCCATTTTTGTATATCCGGTATAAGTCGATGGGTCCATCTTCCCTTTGTTGACTTTGTTCCATCTCTCCTGCCATGTTCTTATGCTTCGCTGTCTTTTTTCCAGCTTAATATCTTTGACTGAAGCAAGGGGTTCCTAAATTTTGGCGTCGTAGGTCCTCTGTACCTCGATAGCCAAGATATCCTCTGGTAGCATTCCCGCAATAACACATATAGCGTTATCTGATACCGTCCGAAAAGCGCAGCACTCTAAAGTCGGTTGACGAAATTTATCTTCTTGAGTGGGACTTAATTTTCATTGTCTTTGCCCATATTATTGACTGCGCCACTCTTAACAAAACTAGTTTCCTTTTTCTGGGTCCTCCAATATTTATCATTATTCTGAATAAGGCAGCACACATCCGACCAGCTTTGTCACACGATTCAAGATGTTCCTTATAAGTAAGCCTTGCGTCAATCATTACACCTAGGTATATCTTGATCGCCTACCCTGAAGGTAAAGTGTGGCCTGGCTCAAGTGTGGCATGGTTTACCTGATTTGGGTATAAATACTATCCGCAATTTCCTCCATACCACCATACGTACGTAGCCTAAGCTTAGAAAATTTATAAAAATTTCCCTGATCCTGTTTATAATCTTCGCTAGAGCCTTCTGCAGCATAACTGGCAGAATGCCTCCTCTGGTGGTGTGCCACTTTCTGGGAAATGCGCTTCGACTAATGTTTCTGAAATTGCTTCACTACTTTCTGCCCACGATCCGTCAGACTTTCTACTGAAGCTGGGAACTGCCGTCTCTGTTCATCAGCTGCCTCATCTTGTTGGAACTTCCATTGATTCGTACGGGAGAAAAGCAGATACCAGATACATAAGTTTTTTTACCTCAACTTCGCAGGAAACTGCAACCAGGTCTCCATCATTGATGGAGACCTTTCAAAAGAAATGCCCTTTGTTGTTTTTTAGTAAAATGCATGCCCTGATTTTACCTTCGTCGGCCGTGAAGAACAACGTGTAATTTTTGGTATTGAGCCCCTGGATATGGTTGTTATTGTTAATCCAGGGCTCTTGTATCAGTACGACTGAAAAGTCATACTTGATTACGTGATTGATCAAGCACGCCGTCGCGGTCTTACTGTGATGCAGGTTTATTTGCATCGTTTCCATCATCATGGGGTTCTACTTCCTCTGCTCCCTTGGTCATGACCTTTAACATGACCTTCCCCATGCTTCCCTTTGCTTCTCTTTTCAAGGAATGGAAGCGATTCCCTTTTTTTTTGTATTTGTTAATGTTTTTTTTTTGAGTCACTTTCCATTTTTTGTTCTCACGAGAATGCAGGATCCACCTTGGGTTACCGGCAAGGTAAAGCAATGCAAGAGCGCCCACAGGAGCGTTAGGACTGGCTTAACCCCCAGTCTTTCATCCCACGAAACGGTTCTTATGCTCATACCACAAGAGAGTTGGGTATCTGTTGTTCACGATTGAGACATGAGTGAAAATCTTAGCTGACAATAATCCAGCGAACTATGATCAGTCATTGAGATCCGAGACTAACCTACCTAGAAGTATATTAAATTTGATCACATTTGATTAAGTTTGTAACATAGAGAAATAATCGAGATATTATATGTACCCATCTTAGCCGGAGAGTCTTTATGGATTTCTCCACAGTTCCTCTCAGGCTTTGATTCCTCGTATCAGAAATCTGGTTCATCCTCTGGGTTTCTACTCAGTGGTTCTCAGAGCCTCCCTTCTGCCAGCTAACGCCGGACATTGACATTGCAGCGAATGGTTCCGGAACAAAGAGCTCCGAAGTTGAGCCTTGCTTTGCCAGAGAGTCCACCTTTTCGTTCCCCTCCCATATGTGCCTTTTCACGCAGAGTAGTCATCTCTTTTCGAAATGAGCACTAATTGAGCTTACGAGCACATTTCAATGCCAGTTATGTATTAATATCTGTTCCATGCTTCTAATCACCGATTGATTGTCCAGTGCTATGGTAACGTTTCTACCCTCAACCTGACCCTCTTTCAGGTGATCCAACGCAAGCAACAGAGCAATCATCTTGGCTTTCTTCTGAGAAGATACCTCCCCCGTCATGCCATCCATCATGGACCCATCCGTAAAGATGATTATATCACCAATCTCCTTTTTCGGAAGTGTTCTTTGTACCATCCATTGGCATATTCAATTCCCTAATCTCGTTTTTCACGACATCCAGGATTTTCCTATGATCATATATAGTACCGGTGCAACCGAAGTGTCGTCGAAGCGGCTGCTTTCTTAATATATAAGTCCAGCGGCAGAATATCTAGGATCACTTCCATTGCGCATGCTGGTGTCGTTCGTATTGCACCCGCGATCCCTAAACATGCCAGACGTTCTATTACTTCTTTACTAATTCGTCTGTATCTAATTACTTCTTTACAGTTTTCTGGTTGGTTTTCTGCCACCATACAACTGACGCTTATGTGATAATCGGTCTATCATCGTGTACATCCAGTATGCTGACCTCGGCGAGATGCCCCATCTTAGTCCACATACCCGTTTGCACTGACAAAGCACCCTTTTCGCCTTTCTAATCTTCTCTTCCACATGCAAGTTCCAAGTTAGTCCAGCATCTAGGTATACCAAGACACACCCAGATACTTAACCTTTCTGGTCACCTGCAGCTCCGATCCGAAAAGTGTCAAGGGCTGAAATTCCAGATCTCTCTTCTTCCTTGTGAAGAGAGCCCTTGTTCCTGACACCACCGCTCCACCACTCTGGAATCTCTTTAACTTTAATCTCTCTAGTACTAAATGTCCAGTATTGGCAGTATTGGATCGCCATGTAATGAGTGCGAAGTTCGTAAAAGGCCATATTGGCGGGATTATTATGAAGGCTATCCTAAGCCAATGATAGATTTGGCTAAAGAGCCGAAATGAAAGAAAAAAATTGATTTAGACTTCTTCCGAAGCTTGATCAAATTTGACTTTGCTTTATTCCAATATTTTTACCTTGTTTATACAAATTTTCTTACATGCTAACTTATGCCTAACTTACAATGTTGTCAGAGTTTATAGCAGAGTCGAGGTAGACAAAGTCCCTTACTACTTCAAAGTTATAGCTGTCGATTATGACGTTCTGTCCAATTTGTCGATATTGTTGACAGTATGTATGTATGTACTTGGTTTTGCCCTCATTCATCGCTAGACCCATTTTGGGTCCGTTTGAATACTAGCGAACTCACGCCAGTGACAGCCCACTGTGTTCTGCCAATAATGTCAATATCGTCGGCATACGCTAGTACTTGCACAGATTTTTGAAAGGTTGTGCCTCCGGTGAGTTTCACACCATCCTTTCAGGCATAATGTTGAAAAAATCACATACATTGCGTCTCCTTGTTTAAATCCTTTTTTGACATCAAAGGTCTCTGTGGGATCGTTACCGAACTTCATGGAGCAGCGATAAATCTCCATCGTCATTCTGCACAATCCGACGAGTTTGGCAGGGATGCCAAAACTAGACATGGCTCTGTATATCCCGTTTCTAGATGCTGTCATATGCGGCCCTAAAATCGATTAAAAGATGGTGGGTATCGATTTGGACTTCTTGAGTTTTCTCGAGAATCTGCCAAAGTGTGAAGATTTGATCGATAGTGGACTTTTTTGCTGTGAAGCTTTTAAAAAAAGAGAGAAAACGACCACCCGACTGTGGAGAAAAAGCTATAGTGAGACGTAAACTTTAGCTTTTTGTGCTATCATTGGACAAAACGGAAAGTCGGGAAAAGATATACAATATTCGGTTGCGAGGTCGCAAAAGAACTACAGTTGCGACGGCGGAAATCTACAACGCCGACTGTACGGGGAACGAAACCAGTCGATTGGGTTCCTAAGTCGGATGAACGCGTTGCTAAGCAGACTGAGCGCGTCGTAAGCCAGTTGTACAGACTTCTGAGCCGAAAGCAGTACAGACTTTTGAACCAGTCAGTCAGCCTTCTAAGACGATTAAACGTACGCCGAAATCGTCCACTAAAAAGACTGAAGGAAAAATAACCTCGGATAGGCCAACGAACCCCAGTTCTCTGGCTGCAGTCAAAGTAACCAAACGAAACGACGGGCCACCCACTGATCCGTTAAACGAAATTCTGAACTGCATTTACGCTAAGTTCAAGGAGCAAAGTGAAACGAACAAACGAATTCTCGAACGTCTCAGTAACGTCGAAAGCTTTTGTATGGCTAACCTTATATTTAAATCTAAGTAGATATGGATTCTTTGTTTAAAATTGTAACATGGAATGCAAACGGACTCTTACAAAAATCTAACGAATTACAAATTTTTTTTAATCGACATATGTTTGATCTGCAAAACCAATCTAACAAGAGAATCTTAAATAAAGATAAGAGGCTACGCTACGATAGAGCATCCTTATTCATTAAAACTAACATCGAACACTCGGTCGATATAAACATAGAGTTGGAAAAACTTAAGGTAAGGGCTTAAAATAAACACCTGAGCTACAATATCAAATCTGTTTACTGCCCGCCGAGATGCTCGCTAGAAAAAGACGACTATTTTCGTGTGTTCAATGCCCTTGGTTCAAATTTCCTTATTTGGGGAGATTTCAATGCAAAGCACACCTTCTGGGGTTTGAAATGTACATCGTCTCTTTAGAAAAATTCTCTACGAAGTGGAAAATGAATTCGGTTGTTGTTTATATTCGACAGGAAAGCCGACCTATTGTCCAACCGACTCACAAAAAATTCCTGATCTTATAGATTTTGTTTTGTTACAAAGGCATTTTCGATAAGTTTATTACAGTCGAAGAATGTTTTGATCTCTCTTCTGACCACTCTTCGGTAATTGTATTACTTGGTGAAGCGTTGATCAAGAAAGAAGGACCTCCACGACTTACTAGCAATAGAACAAACTGGGAGGGCTTTAGAGATGATTGCGAAACAAATATCGCATTAAATGTATCACTTAAAATACATTGTGAATCGGAGAACGAAGTTTATCGTTTCGTGGAAGCAATACAAAGAGCGACATTGAGAAGATCAGCCGAAACGAAAAGTATACCAGAGAAATCGTTGAACTGGTGAGGGAAACTGGTGAGGAAATGGCAAACCACTCGTGCATCGCAGCATAAGGCAATCGTCTTATACATAATATTCGGGAATTTAAAAGCAATAAGACAGCAACCTAAGCCTTGAAAATCTATCTGCTGAAACAGTATCAAGTTATTTGCTTTGGAAAGCGCTAAAAGGCATGCGGAAACGTCAAATGCAAGCGCCATCAATTCGAAAAAACGATAGAAACTGGGCCAAGAGGAACAAAGAAAAGGCAGAACTTTTTGCTTTGCACTTAACCCTGCACCCGTCCTTAGGGTACATTTGTACCCCATTATTAAATAGTAAATTTTTTTATAAATAAAGAAATGCATTCAATTAATTTGCATTTAAATTCGTACTTTTCCCATGTTAAAGGGCTGGGGTAGAATTATACCCCAAAGACGGTCCACGTATATTTTTATATTTTTACCATGGACGGGTGCAGGGTTAAAAAAAACATTTAAGCCGTTTGATGCGCCTTTAATAATGCCCGAGTCACGACGGTCAAGGAATAAGGCTCCTATTAAACTGCTCTATCTGATCAATGCTTCGTTCAGATTGCTCTACCCTCCGAAACAATGGAAAGTAGTGGAGGTTATAATGGTCCCGAAACCAGGCAAACCTTTGGATGAGAAGAATTCATATCGGCGTATTTCCCTACTGCCGGTTATTTCAAAAATATTCGAAAACTACTTTCTAAACGACTACAAACCGTAATCTCATTCCTGACGCATCAGTTTGGATTTAGAACCAAACGTTCTATAATCGATCAAGTACGCAAAATAACTGACGTGATTGAGGATTGAGAAAGCTCTCGATGAAAAAAAGATTTGTTGTGGTGTATTTCTTGACGTCTCACGAGTTTTCGAAAAGGGTTGGGACGATGGCTGGGAGTATAAATTACAACGACTACTGCCAAGGAAACTCTTTCTAATCTTACGATTGTACCTCACCGAGAGAGTCTTTCGTATTAAGCAAGGAAATGATTACTCTGACTTGAAGGAGATTGCGGCCGGATTCCCACAAGGAAGTGTCCTTGGCCCGCTACTATATGTACTCTACATGCGTGATATTCCGCAGAAAAGAAACTGCGTCGTCGGCACGATACGGCGATATTGACAACGGGCGATACAATTGAAGCTGCTGTTTGATAAAGTCCACGCTTGGACGAATTCTTGGCGTATTATGCTGAACGAAAGCAAATCTACTCACGTCAACTTTACCTACAAAAATGTGGATAGATTGTCTGTATATCTAAACACGGAATGACTCTTGATGTTAAGCTTAAATGGAAATCGCAAGTAAAAAAGAAACGCGACTAGCTCGAAAACAAATACCGACAAATGTACTGGCTACTCGGAAAACATTCAAAGTTGAGAGTACATAACAAACTGCTTATCTAGAAGCAAGTGCTGAGTGCCAGTGTGGACGTATGGTCTACAACTACTTACGCGGTTGTACTAGGAAAAGCAATAGAAACATTCTACAAACTTTTGAAAATAAAGTTCTTAGAACTTAGAAGATATTCATCGGGATCTGGAAATTCCCAGCGTCGTCAAAGAGCATAGTAGTCTTTGGTATTACCTTATCTTATTCCTTTGTATCAGCCCTAATAAGGTGGTCGTGAGGTACTATCTTTTTGGATAAAGATATCATGAGAACCTATGTACATATGTACATACATGTTAGTTGCAAAGTTATGGTAGTTTATCACATGTATATTTTCAGACCTGATTTCAAAATGAATTGTAATACATATGTGATATAAAATTATATTTAGTATTGCAATTTTTTGTAAACCCAAGAAATGTTATAGTTTTATTACTTTCATTTCATTAGGAACACGCCGCCGTTTGATCCCGATTCTGAGAAAACTTTACAACTTCATTTAGCCTACTCACCAGATACGAGCACAGTTTTCCAAGAAATTGTGAAAGCAGCAGCTACCAGTTTAAGTCTCGAATACAGTGGATATGCCAATTCTAAAGCTCTGGAGAGTGCCTTGAAAAGGGAGAACTACCTTACTGGAGTTGAATTCGACGATTCATTGGCAAGCATAACAAAATATCCCGATAAATTGAGCTATAAGCTTCGATTTCCGAATAGACTGCGGAAGCTCGATAGTGATTGGAAAACGTATCAGTTTGAGGCAGAAAGTGATATAGGCTATTTGAGGGAGGGTTTCCTCCCAGTGCAGAATGCGATCTCGACAGCGTTTATCATGCAAGCTTCAAAAGACAATGCTCCTAATCTGCCTAAAATAGTTATGCAAAGATATCCTGCGGCAGGGTATACTGCTGTAATAATGTTGGGAATCTTGCATGCATTTGTTGGACCAATTTTAATACTTTGTTTCGTGACTATGTCCCAGTTTGTGGTGAAGGTAGTGGTACAGTATTAACCAGTCTAAGCATTATTATTTTAGAATCATCTTTGTTACAGGTTATAATGGAAGAGAAAGAGAAACAACTTAAGGAGGTCATGAAGATTTTTGGTCTCCAGAGTTGGGTCCAATGGTTGGCATGGTTCGTGAGCGGTTTAATAATGATGGGTATTTCTATAATTTTTGTAATGGCAATTCTAATGGTAACTGAGTGACTGCCATCATTACTGTTTGTGATTTAACTATTTAGTCTTACAGATTGAATGGAAAGAAGGCTTCGCTTACATATCGTACGCTTCCATTTCGGTAATTGTATGCTTCTTCCTGGCATATGCAATGGCTAATATATCAATGCTATTCTTGGGAACAACGTTCTTTTCTAAATCTACTGCAGCTGTTGTTGTAATGGTTATTATCCTCATAATCACACTGGTGCCATATATTTTTGTGGTGTATACGGAACATATGTGTTTGGGTTGGAAACTTTTACTCTGTCTGCTACCTAATGTTGCATTCGGTGTTGGAATGCATAAGATTTTCTCTAAGGAGCTTACGGAAGAAGGCTTACATTGGAGCAACATCTTCAAGCGGCCAAGCGCTGGCGATTCTCTATCCCTGGGTCTTATTATTCTTATGATGTTGTTGTCATGTGTTTTATACATGGGCCTCTGTTTGTATGTGGAGCAAATCTTTCCGAGTGAGTTTGGAGTGCCCCAGAAATGGAATTTCCCGTTCAAAAAGAGTTTCTGGGTTGGTAAGCACGAGTATGAGGACGTGCGTCCTAAGATAAAGAGGGACAATCCGGATGCATTTGAAGAAGAACCTTTAAACGCAAAAATTGGAGTCCAAGTAATAAATTTGTCCAAGAAATATGGTGATGCTGATCATTTAGCTGTTGACAATGTATCACTAAATATGTATGAGCGCGAAATAACCGTATTGTTGGGACACAATGGTGCGGGAAAAACAACAATGATATCAATGCTGATTGGGATGATTACAACGACGTCAGGCACAGCCATTATTAATGGGTACGACATAAGAAAAGATTTGGCAGCCGCTCGTACGTCGTTGAGTATCTGCCCACAGCATAATATTCTATTTGATGATCTAACGGTGAAACAGCATTTAATATTTTACGGGCGTTTGAAAGGACTTAGAGGGATTGCATTGCAAACAGAGATGAAGAAGTATATCCGCAATACTAATATGTCGGATAAAACGAATGTAAAGTCATCGAAGTTATCCGGGGGTATGAAGAGAAAATTGTCAGTTGCTGCTGCTTTTTGTGGTGGCACTAAAATTGTCCTGTTAGACGAACCAAGTTCTGGCTTGGATCCAGCGGCACGAAGGCAGTTGTGGGACCTAATAATATCGGAGAAAGAGGGACGTACGATTTTGTTGACAACACATTTCATGGATGAGGCGGAAGTACTTGGCGATCGTATTGCTATTTTGTCAGGTGGACAATTGCAGTGCAGTGGAACGCCATTCTTTTTAAAAAAGAAATTTGGAAGCGGATACAATTTGGTGAGTAAGCGAATTCGTTTTTTATTCACACTTGAAATTTTAATCAAACATAAAAAAAGGACCACTAAGTCTGTCAGTCTGTGTGTTCGTCTGAAAGTATATAGGCTCAAATGCAACCTGAACGGCTGGAAGGTGGGCTTACAATTTGAGGCGAAATCGAAATTTTAGAGATGGTAGAGCAGTTTCAGGGAAATGAACTCGCCAGACATGGAACTACTGTACCTATTTTACCAGGTAAATCTACTTTAGGCATTCCAATTGCTACATCCAAACTTAAATCAAAGCTGGATGCTTTCAAGAAATCAAATTTTCTCTGCACCTGCACTGGTCTGTCTCACAAAAGAAAATTTCACTTGGGAGCTTCTTTAATGATCTTGGTGATCTTTATAATAGCGACATTAGGTGTCTACATCGCTTGCTTTTAAGCTCAAATTGGTTTCGCAAGTAGGTATGGATGATTATATGATCCAGGTATCATCATATCTAAAGGATCTATTACAGGTTTAAGAGGGGTGGTGATACCTGGCAGCCACTCCAACCTAACCTAACCTAAGGTCGTAAGAACTGTTAAAATAGTTTAGTTCAAGATGTAAATGACTTTTTTTGATTGCAACAAGATCATGAAGATTTTATTTTGTAACCGATTTTCGCCTTTTCTTGTATGTTTCACTTGATTTCGAATATCTTCTTCAAATTTGTCGATCAGCAAAGCGTCCATCATTGCACCTAAATCGTAATTATCTTAATGCTAGACATCCGGCTTAGGTGAACTCAACCGCTAATAGCTGGCAACATGTTTCTTCAATTGTAAAACGAAAGCATTCAACCAAAATGGTTTTCCGAAATCCGGAATATATTGTTAATGTATGGTCTTACTTGGTTACAGTACTGAAATAGGTGCTGCGGATTGACGACGGTGTGGCATGTAGCGCATGTAGGTGGAGGTGAGCGGCTGAAGTGTGGCCCAGCTGGCCTTAGGAATGTTTGTGGAATATACATATAGGGTGCGATTTTGTGGGGTTGGTTCTTTTATAGTTGTGTTTATATAGGCTCCAATTCGTTAGTTCATCTGTAAAGACTCTTTTTTTTTATATGTCTGTCTGATTAGGTCATTCTTGGTGTAAACATTGTATAGGTACACTGGAGCTTTGCTTGCAAATCCGTCAGCTCGTTGCCTCGAATGCTAACGTGACCAGGAGTCCACATCAGTTTTGTCGATTTGGGGAATCTCGTCAATAGAATTCGAATGTAACTGATAAGACCTTTCTTGTTATTTGTGTTTGGGTGGAACAGATCACATGTTTTCTTCTCGATTTTGTTGTTACCTGAAGAGCTATTAAGATGGTAAGGGCTTCTGCAGTGAAGAAGGATGTGAATTGTGGGAGAATTCCAAGTCTTAGCGTAGTACTGTCCTCGTATGTTACTGCAAATGATGTATTGTCCATACTTTTAGATCCGTCCGTAAATATAAATTTCCAATCTTTGGCTTTGAGATCAGTTAAATACTCAAGAATAGCTTGCGGTATATCTCGTTATTCGTTACTCGTGGGATGATAAAATCTCGCTTTGGAGGCTTAATCTCATCATTGGATTTGAGGATGTTAAAGATGGCAGAAGGAATTCTATTTACCCGTTGGCGTAGCAGCTTATGCTTCACTTCCTTGCCGATTATTGAGTTACTTGAAAAGGTGAGTTTCAAGTAAAGTTTTGAAATTACTGCACCTCTTCGTTCTTCGATATTAGGGAGACCAACTTCAGCCAATATATTTTTTATGGCAGTTGCCAAATGCCCCAACCCTGCATCTAGCTGCCTGATGGTAAGTTGGTTTTATAATTTGAACTGTTGATGTTGATGTTGGAGACTTGCCATAAATGTATGTAGATAACATAATCAATTTTACTTAAAATTATCACTCTAGTAACATTACAAAGGGTATTAATATATACACTTAATAATATTAGACTTTGCAGCTAGAGATTTCTTAAGATCTAGACAATTGGGGTAGCAAATTGTATTTATGACTAAATAATAGTCCTAGAATTTTTAAGGTTTTAACATTTTCTATTTCTACATTATTGTAGTGTTAATAAGGACTCTACATTTTGGTAACAAAAGTTTGACTCCGGAAGAGCTTGTCCATTCTATAATGTCCTTGAGTGCGTTATGTAGCAGTATTTTTATTTCATCTATGTTTTGACTTTTGCATAGTATGTACATATGTATGTATATATCATCTGTGTAAAGGCAGTGACTTAAGTACTTGTGCTGTGCTAAGATGTCGCTTATGTATATTTTGAAATGTGATAGAAAATAAAATTACGGATAAGGGTGATCCTTGGGGAATCCCGTTATGAAGAGGCTGAGTGGCAGAATAGGAATTATTAGATTTGATACAAAATTTTCTACTTCTAAGAAACGATTTCACATAATAAAAAATTTTCAGGCCGACATACACCGCAATCTTTTAGTTTATTTAAATCGACATGGATTCTTATTATGTCAAACGCTTTATCGAAGTCTGTAGTGTAAGTATTGGGTCATGATTTTTGGAGCTCAGTGCTCAGTAGAGATAAAGTTATCTATGTAAAGTAGGACATCGGTTATCTATGTATGCAGAGTAGGACGTCGATTGGTTTTGAATGCGACTTGGTTGCGACGAAAGTGGTGTTTCGTTTCTGCATACCAGAACGTAATACTTTTTGTAACTATTTTTTGAAGGAGAGTGATTGAGCGGAAACCCTCTAGTGCGTACTTGTCCATTTTGGGTTTAGGAATGGGTATTATAGAAGCTGTTTTTCAACTTTGTAGGATGACGCTTGTGTTGAAAATATTGTTATATAAATTGAGGAGTTTTTTATCATTGGGTGAGATATCCAATCCCTACTGGGGGTTAATCCTTTTAGTTTACCTAGGCATGCTTGAATTTCGGTTACGGAGATTTTTTTTTCGATGAGTTGGGCGTAGGAATTTCTCGCGCGCATGACTGTGACATTATGGATGACCTCATATGAAAGTAAACTTTACACTTTCATATGTAAAGTTTGAGTCGCCTGAGTAGCTAGACCAGCTGTGGGCAATGTAATTACGAATTTGAGTTGGGTCAGAGAGTATTTGAGACGGTGTTTTAATATAGTTTATAGCAAGTGGGGTGGGGTTATCCGTTAAAATTCGAATTCTGTACCAGATTTTTGTAGTGAAGGGATTCGGATTGATGCTGGAGGTGAAATCCTCAAAAGATTTTGATTTTGCGATTTTGAGCTGTCTCCGAAACTTGGCTTTGGATTTTCTGATTATTAAAATATTTTTGCGAAGATCTGCAAATTCTTGATTCTACCAGGGAACTGCGCATTTGTTGTGTTTTGGTGATGTCTGAAGAATAGCTACACACATACATATGTTTGCCGCTGACCTGATTGCTTTTTGGATAAGTGCAGCTTCTTTGTCCGTTAAAAATTTTGATATCTCTTTTTTAAAGATAGTCCAATTTGCTGAATCGATTTTGAATTTGGTAAGGCTAGGATTTTGTTTGGAATATGTTTCTAAGTTTACTGAGATATGGTTATTGGGAAAGTGTCGCTATTGTGTAGGTAATGGCAAATGTACCAGTGTATTTTGGGTAGAAGCCTAGGGAAGAGCAGGTGATATCAACGTGGGGTAAGGGCGTTATGAATGGAGAAGTGGTTTGGTGAGCCGTCATTTAAGATAGGAAGATTAGAATTCATAGTAAAATTTTTGATAATCTTTCCTCTTTTATTTGCAGTGGAGAATCCCCAAAGGGTGTTCCATGAATCCACATCCCCTGCTAAAATAACTGGCCGGCTAGATTGATTCAACATCAAGTTCGTTCTCCTAAAAGGATTATTGTGGTGGAATATAGAACGAAATAATACAGATTTTTGACGGTAGTAAAATTTCTATGGCGGAGAGCAAGCTATATTGGAGTTGATATGGATTTCTCTGTGTAGAATATTTTTTTTTTTACTAGTAGACCGACACCTTGCTTTGAAGTCGTATTGGAGGGTTTGAATGTTTTAGGGGACATTGGTGTAGAATCGAATGGGCAATGTGTTTCTTGTAGGCATATTACATCAGGGTCTTGATCTTTTAGCAGTAAGTTAAACTCATCGTAGTTACTTACGTAGGCTTAGAGGTAACATTGGAGAACCTTAAGCAGAGCTTTATTATGAGATTGAGATGACTTCTGCAGATTACGTTGAGGTACATAATGTGTGAAGCCCTTTTGGAGTGATTTATTGAGGTGAACGTTTCGATCCCGAATCCAAAACTTAAATCAAATAAGCTCGATGATGTGCAAGGTTGATCGAGCTGATGAGCGCCAGGGGCGTTTTTGTAGGGGTTAGTTTTATTTCTATGAGTTGTGTTCATCTATTCGTTCGGGTTCTTTAATAAAAAATCCGTTTTGTTTTATTTGTTCCTAGGTTAGAAAGACGTTAGGCTGGTGGGGCAGCGGTAAGATGAGTATTATTAGTTTGGTGTGAATGTTTTGAGATGCTGGGTGGGGATTGGTATATATATTAATGATTTAATTATGTAATTAAATCAGAATAAATAAAAAATATCAATATTTAATTTTAGATTTGTATAAAGAAAAAAAACTGTGATACAACTGAAGTTACAAAGCTTCTCAATAAATATATACCGGGTATTCAACCAACAACTGATATAGGTACTGAACTGTCCTACCGATTGCCTGACTCATACACTCCTAAGTTTAAGATGATGTTCCAAGATTTGGAATCAAATTCTAATAGATTGAACCTAGAGGGCTACGGGGTCTCGGTAGCATCCATCGAAGACGTATTTATGAAAGTCGGCGGTTTTCAAGGAAAACAAGATTCAATAAATTGTATGTGCAAGAAAACCTTTTCTGCTTTTTCGTTTCTGATGTTTGGTTCTTTATCTTTCAGTGAAAAACGTTTTTGCAGATAACCAAGACCGGCTCAAAGGCAACGCCTTGTTGTGTCATCACTGGCGTGCAATGATCCTGAAAAAGTATCTTTACAGGATTCGTCATAAGTTGTTGTTCGCCTCTCAGATTCTTTTACCAATTCTTTTTGGTAGTATGTTATGGTCTTTATTAAATACGGGGAATTTTGATAGAGAGTCGAAGCCATTGCTACTGGATCTGCTACAGTATCCGAAAACGGTGACGGTTTTGGAGACCACACTGAATGTGAAAGATGAATCTTTGGAGGCGAAAATAAGCAATAATTTTAAGAAAATTATAAAATCCCTTGGAGCAGATCATGAGCTTCTTGAAACTAACAATCAAAATTTTATTGATTACATGCTGCGGCTTGGAAAGACCACCCAACCTCAACAATTTATCGATGCCTTATACATTGCTTCTGCAACAG
This sequence comes from Xylota sylvarum, assembly GCA_905220385.1. Classification (NCBI taxonomy): domain Eukaryota; kingdom Metazoa; phylum Arthropoda; class Insecta; order Diptera; family Syrphidae; genus Xylota; species Xylota sylvarum. The sequence goes on along the minus strand of LR999957.1, from coordinate 147,778,963 downwards.
TGGATGAGGGGAAGATCACCGCGTGGCAGAATAATGCACATTTGCACTCAGCACCTATTACACTGAGTTTGATACATAATGCTATGGCTAAGTAAGGGAATAGAAAGTAATCTTGTACACTAATCGATATTGTTCCTAATTTTTTATGCAGGTCTGTTATTGGACCTAGTGCGAGTATTGATGTAACAAACCATCCAGCACCACCTTTACCGATCCAACTAACAGAAGAAAGTCAGAAAGAGTCTGAAGAGTCTGAAGAGCCTGAAGACTCTCCTTATGAATACGTCGCTGGGGTGGTATTCCTTTGCACTATTTCTGTCAGTCCCCTGTACAGTTTGTTCCTTATTAAGGAGCGTCAAAGTAGGGCCAAGTTATTGCAGTTGGTTGGTGGTATTAGTGCTACAACCTTCTGGGCGTCGCACTTTGTGTACGATTTTTTTACCTATGCATTTACTATACTAATTCTGTTAATAGTAATCGCTCTTAATAATGTAGAAGGATATGCAACGTTTGAAGAATTAGGTAAGTTGATGGGTTTTTATACCTTTAGTATATACATATGTTTATGATCACTTTCAATAGTGAAATCGATTGAGCCATGACCGCCCGTCCATCCGAATGTCATGTCTTGGGCCTTAAATTTTGAGTTAAGAGGATGAAATTTCATATCTTGGCTTTTAAGAAAGGGGAGCAGTACAATTGTAAAAAATTTTGAAGTCCGCTCACCGCCAAGCTTACTTTTACATAACTTCACTAAATTATATAAAACCGAAAAAAATTTATTAAGACCAAATATTTAGTTATTCGAATTTTAGACAATTCACCCAAACATTATCTTAGGCTACACCAACTTTTTGGGGACGTTTTAATCAAAAAACCAATTTTGATGAAATTTTAGGTGCAAACGTTTAAAGTTATCGTCGTAGTTTAGTACAAAATGCAATATCGTCACGCCCACTTTATAAGTGCTGCATAGGAAGGATGATAGGGTATCAAACGGTCCGTTCCAAACGGATTGTAGCTCTTCTGTAAGTTTTTTTTTTTTTTAGAAAGGAAGCTTGACTGGTAGAGATTTGATATGGAAAATAAGGTGCTCAGGTTTTACTGAGGATGCTCAGGCAATTCATGTTGAGCTAATAGAGTGCACCTATACCTATAGGGCAAGTATTGGTTTCGTGAAAAATTTCGAACTCGAGATTTTAATCAAACTTGACATTACTATGATGGAGAAATCAAAATAAGGGGGTTCGCCAATTCCGTTTGTCTGTCTGGATGTCTGTCTGTCTGTCTATATATTCGACTGACGCCTAAACGGCTGGACGAATTTACTTCAAACTTCATATCTGAGGTCTGTGGGATGATCCCTAGTGGCGAAATTGGAGTTTTCATTCTAGCCTCAAAATTAAGGGTACTTTACTTGGGGCCGATTTTACTAAAAATGGATTTTCTCGAAAACGGCTCTAACGATTTTGATAAGATTTCATATGCGAGTTAGTTTGGGCATATCCCATTAGATGACATACCACGTTTTGCGCGAAAAATGCGTATAATGAAAAATTTTTGAAATTGACTGATGTTCGGCTATTTCTTTAGTGATGGGGCTTAAAATTAATATCTGAGGTTGGTAGGACAAATGCAAAGATATGACGTACCAACATTTTGAACGCCCACTTTTCAGTTTTTTAAAATTTTTACTAGAAATCGACAAAAAATTGTTAAAACCAAATTAATAGGCTTTGAAGTTCTTCTTTAATTCACCTGAACACCATATACGGCTACGCCCACTTTTTGAGGGCATTTCTACAAAGAACGATTTTGTGAAATATCCAAGATACGTAGCATCAGTTCAATGTTATAAATTCCATCGAAAATGCAAAATGCCACCCCCACTTTATTAGGCTTCATGTGTAAGAAAAACAAGACTTGGATTTCAGTTCTTATAAGATTGTAAACTTATTGCAATAAGGTGCAAGTTCGTTCGTATGTACCGGGCCTAAATCCTCCCATGATTTCGTATCCGTGAATGGATGTGAATAATATATTACAGTCATCATGGGCCGGAATCCACATGGGTGGGTTTTTCTTGTGTACACTTTAAAACAAAAATTCAATGTCTGTGTACGCAAATTCAAATTGTAGTTTAACGGTTGACTGTGAATTTTTTTGAGATTTTTTCGTTTCCTAAACTCACGTTTCTGTAACGCAAATTATTTTTCTGTTGTTCTGTTTTTGATTGCCATATAGAAGTTTATGGAACTTATTTATGTCATTTTCCATTGGACAAAAAGAGTACTCGGAGTGTACTCCGTACAGGAAAAAACACTTCCAAATACGCTCCATTTGCTGTTCGGAGTGAACACTTGGGAGTGTTTTTAGATTCCGGATTTCATTTCAGAGTGCACTCCAAAATCACTTACACATATAAACTCTTATATCGGACAGCGTGTCAAATGCAACCAGAAGACAATTTATTTTGTTTAATTAATTTTCTCACTTCAGAGAAGTGTACGAAAAACGTTATAATTATTTATATCTTCATCAACTTTTAAATTCGTTTGTTTTTTTGCTTTGAAAAAAAAAAAAAAAGCCCAAAAAATCTGTTATTTGAATACACATATACAACTGGGGAAAATGATTTTCTCATGTTCCTTTGGAATCTAAAAGGAGTGAATCCTTGGGTGAAACCAATGGAAAACGACATTTACCAATTATATTTAATAAATTGTAACGTTTAATTCGATGGAATTTATAACATATTGTTGTTTCCAATTAACAAAAGGATCGCGTAGTGCTCCTAAACGTCATAAATAAAATAAAAGTATCGTAAACGCATAGCAGTGTCAAAGCATCAAGATTATGTATCACCAAAGCAGTGTGCAGCCACGACCAACCAAAATGCGCATTGTGACTGCATCATGCATTAGAAAATTTTTTTTGCTGTTATTGGTTATTATTTGAAAATGCATTTTGAAAGTGTACATTTTGAACTCTTAAATGAAAGGAGTATGGCGATATCTAATTGCAGCACTGAATTCAGTACAATAAGATGAATCAATTGACATGAACAAAAATAGTTCATGATTTCATGGAACAAAATTTAGTTCACTTACTTACTTAGGTAGCGCTACAGTTCGGGGTGAACCTGGGCCCCCACTAACAAACCTCTCCAATTTGCTCAGTCCTTAGCTAACTGCCTCCAGTTGCGCACTCAAGTTTGTTGAAGTCCCCTTCTACTTGTGGGCGCCACCTAAGGCGAAGTCTTTCTCTACTGCGTTGTCAGTCTGGGTATGATTTGAGGACCCTCCGGATCGGAACACTGTCCATTTGCTCTACATCTCAAATGATGCGCAGTTTTTTAACCAGGACGATGTCGCTGTACAGCTCATATTGTTCGTCGTTCAATCTTCTCCTCCAAAGGTCGTTAACGTAAACGACGAACATTTTACGAAGAATCTTTCTCTCGCAACGACTGAGAATGTCTTCATCCGCTTTAAATAGAGTTCAAGCTTCCTTAGTTCTTCGGGATTGGGCTCTACTACTCAATTTTCTTCTCAGCTTAAAGAAATAGCGATTGACAAGAGTTATTCTTAGTTTTTGTTGTGGTGTTGTTAGAGTTTATGGCAGAGCCGAGGTAGACAAAGTCCCTCAAACTTATAGCTGTCGATTGTGACGTTCTGTCCAATTGTGTGTCTCTTCTTGTTGACAGCATATACATTTTGGCACCCTCCGCTGAAATAGTAGCTAACGCTGAGTTCTACCAATTACGTCAATGTCGTCGGCGTAAGCACAGACTTTTGAAAGATTGTGCCTTCCGAGCTTGCCTTGTGAGCTTCAAGTATGATGTTTTTTGACATCAAAGGTCTCTTCGACACCCCGACCGACCTTGATGGAGCAGCGAGCGTTCTCCATCGTCATCCTGCAGAGGCGACCGAGTTTGGCAAGTGTCTCAAAACTAGACAGAGCTCTATATACATACATACATAGCTCTTTAAGTGCTGTCATATGCGGTCTTAGAAATGAACGAAATGAAATCGTCTACATGCACGCAGCGTATATACATTTTCTATATACATACATACTGTAATGTAAGAAAACAGTCTCTTATCCAAAAAAATAATGCCGAGATAAAAACCCTCGTGCTTTCTTTATTTCACTTAATTCACACTTCATCTGTCAAAAAAAAAAAAAAAACATACAGAAAAGCTACAATCCGTCTGGAACGGATCGTATGATACCCTATTATCCTCTCTATAAAGTGGGCGTGGCCAAATTGCATTTTGTACTCAAATATAGCTATAATGTCGAACGTTTGAGAATGTTACATGTAAAATTTTATCAAAATAGGTTTTTTGATGATAACGCCCCCAAAAAGTGGGCGTGGCCAAAACTGTTCTATGGGTGAATTGTAGGGAATCTAAATACCCAAATATTTGGTCTTAACAAAATTTTTCGGTTTCATATTATTTAGTGAAGTTATAAAAAAGTAGGCGTGGCAGTGGGCGGATGTAAAAAAAATTTACACTTGTACTGTATTTTGTTCTCAGAAGCCCAGGTATGAAATTGCATCGTCCTAGCTCAAAATTTAAGGCCCAAAAATCGATTTTGTGATGAAAACGCCCCCAAAAAGTGGGCGTGGCCAAAACTTTTGTATGGGTGGATTGTAGGGAATCTGAATGCCTAAATATTTGGTCTTAACAAAATTTTTCGGTTTCATATAATTTAGTGAAGTTATGAAAAAGTGGGCGTGGCAGTGGGCGGATTTCAAAAATTTTTACACTTGTACTGTATCTTTTTCTGAGAAGCCTAGATATGAAATTTCATCGTTCTAGCTCAAAATTTAAGGCCCAAAAAGCGGTGACATACGGACGGACGGACGGACGGTCATCGCTCAATCGATTTCGCTATTGATGCTGATCACGAATATATATACTTTATAGGGTCTATCTCGATTATTTCTCTATGTTACAAACTATGTGTCAAACTTAATATACCCTTAGGATAGGGTATAAAAATGAACAGAGAAAACGATGGTTAAGGAAACGATTTTGCCGTCTGTGTGTGCGCTAATTGGTTCGTCCGTATGTGTGTGTATGGTTTCGTCTTGTCGTCTGTCCGTAGCGTGCTGTGTTGTTTGTTTGGCTCGATCCCACACACATTTGTATGTATATTGATTAGTTTATCTTCGACCAAATTCAACCTCCAATATCACCTGTTTTCGTGCTCCCCACTTTATGAACGAAAAAGGTAATATGATTACATCAAGATCTTTTTCGTTGTTTTGAAACTCAGTAAGGAATATTTAATTTTTAGTTCAAGTAAACAAAATGAGGAACAGCTGAGTCGATTAGGCCATCTCCTTTCGGGATATTATCATTTTTTAGGTCTTAAATTTCAAGTTGGTATATATGAAATCCCATATCTGGGCTTTTGACGTCTATTTTACGTCAAATTCATGTTTTTACTAGAAATCATATATGTATAGATACATACATACATATGTAGGTGCATAAAAATGATTTTGATAAAATTTTTTTTTCCCACTTACATTTTCATACGTAATTCAATCGAAAATGCAATATAATACGACCTGTTCCACGTGGACTGTAACGTAACTGTATGTTTTGATTATTTTTTCAAGGCCGACACGGGGTCATTTTGCTTTTAAGCAATTGTGCAACATTACCACTTGTCTACATTTGTGCAGAAATCAGTAATAGTCCTGCGGCGGGATATATAATAGCGCTAAGCATACTTTTATTTCCCAGTGAGTACCAATATTAAATTGTTACCATTTTCATTTGTAATCTTAATTAATCTGTGCAGCCATAATATTTCAATCTATCAAAATGAAAAATACTGAATCCAATACTGATTATCTACTGCTATGCCCACCATATAATGTTTACCAAGCATCGACTCAAATGAAAATTAACATGGATTATAGAAAATTGTGTCAGTTATTGAGTGAAGAGCTCAACATCGAATGCGGTAAGTACCTATTGTAAAACGGTTGACTTGTCAACAACTTAAATTGACTTTTATTGAAATAGAAACTACAACTTATTTTGCATGGAAGATTCCAGGAGTACTTCGTAATGTGCTTTATTTCGTCCTAAGCAGCATTTTGTTCTTCTTCGTTTTATTTCTTAAAGAAAGTCACCTCATGTCTATTATGTGGAATTGGATAAAACACAGGTTTTTTGTTTATTTTGTTGTACATATATGTATATACACTCAGTCACGAAAGTCTACATACAGCGCTGAAAAGTGCTAAATTTGAATTGAATTTTTGGCTTTTTCTTGTTTTCTTTGAATTATTGTGAGGATATGATTTGTTTTTGTTTTGAATCATGTTTTTAAACAATAATAATGTTATCTAATAAAAAACAAAATTGATATTTTGTCTATCTATGTAGACTTTCGTGACTGACTGTATGTATTTCTGTTAACAGTAAAACATACATATTTGATTAGAGAACCACCTATACCACCATACGATGCTTACTTCGATGAAGATGTGGAAAATGAAAAGGAAATAGTTAACCATTTGTCACCATTAGAAATAGCTAAGGAACGTTTGGTACTCGATAAACTTACCAAATTCTATGGGAACTTTCTTGCTGTTAATGACATTTCTCTAATCGTGGCCAAGTGAGTCGAATCTTAGAGTAACTATGAAAACAGAAAAACGTTTGCAATTTATTTTTATTTACTTAAATTAAAAGTTCGGAATGTTTTGGATTACTTGGATTGAATGGTGCTGGTAAGACGTCAACTTTCAAAATGTTGACTGGCGATGAGAATATATCTTCGGGAGAAGCTTATGTCAACGGGATAAGTCTAAAACAAGATATGAAGAATATATACCCAGAAATTGGATACTGTCCCCAGTTCGATGCCTTATTAGATGAATTAACAGGACGTGAAACGTTGAAAATGTATTGCTTGATTCGCGGTATTCCAGAGGAGGACATATCTCACATATCTACAGACCTTGCAATTGGCTTAGGTTTTATGAAATACTTTAACAGACAGGTGCGTTCATATAGTGGGGGAAACAAACGAAAGCTTAGTGTTGCCATTGCCATAATAGGCAACCCATCGTTAATTTACCTTGATGAACCAACAACCGGAATGGATCCGGCGGCACGTCGTCACCTATGGAACGTTGTATGCAAATTCCGTGATTCCGGCAAGTCCATAATTCTTACCTCACATAGTATGGATGAATGTGAAGCGTTATGTACACGCTTAGCAATAATGGTCAATGGAGAGTTTAAGTGCTTAGGCTCAATACAGCATTTAAAGACTAGGTTCACAAAGGGATTGACTCTTAAAATTAAAGTGTTTCAGGAGGACAATGTAAAACGAAAGTCTATGCAACAGTATGTTGAAAACTACTGCAAACTAAGTTAAAATTTTTTCACGATTTAAAATTTTTGCAGAAAAACCAGTAAGAAGGTGATCCAGGCAGCGATGGATAATATGAAAGCGGACATTCAACGGATCAAAGAGTTCATTAAGTCTGAATTTCCACGGTCTACGTTAAAGTAAGCAAAATAGATTTGTTTCGTCTTGAAGGTAGAATGGCTTTTTCTTTTTTTGCAGGGAGGAAATGCAAGGACTTCTCTCATTCCATATTCCACTCATTGAAATTACATGGTCGAAAATGTTTGCTTTAATGGAGGATAACAAGGATGCTCTTAATATTGAGGACTACTCGATAACTCAGACTACTCTTGAAGATGTATTTTTGCAGTTTTCTAAACTCCAGCGTGTTAATCTACTCCAGTAATTATGATAATTTAGCAACAAAAAAAAAAAAAAAAAAAAAACAATGCCATATGTTTTTTGTTCAGTGATAACCTATTTGAAAGCTAAAATAATATTTTAAATGCAAAATTGTAATACATTATCAAAATGTTAATATTAAATGTTGCTGTTAAACTGATAAGTTGTATGTCTAAAAAGGTTACCATAATTCATGCTGATTTGGTTGGTATAGATTTTCCAGGTTTACTGTAACTCTAATTGTAAGGAATAAAGAACTAAAGACTGTATCTTACTGTATAAGACTAAAGAACAAAGAATACCGTACTAAAGAATTAAAGGGATTAAATATATTATTAGAGAGATAGCAGACTAGACCACAGTGCTGGGTCCCTTTTCGTCTCTTTTCCACAATCAGCATCTTAGGATAGATCTAGAATTTCAGCCCTTGACACTTTTCGGATCGGTGCTGCAGGTGACCAGAAATGTTAAGTATCTGGGTGTATCTTGGTATACCTAGATTCTGGACTAACTTGGAACTTCCATGTGGATGAAAAGATTAGAAAGGCGAAAAGGGTGCGTCATCAGTGCAAACGGGTATGTGGACTAAGATGGCGAATCTCGCCGAGGTCAGCATACTGGATGTACACGATGATAGTTAGACCGATTATCACATATGCGTCAGTTGTATGGTGGCAGAAAGCCAACCAGAAAACTGTAAAGAAGCAATTAGATAGGTTCCAACGTCTGGCATGTTTAGGGATCGCGGGTGCAATACGAACGACACCAACATGCGCAATGGAAGTGATCCTAGGTATTCTGCCGCTGGACTTATTTAGAAGGGAGGTCCTGGGGAGCCACTGGCTAGAAACCCAGAGGATGAACCAGATTTCTGTTAAACAGATGCTAGCTGTTTTGTTTAAATCCATTCGAGAACAATCTGTGGTGTGAACTTTAGGATGATTCACTGGAAATTTTCCGTATTTACAAACCCGTGGATATAGATAACATACATCTATGTATTTGATTTTTTCACCTTTCTTACATTTATAATAAATTATAGGTATAGGAGGATTTAACGGGGCACAATGGATTAAGGGATGTGCTTTTAAATAATTTATATCATCAATACTGAGTAGTTTTTCGAATTCACAAGCCCACATTTCAATTACTTCATATCCATATTGTCTTAGGCGATTTGATTTGGCAATGGTTTTTTCATAACTTAGATTTAATGCGTCATCCGGATCATCGTTTATGAGGGCATGACGATTATTTTTTAAACATGTATGTCCGTGATAATAGCATCCGTGAAACTCATGAAATTGTTTGGTTTCTTTGCAAAAACCATCAACTTTCACACCGGCTACTACTGCTTCTCGATGTTTAGCTGCGTGCTGATGGCAATAATTTCGCTTTCATTCTTCCCAAACGAGCCATTCAAATGCCTGTTGTGACTGATTATCAGCGTATCTGTACCCTCTTCTAGGAATTAATCCTATAGTGCTTTGCTTAAGAAAATTACGACGATCGTAATTGTAATACAAGATTACAAGCCGAAGCTATAGTTACAGCTTCCAAAATAAATAAATCAAAAGCTCAATTCTGGCTGGAATTTCGTATTTTGTAAGATATAGTTCAAAATAAACTGATGATCATACGCTTGACCAATATGAACCAAAACAATGACTTTTTTTTTTTATTAAGAATGTGTTCTAAGAACACACATTAATTCTGAATTAATTGAATTGAAGTATACATGTCTGACAAAAGCGTAGATTATCTTCATTCAGACAGAGGTCACATGAGGTCACAAACCACAGATATGTTTTTAGACAATTAACACATATTTTAATTAATTCACAAATCGCTTTTTTTCCTGTTGATCCTGACGCCTTATGATTATCAAAACATGCTTGCCCTCTAAAACCTCTATTGCACACTTCACATATAATTTCGCCTTGATTTGTGCGACCAATAGGTGATTTCTGACATTGTGGACATGATTTAAGACATCTGTAATCGGTTTTTGGTATTGTATGGTACGTTACAACTTTCACAATAATAAATGCAGCAAAATGCAGCCGTTAACGATCTAATAACATTGAAATGGACTTTATAATACAATAAATTTATCTTCTTATTACGGGTATTGTAGGTGTCTTCAAATATAATACTCCGTCCTTTAAGTCCGTATTCGAAGACTTTATAATCCCTCAGATGGTTCTGAAAGATACAAAGTTCTGGAATACCGAAGGTACGTTAACACCGGTCATGCTTATTAGATCTGTAGTTCATAGATCTTGAAGTTTACCGATATTTTGACGAATTTGTTTGTATTCCGAATCTTGGTCTGCAATAGCAATTGCTGCAACTAGTGCACATGGTAAACGTAAGTTGTATTTGTTTCGTATTACAATTATATATTTTACGCCTCTTTGCACATTCTTTATCGAAAGTTGTATATTGTTTTCTTCGATCGTTTCCTTTCCCTTTAGGAAGCTTTACCGATGTCACATTTATGCGAAAGGTATCTGTACTTAACCCTGCTGAATTGCTTTGGGAAATGTTGCTTATCATTGTCCATACTTCGCTCCAGTTTTAATCAGACGCCTTTCTGTAATTCGACCAACCAGGATGTTCAAAATTCTTACCCGTAAATGTTATTCCTACCATATCTGAAGAATCAAGATCATCGGTAACTTTTCTGAACATACCCTCTACGGCATCTTGAATCCACTTTGTTAGTTCAGCATTTTCTGCAACATCCTTGATACGGAATTCAACTTTACGACCATTTAAATTGAATCTTCTGACAAATGTTGAATGATCAGCAATTACCACGATACGACACATTACCATGAAAGAAGAAAAATACACAATAAATCAGTTTCTTTTGTTTCAAACAGTTTTATTTTTTGTCTTAGGTAATGTTTTAACAATTTATTTTTTACAAAAAAATTACGTTGCGAATTACGTATGTATATCCACCTCTTCTATCTTGGATGCATCCTCTGACAGGGGGCAGAACTCTAGCTCAAATGAATTTCCAGCTGGTTGCACCACCTCTTTCTCACTTGATGATAGTACCTTCACAATGTCCTCGTCCATCGTGTTGAAGTGTACTGGCAGGAAAAAGGACTTCATTTGTGATGATACATATGTATATAAAGCAGGGTATATGCTCTTTGATTTTATTTATGTCCATATGTACGCTTCACGTGTCAGAAGTTCCGGAATGATATGCTTTTATTGTGATATTTTACAGCATAAAACAGGGCTGTCAAGACGATTGGATTAAAGCTATTGAGCGGTGTAAAAGGAGAATAAAATTGGTCCGAGGATGGACCCTTGTGGTACTCTTCTAGTGAGTAATACCAGTGAGGAGGTACTATCTTTCACGTGGACAATTTGATCTCTATTGACTAAGTAAGAACTAATTAATCCAGCCGCAGAGTTCGAGAACTGAAGTCATAATTCACGGTGTCGAACGCTTTCGAAAAATGCAACAGCGTCAAAAACGATAGAGATTTAGCATCCATTGAAACCCGAATGTCATCCGTGACCTTAAAGTAAAGCTGTTATGCAATTGCGTTTTTCTCTAAATCCTGATTGAAAAGGATATAACAATTCTTTCTGATTGATAAATGAAGATATTTGCCAGAAGACTAACATTTCAAAAACTTTTAATAAAACAGGGAGAATTGCAATGAGTCTGTATTCAATTGGAGCAGAGTGAGACGAGCGTTTTTTAGCTATTGGAATTATCTTAGCGTGTTTCCATTGCGAGTGAAATCTGGAAGTTAAAATCGTATTAAATATATGAGTTAGGAAGGGAAGAATTTTAGGAAGAATAATTTTAATGAACAACGGGTGAATTGAGTCAATTCGCATAGCGTTTGATTTTATGCTCAAGATTGCTCTAAAAACACCAGTTTCTTCACACCTGTGGAAAAAAAGTAGGTTATTCTGCTCACTAGGATTCACAGATGAATTATGAACATAGGTAGAAGGGACTGAAGATATTCGAGCAAAGATGTCATTGAGTTCGTCAGCATTAATATTTTCGAGGACCCCATTTTGACTCTTCCCAGTGCAACATTCCCTTACATTTTTCCAGAGTAGCTTTGCTGGTAAAGTATGGCTTAGTTTCTCTGAGAAATAAATTCGCTTGTTTCGTTTGATAGGGTTCGTAACAGAATTCCTTAGCCTTTTGAAGCATTCATAGAGCACAGGAATTCTAAACCGTTTCCATCGTTTAAAGGCATGATTCCTTGCCTTAATCATGTTTTGCACATTATTAGAGAACCACGGGCGCTGAGGATTGGTTATAGTCTTCATTTTATAAGTTACGGATTCGTTGAAGATTTGGGTAACATCATGCTGAAAGAATTCTATCTGGTCTTCAGTCTATAACAGTTGGTAGAGATTGTTAATATTCTTAAAATCCCAGAAATATATATTGCGGGGACTATAGCATTGTTGTATATCATACGTTATAAAGATGAGATCATGTTTGGAGAAAACTGGAGCAGACACCTGATTACAGAAAGATACTTTTCGAGACGGCTTACAAAGCAAGGTCAAGTAATGATTGGGATTGGCACGAAAAATGAGTTGGAACGGTGGAATTGACAGGTGTGAGGTTATATGACGATGCGGTGGTTGACAGAAATGATTGAAAAGGAGTTTTAGATTTTCATCGGGAAGGCAAGGAATACCAACAAGAATGGCAGCCTTAGCAATGTTCCTTTGTTGTTCTTCGTGTAATTGTGTTTTGAGAGTGGATACTTCAGTCTTGATATTATTTACAAAGTCTATGCTCTGCTCAAGTACACTTATTCTATGATTGAGATCAGACATTTCGTTTTGGTACCATTAGTAGTTAGTACCATTCTACCATTCTGCTTTGGACTTGGGATATTTTCAAGGAGATGTTTTCCTCTAGGGTGCATAATCTACCATGAATTGACTCACCCTGGTCTTTAACTTCCTTCCATATGAGAGACAAATCATTGGTTGTAGGTTGTGTTTTGTTCGATTTCGACGCCGCCCGGTGAGTTGACAGATCCTGTCATTAACGAACTGTGTGACCTTGTTTTTGGAGGAGGTAACATTGCTAAATGTATGTACATATGTGTGATGTGAAAATTCCCGTTCACAAAAAAACAATATCAGACAAATTTTTAAATTGTTCTCAAACCACAGGCAGATTAATCCGAAGAATTAAATTATTAATTTATGTGACCGACCAGTTCCCAAACTTTTCATCCAAAAATTTAGTAATTAATATGAGGGTAAATAGTGAGAAAACCGAAAAGACTATTGCCGCACAAATGACACGTCTATCTCTAATCTGACATTTGTTGACTTTTGATCTTCGCTCCTATCCCTGTAGACATTCATCAAAGACTCTACCTCTTTTGTTGGGGGAGGCTCTAGGGAATCATATGACAGGTATGCAAATGCTACTGCTCCTGCTCACACAGCGACAAATTCAGGGGCATATACATAGATGCGCCAGTATAACTGCCTTAACTCTGTCCCTTATTAGTACACAAGATCTAACTCTTTCGCTAGATCGCACACAGTGTAAAGTGACAATACTTTCAGATAGAACTCTAATCAAGGCAATATCAATCCACTCCTTCACCAAATATGTGGTCAACATTGCTGATGCAGCTTTGCTGTGGTGAAGGTTCAATTGAATCACCCTAAGTTTTTCCCTGCTTAACCCAGTACTAACTTCAGACAGTTATATATGTACATATGTATGTCAAACCAATTGTAAGATTGCAAACTGTCACTGTCATTTTTATTCAGTAGTCTCCAATTTTATTGTAGTTCCTTACTTGAAAATTCTTGTCCAACTCCGTTTCCTAACACAAAAAATTGTAAAAGAGAGAGCCTGCAGGAGAGTAAAATATTTTCTCTTAGTGACAAAAGTTACCACTTTTTACCAAACAAATTTTTGAAGGTAAGTGGTGTACGATCTGTCAAAAGTATATTATGCATTCAACTGATCGGATACTTATTTTCCTCCTAGCAATGTAATTTATTCAGAGTTTCATTTTTATTTGATTTGGAAACATATTTTTGAAGATTTCCGAAAATTTCATCGTCTTTCTCGTGTTTTGATCTTCCTCATACATACATGACATTTCAGACGTGGGATGATTTTATTGTTCGATGCGTTCCCTAATTTTCATCATTTTCTGAGAAAATTATCTCCCACTCCTAGAAATATGTGATTTTACGATTTTTAGTGGAGAAAGTAAGGAAACAGATCTATAGCCACGCTTTGGTTTTAAAATTATGGTTCTGTGCGCCAAACTTATAAAGCACTTGCAATACATTACACCAGACATAATCGACCATCTGAGACTGGGAACACTGCTATTGTTTTTACACATTTTCTTTGCAAGATTCAGTGGCATCGAGACGCATAAGAAGAGTGCGCATACTGAAGGGAATACATATTGCATCCGTTCAGGAGGATCCAAATTTATTGATTCGACGTCGTTCACAACAGTTTGATACATGAGTTTATCGAAACGCCGCCGTTACATCCCGAAAAATGGACCGTTTGGTGCGGTCTGGATACTGTTGAAGTCATCGGACCATATTTTTAAAAAAATTAAGCTAATTAGCGTGTTGCGGTCAACGGTATTCCAATTAAATGGCATGAATGTAAAAGAGATGTGGTTTAGCATACATGCGAAACAATCAACTTATAGAAGGAAACATTCGATGAACGCATAATTTCGCGTAATGGACCCAGTGGCCTCCAAGATCTTGTGATTTGACGCCTCTTGATTATTTTCTTTGTGGATATCTAAAGTCATTAGTCTATGCTGATAAACCAACAACAATCGACGTATTAGAAGCCAACTTTATTCGTGTTATTGATTTCATGTGTTTTGTTCAAAATCAAAGTTAATACTGGCTTATAAAACACCCTTTACAAATACAAATTTTTGTCGCGACAGGTCCATGGGAACCAGGACCTAGCTTCTCACAACCACTCGTGCTGTGCATGTTATATTCTTCACACGAATGGAAGTTTAATGCCGGATCCGAACGGCAGTTTTTTGCTTTGAGAAGCTTTTTCATGACAGTTTTACTCTCGGATGTTTGTCAGACGCTCGCGAGAGGTGGGGCCGTGAAAGAAATTTTAGGTGTTGTTTGGGGATTGAACCTGGAACCCCTCGCGCCCACATATATAAAACATCCTTTATATAGAGAAATAATTGAGATGAACACCGTCAATGCGTTGACTCTTTTTAATGAAAAATTTAATTTTTTAACGCACAATGGTAACCGCTTAATAACTTGTTTATCAGCTCCGCATTTCAATGTTCTTGTTTATATCATTTGGTGACCTTTGAGAGCCAAGATTAGCTGTGGGCTTTTGATCGAAATTGACATCAGACAGAAAGTATATCTAGGTATATAAAATATTTAATTCAGTAAAAAAGTTATTCCAGTATCTAAGATTATAGTAGGTGGGGTGTCAAAACAAATTGAGAAAAATAAATGAAAAATTAAAATCTTAAACACGTGTGAACAAACATATGCATATGTTTGTATGTAAATTCTTACAAGTAACAAGGATCATCCATCCATACCAGGTAGGTACAGCTATTTTCATATTTAACTATGAATTTTCGAATTAAATTTTTTTTTGCATTTGCTCTGTTACTGCAATAAGTTAGTGATCGTCTTTCAGAATATTCAAACTTTCATAATATAAAAAGAGTGTTTTGTTTATAATTGCATCAATTTGATTTGCAGTTCATTGAAAGATAATAACCCCACTTCGTGGGTATTACTGCCCTTGATCCACTGAAAGTTCCATTATCATTTAGTTTTCCAAGACTCTGATTTAGTTCTATATGACCCAATCCGAGTACCGAATGATGTGCCAGGCTGACACTCAATACGTCCGCTTCCAGAATTGATCGAAGAAAGATGCAATGTTTCTCACTTGCGTGCTTTAGTTCATCCCGATGTATTCGCCCAGTTCCGAATAGTCAGCGTCATACGTACAGTCAGACTTTCGATCAGAATTTAGGTATATTCTGAGAAAATTTTTTATGCCCTAAGGGGCTAAAAGCGTTGTTGATAGATGTCAAATGGAGGCGAATTGAGTCGACTGTCGAAATTCAAATCCCTAGCTAGATAATTCGATGCACTAATCAGTCAGACACGGTGTGCTCTAAATTTCTTTCGTCTATAGTTTGATATACACTGTTATGGGTATCTTTGCTTTTAAAGTACATTAATTTTAACAATGCATTAATGATTTCTTTCAGTCTTTTATTTTTAAAAGTTATAGAATATTGACCATTGAAGTTAAAGAAACATAACCATTGTATATAAATCTAATAGTAAAATTACTTAAGGATATCGACACTATCGTCTCGAATTCGTAGAGAAAGTATTAATTTTAAAATAATCGTTACGAAACTTGAACACTCATATGTATGTGAAACTTAACACTTTAATCCTTTCATACTCGAATTATTGTCTTTGGAAGAAATTTCTTATTTTTATTAAATAATTACTACTCGGAGCTCGAAAAATCGGGATACCAAATTTCTTTTTTGACCATTTTCCTATAGAAAATAAATCCGATTATCTATGTATATATTTAAAACCAAGTAGCAAAATGCGTATGTTTCCCTCTACCGCCTGTAATTTTCAACCAATTTAGATGGTTTTTGTTTTAAAATGTAGATAATTATGGTACGAAGGTGGTAGGTATTGTATGCGATACCGTTGTGGTACATACAGCTGAGTACAACAAAAAAATGCATATGACGCGCTGTGTCTGTGCCTGGCGAAGCGGGCGGGGTTTAAGCTAGTAAAAATTAATACATACATAGTGGTTCAGATATTACTTATTTTAAAATTAAAATTACTTTTTATGTGTACATATAAGTGCACATGTATTAATTTATTAATGGTCTTTTTTTTTCAGTTTACTTTGAAGGATCTCAGCGACGGCTGATTAAACGGCGTATTGAACACAATTAGAATATAATGACATTAAATAATAAAAATGTTCACAACCTTCAAACGTTGTTGTGGAAGGATTTTATTTTACTGTTCGATTTAGAATTTCTAAAACGAATTCTGTTCTCAATTGTATGGATCTTATTTTTAATACTACTTCCATTCGTACTACCTTTCTACTTTACGGAAGCAAGAATCTATACCGAAAGTGTTTCAATAGATAATCTTGATCTTTTTACGTAAGTTTTTAAAGAAATATTTTTTAATGACCTGTAAGCGTTCATCATAAATACACATTTTTGTTTACATATGTAAAATTATATAAAATCAATGTTAGCTAACAATTATTAACAATAATACAAAAAATTTTAGTTTTTTACATACCAATATTTATTTTTGACGTAAATACAGATAAAATAAATTTGTAGTTCGACGCACTAACCACTGAGCTACGGCGGCGCCTATTTTACATACTTTATAGGGTCTGTATCAATAATTTGTTTATGTATCAAACTCGATATACCCTTGGGATAGGGTATGAAAAGAAACTTGTCTTGGAAATATGTACAGAGAAAAATTCGCGAAAAAGTATTCATTGTGCAAAAAAGCTACGAAAGAAATTTTAACAACAATTTGTTAAGGTATCACCTATCACAATCCAGTAACTGATTGGCATAAATTAACCATACCTAGATAGTCAACTTTCCATCCCCAACCCGCGAAAACCAGCAAATGGGCGGAGCCTAATCCTCTCTTTCGTTCCCACGTTCGGTGAATACGTGTAATGAGAGATTTGAAGTTTAATCAGCTCATCTACAGGTCCAAAACAATAGCTCATGTAATTTTGCATTAGAGTGGAGTGAATCTATGCTGACAGTTTTCACCAATTTTCAGTAAATCGATATTTTTTTTGTATCGGCTAAACACGTGGCTGTCAAAAATGGTGGTGATTTTCCTTTTTCCCCATTTGTTTACTTTTTAGCTTAAAAAAGAGTAAATATATTTTTGATTTTAGACAACTTTTATATTTTTTCTTATGCCACTCGATTCGACTTATTGCAGATGTTGTCACAAAGGCAGTGGGTCGCCGCGGGTGTGTTTGGAAATGCAGTGGGGAGTTTAGGATGTTAAAACAATATCTTTTTTTAATGAAATGTATCTTACACAAATAAACAAATTGGTATAATGTAATTACGAAATTGTTGAAAATGGATATTTAGATTTTTACTTATTTTATTTAAGTAATTATTATTCTGTTGTGTTATTATTCTGCATTTGTATGAAATTTTGTGCTGGATTGGGTGGTTGTTGGGTTGTAAGCGAATTACGTGCTTACTGATTTTTAGAAATGTTTGGATAACAAGATATGGAGGTTAAGGATAATTCGCAACAATTCGCGTTCACCATCTCAACACATATGTATGTCCTTTAATCAAACATATTCTTCTTTTATATTTGACCTAAAATATATAATAAACGTATCTACTTGTTGTTTGTTCAAAAAACAAAGTGGAAGAAACTTAAATATGTATGTTTATACTGTATGTTTGTATGTTTTAATTTAGTTTTATATTTAGTATAAATGATTTAAAACATACGTTACATTTTGAATTTTACTATTTTAAATGTAACGTACTTTTAACAGATTCACCACGAAACGAAGAATATTTTTGGTAGCTGTTTATTGGACACAGCATCCCCTCCAAAATTCGTCAGTTTTTGACTCAATATTGTCCAAGATGGCTGCGCCAGTGTGACAGTTGTAGCAGTGATCACAGCTTGTAGGTCGAAAGAGAGACCCCCACGAAGTTGACCATCTAGTATTGTTAATTTATGACTGATACCTCTCAAAAAAAAAAAAAAAACGATCCGTAGCTGCCAAATTTGCTTTTTTTTAAAGTTGGTACTTGTGTCTACTCATAGTAACATTTGCTGTCAAACCAAATGAAAAAAAAGAGAATTTCACGAATCGTACAAAATACGTACGACCCCAATTGTCGACTACAGCTTTTAAAAAAGCTTTTATCAGTGTTTGAATTTTCACCACCAAGTGTGTGGTTGTTGTGTCAGATTCCTGAAATAAAAACATCTTTAATAGTCGTTTTTCTTTTTTAGTTCAGAGCAGAGCCTGAGTTGTCAAAAAAAATGTTTGTGTTTCTTTTTTAGTTCAGAGCGCTTAGAGCACTCGATTCGTGTTTCTTTTTTCGTTTAGAGCGCGCTCCGAGCGCGCACTATCAGCTCAGCATGAATTGATTGAGCATCCTGAGCAAAACCCGAGCACAGTGAATTTGACGTTTGACAAGGGGTAAAGCAATAAGAAAACGAAATCGAAAACAATTGAAATGGAGTTCGAGGCTTTGTTTTTAATTAATTATTAGTAGTTAATAATTAAATGAAAACTTTAGTTGTGTATAAACGCTATTTTAGTGTTTAAGAAGACAAAAAGCATGAATGGTCGATTAATTTTGCAGTCATATGACAGGTACTGCTCAATCGTGTTTCTTAAATATATCAGAGCGTTTAGAGCGTTCTCCATTCAGAGCGCGCTCGACATGTTCAGGCTCTGTTCAGAGCTCTGTTCTGAACTAAAAAAGAAAAACACTTAATGTGATCAATCGAGTCTCGAAAAATTATCTACCATCTATCAGTGGTCGGCAGTGGGATATTGTAGTAGATTTACATGAAAAATCCTACTTCACTTCACTTTAACCGCGTTAAAAGCTAGTATACTACGAAGCATACCTGGTATTGAAATTCGGAAAGTATACCCTGAAGATTGGATGTTGGATTGAAAGTGAATTATTTTATCTAAATTGGGTACATTTCATTAAAATTAATTTGGACATAGGACGTTTCAAAAGCAACCGTATCAATGACGTTTTGATTATAGAAAAAAAAAAAAAATAGCATATTCAAAAAGAAACGCCGAAGTATACTACAAAAATCAACGTGTACTACAAAATACAGTGCACTAGGGGTTATGATATTCACTATACTATTGTATTCATGTCAGGTGTCAATATTAGCAGGCTATCCCCCAAATTGCACAGTTAAAAATGTAGTATAACCTACATATGTACATACATATGTATATGTTATGTTGCATATATATTTTGAGATTTGATTTCAAAATAAATTATATTCTTCATTTATAGATATGCATGCGTAATCTACATAACCAGCTGTGATATAAATTTGTATTATTTATTAATTTCATAATTTTTGTATGATCCAGAAATATTATACTATTTGTAATTTCATTAGGGAAACGCCGTTTGCCCCCGATCCAAAAAACGATGTACAACTTCATTTAGCCTACTCGCCGAATACGAGCCCAGTTTTTGAAGAAATAGTAAAAGCAGCAGCTACCAGTCTAAGCCTCGAATACAGCGGATATGCTAATTCCAGAGTTCTGGAGACTGCCTTGAAAAGGGAGAACTATCTTACTGGCATTGAATTCGACGATTCATTGGCACACATAACAAAATATCCCAAAGAACTGAGTTATAAGCTTCGATTTCCGAATTTGCTGCGGAAGTACGATGAACAATGGCACACGGAACAGCATTTCCCACAGGAACTCAATCCAAGAAACCCAAATGATATTGATGGTGGGTCTCCAATAGGCTATTTGAGGGAGGGTTTCCTTCCAGTGCAGAATGCGATCTCGACAGCGTTTATCATACAAGTAGCTAAAGACAAAGCGCCTACACTGCCTAAAATAGTTATGCAAAGATATCCTAGGGCAGCGACTACTACTGTCATAACATATATTCAAAATTTTCTTGGAATTTTTTTTTTTTTAACTTATTTCGAAATATGTATGCTTATGGTGCAGGTAGTGGTACAATATTAACCAGTTAAAGCATTATTATTTTAGAATCATCTTTGTTACAGCTTATAGTGCAGGAGAAAGAGAAACAACTCAAGGAAGTCATGAAGATATTTGGTGTCCAGAGTAGGGTGCAATGGATGGCGTGGTTCGTGATCGGTTTCATAATCATGAGTTTTCTTACAATTGGTTTAGTAACAGCTCTTGTGGTAACGAAAAGGGTGCCAACATTACTGTCAGTAATTTAACTATTGTTGCTTACAGATTGAATGGAAAAATGATGCTCACATAATGTACGCTTGCACTTCGCTAATTGTATTCTTCTTCCTGGCATATTCAGTGTCTATTCTAGCAGTGTTTTTTTTGGGAACAACGTTCTTCTCTAGAACTGTACCCGCTTTGTTTGTTATGGAAATATTCGGATATATCATACTGTTACCTTATCTGCCTTTACATTTCAATTACAACCAGGCTAGTTTGGGTTTGAAACTTTTACTCTGCCTGCTACCTAATGTTGCATTGTGTACTGGAACAAAGATAATTTTCACTAAGGAGAGTTCGGGAGAGGGTTGGCATTGGAGCAACATTTTTAAGGAGGCAAGCGCCGACGATTCTCTATCCCTGGGTCTTGTCATCATTATGATGTTGGTGTCATGTGTTTTATACATGGGCCTCTGTTTGTATTTGGAGCAAATTTTTCCGAGTGAGTTTGGAGTGCCCCAAAAATGGAACTTCCCGTTCAAAAAGACTTTCTGGACTGGTAAGCACGAGTATAACCACGATCATGACGACGTGAGTCCTATAATAAGGCGGGAAAATCCCGATGCATTTGAAAAGGAACCTTTAAACGTAAAAATTGCAGTGCGGGTAATAAATCTATCCAAGATATATAACTATCATTTAGTTGTTAATAATGTATCACTAAATTTGTATGAGGGCGAAATAACAGTATTGTTGGGACACAATGGTGCGGGAAAAACAACAATGATATCAATGCTGATTGGGATGATTACATCGACGTCAGGCACAGCCATTATTAATGGGTACGACATAAGAAAAGATTTGGCAGGCGCTCGTATGTCGTTGAGTATCTGTCCACAGCATAATATTCTATATGATGATCTAACGGTGGAACAGCATTTAATTTTTTACGGGCGCTTGAAAGGACTTCAGGGGCATTTATTAGAAGCAGAGGTGCAAACGTATATGAAAAAGAGCAATTTGGAGAAAAAAGCGCATACTAAGTCATCGAAATTGTCCGGTGGTATGAAAAGAAAACTGTCAGTTTGTGCTGCTTTTTGTGGTGGCACTAAAGTTGTCCTGTTAGACGAACCAAGTGCTGGTTTGGATCCAGCGGCGAGAAGGGATTTGTGGAACTTAATAATATCGGAGAAACATGGACGTACGATTTTGTTGACAACACATTTCATGGATGAGGCAGAAGTACTTGGCGATCGTATTGCTATTTTGTCAGGTGGACAATTGCAGTGCTTTGGAACGCCATTCTTTTTGAAAAAGAAATTTGGCAGCGGATACAATTTGGTATGTAAACAAATTTAATTTGTACTTGCACTTTATGTTTTAATCCGACCATATACTACTTTCCGTTTATCAGCCTTAATAGCGAATGTTGTGTATTACATTTTTGGACTGTGAATCACTAATAACATCGAACGATCGCGCTCAGTTCAAAGCAAATTTTATGTGTAATATTTAAAGAAATTCATTTTTATACATATTGGATCTATATACAGTTCACTCGCGGTAACGTGAACTAATTAAAACATAGACCATTCACGTTATCGAATAGGAGTTTTTTAATGTAAAATAACGATTAGCTGCGAAAGTTTATATGTACTGAACATTTTTGCATTAAAAATACATTACAAATAGTTGTTTTTATTCATTTTATTTATAGAAATAGAAAAAAAAAACCCAAGAGTTACCAAAAATGTAAAAACCTTTAGAAAATCACTTAAAAAATGAATATCCTTAGGCAGAACAACACACTTACACAATATACACAATGTAAATCATTGGCTAAATAGTTACAGCTACCATTTTTTCTTGTTAGGACATGTTCATTTGTGATAAAATTTACATTCGCAGTCAACAAGAGCAACTGTTCACGTTATCGAAAGGTTCGTATTCACGTAACTGGATAGCTAATGTAAAAATTTGTGTGTTCATGTTAGTGGATAGTTCGTGTCACGTTACCGCGAGTGTACTGTATTTACGAAACAAAATATTTAGTCTTCTTCTTCTTCTTCTTAGGTGGCGCTACAATTCGGGGTGTACCTGGGCCTCAACCAACAAGGCTCTCGAGTTAGCCCGGTCCTTAGCTAACTGCTTGCAGTTGCCCACTCCAAGTCGGTTGAGGTCCCCTTCTACTTGTGCACGCCACCTAAGGCGAAGTCTTCCTCTTCTGCGTTGTCCCACCGAGTTCAATTAGAAGAATCTGTGGGACGGAGCGCTGGTGTCTATTCGCTCCACATATCCTACCCATCTCAAACGACTGATGCGCAGTTTTTTGACCAGGACGATGTCGCTGTACAGTTCGTATAGTTCGTCGTTGAATTTTATACTCTAAAGTCCGTCAACGCAAACGGGACCGAATATTTTAGTGATCCAATGCATGCAACAGAGCAATTATCTCGGCTTGATAGACTGAGGTATATTTCCCCAGACTAATATCACAGGCTAGTTCCAGTTCTTCTGAGAAGATACCTGGCCCCGCTCTGCCATCCATCATGGACCCATCCGTAAAGATGATTATATCACCAATCTTCTTTTTCGGAAGTGTTCCATCTCCAATGAGAGTTTTGTGATACTTTTCAGTAACACGCACTCTTTATTCCATCCATGGGCATATTCAACTACCTAATCTCGTTTTTTACGAGATCCAGGATTTTTCTATGACCGTATAGTACCGCGCGAGTGCCAGTTCGCATCTCGGTGCAGACGAAGTGCCGTCGAAGCAGCCACTTTCTTAATAAATAAGTCCAGCGGCAGAATACCTAGGATCACTTCCATTGCGCATGTTGGTGTCGTTCGTATTGCACCCGCGATCCCTAAACATGTCAGACGTTGGAACCTATCTAATTGCTTCTTTACAGTTTTCTGGTTGGCTTTCTGCCACCATACAACTGACGCATATGTGATAATCGGTCTAACTATCATCGTGTACATCGAGTATGCTGACCTCGGCGAGATTCCCCACCTTAGTCCACATACCCGTTTGCACTGATGACGCACCCTTTTCTAATCTTTTCTTCCACATGGAAGTTCCAAGTTAGTCCAGCATGTATGTACACACTCGGATACTTAACTTTCCTGGTCACCTGCAGCTCCGATCCGAAAAGTGTCAAGGGCTGAAATTCCAGATCCCTCCTCTTCTTTGTGAAGATGATCAGATCTGTCTTTTCCGCATTAATGGAGAGTCCTTGTTCCTGACACCACCGCTCCACCACTCTGAGAGCATTTCTCATGGTATCTTCTGTGATGTTATTGAATTTACCTCTTGCCATTATTGCTATATCATCGGCATATCCCACAGTGTGGATGCCAGTCTCTTCAAATCTTCTCAGGAGAGAGTCCACAGTTATATTCCACAGAGTAGGTGATAAAACACCTCCCTGCGGGCAACCTCTGCTAACCCTTCCCCTAAGTCTTGAAGTTCCCGTCTGAATATTTATCGCCCTATTTTTCAGCATATTGTCCACCCATCTCACCACCAATGGGTTGCGGATGTAATTCGTACCGTTTACCTCCACAGAATACGATCTTGGGGAAAGTTGCTTTTGAATGGTTCCTTCTGTGTATTTTAAATCATCAGGTTTAAGTTTAACTCCCACTCCTTGCCCTTCTTTTAGGTCAACTTGCGGTTTTGTATGTCTGTCGTAATAATCCTTGCTCGTTGCGCGACGCTGACTGATTTTTTCCCCTACGTTTGTAGGAATTTTTGGCAGAAGGTACTTAGGTAGATTTGTTCGGACACATCTTGACATCATTCTTTGCGCTGGAGAGTATCCTATTGGATTTGGAGCATTTCGGTGTTCTAGAAGTGCTTCCCAAAAGCACTGGCCCGACTCTTCACATTTCTTTATTAGACGCTTAACAATTTTTACTGTGGCTTCGGCTTTTCCGTTTCCGCGAGGGTAGTATGGAGAAGAGTTTATGTATCTGAAATTGAACTCATTAGCAAAGTCGAGGAAAAATTTGTTGTTAAAATTATGAGCTCCATCGGTTATGACTTTAAACTGAACTGATTATGAACTGATCAAAGCGCATGCAAGCATATACTACGGATTGAAGTTCTAATTCGCATTGTGAATAATTTTGTTCAGTTTGTGTTAATGATTTGCTTGCAAACATTACTGGCTGATCATTTTGGAGCATTACAGCGCCTAAACCTTGCCGCGAAGCATCAGTCTGTAATGTGACATTTTTTTTTTAGATCATAATATCGAAGTACCGGAGCTTTAGATATCATTCTTTTAATGTTGTTAAACGCATGTTCCTGTTTCTCATTCCACATATATTTCTTTGTTCTGAATCCACTAGTCCACTCATAATTTCATTCTGTTTCTGTTGATAAATTTCCGCTGAT
Organism: Xylota sylvarum; assembly: GCA_905220385.1. Taxonomy (NCBI): domain Eukaryota; kingdom Metazoa; phylum Arthropoda; class Insecta; order Diptera; family Syrphidae; genus Xylota; species Xylota sylvarum. The sequence continues at coordinate 147,753,734 of LR999957.1, read as the reverse complement.
GCACTGATACCAAATGGTAATACTCTAAATCTGTACCGACCGTAAGGAGTCCAAAAAGTCGTTATGTCTATGCTTTCTTCACGTAATGGAATCTGCCAGTAGCCATTCTTTGTATCCAAAATACTAAATACCTTTGCGCTGGCCATCTCATCTTGTGGTCATTCGGTACTTCAGTCTTTTGATAGCCTTATTTGGAAATTGGGGGTTTAGACATATCCGTATGCTTTTGTCTTTTTTCTGCTGCAACACAATATTGGAAATCCACTCAGTGTGGTGGTCAACCTTCTCTATGATTCCTCTAGACTCTAGCTGAATTAGTTCTTCTTCTAAAGGCTTTCTAACCGCTATAGGGATTCTTCTTGGAGTTTCCTGAACTGGCACTACGTCCGGATCTATTTCAAAATTAACCTCAGTAGCAATTCTACCATCTCCCTCAAATATGGAATTAAATTCTACTATTAACTTTTTTAGACAGATCTTTTCATTTAGGCCATGTGTAATGGATTTAACATCTGCCGTCACGGAAATTAATTTGAGAACTTTGCAGACATTTGCAGATAGGATTGGTTCAAGATGTCCCTCGACAACTGGGAAAGAAACGTTAAACTTCTTTACGATTTTTTTACATTTTAGGATGGTTTCTGCAATGGGTCGAATTGAGTTCCCTGAATAAGGTTTGAGCCTTACATCGGATTTCATATATTTGGGATTCTGTACAATTCGCCTAAGATTCTGCTCCCCAATAACACAACAAGATGCTCCCGTATCCCAATATGCCATAATTTTTTCGTATTTTCCGTCGCCATTTCGAACACTAATGTTGCCCTTCAGTACACTTCCAGATTGGCTGAGACTGCCTATCATTTCTACCGTTCTAACGTGCTCACAATCACTTTCACTCGTCTGGGAATTTTCCTCTTCACAGCTTCTAACGTGTTTTTCTTTTCCTTTTCCTTTAGATCTACCCTTTCCTATGTCGAGTACTTGAAATTGCCTTTGCCTTCCAATTTTTGCACACAAGCTGCGGCAAAATGATTCTTTTCTTTACAGATGGCACATTCTTTGCCAAACGCAGGGCAGTGCTTGTGGCCTGGTATACATATGTTTTTTACAACAGAATTTGCAGGTTAGCAGTTTCTGTACCTTGTTGGTACTCTCTTCATCGCCTGACGTAGCGGCAGCAACAGTAGTAACAACAGCATTGTTATTAAGTCGCTTCATTTGATATGCATGCGTTTGATATCGTTTTGCGATACGATCACTATGGAAAAACCGGATTACCAGCACCGGAGACCTACATGAAGACTTGACAAATGGGACAGGAGACAGAGCAACCCGTTTTGGTATAAACCCATGCCGAAGAAGTACGATTCGCAATTTAGGCAATAAACCAGTTTGAATCGGTGACAAAACCTTTTAGTCTGCCTAACTCTAGTCTAGCTAGTACGTTAAGATCTTCGAAGAATTACTCGCCTAGGGTTTTCCTTCTCAAAACCGATAGGCCAGGAAATGTACACCGAAGATGTGTCATGGTTTCCTCCTCTTCCTCGTCTCTACAGCTTCTACAATTCACGGACTACTGTGACTTTTGCTTGATACAAATATCCGGTGCACTGGAGTCGACTTCCGTACGTAGGAAAGGAGGATAGGATGTGTGGAAGGTTTTACCAGCGCTGATTCCAAATGGGCCTTTTATACATCATGGGGTTTTGACGAAAGAGATTCGATTATAAAATAATTTTTCCATTGTTGTTTAAATAATTTGGTGTTCTCTTTGTTGATCACGTCGCCAAATTTTTCGTTTATTCTCCATTGATGCCATTATAAAAATTCGATTTATTTCATTTCACCACATCTGACACCATAAAGTGAAACGCACCGTTAAAGAGATATCGAGAGAATGACGTTTATTGTGACAGCTTGGTTCAGGCTAATTTATGACAGTTTAATGTCTATCCTAAGCTTTACATAAGTTATATTCTATGTAATATTATAACATGCACCGTCATCTTTGAGTTCGGCTTCCGCAACGTCGATTAACCTCTTGGCGCCTTGCAGCACCGCATTGTCCATCGACATCGACGATTGTTCAACTGAATCCTTTGGTTTCCCTCCGGACTCCATTGTCTTCACGAGCTCTTCCGCTGTCGATCCCGCACCTTTTGGCACTTTCTCGACCTCTTCAGAGCCTTCCGCCTGGCCCTCTGATGACTCGTTCTCATTTTTATAATTTTTGAAAACGAGTCGTCCCACGAGTCGGGTAGAAATCACAGACCAGGTAGGCAGAGATCCCCATTACCTACCCTACTCAACTAGTATACAACAGAGGATTGAGCTGCCCTCGAGGAGTTACCACTAGCGGTTCAATTACCCCTGAACCCTGTATTCCAGTAGTATTACTACTTAAACACAGCTCCCTCGGCGTGGCGACTTACAACCTTGGAGTTAAGGGTTGTTGGATCTTAGTTTTCGATTCACATTCAGCTCTGCCAAAGTAGTGGTAGCTACCTGGTAGTGCATCCTGTTCCTCTAATTAAGCCACCTCACCGCGACAAGGCGTCCAACATCCGGGATGGATCCATAACCATAGGTGTATTAAGTAATTTTAAAAAGTGACAAAGTAGACAAAATATAATTGCTAAATTCTTCTTAAATTGGTTAGCAGTGAAATGAGAAAATTATCTACAGGTTATAAAAGTTCTACAATATAAAGTTGTCTTATTTTATGCCAAGGGAAAGTACATACGCGAGCTTGTCGGAGGTAAAACAGCCAAACAAAAGGAGACACAATAAAATTGTAGACAGATATTTTCAATGCAATTCACATATTTTCATGGAAGAATAAATAGATAGATAGATAAATTCTGCATATTGCGGGTAGAGATCAATAAAGTTCAAGGTACTTGACCTTCAGGTTTCTGAAATTTTAGCTTATATACTTTCTTGTTGAGCACCCGACTATCTATTAGATGAAGTTAGTTTCTGCTTCATTACTAGTAGTTTTGTTTATGTACACTTCCCGTAGCAAAGTATAGTACCGATGTGGATTACTGGTTTGGGTCTGGCAGGGTGCTAGACTCAATTAAATATTTAAACAAAAAATGGTCTTGCTTCTACCACATAAATGACTCCCATTTGTCTCAAAAACATAAATTTGCTTTGCCCAAATGACTTTGCAAAAACGTTCACTGGCTCTTAAGCAGTGAACACTCTTAAGTAAATACACTTTGTTGTAATAATTATATCAATATATTCTTTTTGAGAGAAAGTATATGTATATGTAGTATGTACATATTCTTAAATTGAATTGCATTATTGTATTATTATTAGCATGTTTTGATCCGGTATTTTTCCGGATTTTCTTTTACGATAAATTGATTTTCAATTAATCATTTCAGAGCAAATAAAAAAATGCATGATTTGATTTTAGATTTGTGAAAAGAAAACGAACTGTGATAGTACTGAAGTTACAAAGTTTCTCGATAAATATATACCGGGTATTCAACCCAAAACTGATATCGGCTCTGAATTGTCCTACCAATTGCCTGACTCGTACACCTCTAAGTTTAAGGTGATGCTCCAAGATTTGGAATCAAATTCTAATAGATTGAACCTAGAGGGGTATGGTATCTCGATAACATCCCTTGAAGACGTATTTCTGAAAATGGGGACAGACAATCTAGAAAAAGTAGATTCAAAAACTAGTAAGTAGAAAAAAAATTTTCTACTTTGTAGTGTCTGATGAATCAGTTTTTTTTTTTTTTTTTTTGCAGTCAGAAACATATTTTTAGACAACCAAGACCGCGTCAAGGGCAGCACCTTATTGGTCAATCAGTGGCGTGCAATGATACGAAAAAAGTTTCTGCACGGAATTCGTAATAAAGTCATGCTTTGCTGTCATATTCTTGGACCAATTTTTGTTGGTATTTTAATATGGATTGTTACGCATACGAAAGTTATTGCCACAGGCGGACAATTGAAGCCATTGCCACTGGACCTATTACAGTTTCCGGAAACGGTGACAGTTTTGGAGACCAAATCAAATGTGAAAGATGAATCTTTGGAGGCTAAAATAAGCAATAGCTATAAGGAAATTGTGGAATCCCTTGGACCCGATCATGTGCTTGTTGAAACGGACAATCAAAATTTTCTTGATTACATGTTGGACCTTGTAAAGACGAATCAAAAACTTATCGATAATAAATACATTGCAGCTGCAACAGTGGATGAGGGGAAGATTACAGCGTGGCTGAATAATTACCCATTTCACACGGCACCGATTACACTGAATTTGATACACAATGCTATGGCTAGGTAAGCGAGTAAAAAGTTATCTTGAATACTAAACTAATCGACATAAATGTTTGTGTAATTTTTGATGCAGATCTATTATTGGACCTAGTGCTAGTATTTATGTATCAAACTATCCGCTACCACCTATATCGGTGAGATCAAGTTCAACAAAGCCCTTGGATGATAAAGGTATATATTCTACAGCTGTGACCGTGATACTATACTTTGTAGTACTATACTTTCCCATATTCGTTTTGCTGCCTTGTAAAGAGAAACAAAATCGATTCAAGTTATTGCAGTGTGTTGGTGGTGTTAGAACTATAACCTTTTGGATGTCGCACTTTGTGAACGATTTTCTTACATACACAATTTCTGTACTGATTATATTAGTATCGCTCTATTGTATTCAAGTTGATGGATTGGCAACGTTTGACGAATTAGGTAAGTTGAGGGAATTTGTTTTATAAAATCTTGACTGCTTGATATACCTAGATGTGAAATATGTACTTCCACAAACTCTAATTAATTGTTTTGCAATCGGGTATAAAGTTTTTAGATAAATCAAAGTAATAATGTAGTATTTATGTACATACATAAATATGTACACCCCATGCCAAAAAAAATGCCGCACCTTAGGATCGTTTCTAAAACGCATTGTATTTCACTAAGGTTTAAATATACATATATAGGTACATATGTACATATTTATAATTTTTTTATGACCGTTTGTCCTTCGTAACGTTATCTATCTTTTTGTAAAGTAGGAATATAAAATCAATTTTTTTTTTATTGAATAACACTGATTAGTTATTATATTATTACGGAAGGTCCAGTTTTTATTTTGCCTTAGTACCTTGGAATACTGCCCTTAGCCTTTATGATCGCTTGAACCGTTCGTGATATAGAGTCATAAAGTTGTTTGATTCCCTCTGTTGTTTTATCTTTAGTCTACACTTCAAACATATTCTTCATTTATATTTGACCTAAAATATATAATAAACGTAACTACTTGTTGTTTGTTCAAAAAACAAAGCGGATGAAATTAAAATTTTTATGTTTATGTTGTGATTTAAAATATACGGTACATTTTGAATTTAACTATTTTAAATGTAACGTACTTTTAACAGATTCACCACGAAAGGAAGCATATTTTTGGTTTGTAGTTTATTGGACACAGCATCCCCTCCACAATTTGTCAATTTTTGACACACATTACATTGTCTAAGATGGCTGTGCCCTTATGACAGTTGGAGCTCCCGTTGGTGAGCTAAAGTGTATTAGTGAGTTTGTAGGCAAATTACGCATACTCCCTTGCTAACCCACGGGTACAGCTTGTGGGTTCAAAAGAGAGACCCCGTAGAAGTTGATCATCTAGGTATAGTTAATTTATAGCCTCGCTCCGTAGCCCAACGCCAGCCCTAATTACTTAATTAAATTTGGGTTCATCAGGAAATATGACATTTTTCTAATCTTTGACTATCAATTCCCGGTGCTGTTTGACCCACATCAATGTAGCTCCAGAGAAAATAATCGATCCGATCCGAAAAGTGACTGATCTTCAGATCACTCATCTTCCTTGTGAAGATGATTAGATCTGTCTTTTTGGCATTAATGGAGAGCCCTTGTTCCTGAAACCACCGCTCCACCACTCAGAGATCATTTCTTATGGTATCTGCTGTGATATTCAAGAATTTGCTTCTTGACATTTTTGGTATGTCATCGGCAAATCCCACAGTGTGGATGCCAGTCTTTTCAAGTCTTCTCAGGAGTGTAGACTCTACAGTTACATATATTCTACAGACTAGGTGATAAAACTCCGCCCTGCTGGCAACCTGTGCTAACCATTCCTCTAAGTCTTGAAGATCCCTTCTGAATATTTATCGCCCTATTTTTCAGCATATTGTCCACCCATCCAATGGGTTAGCCCTGCATTCTCTCAGACTTTCGAAACATATTTCATCTAAGGTACCTTCAATGCCTCTGGTATATGTACATATAGAGGAGATATACCTCTTCTGCAACGCGTGTCACCTGGTTTTGCGCTGTTTCGGTAGACCTGTCAGCTCTGTATGCCTGTTGTCTACAACTGAAAGGCGACGCTTTCAGTGACGTGCTCTCCATATGGTCTCCATAGATGATGTTAGGCTGACCGGTCTGAAGGTGTTCGGTTCGGTGTAGTCTATTTTCCCGGTTTTGGAAGAAACACCATATTTGTTTCTTTAAGTATTACCGGTATATAGCCTATTGCTAGCCATGTAACATATATAGCCCTAGGCCTTGGTACAATGAGGTCTGCACCATTGCATTAAAGCTGGGAAAATACCATCCAATACGTTTCTATCGCCCACTAACCATTTCTGCCCTTACTATCTGTTCTACTTATGCCCTATCCATCCTATTTGCTCCTTGTTTCCTCAAAGTCCAGGGCTGATCTAACTTAAGGTTTCCCCTAAAGTGTATTTCCATAAACATCTCATTTGTACGATCCAGTGTTTCAACAATCTTCCCCGTTCTATCACGAATAAGTCCGACTTTGGCAACTGGATCCCTCGAGACAATTTTCTGAAGTCTATTGGCCTCAGCTGTGCTCCTCATATTCGGGCAAATTCCCTTCACGAGTCCCTTTTACGTCGCCGCAGTGTTGCATTTAGCTCTTTCTTCTTTGCCTTAAGCTGATCCCATGATTCGGGATCATCCCTTCTCATAGCATGATAAAAGGCTTTTTTCACATTCTTCTTTAGAAATTCAAGTTCCCTACACCACCAAGACGTGGGGTTCTTTTCATCTACCAAAGTAGGTGTACACGCCTCTTGGTATGCATTCTCAATAGCTGATTGTAAATGCTTCAGCTGCGACTCTACATTCAAATAAGCTAGTATTGGCGCTTCGCATAGCTGTCGCTTAAGTTCTCTAAAACTTATCTCGCACTCACCTGACCATTTATATTGTCTTCCCTTTTCTGTCAGTTGGTGCAAGCTCTTGGCAATTCCGGCGAAGTCCCTTACGAATCGTCTGTAGTACGTGGCGAGTGCCAGAAAGCTTCTCAGTTGGTGTTTGTCCTTAGGAACTGGCCAATTTTTCACAGATTCGACTTTATCTGGATTGATCCTCACTCCTTTTGATCTAATCACGTGCTCCATCTCTCAGGTTGTCTTGATGTTCCGCAAAAAGGGTAGTAATAAGCCCTTGAGCGCGCGTGAATTATAAAAAAAAAAACAAATGTTTTCCCCACAACGGTGAGATCGTCCAGATACACTAGGCATGTTTTCCAGGTTAATCCATGAAGGGCACTTTCCATTAGACGCTCAAAGGTTGCCGGAGCGTTGCAAAACCCGAATGGCATTACTGTGAACTGCTACAGTCCATTTCCTGCAGCGAAAGCGGTCTTCTCTTGTTCTCCTGGATGGATCTGTACCTGCCAGTAGCCGCTCTTCAAGTCGAGGGTGGAAAACCAACCATTGAGCTCCTGAGAGTGTGTCTAATGTGTCGTCGATTCGTGGCAAGGGGTAACTATTATTTTTTGGTGACGTCATTTAGTCTCCGATAGTCTACGCAGAATCGAGTGCTGCCGTCTTTATTCTTGACTAAAACCACAGAGGATGCCCACGGACTCTTGGAACTTTCGATCAGAACTTATTTCTCCATCGTTGACACCATTTCTGCAACCTCCGTCTGCTTCGCCAATGGAAGTCGTCGAGCAGGCTGACGAATTGGTCTGGCATCCCCAGTGACTAATCGATGTTGTACTAGATGTGTGCGGCCATACTCCCCATCATGTGAAGCGAATACATCAGCAAACTCACCGATCAGGTTCCCCGCTGAGATTAGCTGCTCCTGATCCAGCTCACAATCTTTGAGTACAGCCTCTCGTATTTCACCCAATCTAGCTGATGAGACAGGCTTCACGGATTTTCTCTTGGTTATCGTTAAGATTGCTGAAATCGGCGCACATTTACCAAGCACCTCCCAGATAGAATCGGTGGCTCCCAGAATCACCCTCCAGCTTTGTCCAAATAATAGTCTCTGATGAAGGCGGTAAGACTTCGTTTCGGTTTGTTGCGAACATGGTATTAGATAAAATACATATTGTAATATCCAGATCGAAACCGAAAATGGACAGCACCACTTTTGAGAGATATAATCCTGGGATTTTCAATGTGTCTAGAATATTCGATGACTAGAACCTTCGGAGTGTTTCTAGAATGGTAAATTTTGATATAAATACAACAACTAACTGGGAAGCGATAGTAGAAGTGGATTGAAATTGTAAAATGTGATTGGATTGTGATTAAAGTTGAATTGGTGTTATTGAATAATAAAATGTAATTGGTAAACGAATTACAAAGCGATAAATAATAAAGAACTTGATAATTTGAATGTGTGAGAGAGATTGTTTGTTTATTGGAGTAGTGGAGAAGGACGATAAACGTTAATCATTTACAGAAGGGTTTTATCTTTCGAATCCTGGCAAGAATATTACAATATGTATGTATGTACATAGGTATTCATATAATCTGAAATTCATTCATATATTATATGTATTTCATTAAAAAAATCATTCGAAGTAATTGTTGTAATTCAATAAAAAATGCAACACCATACGATCTGTTCCAGATGGATTGTAACGTAACTGTATGTTTTAATATTTCAAGGTAGAATCGGTTTCATTATGATTTTGAACAGTTGTGCATTATTACCACTTATGTATTCATTCGCATATTCTAGCAAGGATATGTCGAGTGCCTATACTAGCGCACTAATGGTGCTACTAATTGGCAGTGAGTACCGATATTAAATTGCTTCCTTTTAACCATTTATAATAATCTCAATTTATCTGTGAAGGGTTCTCTTATGACTTGTCCGGCATTATGATAAATATAAACACAGATTGGTTCCTGATAAACCCAATGTATAGTTTACAAAGTGCAATGATGCAAATAAAATATAACTCCGACTTAAGAGAACTATGTCGGACAATGAAGGAAGAAGGGCTCAAGCCGTACATCGACTGCAGTAAGTAACTATAGGAAAATGTTTGACTTGACTATGATTTAAATTGACCTTTTAGGAGTTACACCTTTTTTCGCATTGGAAAAACCAGGAGTACTTCGTGAAATGCTTTCTTTCGTCCTATTTAGCATTTTCATGTTCTCCTATTTATTTTTTAAAGATAGTCACTTCTTGTCTATTATGTGGGACTGGATGATACAAAGGTTTTTTTGTTTATTTTTTTGTACATATATGTACATATGTATTTTCTGTTAACAGTGAAGAAAATAGAGAACCAAAAGTGCGATCAGACGATGCTTACTTTGATGAAGATGTGGAACGTGAAAAGGAAATAGTTGACCATTTGTTACCATCAAAAAGGGCTGAGAAACAGTTGGTACTAGATAGACTTACCAAGTTCTATGGAAAATTTCTTGCTGTTAATGAAATTTCTCTAATCGTGAGCAAGTGAGTCAAATCTTAGCATATCTCTGAAAACAGAAAAATATTTGAAATTTATTTTTATTTACTTAAATTAAAAGTTTGGAATGTTTTGGATTGCTTGGAGTGAATGGTGCTGGTAAGACGTCAACCTTTAAAATGTTGACTGGTGATGAGACTATCTCTTCGGGACAAGCTTATGTCAAGGGCCTAAGTCTAATAAAAAGTATGAATAAAGTATATGAGGAAATTGGATACTGTCCGCAGTTCGATGCCTTATTAAATGAATTAACAGGACGTGAAACATTGGAAATGTATTGTATGATTCGTGGTATTCCAGAGAAGCGCATATCTCAACTATCGAAGGAACTTGCAATTGTTTTCGGTTTCATGAAATATTACAACCAGCAGTTGCATTCATATAGTGGGGGAAACAAACGAAAGCTTAGTGTTGCCATTTCCGTAATAGGCACCCCATCGTTAATTTATCTTGATGAACCAACAACCGGAATGGATCCGGCGGCACGTCGTCACCTATGGAACGTTGTATGCAAATTCCGTGATTCCGGCAAGTCCATAATTCTTACCTCACACAGTATGGATGAATGTGAAGCGTTATGTACACGCTTAGCAATAATGGTCAATGGAGAGTTTAGGTGCTTAGGCTCAATACAACACTTAAAGAATAGGTTCACAAAGGGATTGACGCTTAAAATTAAAGTGCGTCAGGAAGCCAATGTAATGCGAAAGTCAATACAGAAGTGAGTTAAAAAAACACGGCGTTTATTATATTTGCACGATTTAAAACTTTTCCAGACAACCCAATCAGACGACTATACAGATAGCTGATGATATGAGGGAGGACATTGAAAGGATAATAAAGTTCATTGAGCATTCGTTTCCCGAGTCTCAGTTAAAGTAAGCAAAATAGATATACTTCTCCTTCAAGAATGAATGTGCATTTGTTTTTTTTTTTTTTTTTTGCAGACATGAAGTAAATGGACTTCTCTCATTCAATATTCCACTCACTAAAATTACGTGGTCCCAAATTTTTGGTCTAATAGAGGCTAACAAGGACAATCTTAATATTGAGGATTATTCGATAACTCAGACTACTCTGGAAGATATTTTTCTGCAGTTTTCTGAAAACCAGCTTTTTGATTTATGATCTTTTGGCAATAAAAAAAGTGTCAATTGGTTTGTTTGAATACCAGTATGTACTGATTTTAAAAGCAAAATTATAATACATTATAAAAATGTTAATATTAAATGTTCCTGTTAAACTGAGAAGTTTCTTTCATTGTAATCCGAAGCAGATTCGGTTGGTGTAGATGCACAAGGAATGAATTTACAGGCCGTCTCAATTGCAAGGTACACATTCCATTTCATTGTATTTCTCCAATTTTATAGTTAATCAAATTTCATTTCAAAGTACTAGCAGTTTTACAAGCATGACAGACAGATGACCGACTGGTCATCCTTCCTCTGATGTACCATATTTTATGTATACTTCTCGTTAATGTCAGGCCTTTACACATTTTTTCTTTATGTTTATACATATACATATGTATGTAGCTAGGTAGTCAGACCCATATAGCTAGATTGGAAGAGCACTGCGTTAGTTTAGACGAAGCGCACTGTTATCTGCTTGTAATTTTATTTGTAGATCCAGTGGTAAAATATACATAAATGCCTTGAGTGCAGCCTTGGGCGTAGTGCGTAGAACAGCAGTAATGGCAATACAAGCTGCCCTTTGTACCCTGATCAACATATCTCGTGTATTCTTCTTGGTGGTAGCCTTCCACCAAACAAAGAGCCGCATATGTTAGAATGGATCATTGCCGGTTTTGTCCTGTTGCAAATGAAGAGAGCATTCTGAGCCTTACGGACTCTTTCCTGAACGTTAAGTTTCCAATTTAGTTTTCTATCTAGTGTAAGAACAGAACGAACCGTGTAAGTGGTACCATTAGTGTAGAACTATGTACATACGTGAAATTGCAAGTCAGATGGAACGCTTCAATCAAGGGAATACGATATGACATCATAGAACTACCATATGTATATCCTTTGAATCCGTGTATTTCATGGAAACTATCTTTCGAGACCGAAATGTGTATTACATTATCATATTACATTAATATCATCGTATATAGAACAGGGTATCATATCCGTTGGAGTTGGATTATATGCAGCTATTTTAATAATACAAGTTTTTGTAAAGACACCCTAAATATGTGGTTACATCAATCAATCAACATATGTGTTTAGAGTAGGTACGCCTTGTATTTATTTAATTGTTTTTAAGCTACAATTACACTGTCAACGAAATTCAATCAATCACCTTGTGAAAGCACAATCCGTTGACGATCACACGATTGATTTGAGCCGGTTAATGTTGTCCCATAATGCGTTCACGTGTAATCTGTGTCAACGCTATTTTTCCAGTTTGACACGCAAAAATTTGACGATTACACCACTTGACAGCTTCTGAACACGTTAACAATTGACGGTGCGCAAACGCCATGTTGGGAAGTGAAAATCGGTTATTTTTTGCGTTCTCGATCACACGTCATTGAAAGGTTGTATCAATGTGACTTTACTTGAACTTACAAACAAACACACATATAGTCGACGAATTGGTTTTCTGATAAATTTTGAACTCGAAATCCAAAAAGACGTCCGCCTGTGTGTCTGTCTGTACGGTCGACTACAGTCTAAAAGGTCTCACCTTTAAGGCAAACAAGACTTAATCTAAAATCATATAAATAGTTGTACTGTCAATCGACAAGAACGTCAAAGTAGTGAACAACAACAACACCACGGGAAAAACTTGTCAACGCAGGTTACGTTGACGTGGCAAAAAATCCTGTCTGTAAATGTGTAATCGTAGCTTTAATCTTGCTTTAAAGCTAGGAATACACGATGGAGCCGTTGTACATAGCAGACACAGGATATAATTTGCGTTATATGAATGGAAACACAGCATACCACATACAATATTCATACAATCTGTCGAGTGCGAAGGCGGGTCGATCGGTTTTGATCGATTGTGTTCGACCGTGCGATATCGGTCAAACATTGAAAGCGAGCAAATACACGGTACAATTTCTATACAACGATTGTACAACGGTTGTATGGTGCATTCCGTGCTTTAGATTAGAATAATGTCGTTACAGCTTTAGAGAGCTAAGATTGACTCTGCATCCTTGGTCTAAATTAAATTATAGGTAAATAAATTAACGCAGACAGAAAGCCGCCAATACAAGACAAAGACCAGTCAAAACTTTGAAGAGATACGGAAAGAATTCGTAAGGAAACGAAAAGAACTTTGGAGACTCATAAACAAGAAGACCACCAACATAACCCGTGGGCCTACAAGATAGTTATGGACAAATAGCTGCATCGACATGTCCGATTATGATGAATATGTATCATAGTCAGCGAGCTGTTCCCAAGGAATACTAGGGTGCACCTTTTCTGAAAATAATATGATCTACGGAAACAATACTACCCGTCACAACTGCAGAAGTCCTAAATGCTGCGGGCTCAATGAAGAGGAATGGACGGTAGCCCTATTGTTCATCCATTAAAATCTAACTAGAGCTGTTTGCAAACCTCTATGCATGATGCCTGACAGAAGGAAAGTTCCATCTGTAATGGAAACGACAAAGGCTAATATTTATCACAAAAGGTGACAAGGAGGGCCCAGGCAGCCAATAAGAAACCTGGTTGCGGCAGTGCCTGCCCCTATATGGGTACCGGCAACAACAACAAATAAAGGATAAACTCTGTGCACAGAAGAGCATCGCTCAGAGTATGCTGCGTATATAGAACGATATGGGTGGGATGCAATAAGTGTACTAGCGGCGTGAATGCTTATTAATCTGGAGGTCAAAGCAGCGGCATCAATATACATATAATGGTGAAACCGAGCAAATGCCAACATAGAATGGCAACGGCCATGGAACGCCTCAGAAAACGGTCGGTGGAAACACAAACTTCTACCGAACATAGAAGAGTGAACCAGAAGGAAACACGGTGAGGAAAACTTTTGTCTTACCCAATTCCCAACGGGAAGTTGAACTTTCCGTGAATATCTTCACAAATATGACATCGCAGATGACCTATTCTGCCGCCTCTGTGAAGGCAAAGTCACTGTCAGTCAAATACGAGCACGTGCTGTTGGAGTGCAAACAATATGAGGGAAGCTTGGGACACCACCAACAGAATCCTTGCCAGCATCGTGCTGGAACTATGGGTCGAAATTCAAACCCCAAGTGGGACTAGGCTCTGGAGCATAAGAAGAAGAAGACATGACGTCAAAACCTGCCTCTATGAAGGAATGCCTTGTCCTGCCGGTACCGTAGGGGGAAACAGGACAGTGTTTCATATTTGTATCAAATAACGAAACAATTGGAGTTGAAAATTGGAAAGTGTCCAACCTACAGTCCTTCTCGTACCATAAATGGATACTCTTAGATGTTAGTCTTAAGATAAAGACTACTAAACCTTTTTGGAAATCTAAAACGAATAAATTGAACTGGATCCAAAGGTTGAAACCCTGGAGAAAGCAATTAACGTTGCTTTTAAAGTTTTGTGTCCAGTCACTTACAATAAAAAGAAAGTCCCAATGTGGTGGAATGAGGAATTTGACCAGAGTGATCTTCAACATCTACCACAATCATCACTTCTGGCAGCCCTATAATTATTATCTAAAAATGTATAAGAAGTCCATCAGTATGGATAAGAAACAGGGCTGGATGGATTACAATCAATCTATCGAGTCCCTTAGGACACAGCAATTTCCTTCCTAAAAAGTCGGACGGAAACTGGGCTGATTCTTTTGCGGAATCACTGGAATTTCTTATGAGAGTACACATTCCAGGTTGCAGTGCCGGTTATGCATCGTCGGCAGCGTGGAATAGCATTACAAACATTATCACGGACCATAATAACTTCTCCCCTTATAAGTTACCCGGTTTTGATAGCATTATGCCTATTATGCTACAGAAACTGTTTGACATAGCAATTCACTGTCTGCTACCGATTTATAGGATCAGCCGGTATTTAAATCATGTCCGTCAGACCTGGATACGTGTCAAAGTTGTTTTCATTCCGAAAGTGGCCCCGCGAGGTCATGAATCCGCGAAAGAATTTAGAACTGTTAGTCTATTCTCTTTCGTACTCTAAAATTTAGAACGTATCCTAAATCTTAACATCCGCGAAATTTTGGGACTTTGCTTACCTCGGCTCTTCATGAGGTGGTGTGTACGGTGGAAAGGCTCTCCAAAAAAATACAAATACAAATTTTTGGCGCAACAGGTCCATGGGACCCAGGGCCTAGCTTCTCACAACCATTCGTGTTGTGCGTGTTATATTCTTCACATGAATGGAAGGGGCCTACTGTTTTAATGCCGGATTCGAACGGCAACTTTGAGAAGCTTTTTCATGACAGTTTTACTCTCGGATGTTTGTCAGACGCTCGCGAGAGGTGGGACCGTGAAAGAAATTTTAGGTGTTGTCTGGGGATTGAACCTGGAACCCCTTGGTCCGTAGTCCAACGCACTAACCACTTGAGCCACGGCGCCCATAAGGCTCTCCACTATAAAGAATTCCCTCTTGCTATCTTTCTGGACATAGAAGGAGCTTTTAACAATATCCCTACTGAAGCTATTCAAGAGATTCTCAATGAGCTAGGTATAGAATGTGTTATTGGTTAACGGATTGCATCCTTGCTAAAAACCAGAATAATTCAGCGAACATTAGGCAACATTCTTCTAACTAAGACAGTCAGTAGAGGCCGAGGTGTTATCTCTCCTTTGCTGTTGGCTCATGACAAATAACTAAATTTTAGTGCGACTTGAGAGGTGGGGAGAGGGTGGGAGGGGTAACCACGCAGATGACGTGGTTATACTGGTGTCAGGAAAGATTATCTCCACGATAAGTCAACTCATGGAGAATGCTCTAGATAAGATATGGTCATGCACCACGAGCAGTAGCTTGGGAGGAAATCCGGAAAAGACGGAAAAGACGGAAAAGACGGAAAAGACGGAAATGATGCTTTTTACCACTAAAACTAAAGTACCAGAGTTCACTCCCAGTCTCTTTATGTTCTAGTGCAAAATACCTTGGCACGATATTAGATCCGAAACTTAGTTGGAAGCTCAAAATAGAACAGGCGGTAAAGAAAGCAAGTGTAGTTTTCTATGCCTGCAACTGGGGACTTCAACCAAAGATAACCCTATGGATGTAAGTACATAGCCGTTGTGCGTTCAATTCTCACCTATTGGGCCATCGTTTGGTGGCCTGCCTTGAGCAAGCAGTACAATATCGATAAACTGAAAAAAGTACAGAGATTGGCGTGTGTAGCCACCAAAGGAGCTTTGAGATCTTGTCTAACAGATGGTCTAAGTGTGATCTTGCACCTGATTCCCCTCGAACTTCACTCAGTTGACGCAGCTACATGTAGTGCTGCCCGGCTCAGGAAATCTGAGTGCTTTACTGCTAAGCCTGTAGGATCTTGGAAACGATTTCAAGAGAATTTGTTTCATCTTCAACTGACTACATGATACCAACCTTCAATCTTACGAAATTCTTTTCGGTTGAACTACCTACCAGAGACGAATGGGATAATGGAAGCATTATCAGCGAATATAATATACACGGAAGATTCGAAGATGAACTGTGGAGTCGGCGCAGGCATCTTCTCTGACTAATAAAATATATGGAAGTCTTTTCGTCTTCCAGAGTCTGCTAGTGTTTTGTTCAAGCGTAGCTTCTTGTGATTCGGGAAGCCTGGGGTTTGCTGAACGGTCTCTCTATATGCAGATACAATATCGCTATCTTTCAGACATTGATTCGGTCACCACATCCTCTAAACTGATTCCGATTGGACATTAATCACATAAATGTTCACTTAACAATTACACCCATCTGGGTCCCTGGGCGCAGTATGAGGGTAATGAGCGTGCTGACGAGCTGGACAGGGGATGGTAGGGCTTTAACAGCTCACTAGCAGAATTAGTCGATATTCCGCTAGGTGCCGTTAAGGGCAATATATGTATAAACAATATGTGGAAAAACCCGACTAGTTGTGTCATATGAATAACGACATACAACAAACCTAAGTTAAACGAGCCAGAATTGTAGCCATTATCACAGCTCACTGGCGGTATCCCTTACAATATCTTTTGCAGAAGTTGCAAGGATACTAATGAGAAAAAATCTTTAAATCGCATCCTTGGCAGATGTCCGACCCTAGGGAGGACCTAAGAAAACCGTTTTTCGAACGATTGGAGAATTAATCCGTTATTTGAACTCCACAGTTTGGATCTAACTTTACATCAATAAGGTTTTCCACGAGTTTTGTTGTAACAAAAAGGCGCTTCTCCAAAGAACCGCCACTCTTTCCTCCTACCTAGGGGAGGGTTTTAGCCACGTAAACATGCAGAAGCATGAATTCTGTCATAATTCGTAGCACGGGGTATAGACTATCCATAAAGGATTTCACCCCTTCAGCGCATAAATAAAGTGTCTAAGATTGTAGTAGGTGGGCTGTCAAAACAAATTAAGAAAAATAAACGAAAAAATAAAATCGTAAACACGTGCAAACCAACATGCATACATACATACGCATGTAAGGTAATAAAGATCATCCATAACAAAAACCACTCCTGACTATTAGGACAATCTCCTCAGCCATTCAGCAGAACGCTTCCAAATTACCAGAGGTAGGTACGGATATTTTCATACTTAACTACTCTCAAATTAAATTCCTCTTTTGTTATGATTGAAGACGTCATATGTTTAGCATTTATGAGAATTTATGTTAAAGAATGCTTGTTTCGATTGTTTGCCGTTTCATTGATCGGGATGAACCACGTTTCGTGAAAGTTGATAACCCACTTTGGGGGAATTAATACTGCCCTTGATCCGCTGAATCGATGTGTCAGTCTGAGAGTCTTAGAGTGAACATGCTCGATCTCGAAAAAGATGCCATGTTTTTTAGTTCGCCCTGATATGTTTGCGGAGCTCCAAACATTCAGGCTTTAGATAAGAAATAAGGTATACTTAATGAGTACGCCCACAAATCCAAAAAACTTTTTGTCCGGATAAGAAATTAAAGGCTTGTAGGTAGATGTCAAATGGAAGTGCACGTACAAGAAAATTATTTTGAGTTATTATTGATTTTGTTCCATCCGGAGAATAAATGACTGTTATATTAATTTGTCAGTTCGGCTATGCTTCAGTATTGTTGCGAACAATCATTCTTGTCGAAATCTCACAGTTTTGACTCGACTGTTAAACCCCGCATGTATACGGAACTTGTAATACATTATGGTATCCATATTGAAAATTAAGTGTCAATCTGGGGAGGGGATAGGGAGTTAAATAAACAATTCAATTTAGAATTCGTGGTGAATTTGTTTAAAATAAACATATAGATGACATAAAGATTTAACGAATATTTAAAATCATTCGTATTACATTCCTACATTCCATCGATTGGAACGAATCGTATAATAACCCATCCTTCTATTATCAGTCGGAATAAAGTTGGCGTGGAGTATTATAATTTCAGATTGAGATACAAACGCATTTACACATGAAGATACTTACGTATTTACTTAGGTGGTGCTACAGTTCGGGGTGAACCTAAGGCGAGGTCTTCCTCTACTTCGTTGTCCCTCTGGGTTTGATTCAAATACTCTATGGGCCGGAGCACTAGTGTTCATTCGCACTACATATCCTAGCCATCTCCAACGATTAATGCACAGTTTTTTGACTATGTAGGTCGATGTCGCTGTACAGCTGCAAGAATTCCGAAGCATTTTTCTTTCGAAACGACCGAGGATATCTTCATCCGCTTTCGATAAAGACCATGCTTCAGCGCCATAAAGGAGGACTGGGATGGTCAAGATCTTATACAGAGTCTCCTTAGTTGTTTGGAATAGGGCCAAAGAAACAGCGATTGGCAAGAATTATTCTTCGTTTTTTTTTTTTTCTGCTGAGATGTTGAGTTTATAGCAGAGCTAAGATTGACAAAGTCACTTACTACCTCAGAGTTATAGCTGTCTATTGTGACGTTCTGTCCAATTCGTTGATGGTTTGTGTCCCTTCTGCTTGACAGCATATACTTGGTTTTGCCTCATTTATTGCTAAACCCATTTTGGCAGCTTCCGTTTCAATGCACACTAGCAAACGCACTGCCGCCTAGCACGATTTTAACGCCAAAATAGGAAGGGAGGACATCTTTGGTAGGATACTTGGTAACATAGCCTACACGAGACTCCATCCGGAAATGGTCTTAGGCTTATTGTTGCGCTGCAGGGCGAAACGTCACTATAGCAACCACACGGTTTTCTCATCTCAATATCCACAAGGGGACATGGTGGTCTCTTGCTCATCGGTCAACTAAATTGCTCACATTGCGATCGACATAAGGCATGACTCCAGTACATCGACTCGGATCACTACCTTGTTGCAGCCATGGCACGTATGCAGATATCCCACACACCACAACAAAGAAGAAATACTGTGAGAAGATTTGTTTTCGAAAAGCTGCAATCGAAAGATATCGCCAGAATCTTCGCCAAACGCGTATCCCAAAATCTCTCAACGATTCCTTTGCCGCGAGCATCAAGTACTGTAGACCAATGGCAACGCTGCCAATATGCCATCTGAAGTGCCGCAACTGATGTGCTATGTTTCACCCATCCATCACCAAGAAACCTCAGGTTTGACGAATAATTCTGGCAAGCACGAGAAGTGCGCGATTGAGAATATTGAGAGATTATACCCCAGGAATTATGTAAAGAAGTTTTACCCATAGATAAAAAGAACGTGCCAAGCCAACAAGACCTGTACAGAAGCCTGGAGAGATGAAGAAGGAAACCTCGTAGTGGAGTCACAGTCAGTGTTGAGAATATGGAAAAACTTCTTCTGCAGACTGTGTTACGGCGACGAAGACCAACATCGCGCTGTCAAGCAGAATTAATCATTCAACATAGACAATGATAGCTAAAACTTCCGTCCACCTGACCAAACGAAGTGACGATAGCAACTCGCTTACCAGCCGAGTTGTTCAAAACATCCACGTCTGAAACCCTTCATCAACAACCTGATTGGCACCTATCACTCAGGTTTCAGACCAGGAAAGTCCACAATCGACCAAATCTTCACACTTAGGCAGATCCTGGAGAAAACTCAAGAAGTCCAAATCGGTACACACCATCTTTTTATCGATTTTAAGGCCGCATAGTACATCATCTACAGAGACGATCTATACAGAGCCATGTCTAATTTTGGCATCCCTGCCAAACTCGTCAGATTGTGCAAAATGACGATGGAGAACGCTCGCTGCTCCATATAAAGGTCGCACACAATCTTAACGAGACCTTCGATGTCAAAAAAGGAATTAGAATTAATGTTCTTAATACTTAGATCATTGCTCACATGTTTTGGTGGCGTCGTCCTTGTCTTCTGAGGGGGCATGAGTGGGTATTAAGCTTATGTTCACGAATTCAGCCCTGATGCGGATTGTCGCACGACATTTGTGCTCACGTAAACTTAAGACTTCTTATCTAAGTCTTTCGCGCTGCTTTTGTTCTCTATAGCAATGGTCCAACCCATCGCACTTCCTGGATGGCGGTGATATCTGCATTATAGCAGTCTAGTCACTCCCCCTTCAGATCCGAAAGTCGTTTTCCTCGGAAAGGAGTTGGTGGCGGATGAACCCTTAATGGGAAAACGGCAGCAGTCATATCCCCGACACACAACTCCCAATCTGGAGGACCAGTTCCCTTTTTATACCCTTAAGACAAGGGGCCGGGTTCTCCAAAGTTCTCAGTAACCTGCTTCTGCGTTCGCATCACTACCTTTTGGCCACTCTAACTACCATTTGGCTTATATTTTGGATTTTACTTATTTTAAAATTTAAAATTACACCTTACATTATATGTGGCACCTGTATTAATTTATAAATGTTCCTGTTTTTTTTCAGTTCACTTCGAAGGATCTCAGCGACGGCTTCAATACACAACACGTAGATTATAATGGCTATAAGTAATTTTAACAAATTTCAAGCTTTGTTATGGAAGAACTGTATTATAGAACGGAAAGACGTGAGTGGATTTATAGAAACAAATATGTGGGCATTTCTATTGCTATTAGCTTTAATTCCACTTCGAATCTACCTACCTATCGTCTCTAGTAATCAAAGAATTTTTAATGAACATGTTTCAATAGATAATCTTGAACTTTTTACGTAAGTTTTTAATTGAATATTTTTATGATAGCTTTACAACATCATCAATTCACATTTTTGTTTTTGCTAACACAAAAATTAGCTAACAATTATTAATTAAGTTATAAACAGTTGCGAGTTTTTTTTGCATACCAATATATATTTTTGAGGTAAATAACCAGATATGTACATATATTGCAGTTTTATTTTATAATGTCATGTTTAATGTGCAATACCTACATAGAATGCATTTTTTTTTTTTTAATTTATGATGTTGTAAAGCACAGGCATATTTCTTACCTGAATTTTAAAATTCTCACTTAAGTATATGTATGTACATATGTCTGTATGATCAAAGCCAATAACACCTAATTTTCAGGGGTTCCCATTGCACCAATCTATTCAGTCGATCTTAATTTTAATTCATAAACTGTAAATGATATAAGTGGAATTTTTTTTATATTGTTATATATAAAATTGTTTCCCCCAGATTTGATATTTTTTTTTAACAACATTTTTTAATTTTTTTATTCCCACTTACTGTATAGTTTTGTTTTTTTATACCCTATCCTAAGGGTATATAATTTTCAATCTGTTTTTGAAGTGAATGTAAAAAAATTCAAGTTTAAGAAGAATACAACTTTACAAACAATAAATAAGAACAAATATAGTATAACAAACACTTATAATATGTACTTACAGAAAATAAATACGTGTGCAAAAAAAATTTCATTTCAAATAACCAAATACATGATTAGTTAGTTTTAGTTAGTTAGATAAAGACTGTTTACTTTAGTAATAAAAGACTGTTACAGTTGTATAGTTTGATTTGACTGAGGGCCGTTTACCAGATTGACATTTACATATAAATAAATATCATAATTTGCAGATTGTGGGAAAGAACAAACAAGTAGCAAAAGAATATTTTTTAATAATTTTGATACTAATTTAAAAATTGCCTTCGACTATACGTCACCTGTATTTATAGAGCACATCCCAGACTCGTTCAACAATCAAGATGTTCATCGCATGATCATCTTCCAGTAGGTTTGTGCCGAAGAAGGTTCGCCGTATTTCTTCGAAAATAGGACATTTTGGGATAAAGTGCAATATATCTTACCTTTCGTTGAGATTGCATAAGTCACATATGATTGGGAGTTCAGGACGATATGGTGTATAATTTAGTGGTACTAGTTCCCCTTTTATTTTAAAAATTGTGCTTATCATGTCAGTGGAATTGGTGTTTATAAAATATGTATTATTAAGTCTGTTCCCTTACGAATTCATATCTCACTCATATCTCTTTTACCGTATTATTCCTTTTCCCATTTTGTTTATTTTTGTGTTTCCATCGGAATTTTTTGAGCATTCGCCAATAATTCCACAATCCTCGTATTATCAGTTTGAGCCAAGTCCATCTTATGGCATGTTTTGGTGCTGCATGGCTTATTCCTGACCCAAAATCTGATTGAAACAAAGCTTGGACATCACATTGCAACCTAAGAGGTTGCAAGCCTGAGCAACGCGTTATCTGTGAGAATATATGTATGTACATAATCTATTTCTATTAGAATATATGTATCATATTCTCTTAGCATTATAGATTTCTTCTAATTGTGACGCGTTTGTTTTCAACAGTTTTATTTCCTACTTTCTTTTTTGATGAAAGTTTGCATAAATATCTTTTGCGAACAACAATCAACAATCCAATTGTTCGCTGTGTTATAGGAAAAACACTTTATGAAACTAGCAATTGTCATTGTATCTTTCGCCATTTAATTTACATATGTAACTGAAACTGAAACAGTAGACAGTAGACGATTGTATTATGATTGTCTGTTCGCGTATGCTCCCAAAAAAAACGAATTTTCACGAAAATCTACGAAAAGTCACGATACCCTGTTCGACTAGGTACGCAAAAGTTTCGTAGTTTTTCGTAGAAGAGAGCGCTCACATGACAGTAATTAATTTCCCCACTCTACGTATTTTAGTGCAAATAATTTCTTTGCACTGATTTATTAAATTTGCCAAATTTGTCAAATCGCTGTACGTAATTTTTTTGGCTTGTGTATTTCTATACGTTTGGCATTTGACGTCTAAAAAGTGGGCAAATTTCGTTGATTCGTGTTCGTTTATTTTTTTTGTAATTTTGTCTTTCTCTGAGAGAATTTTACCCCCATTCATAATCTACGAATTTTGGGACAGAAAGTACCCGAACAGACCTACTATCGATTATAGTCTGTTACTATTAAACTAAGTAAGGTTTTTATAGTTCATAAACTAAAAACATCATAAACATAAACAAGCTGCGTGACAGTGAAAGCAATATCTATATCTATGTTTACGTACGAAAGAACAACGGAGAGGTATTGCGTTAGCTTTTCTAAGAACATATTGTGCGTAAAGTAGGAAAAATCCTACTTTAGTACGTCACCGTAACTAATTGAAATTTCACAATCTAGGAATTTTGGTACAGAAAGTACGCGAACAGACCTAATATCACCAGCTACAGATCATATCAGACGACAGGCATTTTACCGTTATGCTATGTCTCCAACAAAACTAAATTCGGGATTTAGCGAAAAAAGATTTAGATTTATATACTTAAGGCGTCTCCACCGGGATCTAGGATTTATATTGAAGTTTGCTGTCAAGAAGATTGTCACAGCTGGTAATATTTTTATAATTTTTGAAAGTGAATACAAGTTGTATTGCTTTCTATAATTAATTAAAGATCAGAATTACTAAAATTATAACCAAAAATTAAATTAAAATCGAATTGCTCAATGTATTTTGGATTTCTTTTTGACGTTTTAATTTTTTTTATTTTTTTCTTTGTCAGCACACGAAAATGACATGTGCTGACATAAAAAAGGACTATTTGATTTGCGTCGCAGGAGGATTTAAGTTGGATTTATTATAAATCTCGTATTTTGAAGGGATTCTTAGACGTTTAAATCGTATAGTAAATCCTCGGGATTTAGTGATGATTTAGCTGGATTTAGCTAAATAATTGCTAAATCCCGGATTCAGTTTTGGTGGAGACATCGCATTAGTTTGGAACATTCCTAAATGGATGCATTATTAAATGCAGTACTGCCTGCTTTGTGAATCAGCAACCATTCCTAAATGCAAACTCAAAATGATGACACATCGCATTACGTTCCGAAATGCATTGTGAACGAATACACTGCGCAAACAAAAACAACCACCGCATCGTGAACTAGCACGATCCAAATGATATTTGTTATTGCTACCCTTTTTGGATTAGCTTTAAAATATACATATTTCATGAATATTCCATTGTTATCAGCACCACAATTGTTTAGGAAATGATTAATTATCTAAGTTGCAATTAATTTATTCCTAAACGTCATGATTCACAACGCAACAGAATGCACATCGCATTTTGGTTGAATTTAGGAAAGCAGCCTAAGGATGTTTTTTATCGCATTATTCTTGGTGCCTTTAAATTTATTTCCACCACTGTACCCACTATACGTAGAACCCTAAATCTATGTATCATTATGTATAGAGACGTGTTCTGAAAATAAATTTTAATACATATGTTGTATACATACGTATGTTGTAAATGTAATCTAAATACACGTCAGGTATAAATTTATGTTAAGAATATATTAAAATGTTTAATCGTCAACAAATGTTATCTCATTTTTAATATTTTCATTTCATTAGGAAAACGCCGTTCGTCAAACATAAGAATGATGTACAACTTCATTTAGCCTACTCGCCGAATACGAGCCCAGTTTTGGAAGAAATCGTAAAAGCAGCAGCTACCAGTTTAAACCTCGAATACAGCGGATATGCCGATTCTAGAGCACTGGAGACTGTCTTGAGGAGGCATAACTACCTTGCTGGCGTTGAATTCGACAATTCATTGGCACACATAACAAAATATCCCAAAGAATTGACCTATAAGCTTCGATTTCCGCCTAAGTTGCGGAAGTACGATAGTGATTGGCACACGGATAGGCATTTTTTATTGCGTTTCAAAATAAGAAATCAAAATGATATTGATGGTGGGTCTCCAGTAGGTTATTTGAGAGAGGGTTTCCTTCCAGTGCAGAATGCGATCTCAACAGCATTTATCATGCAAGTAGCTAAAGACAAAGCGCCTACACTGCCTGAAATAGTTATGCAAAGATATCCTATGACAGCGACTAGTACTGCATTAATGATGAGACATGTTCATAACTTTCTTGGAATAGCGTTGGTGTTTTGTTATCATGGTGTATCTCTGTTTATGGTGAAGGTAAGACTAGAGTGATTAAGTAAGACTAAGCATGATTATTTTAGAAACACTTTTGTTACAGAATGTAATGGAAGAGAAAGAGAAACAACTTAAGGAGGTTATGAAGATTATTGGTATCCAGAGTTGGGTGCAATGGTTGGCGTGGTTTGCGAGCGGTTTCATAATGATGACTATTTTTACAATTTGCGTATCAATAGTTCTGATGGTAACTAAAAGACTGCCAACATTACTGCTTGTGATTTAATAATTTGGTCTTACAGGTTGAGTGGAAAAGTAACACTGCTTATATATCGTATGGCTGCCATTCGATAATTGTATGCTTCTTCATGGCATATACGATGGCTAATCTAACAATACTATTTCTGGGAACAACGTTTCTCTCTAAATCCTCTGCTTCTGTTTTTGTAATCCATTTATTCATTTATATCACAATGCTGCCTTATCTGCCCTTATATTTAAATTACAACCAGGTTAGTTTGGGTTTGAAACTTGTACTCTGTCTGCTGCCTAATGTTGCAATGTGCACTGGAGTGAAAACTATTTTCGTTAAGGAGCGTACGGGAGAGGGTTGGCATTGGAGCAATGTGTTCATGGAGGCAAGCGCCGACGATTCTCTATCCCTCGGCCTTATCATTTTTATGATGTTGGTGTCATGTGTCTTGTACATGGGTCTCTGCTTGTATGTGGAGCAAATCTTTCCGAGTGAGTTTGGAGTGCCGCAGAAATGGAACTTCCCGTTTAAAAAGAGTTTCTGGACTGGTGAACACAAGTATGAGGACGTGAGTCCTATGATAAAGCGGGAAAATCCGGATGCATTTGAAACAGAACCTTTAAATGCAAACATTGGTGTGCAAGTAATAAATCTGTCCAAGAAATTTGGCAATTATTTAGTTGTTAATAATGTATCACTAAACTTGTATGAGGACGAAATAACAGTATTATTGGGGCACAATGGTGCAGGAAAAACAACAATGATCTCAATGCTGACTGGGATGATTTCGTCGACGTCAGGCACAGCCATTATTAATGGGTACGACATAAGAAAAGATTTGGCAGGCGCTCGTATGTCGTTGAGTGTCTGTCCACAGCATAATATTCTATTTGATGATCTAACGGTGGAACAGCATTTAATTTTTTACGGGCGCTTGAAAGGGCTTGAGGGGGAATCCTTAGAAGCAGAAGTGCTTACGTATATGAAAAAGACCAATTTGGAGAAAAAAGCGCATATTAAGTCATCGAAATTGTCCGGCGGTATGAAAAGAAAACTGTCAGTTTGTGCTGCTTTTTGTGGTGGCACTAAAGTTGTCCTCTTAGACGAACCAAGTTCTGGTTTGGATCCAGCGGCGAGAAGGCATTTGTGGGACTTAATAATATCGGAGAAACATGGACGTACGATTTTGTTGACAACACATTTCATGGATGAGGCAGAAGTACTTGGCGATCGTATTGCTATTTTGTCAGGTGGACAATTGCAGTGCTTTGGAACGCCATTCTTTTTGAAAAAGAAATTTGGCAGTGGATACAATTTGGTATGTAAACAAATTTGAATTAATGATAACATCGAACGTGTATAGCAAAATCGGTTTTTTAATGCAAACACCCCTAAAAAGTAGGCGTGGTCACATATGACGTATGAGTGAATTGTAGACAATTCGAATATCTAAATATGTGGTACTTATAGAATTTTTCGAAATTTTTTAAAAAAATGGTAGACTTCAAATTTTTTTTTAAACCATACAGCTTTTCCTCGTCAAACGCGTGTTTTCTCACTAAAGCACTTCCTCTTGATGACGAATTCCCTAGATGGAATCAACATGGCATCTGCAGTTTCAATCAGGTTGAACTATCACTATTATCCCTTTATGAGCTACTACATATTTGAATGCCAGGTCTATAGGGATTTCCAATAAAGAGTCAGGGTGTTGGAAAAGAGAGAAACTTCAATGGGCTAACCGCAGAAAAAAAAATACAATAGTTACAAAGCAACAACGATCCTCGGATAAGGATGAACCTATTGTTTCGAATAGGTATCGAAACATGGACATCGATCTTCGGATCTGAACGTTGAATGTTCGAAACCTTAACGGAACGTAAAATGTTTGAAACGCCAAGTATAGCGGAACAATAGCGGTTCTAGACTGCTATAATGCAGACATCACCGCCATCCAGGCAGTGCGAGGGAATGGGCCCGTCAAAAGAAGGGTGAAAAACTGTGATACTATGGTGATTGCTATAGGGAACCGTAGAAGCGCTTATTCGGATGTGGATTAATCACATGCGGCAGACTTAAGCAAGAAGTTTTCGAAACGTAAGCAATCGTGTTAGGCGATTTTAACGCCACAATAGGAAAGGATGACATATTTGGTAGGACACTTGGTAAGCATAGCCTACACGAAACCACATCTGACTGCGGATTTAGGATTATTGACTTTACGGTGGGGCGTAATCTCACTATAGCAAGCACACAGTATTCTAGATGTCCGAACCTTCCGAGCAGCCAACATCGACAACCATTCTGCGGCCAAGGTACGAATGCGAATATCGCAAACGCCACAACTAAGAAAAAATACTGTGAGAAGATTTAACATTGAAAAGCTGCAATCGCAAGTAATCGCTAGAATCTTCACCAAACGCGTACCCTAAAATCTCTCAACGACTCCTGTGTCGCCACCATCAAGTGCCGAAACCCAGTGGCAACGCTGACAACATGCCGTCAGAAGTGCTGCTACTCATGTGCTGGGCTTTATCCGAATGCCTCCAAGAAACCTCTCGTGTTTGACGAAGAATGTCGACAAGCACACGCAGCTATATAAGAAACATACAAAGTGGCGCTGCAAAGAAGGACGAGGGCTGCTCACGAGCTCTACGAGCAAAAGAAACGGGACGAACATCAGCTTCTCCGAAGGAAGAAAAAAGAGCACGAGAATCGCACGATCGAAGATATTGAGAAAAAGGATTTAGACAAGGAGGCGCGCTGTCATTTGATTTTTTCAACATCATACTTACAAGGATTGTGTGAAACTCAGAAGCCAACACCAGAAGCACAATCTTTCAAAAGTCTGTGCAACTACAAGCGTACACCGAAAATATTGACATAATTGCTAGAGCACAGCTGCCTGTCACCGGTGCATTCGCTAGTATTACAATGGTGGCTGCCAAAATGGGTCTAGCGATAAATGAGGGCAAAACCAAGTATATGCTGTCAACCAGAAGACGAATTTGTTAATAGAATTTCCCTTTTTTGTATGGAAATCGGAAAATATTACCTTTTTACCATAACTTGAAAACTGAAGTTGAAATTTACCACGATCTGGCAGTACTGCTGCCCCTATTGAATTTCCAATCACGTACAATCTACAGACAGGAAAACTCTTTGGTGCATTTCAAAGTATACCCAAAAAAAGTGGTATACTTTCCTTTCCCTTGTGTTACGTTTTTTTTTATCATAATAATACAATAAATAATATATAGAACAGTCATTTCATTTTCTTAAACTTAAAAATGGGCTTATTTCAGTGGTAAGGGAAAGGGTTTTAATTGTTTATAACTTTAATAAATCATAGTTTTCTCACGAAACAACTTTCATTGTCGTGTTTTACAACATACAGCAACTTGTGATTAGAGACGACCCAAAGCTTGGCAAAAGATTTTTTTAAACCATTAATACCAGTAAATGTGAGTTTCTAGACTATAACATCAACCATGCGAACGGATACCAAACACCAGCGGAATGGATAGAAACTATTCCCCCCTATCCTAGGCCAGAGACCATTACCTACCTCCGTCACTACTTAATTTATTATTGCATTTATACAAAAACGCTGATTTTCTTTCATGATAAATCAATTTTCAATTAATCATTTCAGAGTGATAAAAAATTTCAGAAAAAAAAAAAAATACATGATTTTATTTTAGATTTGTGTAAAGAAAACGAACTGTGATAGTTCTGAAGTTACAAAGCTTCTCGATAATTATATACCAGGTATTCAACCCACAACTGATATCGGCTCTGAATTGTCCTACCGATTGGCTGACTCGCATACATCTAAGTTTAAGGAGATGCTAGAAGATTTGGAATCAAATTCTAATAGATTGAACCTAGATGGCTACGGCATCTCGATAACATCCCTTGAGGACGTATTTCTGAAAGTCGGCGCAGCCAATCTAGGAACCGTAGATTCAAAAATGTGTAAGCAAAAAAACCTTTTCTGTTTTTTTTTTTGTGTCTGATGAATCATGTTTGTGTTTTTTTTATTTATTTTTCAGTGAAAAACGTATTTGCAGATAACCAAGAGCAGATTAAGGGCAACGCCTTGTTGTATAATCATTGGCGTGCAATGATACTAAAAAAGTATCTGTACAGAATTCGTCATAAGTTCTTGATTGTTGCTCAGATTCTTTTTCCAATTCTTTGTGGTATTATATTATGGCTTTTACTGTATACAACAGCTATTGCCACAGACACAAAATCGAGGGCATTGCCACTGGACCTGCTACAGTTTCCGGGAACGGTGACGGTTTTGGAGACCAAACCAAATGTGAAAGATAAATCTTTGGAGAGTAAAATAAGCAATAGCTATAAGGAAATTGTGGAATCCCTTGGACCCGATCATGAGCTTGCTGAAACGGGTGATCAAAATTTTATTAGTTACATGCTGGAGATTGGAATGACCAATCAAAAACTTATCGATAGTAAATACATTGCTGCTGCAACAGTGGATGAGGGGAAGATTACAGCGTGGCTTAATAATGAGCCACTTCACACGGCACCGATTACACTGAATTTGATACACAATGCTATGGCTAGGTAAGCGAGTAAAAAGTTATCTTGAATAGTAAACTAATCGACATAAATGTTTGTGTAATTTTTGATGCAGATCTATTATTGGACCTAGTGCCAGTATTTATGTAATAAATTATCCACTACCGCCTCCGCCAGCGAGATCCGTTTTTAAAGAAGACCTTAAAGATATTAATATATATTATATTGCTTCTTCGCTGATAGTACTATGCACTTGTTTTGTCGCTCCCTTTTATGTTTTCTTCCTTATTAAGGAGCGTCAAAATAGATTCAAGCTATTGCAGTTTGTTGGTGGTGTTAGAACTGTAACATTCTGGGTATCGCACTTTGTAAACGATGTATTTACATCTACAATTACTATACTGATTCTATTAGTAGCAATCTCTTTTAGTCAAGTTGATGGATTGGCAACGTTTGGCGAATTAGGTAAGTCTTTTAAAAACGGAATCGTGACTGCTTGAGATTTTCTGGTATGAAATATTTATTTCCACAGACTCCAATTAATTATTTTGCGATCGCGTATAAAGTTTTTACAAAAATTAAAGTATTACTATAGTATTTATGTATGTACACATTAAAGGAAAATACTTTGGTCTGGAGCTAAAAAGTCAATGTAACCGAAAGTTGCTCCAGACTGCTCCATCTTTTACATTTTCTTAAGTAATTATTATGTTAATAGAATTGTAAATTTAATTTACATTTTAATAAAGTAATAATAATAATGAAAATAGATGATATTCTATTAATAAAATATTCCATCTACAGTACCTACCAATCCCATAAGAATTTTTCAACATAGTCACGAAATCTCTTACATTTCCTTAGAGTTTCTATTAAATGCGTAGCATAAATTCACGAGCAACGTGACAAGTAGGTACCTTTGATTTGTGATTTTTATTGCTTTCAATTTTCTTTATTTAGTTTCTTCAGTTTATCGATATCTAAATAATATTTGGTTAGTCAGCATTACCCTGCTAAATCTGTGGTAAATATTTACAAAGGAAATCATAGCTTCGAAAATTCAAGTAGAGTTTTACTTTATTATAATTCGGAATACCGCAGTATTATAACACTGCATGCAACACAATTTTCCTTCCCTTCAGAGTAAAATTTAGTTTTCAAACACATATAGTAACTGATTCTATTCCTGGTACACAGTTTTCATTCTCTGATTGATAAATTCATTTATTCTTTTATTCCTAAACTAATTTTTTTAAACGTATTGCGAGATGGAGTAATCTTGCCATGACTTAATGTGAGTTGCATTTTTTATTATAGTTGCGAACTTTGTTTTCCTCCGTCTTTTTCTAAGGGGTTCCGTTTAAAATTTCAAAACATTACACAAAAAGGGTTAAAAAAAAAAAATCAAAACAATAAATATTAAAAAAAATTATTTTATTAAAAATAATTAAATTATTAGAACTTCGAATTTTCAACAAATTGATCTAATTATTGAAAAAAAAAAATATTAAGCTAATGCCCTTTTCCGCAATGCGTACAACCTAGTTTAGCGCTGTTTTCGTAGACCTGCCAGGTCTATATGCATGTTGTCTACTATTCAAAGGACACGCTTTCAGAGCAGTGCTGTCCATATGGTCCACCGCAATTCTTTCCATTGTTTTCAACAGAAATGACGTTAGGCTGACCGGTGTGAATGACTTCGATTCTGTTTTGGAAAAAAAACGTATTTTTTTGTTTCTTTAAGTGTTACCGGTATGTAGCCTATTGCTAGGCATGTAACGTATATAGCCCTAAGCCTTAATATAATGAGGTATGTACCCCCCATTGCATTTAAGCTGGGAAAATACCATCCGGTCCTGCGGTCCTGTAAGGGAAAAACTTTTCTATCGCCCCACTAACCGCTTCTGGCGTTACTATCCGTTCCGCTTCTGCCCTATCCATCCTCTTTGCTCTTTGTATCCTCAGAGCCCAGGTCTTGTCTGACTTAAGGCTTTCCGGAAAGTGTATTTCCATAAGGATCTCATTTGTACGATCCAGTGTCTCAACAATCTTCCCCGTTCTATCACGAATCAGTCCGACGATTGAGTTGAGACGATTTTCTGAAATCGATTGACCTCAGATGCGCTCCTTATATTCGAGCAAAATTCTCTCCACGACACCCTTTTACTTCGTCGCAGGATTGCTTTTAGCTCTTTCTTCTTTGCCTTGGGCTGAGTACCATGATTCAGGATCATACCTACTTCTCACCTCCTTCTTCAGAATTTCACATTCCCTACACCACCAAGGCGTGGAGTCCTTTTCATCTACCAAAGTAGGTGCACACGCCTCTTGGTATGCATTCTCAACAGTTGATTGTAAATGCTTCAACTGCGACTCAACATCCCAAGTGGTTTTCGGTACTTTCGGTCCTCTTTCATTCAGTTTATCCTATAACACTTCCTGTTATTTTACTTTGTTTTTGAGAATCCTGACATATTTCCGATCTTTTTTTCTTTTCCGTATCGAACAAAACATCAAATGAGATGTGCTCCGACATTATTGTCTGATCCATTATCTTTCAATTTGATATTCTACTAAGCATTCTATTACTAAACAGAGTCACTTCAATAACTTCCCTTCGTCTTGCATCCACAAACGTCAGTTCTGTTCCTCTGTTGACAATAATTAACTTTCTGCACACTACAAACTCGAATAAAGTTTCTCCTCTGTAGTTATCGTTGGTGCATTCCCACACTGTACTATGTGCATTAGCTTCGTAACCAATCATTAGATCTTGGTTTCTATCCCTGCAGACATTCACTAGAGACTGTACCTCTTTTGCTGGGGAGGGACTATGGAGTCATGCAGATGTCATGACAATACTGGCTGCACCTGCCATTACTCGCACAGCGACAAAGTCAGGGGCACATACATAGTTGCGGCAGCATAATCCGTGCCTCACCAGTACACAAGATCTATCTCTTTCGCCAGATCGCACATAGTGTAAAGTGTCAATACTTTCAGGTAGACCTCTAATCCTTCCTTTGAAGATCCAAGGCTGCTGTAGCAAGGCAATATCTCTCGACACCTCCACAACACATCTGGTCAATATTGCTGATGCAGCTTTGCTGTGAAGGCTCGTTTAAGTTTTTCCCGGTGCGGTTGGAGTTGACTGACCTTCTGTTTCCTAGTTTGTCTATCAGCCTTTCCAATGCTGTCATTCTGCTCCCGGCTTTTATTGTTTTCTAAATACCAATAAATCTTTAAAATACGTTTAACCTGTCAACAAATTTTGTAGTTAAATACGACAATCAAGATTTTTTCTTTTAAGTAGTGTGCTTGTTCAATCTACGGTTGTTTTTACCATATTTTCTATTTTGTCTTCTGCGCGGTATGTCAATAAAGGAGAAAAGTGCTATGACTCTTGCAAGTTACAAATCACCTGCTAACATCAATCATAATACATCCATTCAATCTGCGGACAAAGCATTGGTTAAAAAACAATCTTTAAGTGATACTCTTTGTGATTTGGAATCTAGTTTAATGGCAAATTTTAAATATCTGCTATCTGAACTGGAATACAACATAAATAACAAAATGAGCGAAGTAATGTCTACTCTCAAAAACAAAGTGCAAAACTGCGATAGCGAAATCGCCCAATTTAGAGATGAGAATTTCAAAGCGAATGCTCCACTAACGGATTTAGAACGCCAACAACATCTTTCTGATGTCATTCTTCGCGGCATCTCGCAAGTTCCGAACGAAAACCCCGTGGATTTTGCGAAAGAGATCGCCGCAAAATTAAATCATCAATTATCACCTTACGTTGAGGCGTTTCGTCTTCAAGTAAAGCTAAGATCGTTGGCAGAAATTATTGAACAAAGAGATATTAAACTTTCCCGGCACTTTCCAGGTGTCTGCAAGCTTGACTTGATTGGTCAATTCACCCCTGACTTGGTCAATTCACCTTTAATTGTTAATAGACGAACATAAACTGGCCTTCTGCATAATGTGTGCCGTGAAAAGAGCAATCGATCAGAACCAGTGGGAAAAGATTTGTAAGCGCAAACCCTAACTAAACTTACATCAACGGGCGAAATTCGCGCATTTTGCACTTGTTCTATTTTTGTCAATTATTAATGTTTGTTAATTGAAATCCTCTACCTTTTCCCTTTAGAGGAGTTGCTAACCTTTCATATATGTACATACATACATATGTATGTTTTCCTAAAGTACCTAATTCCTAAAGTACCTAATTCCTAAAGTAGACTTGTACTTTTTTTTACATTTAACGATTCTGTTTATCTATCCCGTAATACAGAAGGCATTTTCATAAAATTAAAATAAAATCAGTTTGACAAAAAAATAATTTCTTATTTAAGAAAAGAGTCGTTTTTATGTTATTTAATTCGAAAAACAATAATTAATCTTTTAAATTGAATTTCTGCATATTAATTTTGTCCTTTCACATTGATTTTCCAGTATTCTTTCCAATGCACAATATTTATAGCAAATTTTAATTGAATGCTTTCGTTTTGCGAACACATCCGCTGACGTACTTATTCCACCACTAGGGAATTGTTGTTGCCAATGATTGACAATAAGACTTTTTCTCACACGTATTCACGTGGGGTATAAATTTAATATATCTTTACTCAATGATTTCTGCCGTTGGCTTCGATGATTTCTCCAACAGAAGCGTTAATAATAGTACTGCTCCGCTGTTGATATGACTCCCTTCGTGTGGTGAAAAAAAGCGTTACCTACTTTCTGCATTTCTCCGGAACAATGGCTTAACGATCAACCAACTAGTGAGATTTTCCAATGCATAGTTGTCAAATGCAACCAAGAACAACACTTCAGCTAGAATTTATATTAATAAAAGTTTAACACCAAATGATGCTTCTTTGTTGCGGCATTACGGCATCAATTTGCGAAAAGAGGGTTTATTGTACTCAGCCAGAACGTTGAATGGTTTTGTTTTCGTGAAGTTTCAGCTTCAACGCTTACATTAAAATTTACGCGCTTTTCACCGCATGTTACTATAATCCTGATAGAAGTTTTTCCCAGGCATCATTTGTTTCCCCCTCTTAGATTTTTCACCGATCTATCCTAATATAATAATTTCGGGTGATTTCAATGCTGATTTATTAAAACAATGACTCACGTGCTGGCCAAATCAATGTTTTCATGTCATCGAGTGGGCTGTCAATAGTCAATAATATTAATCCAACATGTTTTCGACCAAACGCAATGCCTAGCCTCCTCGATCTCTTCATTGTATCCGATCCGATCCCTCATCAGTTCCTCTATTCAACCAACTATCTATTGATAATATCTCTGGACACGATTTACTTGTGTACGACATTACCTTTTCTTACAACAGCAATCCAACATCGTTCGAGTTCAGGGATTTTAAATCAATGAATTTAAATTCTCTCCATTCAGCTGCCTCCTAATTACCTTGGGAACATTGTAAATTGAAATGAAAAGTTAAGATACATCGAACTGTATATTTATCAGCTCTATCATGATGACGTTCTATTAAAAACAGTCTCTGTCTGAAATAAAACTTGTCACTGATTTACAACAGATGTTCTCAATGCGCTAAAAAGAAGTAACAGGCTTTATAGTAAATGGAGATTAAATAGATCATCCTCCAACTGGAATTCTTATAGAGTAGC
Source organism: Xylota sylvarum (assembly GCA_905220385.1). NCBI lineage: Eukaryota > Metazoa > Arthropoda > Insecta > Diptera > Syrphidae > Xylota > Xylota sylvarum. The sequence continues at coordinate 147,718,068 of LR999957.1, read as the reverse complement.
ACGCAATCGTGCGACACAAATCGTTCGTTGTTCTAAGCGCAACTACTTTTCATCGAAGTTAAATGTTTCACTCCCTCTAAAAATCCTATGGAGGAACCTTTGTCAAATTGGTATTAGCAGTAGGTCCATTAACGACTGCGCTTTAGATCCCGATGACTACTTTTTGGAAAATGACTCAGTAACTGATGTCTTTAACTTTGAAGAAATTGATGCATGTTTGGTGAACAAGTTGAGTTTGAGGTAGTGACGGTGCATGAAGTACTTTCTGCCATTACTTCTATAAGGTCTAATGCGACGGGTGAAGATGGCATTCCAATGAATTTCATTAAGCTCATTCCAACTGAGATAATTAGCCACTTGACACATATAATTAATTTCTGTATAGCTTTCTCAACTTTCAGTCCTGGAAGTTCGGGAAAGTAATACCTGTTGCTAAAGAGGCTAATCCTACTTTTGCTAACGATTTTAGGCCCGTAAGCATCTTACCATGTTTGTCTAAGGTTTTTGAAAAGGTGCTAACGAAGCAAATCTTTTGTCATTTGTCACAAAACTCTTCACTTAATCCACACCAATTAAGCTTTAGAGTCGGCCATAGCTGCTCTTCGGCAATGGTAAATATACTTGATAACATTAGACACGAATTTGACAAGGATCTTGAGACTTTACTTTGCTTGCTCGATTTCTCAAAGGTCTTTGACAAAGTTAATCATGGTCTTCTTTGCTGGAAACGAAAGCACTTGGTCCTTTTCAGCGATAGTTGTGTAAGGCTGTTAAAAGACGTTTTGTCTAATCGTTTTCAAAGAGTAGTTGTTGGCTTAAATTAAACCTGTGAAACAAGGTGTACCTCCAGGGTCAGCTTTGGGCCTATTCTGTTTTGCATTTTTATAAACGACCTTCCTTCGGTATATCTTCACTCCACAATCCATTTATAGGCTGATGATGTCCAACTTTATCTTTCACAACCTTTTGAAAACATTGCAGAACATGTTAGACTTCTCAATGTGGAGTTGTCAGCAATAAACAATTGGCCAGTGAGTTATGGACTTGTTATCCAAAAATATCCAAAAAATCTTTTGACCTCAACCTAGTGCCTGACATATGGCTATCAAGCTCCAAAATAAAAGTAGTTGAGTATGCTTATAGCCTTGAATTTGTCTTAAATCGTAGCCCATCATGTTGCAACTACGTAAACCTTGTTATTGGTCGTGTCTATGGATGTCTGCGTAAGCTTTGGCTTACTGCTAGTTTTACCCCCATAAAAACTGGGCAAGGACTTGTACGTACACTTATTATGCCTATTATAAGTTATGCTGAAGTTATCCTGACTATCGCTGCGTAAACTCCAGGTAGCATTTAATGACGCCATAAGGTATATTCATTGGCTTCGAAGGTACGACAGAATATCAGTCTACTCCCGCGACTTTCTTGAATGCACACTGACTCAATTCGTAAATGCAAGGAATTGTATATATTTGCATAATGTTATAAAGACCAAAATGTCACCTTATTTATACGCTAAATTAAAATTTTCTTGTTCTCGTAGAACATTTAACATCGTCATTCCTGTTTTTCGTTATCTGAATTCCTCCCGAGTGTTTTTCTTTCACTCAATTAAGCTATGGAACTCACTGCCTTCAAATGTTAAAAGGATATCAGAAAATCAAAGTCTCAAAGTAGCAATTTTTACTCATTTCCTCCTTTTCCCTTTCCTTTCCACTTCTTTAGCTTTAAGATTATGTATCTTGTATCATATTGTACCATTAGTACTAAAAGAGACTTAAGTTTAATTGTACAGCCCGCAACTTATATTATATTAAATAAATTGGTTGAATAGAATAATTCATGCGGTCTTGGTTGATTAACATTCCCTGACACAGGCTGCCCATCACTTTTCCGCTTTTCACCTCCATCACCTTGGCTTTAGCTGAACTTAACGTCTCGGTATCATTTTTGAACTGTTTCCTAGGTCTTGCTTTTTCTTGAGTGGTTTCGACCGATGTTAAATTTGCAATCATATCAGTCATTCATTGACCGATATACATATCACTATTACCCGAGACAGATTTTCCCAATGACAATTTTTGTCTCCTTCTCGCCCTTGTCATCTTTTGCTTAAACTGCTTTCGCTGCCTTCGCAAAGAATCAGGCTCTGCACCATCATTTAGCTCCTTGCTGCACCGCATTATGCATCGGCGTCGACAATTGTTCAGTTGAATCCTTTGATTTCCCTCTGGACTCCATTGTCTTCACGAGCTTTTCTGCTGTCCATCTCGTACCTTCCAGTACTTTCTCGACCGTTTCGGAGCCTTCCGCCTTGCCGTCTGATGAATCTTTCTCTTTTTTATTATTTTTAAAAAAAAATGATCACACAATGGCCACACTAGTCTAGCCGGGGAGAAATTACAGACAAGGTAGGCAAAGATCCCCATTACCTACATACAACAGAGTATTGAACTGACCCTGAGGAGTTACCACTAGCGGTTCAATTACTCCTGAACCCTGTATCCCAGTCGTATCACTATCTCTAAACACAGCTCCCTCGGTGTGGTGGCTTACCACCTTGGGAGTTAAGAGTTGTTGGATCTTAGTTTTCGATTCACATTCAGCTCTGCCAGAGTAGTATTAACTACCCAGTAGTGCATCCTGTTCCTCTAATTAAGCCACCCCACCAAGACAAGATGTCTAACGTCCCGAGTTTCGGGATATTCAGGTTCAACAATAGTACTCAAAAAGTGAAAATAGCAATAGAAATAAGACTTCACAGATATTGAGTGGCACCAGTAAAACGAAAACCGCCTGATAATAGGCAAAGATTTTTGAAATCCATTTCAAATGTATCAGCGCTTTTTCCATTGTTTGAAAAAACATAAAATGCAATTAGGTAGTATTATTTTTTATTGTAATTTCCGTACACACAAGTTCACGATTTTACTAAAAATCATGAATACCATGCTCCCGCCCACCCACGAAACAGTAAGGTTTAAAGATATAATATATTTAAATTACATAATTAGTAAATGAAACAGAAAACAAAATAAAAAACAGAAATTATGGTCTTGACAGCCTATTAGGGGGATTGTCAATTATTGACATTTAAAAGGATAACAACTTGGTCTAAAAAAAGTTCATCGAAACCTTGCGGTTTCGGTTTGGTGCGATCATGGTATAAGATCAAACTCATGCATATATACATATTTGTAGGTATTTATTACACATTACAGAGCATTACATTTTAATTAATTTTTCAAGGTAGAATCGGTGCCATTTTGATTTTGGGAAACTGTGCAATATTACCACTTATGTACATATGTGGAGATAACAGTAAGAATGCGGCGACTGGCTATTCTTTCGCATTAAGCATACTATTATATTCCCGTGAGTACCGATCAGAAATTTTTTCCAATTCCCATTTATAATGTACATACAATTTATTATGTGAAGATTATTTGGGTGAAATCATCGCTAGGATCTTCAAATTTGATACAGATTGGCTAACATTGCTAATCCCACCATATGCTATCAAAAAAGCAATGACCGAACTGAAATTCAATTCGGATATCAGAAAAATGTTGCGGGAGTGGGAACGAGATATCGTGGGCAAATGGCGTAAGTAATTATAGTTAACATGGCTGACTTGTCAAAAACTTAAATTGACCTTTTAGGAATTACACCTTTTTTCGCATGGGAGAGACCAGGAGTACTTCGTCATATGCTCTTTTTCGTTCTAAGCAGCATTTTGTTCTTCTCCGTTTTATTTCTTAAAGAAAGTCATTTCATGTGTACTATACGGGACTGGATGAAACAAAGGTTTTTGTTTATTTTGTTGTACAAGGTGGGGCAAAAATAATGTCATAATGCGAATTGGCTGCCATTTTGTTAGAAACGAAAAAATTGGGCTTTGTTTTAACGAAAAGTTTACTTGAAGGTGTAAAATTGATGATATTAAGTAAAAATAAAAATGATATAGGTCAAGTGACCATCTCTTGAGGATGGTGATGATGGTGGTCCTCAATAAAATAAGGGCCAATCACTTTTTCGCTGCAAATGCCGCACCAAACAGTCACTTTGAGTGCATGCAATGGCTCTTGCATTCCATGTAGATTCTTCGTGCCCAGAAACGCAAATTTTGTTTATTCACATAACTACTTAAGTGGAAATGGGCTTCGTCGCTCATTATGATTTTGTATACGAAGTCATCCTCGTCTTGCACCAGGTTTAACAGAGCATGGGAGTAATTTAATCGCACTTGACGGTCAGCAGGCAGCAATTGGCGAAAGGTTTGCACTTTATAAGGGAAAGGTCTTTCACCAAAATTTGGCGCAACGAACGTCTGCTGGTACCAAATTGTGTGCATCGTTGTCTCGTCGATTTCTGTGGACTCTCTCGGACGTCCTGGCCATAGCAGTGATATTCTCGGCCGAACGAGCAATAGTGGGCCGGCCACTACTTGCGACGTTTCTAGTGGACCCAGTTTGCACGATACTCTCAGCCAAACGCTAATTGTTCGAGCACATGGTGTAGGATGACGAGCAAAATGATGGCGAAATTCACGCTGCGTTAAAACAGCTGACAGGAAATTGGTCAAATAAACAGTAACAATAATTCCGCGTTCTTCAAGTGTGTATCGTTCTATTGCTTGTTGGCAACTAATTCTCTATCTGTCTACAACATAAATGTTAAAGCAGAATGACTTTTGACGCAGAATGACATTACTTTTGTGTCCCACCTTGTACATATACATGTGTATGTATGTATTTTCTGTTAACAGTAAACATACTCGTATTTGAATAGAGAAGCACCAGTGCGATCAGAGGATGATCACTTTGATGAAGATGTGGCACATGAAAAGGAAATGGTTGAGGGTTTGTTACCATCAGAAATCGCTAAGGAACATTTAGTAATCGATAGACTTACCAAGTTCTATGGGAGTTTTCTTGCTGTTAATGAAATTTCTCTAATCGTAGGACAGTGGGTCGAATCTTGACGTTTGAAAAGAGAAAAATGTTTGTAATTTATTTTTATTTACTTAAAGTGCGGAGTGTTTTGGATTGCTTGGTGTAAATGGTGCTGGTAAGACGTCAACCTTTAAGATGTTGATTGGTGACGGGAATATCTCTTCGGGAGAAGCTTATGTCAATGGCATAAGTCTAAGAAAAAATATGCATAAAGTATACCACGAAATTGGATACTGTCCGCAGTTCGATGCCTTATTAGATGATTTAACAGGACGTGAAATATTAAAATTATTTTGCTTGATTCGTGGTATTCCCGATAAAGAGATATCTCAAATATCTACGGACCTTGCAGTTGCTTTGGGTTTCATGAAATATTATAACAAGCCGGTGAGTTCATATAGTGGGGGCAACAAACGGAAGCTTAGTGTTGCCATTTCCGTAATAGGCAACCCATCGTTAATTTACCTTGATGAACCAACCGCCGGAATGGATCCGGCAACTCGTCGTAGTCTATGGGACGTTATTTGCAAGTTTCGTGATTCCGGTAAGTCGATAGTTATTACCTCACACAGTATGGATGAATGTGAAGCGTTATGTACGCGATTAGCAATAATGGTTAATGGACAGTTTAAATGCTTAGGCCCAATACAGCATTTAAAGAATAGGTTCACAAAGGGATTGACACTTAAAATTAAAGTCCTTCAGGAAGCCGATGTAATGAAGTGAGTTAAAAAAATACAACGTTTTTAATATTTGCACGATTTAAAATTTTTGCAGAAAATCCATTCATGAAACTATGCAACCAGTTGATAATATGAGGGAGGACATTGAAAGGGTCATAAAGTTCATTAAGCAATCGTTTCCCAAATCTCAGTTAAAGTAAGCAAAATAGATTTACTTCTCCTTCAAGAATGAATGTGCATTTGTTTTTTGTTTTTTTTGCAGACATGAAGTACAAGGACTTCTCTCATTCAATATTCCACTCACTAAAATTACGTGGTCCCAAATGTTTGGTCTAATGGAGGCTAACAAGGAAGATCTTAATATTGAGGATTACTCTATAACTCAGACTACTCTGGAAGATATTTTTCTGCAATTTGCCGAAACCCAGTATGATGATCGACGCGCGTAATTTTATAAAAAAAAGTGTCATTTGGTTTTTTTAAATGAATACCAGTGTGAACACTAAAATAATATTTTAAAAGCTAAATTATAGTCTTTATTTCGGAAAGTTTTTTTTTTTTTGTATTAAACATCAATTCACACGCCAGGACCACCATGCTTTTATGTTGACTCGGTAGAGATTTTTGAGGGATGAATTAACAGTCAGAAAACCTTAACTCTCAACTGAAGAGTACATACTCGCTTTATCTACATACATCACTTCAATTGTATTCGTTATCAGAATTCATTCGAAAGCGAGCGAATCAATGTACAACTACAATTTTCGTTTCAAATGGAGTGCGAAGTATGGAGGGCAAATATATTTTTTCATACCTAACATAAGTTACTCTCATTCACATTAAAAAATTAAAAATAGCAGTTAAGTGAAGAAAAAAGCAATTAAGAAGTTAATTCGTCATACAATAAAGTCATTTATAATGCAAATCGATGTTTATTTCTTCAATAGCTAAACTAAAAGACCACGAAGGCTGCACGGATCAATAAAGTGTACGGAGATCATCTCTCAAAGTTTGGAAACACTTACCCCTTTTAGTATCTGGTTCTCATTTTATCTGTTGGCAAACTTTGTAAGCAGTAATATATCCACCTATAGCAACCCCCTTCTGGGTTAAAAATCAGCTCTACAAATGATCGTGGTGATCTGGGGTCACTCATATTTTCAATCTACATCAATGATCATCTCCCAAGTATTGTTAAATATAGTAATGTTCACATGTTTACTGATGACGTTCAATTATATCTGGCGGCTCTTATTGATATGTAGATCAACTCTGCTATTGATCATATACATTATGATCTTATGCAAATACCTATGTGGGCTTCTAATAATGGTTTAAGCTTGAACTGTTAAAAGTCGCATATACATATGTACCTCCTCATGTACCGCTATTAAACTTGCCTCAATTCCATTGAATTACGTTAATAAAGCAGTTAATCTCGGGGTAGAGTTTGAACGTACGTTGAAGTGGGACAAGCACATAAACAAAATCTGCTCTTGTATTTACGCAATTCTGCACACGTTGGAGCATTAGCCATTGCACACACGAGTATCCACTAGATCCTTGCTACCTAAAGCTCTGATTGTCCCATTAATTTCTTATGGATGCGAACTCTTTGCTAAATGTGACTATGCTTCAAATCGGAAGTTGAATGTAGCATTTAATGATGTAACTCGCTATGCCTATGGTCTAAGGCGGTACAATCATGTGTCTTCTTAAAAATGCAAAACCAATTCTTTTATCACACTGCTAAGCCTTGGAACTATTTATCTATATATGTATCTATGTAAGGAGACTTGAGAAACTTTAGGGATATACTTTTTGAATATTTACAGACATCGATATAGTTGATGTGTAATGGAATGAATATAACTTGTAGTGAACAATAGAGTAAAGAGAAAGAGAGAGAAAAAAGAAAAAGGAAACAAATAAATATATAGTATTTTACAATGTAGTTAATTTTAATTTCAACTTAATTTTTTCCAGTATTTTAAATTCTATAATTTCATTCCAGTTAGTAATATGTTTATGCATGGATACTTTTAATTTTTGATTTTTATTTAAAAACTCCTAATTGTATGCAACACTTATTATAAGATTATTTTCTTAATGTGATTGTCACCAATAATAAGAAATAAATGAAATTATACTTTTTTAATGGACAGTCGAAACTTTTCTATCGCCTCTAAAACTGCTTTTATGTTCAAATAGCAAACTATTTTCCAGCTTCTGCTGAAAATCCAATGCATCAGTCTGCATCACTAAAATTTGCTAAAAGTTTGAGCATGTCAATAGATGTAAATGCCATCAGAAGACATTTCCTGACGCTGAAATTCGTGGCTCCAAATATGTTTTAAATTTTTTTTTTTACAAAACTGCCAAAAGCAAAAATGAGCAAAGCTTGGTATAAAACTTACGACGACACTGTCCATTAAAATCCATTTTTTGATGAGGACCATCGGGGAAGCCCATGTACTACTCGACTTCTCTATCATCCACACAATAGTTGGAGTAACTGAATAATACTATTGTATATACTAAATCTATTCTACTCTTTATTAAATCTATAAACACAAATATGTTTGACTATCTATCGTGAACGATTGATTATAAAGTAAGATCTAAAGGATCCGTACACAAAACACCTACAGTAAGGTGGAACATTTGTATACGAAAACATATTTTTGTTTTTGTCTGAATAATGTAACTAACACAAAATCCAAGGTCTTACAATTTTTACAAAACAATTTTCGTTATTTTTCGTTCTATTGGTAAATATACCAACTTTCAAGTACTACTTAGTACGAGAATATGTACTCGAAATCATATTTGAAAATTGATATACTCCTCAAATATGCGGAAGTACCTACCACCTAGACACGTATGTTTCACCTGGAAGTCATCGACTAGGAGTACATGTCTATTTTATGTGGTTATCATAAATTTACAGTCTTGTGAGTACTGCCTCACTCTAAACTTACTCATGGTGGGTATTTCAAATTGATTGGTTCTAAATTAATACTACAACAGCTGTTTTTAGATAACGATGACTCAGTATGATCGGATAATGAAAAGAAAAGCATGACTTTGGGAATTCATGTTTATTACTACAGATAGAAAGTTTTTGTTTTTGATAAAGTTTTGAATGATCACAAGTTAGATAAGACCTACATGATTAGATTAGCTAGAATTCACACGAATTTCAACACCAATGATGCTGATCCATGTAGTTCTTACCTGAGTATTGAGGTTTTTTTTAACTACATTACGACAAAACTGTTTATTTCTATTTTGTATGTATACTTGCGTCTATTTAAGATCAGATAAAAATGGATAGTCCGTGCGTATCTGAATCTCATAGGATGTGTAAATAATAGTGGGCAACTTCTACTTTCGCATTTTTATACCTGCAATTCAGCAAATCTCCGGCAGATGTCTCCTGCCGAGCATTAGAAAGATATGCGGAACAGTAATCACTGGAATATACTTATGGGCATAAGTGGATTCAAATACAAATACAAATTTTTGGCGCGGCAGGTCCATGCGACCCAGGTCCTAATTTCTCACAACCATTCGTGTTGTGTCTGTTATATTCTTTAACTGAATTAGTGGATTCAGGACAAAGATACAAGCCTGGAAAACCAACTCGGTTCCGAGGCGGGCTACGATACAATGCATGCTGCTTCAAAACTGTTGTTGACTTAAAGAATGATTTCGATACCTTATGGCTAGAGGAACTGTTTAACAAGTTAAGTAGGCTAGGCGTATGTAAACCACTGCTGTACATGTCTTTTAATAAGTTCACCAGTAGACAGTTTGTTATGAAAAATTACCACGTGTTTTTTTTCTGATACGTTTGCAATTAAAAATGGTCTGCTATAGGGTGCTATTAATTTGCCTATCCTGTTGAAGATTCACACGAAGTTCTCTTCAACATGGCAATGCGTCCGAAGCCGACTTGATTGCGCATTAACGTGTTGAAGTTTAGTCAGGTCTGGTTAGATCAATATATATTTTAACAAACATAGAGAAGCTACTCAGACTTGGGCCAAAGTTGGTTTTGCCCTTACAAAAAGACTGTTTTATACCAGCCAAATCGATGAAAGATTGAAGTACAGCTCTCATCCGGCCAATGCTTATCTATTGATGTCCTTTGTAGCTTAACGTGGGAGTTAGCTTAATGTAAAGTATTCGGATTTTTCAGAGGTTTTCTCTTCAGGTTTGTCTTTATTTATACAGAACACTTGCGTCGAATTAAGAAAAATTCTATTACAACGTGGTTTTTCTAAGAAAGTGAATCTCATCAGGGTGAACAACTTCCTCGTTAAGTTAAGATGGTATGCTTTAATGGCATTACTTTTCCATACATATTCGTAGCGGAATATTTGAGATAGACCTCATAAAGTGCATGTACATACATACAGATGTGTGCATACATATATTCTTGATCAATATCAATAGCTAAATCGATTGAAACATGTATCCCAGGTCCCCTAGTCATCTGTTGAGACCACTGCCAGTATCGAATTCCTGTAGCTATTAATTGATTCTCACTTTCCTAGCTGCCGCAACGACATGGTGCATACCACCAAAATGCCTGTAACTTCTGCGCCGTGTAGCTCTATAAATCTTATTACTAAGTACACAATTATTTGAGCAATATGCAGCTTCAAGCCATATTACCTCCTGAAATCTAGCACACTATAAATCTTATCCTTCCTTCACTGGTTGTAATATTCAGGAGTTGCCTGGATTCGATCCGTATTCCAAAATTTTAGACGGAGGTCAACGTGATATTTATACCGAGAGCAGGTAAAAACTGTCACGTCATAATTTTATCATCATTCCTTCTGAAAATTCTGAAGAAACTAATATTCCATATTCGCTATAGCATTGTACAATCCTTTAACCGATAACTTTGTATTATGAAGCCGGGAAAACATGTTCCAGTACTCCACTTAAAGGATGCGAGGGTTATTCAGATATTCCCCTTTCTAATTTATTTTTAAAAAATTCTGGTATACCTACATATGTAGGCCTCAAAATCGACAACATATTGAACAAATAATTTAACCTGTCTGGCCATAACCCATTCAACATTTTTGATACGCATCTACAAGAACCGACCTTATAATTAGGCAACTTGATTAGAATGCCTTATCGTATAGCTTCGTCATTGACAATAATACTGATTACGATAAAAAGTTATCAAAAAATTGTTGGCAATAGTCGAGTGCGAACTTTAAGTACACCCATTAAGTTGTGTGTTCCAACGAGTTAGTTAGCATATTGTTGAACAAGGAATCGCTTCCAGTATTTTTCTTCATCCTTGAACTCTAGATGAGTTGTTGGAACATTCGAAATTGTATTCGTTTTGTTTAATCGTTAATCGGATAAAGTCTACCCATTAGAATTGTCATAATTGTGAGTTAAATAGTGAATTTGGAAATTTGTGCTTAAGAGTGATTTATTTTCTGTGCTGTACTTAAATGTTGACAGTTTTATTTAAATAATTTTTCAACAATCTTTTTCAAAGTCTCACGCTTTCCTGCTTATGAATATAATCTTATCGCAGTCTATGGTCATTGTGAGTCTTAAAACGGGGTAGCACTTTGGTAACACTTTGAACAACAGCGATGATAATAATCAGAGCGTGACTAGCCCTAAGATATTTAATTATCTTTAGCCATTTAAAGGTTCTTATTTACAGTGTTTAGGTTATCTAGGTAAGAGTAATCTAAAAAGTGACATTTTATGGTGTTCAATAAGACACAAATAGATCATGGTAACTTATATATATATAAAGAACTTTCGATTAAGGGCTCGATATTCGTCTAATCTGTCACATGCTGAATCAATATCTCGATGTACTCAGCATTTTAATAAAAAAAAACAATTAAAAATAAGTTATACTATGGCCCCAATAAAACTTTTCACAAAGTTTTCCATTGTTTTTTTTTGCAACTCAAACGTCCCCAAACGTCAAAGTTATTGTGTATGGCTTTGGCAACAAAGCAATAGCAGTGTAAAAGCAGTGCATAGTTTGCAGTGTTGCGCAACTTATGAGCATATCTTTGACGTATTTGAATTTACCCATGTTCTTTCCTAATCATTGCAAAGTGTCAAAATTTGGACTGCAGTAGGTATTTCCTTTAATCAGTCAAATCATTCAAAAATTCCATTCTCCCCTGGTTCCGTAATCAGCAACCCCATCATATTGCCAATGGGATTTCGATTCTTCGTTATACATTCCCTTAATCTTCCAGAGAAATTATTCTTGAAAATCTTTATGAAGAATTTCATCAAAAGAATGACTATTTTTATGGAGATCAGAGGCTGACGTTTGGGAGACATTGTATTCCATTACTAACTTCAATTTGTACTTTAGATTAAAATAAAAATATTACGATTTTTCATAAAAATGTTGCGTTTTTCTGTTGATATAAAATGAAACCTCTTGTTGGATGACTCCATATTAATTATTCACTCATTCGTATCAATTCTCTGTTAGAACTTTGAATGAGAAATCAGAAGCATCCAGGTCCACATGATAATTTGTCATTGATATCTTGTCTGTCATATAGATTTGTCTTTGACCAAATGTCGTATGTCGATTTGCCGTATGTCAGTGTCAGTTTTTTTGTTTTGTGCAGGCAACACTGGCTGTTAACGAGAGAGAAATAGCTTTTAGTACCTAAAAGCTTTTTGCTTCTACGTTTTCTATTTCTACATAAATTTGACAGTGGCAGTTGCACCGACAGTTTGTTGTGAAGGTGGTTGGGTATTGTTTTTATTTTTTACAATTTATCGGAACTAATTCAAGTTTAGTTTTAATTCAACCGCCGAACGCCGTGCCGTGTTTAAAACGATATCCGCTTTATTGAGTATTGTTAACTGTTCTATAGTTAATGGTGAGTTAGGAGTCTCGTGTATTATCCACTGTGCTCATGATTAAATTCCCTTTTTTTCTCTTTTTTGTAAATTTGTAAATATACGCATTGCAATTCGGATATTTATACATAATTGCGATGCAAGCTACATTGCATGTACTATTAGTTTTGTTTTGAGTGAATGGGAAATGGAAAGCGAAGGCGTGTAAAAATTGGAATGAACTTCAAGAAAAAAGAGTATGTTGTGACAGTGTAAAGGACACAGGAATAGTGAATGAATTTTGTTTGTTATTGTAATAGACTAATGACATGACAGTATTGCGTAAGGTAAATTTTTGGTACTGCAGAAAGTTTACATACCAAAGTTCTATTGTTTACGTGCAATATAGACTGTATGCAGTGACATCACAATAGCCAAAAATAATACTAAACAATGATGAACAGCCTGATAAGAATTGCATAGTATAGTACTCGTATAGTACAGTTATCACTTTACAAACAATCTTGTGGCCTTCTTTCATTTTTGCTGTTGATATTACATATTTTCATTAATTGGGGGGAAGTTTCTAATATGGGAAATTGGCTTAGTACTTATTTTTGTTTTGTTTACTTAAAATGATTTATTCTAAGATATGCATACATATGTATGCACATATGTACGTGCAAGCATTTTGGAAAGGAAAGTAGTTTTGACTGCACTAGCATTGCTTAAAATGGTCTGTCTACACTTAGGAGAGATTCTAATTTGCGGCGAATCAAATCGTTTTCGATGGCTCGCTTTGCGGGTTAAAAGCGTTTCACAATATGGGAAATCTCTTCGACTCATACACCGGACGGCCTTCGGCTTCGCAGTCAGTTGCTCATGGAGCGGCGTCTATTGGAATACACACTTTTGCACGGGATCATTCGGTTAGCTAGAACGAATAAAATCTAGAATGAAAAAAAAAATTCGAAAATCTATTTTATGTATCTCGAATGCAAAAACCTCGAATGGGACAAAATCTAGAAAGTGCAGACATTTCGAATCACTAAATCTTGAAATAAAATTTGTTTCGAGATCTAGACTATTCCATCTAATTGCGAAAACAGCTCTGAAATGTGAACTCTGCAATTTTTGATTGAAAACTATGTCCCACGTAACCAAGGGTCGGGCGGGTTTTTGCACGGTCGGGAACAAAATTAAGTGAGCTGTTGAAAAAATGTAAATAGTTTAGTCTAGTTTCTATTTATTAAGAAATATTTCAAAAAATTTATTGCAATTCGACAAAATACATTAAATTTGATGAAAAGAAATAATGATGAAAGTGAAACAGAAGAATAAATATCATATGTACATATACATATGTATGTTAAGTGATTTTCAATAGGGACGTAACATATTTTTGTATTTTAATACACACGCACCCTTAAACTTTTTTTTTATGATCTGTCAATGTCAAAATGTCAGTCAAGGTTTACTTTTGTATCATTATCGTTTGTGAACTTCAAAAACGCGACCAACGTTTGGAAATTATGAAAAATTACTGCCGAAATTCTGAGTCGGTGGTTGCAACTTTATGAGCGCTTACTCCAATTTCCGGTAATAATCGTCCCGCTAGACAGGCCGTGCATGTTATAGTGGATAAATCCGAATCAACATATTCACTATAGAATGTTCCTGTGCCAGTGAGACAATGTACCAATCGAAGTACCGAAAATATCACAGCCTTAAATGCTTCAGTTCAAAATGAGCCACATCAGTCGATTGGGAATATTTCAGTTCACTTTGTGTCGAATTTTGTATAAAGATCTTGGCCTACATACTTACAAGAACAAATTAACTCAAGCACTGAAGCCTCTTGATCACTCGAAGCGGCAAAACTTCTCCGATTGGGCAAAAGTTTGAAGAAAATCCTGAATTTCATCGATAAATCATTGGCTTAATGGGTCAATAAGCAGAATTGGATGGACTTGACATCAGTGATATGCCACCCACACAGTTGGTCAAAGAATTGATCTATTGAGCGGGAAATTCGGTAATCGTGTCATCTGAAGAAATGGTCCGGTCAAATAGCCACCTCACTCATGCGATTTAACGCCATAAAATTTCTTGTTACGTTAAGTCGTTGGTTTATGCCAACAAGCCAACAACATTAGAGGAGTTCAGGAACGCGAAATTGTCCACGTTCCGGCCGATATGTGTGGAAAAGTGTCGGAAAATTAGCTCCAAATAATCGATAGCTGCAAACGTGCTTGCGGTAGTCATATGAACGAGATTGTATCCCATACTTAAATTTAACATGTGTACTACTCCTGGAATACATTTCAGACCGATATCTCAATTATTCTGTGTTTTATTTAAATACAAAATTGTTATGCTCTTATTGAAAAACCTTTTATAAATTTTGTTTGCTTTGTGCACCCTTTGCCTGAATGATGGTAGTAAGTCGTCTAGGGATACTCTCTACTAATTATTAAAGGGTTTCTATGAGAATAGTTTCGCTAGATTCTTAAAGAATCGCAAAAACTGTGTTTTTGTCCTTAGGATTTACATGATAGACAACAAAGAGACAAAAGAGAAGAAAAGATCAATAAAAAAGATAATTAGTGAAAACATGCAACATGTACCTAATAGTTTCTTTGTATTCAAAACAATCCCGTGATTGGATTTTATTGCTGGAATTTCCCGAAGAAATATAAAATTTGCAATCGTATCTACTCCCTGTTTTGTGGCAATGAACTTATAAAATAAAGGTCCCGACCAATAGAATCCGTTGATACGTTTCTGTGTTGTTTTTAATGTTTTTTAAATTGAAAGAATGAACTGACAGCTAGATATAATACATGCATTTTTATGGAAGGTGTTGTCTGTTTTTAGTCCGTTGATCCATTGACAGTTCACACATTCAAACATTGAAGTTCACCCATTGACATATTGAAGTTCACGCATTCACAAATTGAGAGTACGCCCATTCATTGGTGGCCCCCACCATTGAGAAAATGATAAGAACATGTCATCACCGTTGACAATAGACCTTTTCGCGTTTTTTTTCGCATGACAGTTTTTCAAGAAAACACTTGCAGCAATAACTAAATGTCATCGCCTGTTATCTGTCAACATATGTATGCGACGGATTTTATGGGACTATTCTCTCCGACAATACGTGAACGTTAACGTTCAATGGAAGGTTGTCGACAGATTCTATGGGTCGAGGCCTTAAGGTTTTTGTATCAATCATTTGAGATTCACATTTTATATATGTATATATAGCGGACAGGTTAAATTCTATAGAGTTTCTCTTTCCTTCACCAGTTTAAATCATTTCTCTATGTCGCTCCGTTCGTTTTTTGGTTATTTCTGGGTTGTCATATTCGCCGCGCCTAAAAAGTTAAAAGATAACCAACTCGTAATACCGTCACAGCTTCGTACTAAACCAAATTTTGACTCAGCCATTGAACCAGTAGCAGAAAATCATTCAGGCTATTTTACTGCAAGAGGAAATAGTCTTTGAAAATTCATAAAATCCTCTCCATAAGTCCTACCAATACTAGCTTAAACAAATTAGATGGTTCAATGTCCTCGTTCACACATAAAAGGTTCTTTGATGCGCAAGATAAATACAAAATATCTCACCGTAAGAGTAGATTTCAAACTAAGCTGTAAAAGCTATTTATAATGAAATTTACAAAGCTTTCATGGCATAATAGCCAAGTAAATGGGTGTCCTGAGAAAAAAGGGACTTAAATCAAACTTGGTATACAGGGAAGATAACAATGGTGATACGACCCTCCTTAATCTATCTTAAAATTAACGCTGAGTTAACATCAACGGCAACTCACTAAACAGTACTAAATATTGTAAATACTCGGCTTTCAGAAGTTAGTCTCTGGACAATGAGTTTCTACGGTACTACATATGTATATTTATTTAATTCTATATTTTTGTTTTATAAAATACACAAAATAGTAATTCACAGTAATTATAAAAATAATGCTAATAAAGTGACTAAAGATTGTTACGTCTGGTCTCCGATAAGAAGCCTTATAAAGTTTAGTCGTAAGGAAATTCGCACCGTTGCGTCGGCGTCGTTGACATCCTGACCTGCTTGATAGGCTATCATGCAACATGGCTAGGCTTTGCCTTTAGAGAGTACGAACTACCATCCACTAACCATTAAACGAAGCATATATTTCATCGGATGCTTCCGGTTAGAGACAAGAGAGTGCAGAGATTAAAAAACTGCTGCATGCTGCACGCTTTTATGAGGGAAGTCTTACAAAGTTTAAGGTTATCATGGTTTTGTAAAAAAAACTCAACGCAGTGAACTCTGTACGGTTAAAGTGAGCGTTGACATTTCTGTCAACATAGTACACCATTCCAGCTATGAGTACAGACATTCAGATGCAGATGTTTTCTATAAGATATATAAGAGTTCATGGTATCTTTTTATCGGCGATCCAATATTATGTTTATTCATTGCAGTCGGACCTGCTTTTATTCAGGTCCACTATTCTTTTACAATTTTTTTTTGTTGATCTTATTCTGCAACCGGAGGGCAAGCCTGCACAGATAAAGGGCCAAATAGGAATAGTCTTAATAGTTATTTTTGTACAATTTTTAAACATTTTGTAATAAAGGATATTTTCCAAAATGTTGCATCACGTTCTTATCATATTGTTGATTAGTACCTTACAGGTTTCTTTGTGGTTTGTCCCTGGCACAGCAGGCTCATGGAAAGATATATGTATCTGAAGAAATTGCTGTAAATCAACTCTCTTTTGACCTGAAACGTAATACAAAAAACAATTGCCCTTGGGAAATGGCAACGGCTTTATGCGAAGAATATTTTCCTTGGAAAAACTATCAAACCAAATCATATGAACCCAAGGCAAAAAGTGTGAATAAATAATTACGAATGCTCACATAACATACATCATGTAACTTTATACGCAATTTAATAGACCGGCAGATGAACGCTTTTAGATTTATGAGACCGGTTTGGGGAACTTTCTCATTTTAACTCATAATAGGTAAATTAAAAATCATTTGCAGATCACAGGCATATGTTTGTGGTTAATCTTTGTTTAGCGTGCATAGAGATAAATTAAATCTTAAATTCAGATCAGGCTATTAATGATTTGATAAGCTGATTATTATCTGCATACATGTATGTACATTGTCTTCCACCACATTTCGGATGTCAATCATTTTTGATCTCGAATTCTGGATTTCTTTTTACATCAGAGTGCTTTGAATTCGTAAATCATCTATTCGATGATGAAAGACATTAAACTCTTTGGGTGATTTGGCTATTGTCATCTTTTTAGGATGTTCAGTAAATGCAATTCACTCACAGCTCAGTGACCTGTGAATGCGAACGAGCGAATATTCGCCAGCAAATACATGTGGAATGTGAATAATATTTGACAGTTCGCGAAAAGCATTCACCTATTCTCGGAAAAATCAGCGAATTGTCAATTTCTTCACAGAAGCTAATTGAAATTGATTGATAGATAAATTAAGCTCTATTCTTGTGGAGTAGTAAAATGTCCAATAGTCTGCTTATAAATGCGCTATAATCGATTTGTTCGCAGTGCAGGCATTTGTTTCCAATGCAGGCAAGTCGCTGAGCTGTGAATGCAGCATTAGTGTTTTCTGAAATGCTAAATTCTTCTGCCGCATCGTCACGACCCAAACCTGTACTGAAATTGTACATTCATTAGTGAAAATGTTTGAAAATGATAAGATGTCAAACCTTATTGCTGATTTCCACCTGTCTGTGCTGCACCAAGAATGTCGATAATCAATAATGTGAACAACATTCGTGATCTTACAGAACCTTGTGGTACTTCACATTGGACATCTAAATCGTCGACAAAAAGACGGTAGAAAATAGTCCACAGAGTGTTTAGTCACTTTGTTTTTAAAAAAATTTCTAGCTCTTTTATCTGTTCTCCCAACGCCATAAGCCAAGGAAAATGCGCAAATATTTATTATTTTGCAAAACAATATTCACTCATAATTAAAGTCTTAGTTTTACATGCGCATTACCCCCTTCACTGTCATTGACCCTCGACACTATATAATATTATGTACTGTTGATAGTAAAAGGGTTGGCCTTGTTTAACACATTAAAAAAAGATATAATTTTATTATTTTTAAATGTTCATATGTACATACATATGTATGTGCATTTGTATGCCAAGGCAACAGTTCCGTCTTTGGACTTGAACTCTGCGGTGGTGCAGTTTCCAACTCTTTCGTAAAGTGACGCCTTGATAGGAAGTTTATCAGGTACAAGAGACTGGTAGTTACCAATTTTTGCTTAATCAAACAATGGCCATTACGGTTGATGGTGTTGTTTATGGCAAAATGGATACATATGTATATTGTTTTTTTTTTTTCAAACCGATTAAAAAGTGGCAAGGATACAACATACATTTTGAGTTATCTCTCGGAGCTATGAAATTCGTTCCTTTTACCAGGCATTATTACTTATGTATGTACCACAATTCTGTTTCATTCCTCTTTGGAATAAATTGTTTAAGGCAGCTAAGTCCAGCAGTATTTTCTAACTACGTTTGAACTTGTACATATTTTATATATTGGGTCGAAAACAGTTTACGCGGTTGGATTTGAAGTTCGTACCATCGTATTTCATTGTTTATTTATACCTATGTAATAGCAATAATTACTAGATGTGCAGTTAAATTGATTTTAAAAAAATTCATACTACATGTACTTAAAGGTCTAATTCAAGCATTACATCATGTGTTGGTTATAAAGTTTTTAGATATCACAATGACATCCACATCCAACATAGGCGATTCAACTCAACGGAAATTCCAAATAGCACGATTTACTTTGCTTCTTCTTGTGCCACCTTCAAACCAATGAATTGATGGTGAATATTAATTAAAAAAAAAACATTTGTTGGCTTTTCTCTACTCTGACGCACAATAAACATTTCATCGATTCGTAATTCTAGTCGTGTGTAAAATTTTATTGACGAATGATCATTGCCTATTAATTTGCCGAACTATATACATATCAATCATATCGCTTCGTATGCCTTACTGAGAACAAAATATTTGGAAAATTATGAACTCGAAAGTATCTTATCCTTCGTGTGTGTATTGACAGCCTTCAAATAAACCTTACCAAGGTTCATGGTTCATTGTCTGTATTTGTGACCATCTTGAGACTTCTTCAAGGTTCGCCTTGTCTGAGAGGTGATTGTAAATGAAATATTAATTCAACAATGACAATAATGTATGAAAAAGTTCATATTTTCAAATTGTGTCGGTATGTCATAGAATTTTGCTTACGTCAATGCATGCGTTATGATCCATGAAGATTATTTTGTATAGATTCCAGTTTCGTCGACAGATTGTTATTTAGATTTGTATGATGATGAACGATATGACTACCGGAATACTGAAAGCACTTTAGTCGACTAACAGAATAGAAAATCGGTTGATTTTCTTAGTTGAACGATAATGCACGTTTTGGACCACACATCCGTATCTTAGTATAAATTATACAATTCGCAGTTAAATCTTTTCTTCCATTATACCTTCTCAGTCACCAGTTCAGCTTAGTATTTGTTTGCTTTTTTACTTATTGCTATAATACTCTGCTTTTAAAAGGAAATGTCAAATTTTTTTCAATTTCATTTCAGAAAATTAAAACTGTCAAACGAAAGGCAACTGAAAGGTTTGACAATAAAGTAAAAAAGTTTTTTTTTTTTTCATTTATGAATGCTAGCGTGTAGATGTAGATCATGACTGGTATTTTTCTTAGCGGTTTTTTGTGAGAATTGGCTAGTGTTGCCAGCTGACAACTGATTTAGTTTGCCATTTCACTACTGTCAACATTTATTCGACCCTCTTCACACAGGACTGAGGGATTGGATTTGTTTGCGTTTGGTTGTTAGTGCTATGATGGGGCCTAAATCCGAATTGTTTCTGGGGAAGAATATTATTTATTTCAGAGTGCAATATTAGCTTTTCCTTTATAAAATTTTTAAAACATTTGCTAAGCGAACTAAGTAAGCTAATAGGCCTGTAGTTACACGGTAAGGTGTAAGATTTCCCGGTTTTAATATTGGGATAATTTTGGCCGATTTCCATGCTTTGGGAAAATATGCAAGCTTGAAACAACTATTAACAGCACTTGCACGAACTTTAAGGCTGTTCAAGGAAGATGCTCCAGGTACAGATTTTTAACTCTATCAAACCCAGTGGATTAAAACGGTTTCAATGAAGATAAAATATTATTATTATTATTAGTAAATTAATCGAATTCATTGAGTTGTTGACAGCAGTTTCTATGCTTGCACTACAGGGTTTTATTTTGACATATTAGTTGTCAACGCCAATTAAGCTGGTTTGATTTTCAACAAGAAATTCTTTTCACAACAAAACTAATGCTTTTCACAACAAATGTATTGGTTTGCTTTCGATTTTCTTTTGTTTGCTTCGCTAATTTAAAAACTTTTTTATATTTTGTCGAGTGGCACCGATTGACATTTCCAAAAGTCAAAAACCATCCAGAAAATTCGCTTCCTCGCTTGCCAGTAAAGGTCAAATATTTATGTGTGTTCATATATATGTATATGTATGTATTTCGCGATACCTTGCTTAAAAATTTTCAATAATTCGATGACAATGACTCTAGCGGGTTGACATTTATTGACATTGTAAATTCTCTTAACTAAAATTATTATATCTCTTAAGGCAAGACCTTCTGAACGCTTCGTTACTTAAATTTTTTTGTATAAATTATTTAAATCTTTTAAACTTAAATAAATGAAATAAATTACGGCCCCCAGAGACAATGCAATTGTCAACAGCCAGTTAATTCGTTCTGAATAACTTGAAGTAAGAGTTAAAAATTAACATCTAAATCTATTGCAACAAAGGGCGTTGTTCGTTAAGATAATACTTTTATTTTTATCACAAAAACCGCATTAAAATTAAAATTTTCTTTTTTTTTTATAACCAAACAACAATGGAACGCAAATTTCTACATTTACCTACATATGTATGTAGGTACTCTTACTGTTTATACGCGCGATGAACAACAAAAAAAAACCTCCATTTCAAAATGCTTGTACGTGACCATTAGATATGAAAATTGAAATGGAAATCCGTAACCTTGTTAAAATAATTATTTTGGCATCTCCTTTATTAGGAATCTGTTCCTTGTAGACTCTATTTGGCTTTCTTAATGATTATCGATTAATGATTTTATAGGCGCATGTAGTCATTTCTATTGCATTGTCAATATTGACTGTATATTCAGTTCTGTCAAAATCAACAAAAAAGTTTATTGACAGTTCCATGATATATAATGTGATAGAATCAATTACGTATAATAAGGTTTTCAGTTCAAATTCGGAATAAATTCATAATAAAATTTTTATAACTTTGAGTTATAATTCCATATACTTAGGTACATATGTTCATATGTAACATTGGATTACCTCATCCTGGGTCATCGAACGCGTGTGATTTTGAGTTTCGCAATTCTCTCCGGTGTCGGTGAATTTAATTGCTGACAACTCATATGTATAGTTATGAGATTATGAAAAAAAAAAAAAAAAAAAACAAAAAAACACGGGAGTTCCCATTCCAAGTAGAAAAATATACATAACTAAGATTCGTTGAGAGTTTTTTCCGTTTCTCAATTGCGAATAGCAAATAGAAAGCGAAAGTAGTTATTTCGCTTTTAAATTGACTTGGTTTCTTTTCTCCTTGTTTTCCTTTATTTCGTTTTTTTTTTTTTTTTTGTCTTTAAGAGCGAAATGAATGAACATGATAATAGGAGTTTTTTTTTTGTGTCGAAATTTACCTTTCGATAACTATCAACTCATTTGTGTATGTATAACGCAATCGTGTATAACAATCACTTAAAATGACGGATAAGTCTATTCGAATTGTTATTGTAAAACGGAGTGAGTTAGAAATGTAAAAATTGCTTGTCATCTAAATGTCTGACTTTACCATCTAATCTAGTAGATTTTATTTCTTTATAATTTACATGAAGTACCTACCTTTAAAGTTAATTAATTTAATTAATGTTTTTATTCAGAAGTCGCAAAAAAAAAACGTATTACATCAGTGCGAATTAACTTTCTAATCCGAATTGACATCTGGGATATTTTCACTTTTCATCCACTTAATGTTGACCGCTCTTTGCACTCGGTTAATATAGTAGAGGTCAGTGTGGAATAGAACACGTTTTGATTTTGTTATGATTCATTTAAACTCGGTCCAACGTGTATTTTTTATTTTTTTGGAATTCTTGGAATTCAAACGATATTTTGTTTTATCCTTTCATGTACATACCTAGTATGCTATCTTTAATAGATTTAATTTGTAGGAACTATTTCTATAAATAGAAAAAAAGAAGAAATGAAAATAAAACACACGACGAGGAAATATTGTTTGGAAAAGAGAATTTGCCAATTCATTTTGTATCTACATATGTATGCATGTACGAGTACGTAAATATATAGACTAAAGTATACAAGAGATGTATACGTCGAAGAACTCGAACGAATATTTGTTTACATGCGGTCAAGGACTGAATTTAATTTATTAGGTATATATGTATTTACGTAAACAAAATAAAAAAAAGGAAATAAAATATATTTTATTAATGTAAACAGTAATAATGTGAGATGCATTTGCTTCAACTATTACCTCACTCTCTCTCTCTCTCTATTATTATTATCTCTTAAATTACTTTAGATAAATCGGTTTCTCAGTCAGTTTTACTTAATGGAATAGCTTGTCTAATGAAATTTATTCCAACCCTGTAGTTTTCTTTAATGTACATACTTTGTTCGGTTGCTATATACCTATAGCTACATATAGTGCAAGTATGGGTTTCGTGATAAATTTCGAACTTGAGACTTTAAACAAACTTGACATTACTATGACGGAGAAGTCCAAGAGAACTTCTCTACGAGTGGTGTCAATCGACATTTTAACAGTCATTTTCGCCTGCCTGCAAACTTCCACTGTTGACCACCTTCTCTGGTATTCAGCCACTCTACCATTCCTCTGCCAAATGCACCAGATGGGTTCGGTCCAGAGAACTTACAGGTTGACCCTTGCTTTGCTAGTGAGTCCGCCTCTTCGTAGCTCTCAGTCCGTACATGCCCTTTTACCCAGAGCAGCGTCATTTCATTTTGAGATTTATTGCGCTTATGAACACATTCCAATGCCAGTGATGTATGGATATCTGTTTGTTTCATGCGTCTAATCACTGATTGATTAGTCATAATAATGTTTTTATCCGGAACCTGAAGTTCTTTCAGGTGATCCAACGCATGCAGCAGAGCAATTATCTCGGCTTGAAAGACTGAGGTATATTTTCCCAGAGTAATATAACCGGCTAGTGCTGGTTCTTCTGCCAAAATACTTGCTCCCGCTCTGCTGTCCATCATGGACCCATCCGTAATGATGATTATATCACCACTCTTCTTTTCCGGAAGTATTCCATGTTCCATAAGAGTTTTGTGATAACTTTTGGCAATACGCATTCTCTTTATTCCATCCACGGGCATATTCAACACCCTAATCTCGTTTCTTACGAGATCCAGGATTTTTATAATTGGTCTAATGCCTTCAAGTGTATCATTTACCGGGAGCTCTGCTCCTATTTTAGTCAGTACGTCGGCACTTTCATTAGGTACCCTCTAAGTAAGCGGAATAAATGGCTTTGTTAAGGGACAGTTTGTTAAGGTGAAAGTTAAAGAAAAGGTGAATATCATTGACTTCACGTTACATTCTAGACATTGGCTCCTGGTACTCTTAATGGTAGGTATTGACTGGAAAAATGGTATAGATCTGAGGTTAGTGTTTAGAAATATAAGTTAAAGTAAAGAGGGGTTACCAATGTTACCAGCAAAAAGTTGATGAACAAAGAGTATGTCGGTAACTTCACGGCGAACAGAGAGAAGTTGTAGGTTTAAAGTTTCAGTCAATCTAAGTTTTAGGCAAAGTTAACAACCCCCTTCTGAAGATCGATTTTCACGAAAACGGCTGGAACGACTTTAATAACATTTTTGGTTTTTGTTGTTGTTATCGTCTTTGATTTGTTTACTTATGCTCCATGTTTTATGATTTTCCTTCGTCTCCACATTCGACGGGAGTAACCATACCGAGATCCATTGAAATTAGCCAATTTTTGTCGACAGAGCGGTCTTCAGAAGATCACTTATAACCACCAGGAAGAGTAGGGGTGATAGTAAACAACCTTGTCAAACGACGCTGCAGATATTAAGTTATTCGGACAACCTAACCCCAAGCAGGAAGTAACACTGTGCACCTTCATAACTTAGGCCACACATTTGTCCGAAAATCCTTTCCTGTGCATTGCATGACATATACATACATATGTATGTATATGTTTAACCTCTCTTTTTAAATTCTCGAAACGCAAGAAACAGCAGGTATAGGGAATATTTATATGCATTGCATTGCTCAACGATGATCTGTAAGGTATTACCGAGATTACTTTTTAAAACGTTTGAGGTTTATGGTGGTTACTATTTTAGAAACTGCTAGAAAAGCACGCAAATGCCTCTCCATTTTTCATAATTTGTGCATTGATTTTCCTCATTTTTCAAGGCAGCTTGAACTGTTCAAGTTCTTCTCTACTAATGGAAGCAGTTACTGCTAACGAAGACGTATACCTCTGCCGGAAAGCAGTCAAGTCCTGCCAAGTGTTTAAATTGCGGCAATAATTTCATCTTTACTGATAGCCGTGATGCGAATTCTGGAATTTCTGACGCCGGACAACGCGTCTGATTTTGCGGCACATCTTCATTTACTATGTTATTTAAAACTGTGGGAAAGTGCTACTTATACCTCCTGGACCCGTCCAAAACCTTCATCGGGTGTTGGCGCAAGCTGTGACCACCTATCAGCTCTTTGGTAATTTTATACGCAGTGCTGCTGTCGCATCTACGTGCTGCTTCATCTACTTGTTCAGCCAATACCTTGATGAGATTTATTTCAAGGCATACTCTATGCTCGACTATTTTCATCTTAACGCGGTACAGGGTCTCGAGTCCATCTGTATGAATGGTTGAAATGCTAGCTATTTATTATTTGGGTCTTAGATTGCTATCCAGGTATTGGCAGATGTATGGCCTCTCCGTGATCTTCCGACAAGCCTTTCTGTTCCTGCCTTTTGAACAATAACGTCCTTTAGTTTGTCGGTATTATATCTGGTTCCTCGCCCGATGTTTTACTTGTACGGACGATGCAGTTTAAAGGCGGATTCTAGGTACCATTTGGTGTGGATCTCGTCACCTTCCGAATCTGTTTCGAATATTCAAGATAGACATTATAGTGGTTAATGTTATTGTACGACAGGTCTTATGCTCTCCTAGGGTATCCCCAATTACAAGACGTTTGGTGTTGTAAAAATCGACAAACTTTTTACCGAGGCCATGAGTTCCGATAACATTGAGCATTGAGGTCTTCCATCAAAATGACGATATGAACTCTTACTCCTGCGCTGAATCTGACAGTCAGTATTATTTTTGTGTGTGTTTGCAGTTAAAAGTAACCCTACTCCAATATTACGCACACTTCCGGACTGTTTTCTCGATGATAAGTAAGTAGTCTCTCGAGAAATCGGTATTGGGTCCTGCTATTACATTCCACAACAATTGACAAGAGAGATTTCTGATGAGGTGTTTTGATTTCATAACTGACTGTACAGTTTGACAAAGTCTCCTAGCAGTGTCAAGTTATAGCTACGCAGTCTGATGTTCTGCCTGGAATCCAAGTAAAATGCAACGAAGAGATTGGGACAGTTCCAGATAAGTTAAGACCCTACCGTGTAGGATTCAACGGCTAGTAGCGCTACTTCACTACAACGCTGAAAAGAATTTGGTCGTGATGAAAGTATCCTCAGATGACATGTAAAATCACCAGCTTTGAGTTTCCAGGTCTGAAACAATTTGAGACACATTTCTAAAATAGTGTTAAGAGTATACGATTTCGTCTCAGAATGACTACCTTTTCGGAAATAATTCTTCCTGTGGTTTAGTGATGGTGGTCGGGTGGTCGGCATGCGTTGGCAACATTCATGAGTTCTTGCAGTATTTCCTCCTTGTCGTGGGGATTGGCTGCTCAAGAGGAGTGAGCAGTCAGAATACTGCTTTTGCGTCTATAATAGATTTCATGATCAAGAGACTGCTATGTCTCCGTGTAAATATCGAGATGAACAGATCGGAACCTAATGTCACATCACATTATTGCCTTTTGTTTCAATCTTTATATGACCAATTGTGTGTGACACTGTGTCATCACTACTAACTCATATAATGAGAATTGAAACATATCTGCAACAATAAATCGTAATGCGACATGCAACTTTCTACAAACGAATTCTGAATGTAAGTAGGTACAATGCATGCCGAGAATAAGGCAACTCCGGATAATGTGAAATGTCACTACCTTCATATTGCATTCATTCCAATTCAACCATAACCGCACTATTACATCTTTTTACCGGTATTTGAACATAGCAAATTACCTGCCTGATTATTTATCCTCAGCTATTGCACAAGACCCGTATTACTTGCGGTCAACATTTTATGCTTGGTAAAAATTTAAATTTTCCCCCCTCTCCGTAGAGGTCAGATCTTTTAGTCATGACGCAACTGACTTGCTGAAACCGTGTACTTTACTATCGATGTGCAAATATCATTACGCATTTATGTGCGGCTTAAGGTGGCACTTTGCAGTAGTTGCCCAATAATAATGGTGATTTGAAGCTTACACATGCCGTGAACTCTTATCCCGGCTCTAGTTGAATTAATTGAATCCACGTAATCTAATTATTATGACGCTTCACTCGGCAGTAGGTACATACATACTAGCAAGTAATTGTTTAATGAGCTAGAAAAACGTGTTTACTCTTAATACCCCTTTCTAGACCGCAAATGAAACACAAATATGTATGTACCCGTACAGTATACCCATTAATTCAATCGTGCAATTAATAAGCTTATAGTCGTACATTGTATACCTTTATCAGGTATCTGTGTGTCCAATACATGTGTAGGGCGGTTTTACTGTTTCATTCGAATGATATTTCGAAATTACTTTCCAATAGTCAATAGTTGCGGCTTATAGCTTATCATTACCGCATCATATACGTCAGTCATATGATCGAAATTTACGAGTAAGCGATGTTATTTATCTAAAATTTTGGTTTTATGGATTTGCACTAGGAATACTCCACACATACTCTGCAATAAATGAGTCACATTCCAATTAGCCTGAGGTGTTTCGATTTAGATTGTGCTATCTGTCGATACATAGTAATAGCCTCGCGTACAAAAGAGTTCTGTTATCAGTCAATAGCAGGTAAATAATTACATAAATTAGACTTCATTTCGTCGCAATGAAGGGCATATTCTATTTCGTGAAATGTCGACTATGTATGATTGCGTTGGACATGAAATTTATGAATGGGATGCAATATCGATTGGGTGCGTGTGTGCTTTTACCCACGCAATTGACATTTACCTGTGAGATACATACATACATGTCCATACATTCTTGGAGCATATTGATCCATATCCATATGTATGTATGTATGTCCATATGTATGTTTTGTAAAAGTTTACAAAATTAAAAATGACATGCAATACATGAAATTAAGGCATAATTTCAAGTGCAGAATAGTTGAATCGATTATTTGAAAAGCGACCGGAGGTGTATGGTGAAGTCCCACACTATCTGAAAGTGGTAGCTGTCCACTGTGACGTTATATTAAATTCTTCGATTTTAGATGTTTATTACATTGCCAGCATATATACTTGTTCATAGTTCTGTTTAGCTCGTCTCAGTTGACAGTCATAGTTGACAGTTGAGCAAATTTGCATCATTACCTCCACTTCGGACCCTTAACAGAAACAATTAGCAGAGTTCCTAGACTTAGGATGAAAACTCTGACACACATATACTATGGTGAAAGTTGTATAGAGCAGTCATAGACAATATGCCCTTGAGCTAAATTCACAAACATAAGCCTTTTATGCGCGCATCGCCGTACCGAGGACGACGCATTTAAAGAATATTTCTACGAGTTCCTTAACAAGACATATGTACATACCTATGAGTAACCGTATTAGTCGATTTTAACACTGAGATTGGAACGGGAAACATCTTTGTTAACATAGTTCATTAAAATAGTCTATACGACGCTACATTTGGAACGGACTAATAAATCTCTTAACAAATCCTTTGCCGCCAGCATTAAGAGCTGAAGATCAGCAACGATGCTAACATGCCATTAGAAACGTGGAAACTGATGTGGTGGGTTTCATCCGACTACCAGCAAGAACGCCTTGGTTTGACGAAGAAATTCCGGCAAGTACATGCTACTAAACAGCGCCTCATGAGGTCTACGAGAAAGAGGAAAAACGAGCTCGAAAAGCGCGCGATACCCGATCCCCGACTAAGGACAGATGAAATTTCAGCATCATTTGACCTCCAATTGCACCAATTACAAAAGTATCAGTCTCTTCCACATCGCATCGCATGCAACATTTTATTCCCCATATTGTCTGAACGTCTGAGACCCTTCGTCAATAACCCGTTTGACTCCTATCAGTATAGTTTCAGGCTAAGAAAGTCCACAATCAATAACATTTTCACATTTCGGCAGATCCTGAAGAAAACTCAAGAAGTCCAAATCGATACTCTCCATCTTTTAACGGATTTTAAACCGCACAGGACAGCTATACATAGCCATGTCTAATTTTGACATCCTTGCCAAACTCGTCACATTGTGCAGAATGACGATGGAGAATTCTCTTTGCTCCATCAAGATCAGTGACACGCTCACCGAGACGTTTGATGTCAAAAAAGGATTTAGACAAGTTGACGCGTTGTCATGTGACTTCTTTAACACCATACTTGAAAGAATTGTGCGAAACTCACAAGCCGACAACAGAGGCACAATCTTTTAAAAGTCCGTGTCACTGCTAGTCACTCCTGTCACCGTTAGTTCGTTAGTATTGCAACGGATGCTGACAAAATGTGTTGAGCTGTAAACAAAAGCAAAACTAAGTATATGTATACTATCAACAAGAAGGGACACAAAACATCGAAGAATTGAATCACTATGTCTATCTTGGCTCTGTTATTAATCTTCACAACAACACCTCATCAGAAATAAAACGAAGAATAACTCTTGGACATGTAAAATAAATGGACACTAACGTTCTAGCTCCCAGAGTTCTTGGATTGAAGAATAGAATTGGAAGCCGATCTTCAATGTTGGTATAAGGCACCACTGATTCACCCTGTGGGCATGATATGTAGTAGGAATTGGTGGACAGTGGCATAAATATCCTTTGAAATAAATGTATACTAGAATTTCTAGTTAATCTACTATCTATTTTGTGGTCGATAACGTCACTGGTTCCCTAAAAGAATTGTACTAGGTCTTGCTGCTTCCATAGTTCTTTCTATTTCGTCAAAGAAAATTGTCGAGAATACAGTTTTCGAAAACGTCATCTGCGTCAAAAATGCTTTAGAAAATGTTCTTAAACGCAAACTGCATAAGTCATTTGTTCGAAACAGAATCACGATTTTGAACTGCATTAGCATTATGTTCGATAATGCAGATTTCGCAAGTCATATGTTCAGAAATGTCATCTGCGTTAGAGCTATGATTTGAGAATTGAGATGACATTCAAACAAAACTATTGCCCATTTGACGTTCATTACTTCTGTGTCATAAAATAACGATCAAATTGATTATTTTTTGACATTTTCGAAAACGGCCTGCAATACACCTTCCATTTGTGATGAAATGTCATTTTGTTTCTTTCCAAATGTTGAAGAGCATTCCACTACGGCGGTATTATTGCGCTTCTGTCTAAGGGACGGGGAATATAATTCCTTGAACTATAGATGAACTAAAATTAAATGAAGAACGTGTCTAATTTAAGACGAGAGGTTCTAAACATGACAGCCCTGGCTAAAGATTCCCTATAAAGTACAATTTATACCGTAACACGTAGATGGCGTGTTTTTTTTGTTTTTGACAAGAAACCAAAAATATATTGCTTAGGTTGTCCAATTTGACAGCGGATAAAGCTTTATTTGTTTTCTTTTTCAAATGCAAGCCGGTTAAATATTGTCGGAGGTTTTCTTTAGTGATTTTATTAATATACATCAGTTTTTATTTTTGAGACGAGAAATACTGAGCTTGTCATACTTCGATGTGTAAATTCTATATTTATAGCCAAAGAAAAAAATATATAAAGCTCCCGTCACTGGAATCTGTTTTTCGGATCGACCCCAATGGATTGTGGTTCCTGACCAGCCTTTTGTAAACGTGTGCCAAACTAGCGGTAACTACAATTTATATTAGGTTTAAAAATAACTTTTACTATGCTTTAATTTACATATGTGGAATTACACTCGCTATACTTGTACGTCCTTATCAAAATTAAGGAAAAGTTTGTTGCAAAGTAAAGTGTTAATTTTTAGTTCATAGAGTCATGTATTAGCCAAGAGATAGGGAAGGATACCCTGCTATTGGGTAAGCCGTTCTTATCAAACGTATTTTACCGTCTCAGTGTAAAACTATGCAGTCAGTGTTAAAATACATATAAATGTATGAAGTTGGTAGTTGGTACCGTTAATACTTATTTAAAACATAGAGGACACTGTTTGCAACAAGAAGATATATGTATGTACATTTAGTCATATTCATTGTCCCTGAGCTGACCTAACATAGCAAGACTAAGTATTTGGTCGTACGATGTGCAGCAAAACCTTCGGACTATTGAGTAGACCCTATTAAGAACCTTCTTACTTATATATGACTTATTTACCGTTATTGGTCCTAGAGCCTCTTCAACGCATACCCTCCATCACCTACTGCTCCTGAAAATATGCCTGGGCTCACCCTCTTATTCAATTCTTTTTCAGTTGCTATGCTTTCATCTTAACAATTCTGCGCCATGTTTTTCTGGAACCTCCTCGTATCCTGCCACACTGAGCTAGTAGGTTCCATTGCATCGCATGGTTAGCTATGAACCTGTCACCTTTTTTTAAAGTGTGACCAATTCACTACCACCTTGTCGATGTATGGTTGTGCCTATTGGTTCATTTCCCGTTTTCTGATAAATCTTTTCTTTCGTGATACGGTTTGGTCAGGGAATTCTTAAAATACAGCGTAGGCACCTATTAACGAACGTTTGCACTTTTTTTTGTGATAGTAGCGGTTATTTTCCAAGTACCACATCCATATAGCAGCATGGACTCAACATTGGAAAGTCGTAGTTTGATGTTTAGGCTAATTGCATTACGTTGCCGAATTTTTGGTAGCATTCCAAACGCAGACATTGCTTTGCCGATTCGGATGCATATATGCAGTTCATTTTCGCCAGCGGTTGAGAGACTACTCCCAAGATATTGGGAAGCTCTCTAGTACCTCAACCATTTGCTCAGCAATGCATATCTGAGCTGATGAGTCCTAACCCAGATTAGAATTTTGAATAGTTAGGTTGGCGCGCATATATCGAGGGCGACTACTCGCCGTGGTCGGAAAAAAGGATGAAAAGTGCTTTCACATTTCAGCTGTCATTTTTGTTGCCGGTGGCAAAAGTGACGTTAGTCGGTTACAAGGTGTATATGTAACAAATGCATACCTCTTTTCGGCAAGGCACGGCAAATAAATTCCCGATTGACACTATCACTAATGGCTTTTCAAAGTGACGAACGATAATCAACGTACTGCTTGATGATGATCCGCAGGATTGATGTTGATTGAAAATGACATTCAACATATTACTTTACTACTTATCTAAAAAAATCATTAGTTACCCTCTTGTGCGTACCAAATAATGCGCATTCATTTCTGATCATTCATGTTCTAATTAAAATACATACTTCAATTATTCTGAAACTATCATGAGTGCTTCGAATGGCCCATTAGCGCGCAACTCAATTACGTTAATGTATACACATACCCTATACGTACTCGTAAGAGTAACTATCAGTTTAACAACGACACCCTCCCGAGTATATAGCATTCGTCAGTTGCAAACCCTGGACGCGAAATCAAAAACAAACAGCGCGAATTCAAATTGTATTGTTTTTAACATTATTAATTGAATTTTTCAAGATCGATGAATTGCGTTTCATTGTTCGTGCCAAACAATGCATAATGCAGTTTATCTTATCAGACTTTATGGAAGGCCTATAAATTGGTTCGTAAGATAACTATGGTTCAAAATTAGTTTGTTTAGAAAAGCTCCTCTGCAATATCCAATGCATTTTGATTTAATGTGGAAGTGCATCAATGTTCGACGATAGTTTTTATCTATTCTATAAGGCAAACTATTGAGTTTGGCCTAATTTTCATATCAAAACTTAAGTAAGACCCAACGGACCTTTTTCCACGTTAGGTCTGTTCGCCTACATTCTGCACCAAAATTCGTAGATTGTGAAATTTCAAGAAGTGGGGGTAACATTCTCTCAGAGAAAGATATAATTACGAAAAATGAAGCGAACGCGAAATCAATGAAATTTTCTCACTATTAAGACGTCAAATGGCCAAACGTTAAGGGGAAATAATTCTAAACTGCCCTTTTAGCTCAGGTCCCGTTCATTACCATCGAAAACGTCATGTTTTGGATACCAAGATAGAGTAACTTTGTTCATGGGTACAAAACTTTCGAGAAGAAGAAGCTACGTTTACACATCGCTACTATAACTGCAGCGCTGCACAGAAAGCAGCGTCGACAGTACAACATTGATGTGTGAACAGCATTGCAACCACGAAAATTGTGCCTACAGCCAGACAGCCCTTGCAACTTGAGATATCAAAAGTAGCGATGTGTGAACTGCGAAATAAAGAGTTGTGATCGCTGCAAAAAATATTGATTTGGCTGAAACTTATGCAGCGGTTGCAGTGCATCCTTTTGTCAATCCATCCACTCTTTGTGGGTGGAGAAGGTGTTTCGCTATTTCTCTTGGGTTTTCGAAACCCCAGATGCGACAGTTGTTAGTTTTTTTTTCTGTGATGCAAATTGGTTGGGGATAGGCCCAATTCCTGTGACAGTCTCTAAATGGACACATTTGAGTTTTCAGTCACCCTTTCGACTACGGTTTCAGCTGACCTTGCCGGATGAACAAGAGTTGGAGCCTTCACATCATTAACTTGTTTTAGACGATTGATGATAACTAAAAACAGTACCTTACGAAACTTATCCTCGATATTTTTCAACGTTTTTCTAGTGAGTTTTCACTATTTGAATACAATGTGCGAGTGTGTATCGATCCATATTTAATAACTTCCTAGTTTTTACTTATCAAAAGTCAACGCAATGATAGTTGTTGAATGTTGAAACATCAACAATCCAACCTTGTGTTGGATGATCATTAACAATAAAAATCTTATTTGATATCCAATAAGTTTGTACATTCTAAAGAAAGTAAATGCATGGTGATATTGAGAATTTTTCAATGATCTTAATGCACATGATTCATGCTTAATGTTTTCATTCTTCTTGGTAAATTGATATAAATAGATTTTGAATGCAAATGTAAAAATATTGCACAGATACATACAGAAATATAGATTCACTTGGATTTGAGAAACTCTTGGCCTTCTCTCCATTGGCTCACACATATTTTTTATTAATTAAAGGATTAAATGATTGCATCAAGTTCATCATCGATTTATAACATAATCTTTATTCACTGTTCCAATGTGTCTTCTATTTACGATCCATGTTCTTACCAGCTCTTCCTGCTTTTTTCCCCTTTTGGTTTCCGTACTCAATAAAGTAGTTAAACAAACCACAGCTAACACTTCTGGGTCACTAAAGTACATATTACCGCTATCTTTTGCAGTTGCGCAATAGGACTGAATACTGAATAATAATGTAATAAAATACGCATCTGAGGTAGCACGCTGTAAAAGCTACTTACGTACTTCAAAAGTACCGCGCTGAAGCAGCTATGTGTGAACAGGCTGGCAGTTTTCGCTATTTCATCCCGAGCAGTAGCGCAGCAAAAGTAGCCACACGTGACAGTAGCTTTAGACTTCACCGTATAGAATTTAAGTGTTGCTTGGCTGTCTGAAAAGATAAACAATAAATCGTGGAACCCATAACTGGGAATGATTCACTAAAAATTAAAAATTTCCATCGTGCAATACGCTGAAGTGAACCATTCACGTGTCGGCAATGTGAATAGTGAGTGCATCGAGGAAAACTCACAGATCGAATCTCCCCATACATTTGACATCTGCAAATCAAATTTATGTCAGTCCACAGAGATGGCAAGAAATAATACCAGATTTGGATGTCTTGCCATAATTATTTTAAAAAGTGTGAGCTCTCCATTGGATATTTCAATTGCATGACATATTTCTTGCAATGAATCATTACCATTGGAGACCAGGGGTTAGGAAACAGTTTCCGATTCACAGTCAAGATAAGAATTCTGCTCTTACCTACTTCACTAAAATGCAATTAAATTTACGGAAATATTTCCCTTTTGTTAATGGTTATGTAACACTAGCTTTAGCCATGTGAAATGTCTTAAATACTCGAGCCTGAGATAAATTCCTATTAATAAATAAATAATCAATCATAAAGGTCATCAGAATAATAAATTGGTCGAAAAAAAGTACCCAACCGTGAGTAACCTATAAGATAGCTACTGTAAAGATACTCATACTGATACATATGTACCTACATACAAACATTAATTATGAAAAAATACGATGAGAAAGTTAGCATACTACAAAGAGCTGTCACAACCAAAAAATTAACCCATTTCCATTGCTTTTGCTCTGAATGAATAAAATATAAGTACTATGAGTACAAGTACATAAATTTATTCAAAAAACCCTCTAAAATATTGTAGATGCAAGAGTAGACAACTCTATAGTAGTAAAATGCAAATTTCCTCAACTATGTACCTTTGAAGAATAATACTTAAACAATTCTTTAATAATCAATTTTATTTACCTCTTTCCTCCCCGCTGTAATTCCTCAATATCATAGGGTTAATGAACGAAGTTTACACTTGTCCCACACGATTTTCGGAATGCGTAGGCATATGGAGCGAAATCAAAACAATATTTAATCCATAGGTTAAAGGTCTTGACACACTAAAAAATCACGTGCTTTGAATATCAAGTTCTGACAGCTTTTCAAAATTTCAATGTTTAATACTTGCCTGAGCCTTAATTGGTCTTATTATCATGTGGACTCACCCACTTCATCGCCGGTTCAAAACTTTAATGATGGACTCCTTGAAGAGAGAGTTCGAGGTCAAGTTTATTGATTTGGTCATTTATTTTTCATCGACTTTCACGGGTTGCTATTGAGTTATGTATGCTTTCTTCAAAGGAACTCTCATTATCTATGTACATAGTTAAGTATGTATTCCTCTATATGATTTTTTTATTGGTATTGGGTTTTTATAGCTACATAATTAGTTACTGCTATTCCACGTCCTTAAGAAAGGACACCCTCTAAACTGTGCCAACTATAGATAAATAAGGTATCCTTAACGTATCATCGACAAGATCTTATCTGCTGTATTGTGTGAACCCTTTGTCAACAATCTGATTGGTCTATATCAGTGCTATTTTAGGCCAGGAAATTCCACTATTTTTGGCATTCCTACCAAATTGGTCCAGTTATAGAGGATGA
Organism: Xylota sylvarum; assembly: GCA_905220385.1. NCBI lineage: Eukaryota > Metazoa > Arthropoda > Insecta > Diptera > Syrphidae > Xylota > Xylota sylvarum. Next base: position 147,681,829 of record LR999957.1, on the reverse strand, counting down.
CGATGGAGAATACTAAAATAATATTCTATCAAGGTCTGGAAAGACTGCACTGATGTCAAAAGGATTTAGGCAATGCGAAGTCATGCAATTCTGAGAAATCATCCTGTGAGTCTTGCTTAGCAATCTCATTGCTTGCAATCCCAGTGTAACCTGGAACCCAGGCAAGAGTGAAAGACTTCCGCCTTGCGACCGAATACAAAGAGTTCTTGTATTCTCGAACTATTTTGAAATGGATTACAGGGTTGAGCAAGTCCCTTAAGCGCAGTCTGACTTTCGCTACAGACACAGTTACCGGCCACCCATTTTTAGCAATATAGTCGCCAGTCATTAGGATAGCATAGATCTCCGCTTGACAAACAGAGGCATGCTTTCCTAACGAGTAATGAAGTCTAGTATCGTCGATTTCCATGAAATCACCAGCACTGGACCCTTGACTAGTTTTGGAGTGAAGATTCGACTACAGCCCAATCCAGGCTCAGACTCTGATCGAAGCCAGTTTTGAATGCAAGGAAAGTCAAATCTAAATTTGCACAGCAGCCAAATTTCCGGTGTCATTGCTTTAGACGATGGGTATACCCATAGAACTAGAGTCGTAGAATAGGTGTCGCGCAAGGTCATCGAAACTCCAGTAGGGATGATACCAAAATGATACCCCTACACCACCAAAAAACTGAGAGAGCTTGGATGTCTTCGGCTTGACATGCTTTGCCCAAAGAAGTTTTTTATGCGGGATCCCAGATATTTCGCTTCATCGGAGATCTGGATAGTGACAGCTTTTAGCACTGGCTGAGTGAGACTGGTTAGAATCTTCCTTCTCGTGAAGAGAACAACCTCAGTGTTCAAAGGATTGACCGAAAGCACATTTCTAGTGCACCAGTAAACTTTTGAAAATACTCCCGGAAGGCAAACCTAAATTTTCACAAATATTTAGCTGAATTATCAAGTGTCATTGTTCCACTAACCGTGGTACGAAAATCATGTCAAACTTTTTGAATTACTAGCTGAATAAGTAGCTATGAATGTTTGTACATTTATAGTGCCAATTCTTATCATTGAATCTCTACATTATTGCTGTACAACTTTTTTGGGTTAATCTATTCCGCTCCCTTAGACTTTTAAACCACATAAGAGAGCACACCCTGAAATTGAAAATATTATCATGCATCTCGTATATATGTGTATACAATAAGGAATTACTGTGCACAAATTTCAAGTTTCGATGACTAGAGGTTTTCGGAGAAACTGTGATTACAACCAATAGGGTCACCCAACAAGAGGTGTGATTTTAAATTTCACGTCATTGTTGAAATATCCACATTCAACTAACTATCTTTGCTAGGAGGTTATTAAATATGGATCGATACGCACTCGCATAATGTGTTGAAATAGTGAAAATACCGCGGCACATGCCATTCAGCAGGTGAAACAATGGCTCCATTGCGTGACACATTTCCTGGACATGTGGGTGAATTGTAGGCAATCTAATTGCCTAAATATTTGGACAAACATTTTCGGATGCTGATCACGAATATATGTACATACTTTATGGGGTCAATCTCGATTATTTCCCTATGTTACAAGCTATGTGTCAAACTTAATATACCCTTAGAATAGGGTATAAAAAAATATCAGAGCTATTATTCTCGAAATAAATATAAAAGCCGCAATTATGCGAAAACGTTATGAAACGTTATGAATGACTATTTATTGGCAGAGTCGAGGGGATATTTGGCAGATATTGTATTCCATTACTAATCTTAGACTTGTTACTTTAAACTAAAATGTAAATATAACCACTTTTCATAGAAATGTTGCGTTTTTTTATTGATTTAAAACGGCACCTCTTGTTGGATGACCTTATATGTATTTACATATTTAAGATTTCGCTTTAAACGAGAAATGTGTAGCATACTTCTAGGCAATTAAAAAATAGTTGAAGGGGATGAAGTTTTTCGAATATAAAGGTTATTTATTGGAATGTATCAGATTTGATAGGTTCAGGGTTAAGTCAAAATCTTTGTTGTGATTTACCCAATAATTCAAAATATCCGACTTATCTATTATAGATGCGATTTAAAAGAATCGCATCTATTGAGTCAATGTGTAAATCTGTACTTTTCTGCTTTGGTGAAATTTTTGTTGTTATTAGATTGAATTCTTTTTCATTTTAGCTAACTTGCGGTACCACATTTTCGAGAGAACTCAGCGACGGCATCAATGCACAATTAGATTATAATGGTAACAAGTAATTTTGACAAATTTCGATTGTTGCTGTGGAAGAACTGGATTTTACAATGGAATCACAAATTTCAACTGGTAATAGAATTGCTTCTGCCGGCAGTTTTTTCACTTCTATTGGTGCTTGTGCGAACGCTAGTCGATCCCGAAGTCAGGGATATTACAGTTTATAAGGAACCATTACCAATAGATAATCTGGACTTATTGAGGTAAGTTTTTATTCTTAGTTCTATTGTTAAGATTAAACCTTCTCTTTTGTGGCTGGTTTTGTATTTGTGACAATTTCGATAGTCATCCAGATTGAATATGAGTTGATAAAGTCACATTTAAAAAAAAAACATTGATCCTAAAGGGTATATGTATACATATGTATGTATATATAGGATGTAGAAACTATGAACTTTCCTATCTAGCTACGTCACTGTATTTGACATTTGACATATGAAAAGTGAGAATATTTTGATGATTCCGCGTTCGTTTACTTTTGTGTAATTTTGTCTTTCTCTGAGAGAATTTCAACCGCACTCCTTGAAATTTCCAAGTCTACGAATTTTGATGCAGAAAATATCCGAACAGAGCTATTTTGTAAAATTAGTTTTGTTACTGTGAATCACTTTTACGCCTAGCTCTTGTGATCGTAATCAATCGCCTAAGTTGTGCGATTAAACAAACTTTCCTGTGGATACGTTAAGGATAAGGTCAACACCAATGATCCACAAACAAATGCAATGCTGAAAGAAAATATCAGAGCTGTTATGCGAAATTTCCTCAAAAGAATGACCGTTTGCAAGAGAAGCCGAGGTGGACATTTATCAAATATTGCAAATATTCACATAAAAAAGTAGAGTTCGCACTTGGAAAGAAAATAAAAATATATTTCTTTACTAAAGCTCCTAATGGAATACCTCATATATAGCCCGTAGAGCAAAAACCTTCTGACCATTTGAAGTGGCCTTGGAGTTAGTAATAATTTTACCTAAATGAAGACTTGTTAATAGACCACAGCTTTATGGCGCTCAACAAATTATACCAGTTTCCATATCACTACTTATGTACTTACTAACTTAATAGGGTTACAGATCTGCGTAAAGATTGTTCCCAGCGACATTGCTTTCAATTTTCTAGACCAAGTGCCCTGCTATCCGCAATTTGCCTTTTGTTCTTGTCCATTCACTCGATCTGGCATCTTATCTTGGCTTGTTGATCTACTTCCACATCTTAATACAGCTCATAGATTTATCGGTTGTATATTTTTTCGCATTCGCCCTCTCAAAGAGGGCCAGAACTGCCAGAATTAGAGTCAGGTAGAGTAGACATTTCGTCTTTCGAGTAAGGAGTATTTATCCCATTTGTTTTGCCAATTGAATGGCAATGGTTTCCAAAGGTGAGTCTTCGACGGATCTCCATTGATCTTGACCCCGAGGTAGATGGACTCCTGTACTACCTCGAAGTTTTAGCAAAGACAAATTGCAAGACAATTGGCTGATGCTACTTTGTTTATTGACAGGATGAGTTTTGCCTTGTCCTCAAAGTTCAACGAGTTGTTTCCAAACTGGACGCTGTATCGCGTGTTCTTCAGCGTTATGCGACAACAGTTGTATCAGTTTTCCCAGGATTCAAAATTCAGCCATCTCCTTGTAAAGTTTCAGATGATGAAAACTATCATATGCAGCTTTAAAGGATACGGGATCTCTTCTTGTTTTATCATTTTCTCTCTACCTGCTTGAACGCATGTACTAATCACTGTGCAAAGAGCCTACGTTACGGGATTGAAGCAGTTGCTCGGGTTTCCTGAAAACATTCAAATGTTATTCATATCGCGGGACTTTTCGATATCATTAGGCCCTTTTCTTTTTTCGGAGGATCTTCAACTTCTTCGAATCAGAAGAAGGGTTGTCCTCCCTATTATTCCTATATTATCCCTATATTCTTTCCGGCGACGCAGCTCAAGTGGTTAGTGCGGTGGACTATGAAGCAAGGGATTCAATCCATAGACAACACCTAAAATTTCTTTTACGGCCATACCTCTCTCGAGCATCTGACAAACATCCGAGAGTATAACTGCCATGAAAAAGCTTCTCAAATTGCCCTTGGAAACGCCATTATACAGTAGGTCCCTTCTATTTGTGTAAAAAATTTAATACGCACAACATGAATGGTTGTGAGAAGCTAGGTGTTGGGTCCCATAGATCTATTTGTATTTTTAGAATATTCGAGGGTCTTGTCTCTCCGGGCGGGTGTCCCGGAGTCAATAGTTTACTACGAGACTGTGAGTGCTGTCATTGGGCCCTTAAGGGTTCATCCTCCAACCATCTTTATTCCATAACCCTTATTAGTCCTGAAAGTTTCGTTATATGGGGGCATGTGATTCTATTACGTCGATGCAGGCCACAGTATTGCGACTATAGGCGCCACCACTGCCGTCTGGAAACAGGAATAAGTAACTGTCATTGGTTGTTATTTATTAGTAGAACGTTGTTTAGAAATTTGGTGACGCTATACTGGATGTGCATAATTGAGAAGTCGGTTTCTATAAAGCTGGTCTTGGACTATGATCTCTGGATTAAACTGATGTTGAATTTATATTCAGAAGTTGGAGTTTTATCAATCTTTTTCTTGCTGAATTATATCGTGCCAGCTAGGGCATAGGTTAGACTTTGAATGAAAAACTTTACCCATTTGGGAACTATCTGTAAAAGATCTTTGTCGAGTAATATTTATTGTTCTGACTATAAACGATATTTCCTTCTGAAGTTGCTCTAAGCTACGATGGATCGGTAAGTATTTTTTTTTTTTAAGTTCAGGCACTGTATGAGTTATATTTCTTCCCGCAATGTTCTGTAAAAGATGTCCTCTTTGGGAAAGAGGAAAACGGACATTGAATGTAAGATGTCATTACTATTACAAATCTCTTTATAATTTTCTTTTCTAGGACTTTGTATGGACGTTCAGAGTTTGTTAACAGTGTTAAAAGGCAGGCATACAAAACAAGGCAAGCCTCCTAGTATTCTTTGCACTAATTTTCGTTCTTATATCGCACCTTTGGTTTAGTGGAATGCAAATAGACTAACCTTCTAATAATTTAAAATCAATAGCAAACTAATTTTGTTCATAATTCTAACACTTGCATAGATTCTAATACTTACATATGTACATATAGGTATATGCCAAGCTAATATTTAAAAACCTTACAGATACCATGACACGGCGCATCTTAACACACAGCCTTTGCAATATCATTTGGCCTACACGCCAAATACTAGTCCGATTCTCGAGAAGATCGTAAAAGATGCAGCTGCAAGCTTAAATCTCAACTACAGTGGATATGCTGACCCTTTATCTATGGAGGATTTCTTGGTCAGAACAAATTCCCTTGCTGGCGTGGAATTTGCAGATTCAATGGCTTATGCAACGAATTATCCCGAACACTTGAAATATAAGCTTCGTTTTCCCAGTGAATTGCGGACGAAAAGTGCTACTAATCCCCTTTTGATGACTTGGTTTACGAACAGGCAGTTCTCGAATGTGGATCGAGTTGGACCGAGAAATAGAGAAGACCCGGATGGTGGCATACCATCGGGTTACTTAAGAGAGGGTTTCCTTACAGTACAGAATGCAATCGCGACAGCGTTTATCACGCAAGCTGCTACCGATTCGTCGCTTGAACTACCAAGAGTGTTTCTTCAGCGATATCCGTACCAATCGTATATTGATGATCCACTGCTGGATGCCTTGGCCGGACTGATGGGATTAATTATTTTACTAAGTTACATTTATCCCTGCACATATACGGTTAAGGTAGGGCTAAAGAAACTAGTCTACGAATGATTATTTTAGAAGAATTTCTCTTACAGTATATCACAGCAGAGAAGGAGATGCAACTCAAGGAGGTCATGAAAATTATGGGTCTACAGAATTGGATTCATTGGTTGGCATGGTTTGTGAAAGCCTTCATCATGATGGGCATATCAGCTTTTCTAATAACACTCATCTTGACGGTAACTGAAATATAACCAATATTATAGCCTATCTTATCATAAAATCCTATCTTACAGGTAAAATGGAAGGACAATGTCGCCGTGCTTACATACAGTGCCTTTACGCCAGTTTTCTTTTTCTTTGTGGTATATACAACGACCACCATAACTCTGTGCTTCATGCTGGCAACATTTTTCGCTAAGGCTAGTACCGCCGCCGCTGTGACAGGCCTGGTATGGTTCATCATGTACATCCCGTATACGTTTTTCCAGATGAACTACGACGATATGAGTTTGAGTTCAAAAATGGGCTGGTCTCTGATCTCGAACACTGCTATGGGCCTTGGATTGCGATTAATCGGTGCCACCGAAGCTAATGGAGAGGGCTTGCAATGGAGCAATATGTTCACGCAGGTCAGCATTGACGATACAATGTCAGTAGGGCATGTTATTATTATGATGTTGGTGTCGTGCGTTATTCATATGATCATCTGCTTGTATATGGAGCAAATCTATCCAGGCGATTTTGGGGTCCCCAAAAAATGGTACTTCCCTTTTACGAAAAATTTCTGGTGTGGTGAACGTGAATATGACGGGATTGAGGATTCAAGTAGTTCTAACATTAAACGAGAAAGTCCAGATGTGTTTGAAAGGGAACCGAGAGGAATACCCGTTGGTCTACAGGTAAAAAATTTGACAAAGAAATTTGGTAAAAAGACAGCTGTTAGGAACTTGTCCATGAATATGTATGAAGATGAAATAACGGTGTTGTTGGGGCACAATGGTGCTGGCAAAACGACAACGATCTCAATGCTGACAGGTATGTTCCAGCCAACTTCGGGTACAGCCATTATTAATGGTTGTGATATAAGGAAAAATATAAATGGCGCTCGTATGTCTTTGGGTATTTGTCCGCAACATAATATTCTTTTCGATGACTTAACGGTAAGAGATCACTTGGTTTTCTACGGTCGCCTGAAGGGACTTAAAGGAGACGCATTGGAAGTGGAGGTTAAGAAGTACATTAAAAAGATTGAATTGGAGAATAAAGCGAACGTACAGTCATCTCGACTATCGGGTGGTATGAAGAGAAAGCTGTCAGTTTGTGCTGCTTTCTGTGGCGGTACAAAAGTTGTTCTATGTGATGAGCCAAGTTCGGGTATGGATCCAGCGGCGAGAAGACAATTGTGGAACTTGTTACAGGCAGAAAAAGTTGGACGTACAGTATTGCTGACGACACATTTCATGGATGAGGCAGACGTACTGGGTGATCGTATTGCCATTATGTCAGCAGGGGACTTGAAGTGCGTTGGAACGTCGTTCTTTTTAAAGAAGAAGTTTGGCAGTGGCTATCATTTGGTGAGTTAAAAACTTTATTGATTTTTATTTTTACCTAGAAACAGGACATTAGTGCTAGACTAGACTGGTTTACTTATCCGATTCTCATTGGATTCATTTAATTCATTTCGAAATCGTGATTACTACTTATTATGAAACGTTAATAACTTTTTTAGTTTAGTGAACAATCTATGTTTCCTTATACTCTCAGCGTCTGAGGATTCATAAGACAATGCCAAGTCATAAGCAACAGCAATTTAGGTACCTACATATACATATCAGGAAAAGTGTTGGTCCAAATACTGATCCTTGTGGAACTCTGGACAAGGTACTGACTCACTCAAATTGCATTTACTCGAATTTGTACGGAGATCTTCTAAAACTATACTACCGGTCACATATGTACTGCGTTACAAACTTTAGACGCTTCTCGTGCTCTTTTGTCTTCTTTCGGAGAAGCCGATGTTCTTCCCGTCCCTTCAGTTCGTAGAGCTCACGAGTAGTCCTCGTCCTTCTTTGCAGCGCGGCTTTGTATGCCGTTTGTTTAGCTGCATGTGCTTGCCGGCAATCGTTGTCAAACCACGGGTCTCTTGGTGGTGGTCATCAGTTGCATCACTTCTGATGGCATGCTGGGAGCGTTGCCGTTGAGTCTTCGGCATTTGGTGCTGGTGGCATAGGACTCGTAGCGAGATTTCGGGATACGCCGCTTCGCCGCAAAGTCAATAAGTCTAAGTCTGTTGCCAGACTGTCCAACATAGATGTCCTCCTTTCCTATCTTGGCGTTAAAATCGGCTAGCACCATTTACTTAGGACATTGCTCGTAAGTTTTGTTGAGGAGCTCGTAGAAACATTATTTGGTGGCGTCGTCCTTGTCTGCTGTGGGGCATGAGTGCATATTAAGCTTATGTTGACGAATTTAGTCTAGATGGGGATTGTCATAAGACGCTCACGTATCGAAAGCTTAAAACGTCGTGCTTAAGTCTGCGGCGTATGACGAATCCGCATCCGAATGTTCTCTATAGTAATCACCGTAATAGATGTCACAGTTTGTCATCGTCTTTTTGACCGACCCTCTGTTGTTTGCTGCCAGGAACGATTGGAGCTGGAAGGTAGGGTAGGAGTTGGTAGACTCTGGCTACTGTATTAATTCTTGTGTCTTCATAAATCGGTCGCAACTATCCAATAACTTAACTTCTGTCAGAACTATATCCCTTTCTCTTATTAGTCCGAATTGGTGTTAAATTTAGTTCACAAGTAAAGCGAAACCAGATTATTAATATGTCAACTTTCTTTGTTATCGTAGATTTGTGTAAAGAAAGACGACTGCGATAGTTCTGAAGTTACAAAACTTCTCAGGAAATACATACCGGATATTAAACCTGAAGCTGATATTGGCGCCGAACTGTCATATTTATTGCCCGATAAATATTCTGCTACTTTTGAAAGGATGTTCCAAGATTTGGAATCAAGTTCTAATAAGTTACAGCTCAATGGGTATGGCGTATCTATAACATCTCTGGAAGAGGTATTCATGAGAGTTGGATCCGATTCGTCAGTCGAAGGAGTATCTGCACAGAAGCCGATAGTGAATAATAGTAGATTTTTATCAGAAGATGGAGAATCAATGAACTGTGAGTCGAATTATCTTTTCTATCTAACGCACGTTGTGTTATAGCTTTGATGTTTATTTAATTATTTTACAGCTGATAGTATGTTTTCGGACAAAGAGCGCCTACTCAACGGTACCAATTTAATGCTCAGTCAATGGCGTGCGATGCTCATGAAAAAGTATCTGTACACAATTCGTAATAGATTCATATGTGGAATTCAGACTTTTATGCCAATTTTATTTATCTCGATGACATTTATTGTGGCAACCTTAAGCCCATATGCTACGCTGGCACCATTGGTGTTGAATCTATTTATTTTTCCGGGATCTATTACTGTCTTAGAGACAACCTCCAATGTAAAGGACGGATCATTGGCGTCAAAAATAAGTACTAATTACAAAAAAGTTATAAATTCTCTGGGATCCGGTCATGAGCTCGTAGAAACGGGAAATACAAATTTTATTGATTATATGCTACAACTTGGAAAGAAACTTCAAATTCGTATAAATTCAAGATACATTTCATCGGCAACCGTTGATGAAGGAAGTATTACAGCGTGGTTGAATAATAAACCCCTTCATGCAGCACCGATTACATTGAATTTAATACACAATGCAATGGCAAAGTAAGGAGAAAGGATTTAATTTAAATTATTTATTAACATGATTGTTTCTTTTTTGATTTAGAACTGCTATTGGTCCAAATGCATCAGTTAGCGTGACAAATGCTCCGCTACCGTATGCGGCGACATCGGTTTTGCAAATGCTGAATACTGGCCAGAATGTGGGAGCTCAAATGGCCTCGAATATGTGTTTCTGTATGTGCTTTGTCAGTGGCTTGTACATTCTATTTCTAATTAAGGAACGTCAAACAAGGGCGAAGCTATTGCAATTTGTTAGTGGCATTAGAGTTCTAACATTTTGGTTGTCCCACTTGGTGTGGGATATTTTAACATTCGCGGTCATTTTAGTGTGGATATCAATAACCTACGCCTGTTTCCAAGAAGAAGGATACGCAACTTTTGATGAAATTGGTAAGAAAATGTTTTCTCGTTCAGTATATTTCGTGTTTCTAGATAAATGCTGATTGGTTAGTTCTCTCTGATTCTATTGACAATTCCTCGATTAGGTAGGTAGGTCCCTGAAGGACACACACAGCTCATACCTAGAAATTTACATAAACATCAGTCTAACAATGGAGATCGAACTTTTTATTGGAGACTCCCAATTATTGCGAATTGTAAAAGACTGGCCTTTTGTGGTTTTCAAAATGATTAATTTTAAAAATATTACTGACCGCGCAGATGAGGCACGTCTCCCAAGCACACTCGTTGAAAAATCAAAGTCCCCGAAAATGTTGTTTCAATTATCTTACTGTCTCCAATAAAGCCTTGGGTACTTGAAACTGAATTCAGAATTTTAGGACTTCTAAGAAGAACGGCTTACGTGAAACGCCATGCAAATTATATCAACTTTTTCTGCAAAGAAGCAAAGAACTTTTTAATATTAAGTTTCTAAAGTTTTCTCTTCATCGCCCAAGGATGTAAAAATATCTTGGACACTCGTTAAAAACTAGATGTTTCGCAAATGCATTTCGTTCCGCTGCTCCCGAGCTGGTTTACTATTTTGTAGAGAATTCTGAGTTTGTCTGTAACTCTATTGCAAACCTATACGTGGTGACATTACATTAGTTTGTCTGCAACTGTATTGCAAACTTATACGTGGTGACATTACGCCAATTTCTACACAAGGATAGAGCCTTAACCAATCCATACGATAAACATTTTGTCACCTTCTTCCCTAACATGTTATGCCTAATATGTTAGTGCGTAGAACGCTGAACGTACCCAATGTTAATATCATCGGTGTACGCTAGTAGTTGTACAGATTTTGACAGATTGTGCCTGCGGTGTTGGCTTGTGAGTTTCGCACAAATCTTTTAAGCATGATGTTGAAAAAATCATCTCCTTGTCTAAATCCTAAATCGTTACCAACCTTGATGGAGCAGCGATAATTCTCCATTGTCATTCTGCACAATCTGACGAGTTTGACAGGGATGCCAAAAACTAGACATGGCTCTGTATAGCACGTGATGTCATGCGGTCTTAAAATCGATAAAAAGATAGTGGGTATCGGTATCGATTTGGATTTCTTGAGTTTTCTGCAGAATCTGCCGAAGTGTGAAGATTGGATCGATTGTGGACTTTTGTGGTCTGACACCAGACTGATAGAGGCCAATCAGGTTGTTGAGGAAGGGTTCCAGACGTTCACACAATATGGCAGATAGAATCCTGTATGCGATCTTGATGCAACTTGTTTAGTCATCAAATCACGAGTTTCTTGGTGGTGCTCAGGCGGAACCCAGCACATCAGTTGCTGCATTTCTGATGGCAGCGTTGCTATTGTTCTTCGGCATTTGGTGCTGGCGACATACGATTCGTACTGAGATTTCGGGTTACGTGTTCCGAAAAAGTTTTAGCGATGTCTTCTTATTGCAGCTTTTCGACGTTATATCTTCTCACAACAGTTCTTCGTAGTTGTGGCGTTTGGGATATCCGCATTCGTACCTTGGCTGCAACAATGTAGTGATCCGAGTCAAGGTTAGCTGCTCGGAAGATTCGGACATCCAGTATATATCCTGGAGTCATGCCTTACATCGATGGCAATATGATCAATTTGGTTAACCGTTTGATTATCAGGAGACCGCCATGTCCAGTTGTGGATATTGAGATAAGGAAACTGTGGTGTCGTGGAGGCTTCTTGCCAATCGTCCTACCATTGAGGCTCGTAGAAACATTCGTCCTTGCCTACTGAAACAAGGCTTCGCTTACCGAGCTCAATAGTTAGGAAGCTGCCTCTAGTTTTGCGTATCAAGTTGGTTGAGATCTCTTGCCTGAACGAACGTCTTCTAACTTTTCCTACTTCGTCGTTTCTTTGTGAAGGATTGAAAGATTCTCCGAGCCGGAGCGTTGTTGTTAATTTCAATTGTTACTAAGGCGTTTAGATCATTTATTTTGACTTGTTTTCTCTTTGCAGGTAGAAACATCGGAATGTTTTTACTGTTCGGTGTTTCAGCATTACCGTATACCTACGTAATGGCAGGTCTGTTCTCGGAACCAGCAACAGGCTTTGCTAGATTTTCCATTATCAACATTTTCACCGGTAAGTATCCGCCCTTAGCTGATTATATTTCCAAACTACATTTATCTTTAAATCTATAGGCAATGCCATGTTCATTATTGTTCTGGTTATGAATATTGAGAAATTGGGTGTCAAGGATGTAGCCAGTGTTCTTGAAAAAATATTTCTAATCTCTCCACATTTCTCACTGGCGCAGGGTATTTATAAGCTTTATATGAACGGTGAGACGCGAAAAAATTGCGCAAAGTTAAATCCTCTTCCGGATAGCATTCGCTGTAAATATGTACCTGTGTGTTGTAGTAAGTAGTTGTGAAAGGAATACTAATTTCGATGAAACTATTTGATCCTTTTGAATCTGTAGATGAAATAAAATACTTCGCTTGGGAATCACCCGGAGTCCTACGTGAAACGGTATATCTTACTGTAACCGGTATTGTGTTCTTCGCCATTCTCATTCTTATGGAATATCGTGTAGTGAATAGTATTATCCATATGATAATGCAAAAGAAGATGTGGGTTTTTGTCTTATTGCCTAAATTGCATTAATTTGAATTTAATTTTGAGTAGAAAAGCGCCACCACCACCAGAGGATGGTTACTATGATCAAGATGTGGAACTGGAGAAAGAAAGAGTACAAAATATGACGCCATCGGAAATCGCTGCAGAAAATTTGGTCCTTGATAGGGTTACGAAATTCTATCGACATTTCGTAGCAGTCAATCAGATTTCTTTAGCAGTCAAACAGTGAGTCAAACCGTGATTTGATGCGGGCAGCTTTCCATGTTTTTATGTTTCTTTTTTTCGTTGTTTCAAGCTCGGAATGTTTTGGATTACTTGGTGTGAACGGTGCTGGTAAGACGACAACATTTAAAATGATGACAGGCGATGAGCTAATTTCCTCGGGAGAAGCCTATGTCAAAGGTTTGAGTCTAAGAAGAGACATGAATAAGGTGTATCAGGAGATTGGATACTGTCCACAGTTCGACGCCTTATTTGAAGATTTTACAGGACGTGAAGTGTTGAAAATATATAGTTTGATTCGCGGAGTTCCGGAGAATAGGATACCTCAAATTTCTATGGAACTTGCCAAAGGTTTCGGTTTTATGAAACATTTCAAGAAACAAGTGCGCGCTTACAGTGGGGGAAGCAAACGAAAGCTCAGCACTGCCATTGCTGTATTAGGGGGACCGTCGGTTATATATCTCGACGAACCGACTACCGGAATGGATCCAGGAGCTCGACGCCAACTATGGAATATGGTCTGCAGGATTCGGGATGCCGGAAAATCAATAGTTCTGACTTCTCACAGTATGGAAGAATGTGAGGCGTTGTGCACGCGGTTGGCTATAATGGTTAATGGGGAATTGAAATGTATAGGCTCTCCGCAACATTTAAAAAATAAATTCACTAAGGGTTTGATACTGAAACTGAAAATGAAAAAGGATGCCGATCTAACGAGAAGTTTTTCAACCAAGTTAGTCAGGAAAATATAATTTAATTGTTTTTTTTTTTTAACCAAATTGTACACTCTTTACAGTGAAAATAACCTACTGAAGGGCGAACCTGTCAGCCTTTTGGAGGAGGACATTGAAAAAGTCATGGTTTTCATTAAGAAGGAATTTCCCGAAGCCTATTTACAGTGAGCACAATCTTTGAAGTACTTCCAAAATAAAATTTAATATTTAAAACCTATTTCTTTTTGCAGGGAACAATTCCAAGGAATTCTCACATTCTACATTCCGCTCACCAGCATTTTATGGTCCAAAATATTCGGTCTCATGGAGAAAAAGAAGTCATCCCTTAATATCGAGGATTACTCGATAAGTCAGACTACATTAGAAGAGATATTCTTGCAGTTTGCCAAATATCAGCGTGAGGATCCACGTGAAATAAAGTGAGCTGACCTGGGTGTTGTTTTTTGTAGTTTAGAGTACTATACATACATATGTAGTTGTAGCACGTAGAAGTAGTCTAACAGTTTGTATAGCTTGCATGCATGCTAACACATAATGATAAACACAATCAACAATCAAACAAATAAAAGCCAAAGATTAGGACGATAATAAGATAACAAAGCACCAACTGCATCCACTAACTCATCGTTGCATGTTTTCTAATCTAGCACCGCTAAATAAACATAATGTAATATTTAATAATATTTAAATTTCATTAAATTTCTTCAAACCAAATTTATATCAGTATCAAAATGGGCTTTTTCAAAAAATGTGTGATGTGGATTCGTGCCAAAACGTGAAACCAAAGATTCAGAGATGTCGGCGAAGAAAGTGTCCTTATAAAATATTTATGTACAGCAATGGTGTCCAGAGCAGAGTCAAGTAGTTAAATGTAATAGTTAGAAAAAATTGTACTTAGTATTTTTTTTTGTTTTTTTATTTTTACAACATATTTAAATTAAATTAACTTAATTTTTTTTTGTGCGTGAATGTATATATTTATAAATGCAGAATATCACTTGAGTTTTTAAATTCATAAGTGTAAGTATTAAACATTTTATAAATACGTGTAAAAAATTGTATCAAAGTATCTAAAGGTTGAATGAATTGTTTATATGTACTTATTGTAGATACATTAGTATTGTAGATAAAGAAAATAAAATATTGTAAAGAAGACGGAATAGAAAGCGATTAATGAGAGTCAAATGATAACGAATAAAATATTATTGAGACAGGAATTTTTTAGTTTGTATTTGCATTCTACAGGTGGAATTGAGGAAGTATTTTTACCTCCTTTCTATTCGGTAACTATCTGGAGTAATCAACGGATAGTGTGTCATCGGAATTATAATCTGTAACTGTAACTATACCATTTTCCTGCTTTAAAAGAACGTCACCTTTGCAAAGCAAAAGGAATACAATTTGATTCCCGAGATGGGAGGGAAAGAGGATATGCTTCCACTGATTTTAATCATAATAGTCCAGTGGGCGCCGTGGCTCAAGTGGTTAGTGCGTTGGACTACGGAGCAAGGGGTTCCAGGTTCAATCCCCAGACAACACCTAAAATTTCTTTCACGGCCCCACCTCTCGCGAGCGTCTGACAAACATCCGAGAGTAAAACTGTCATGAAAAAGCTTCTCAAAATTGCCGTTCGGATCCGGCATTAAACAGTAGGCCCCTTCCATTCATGTGAAGAATATAACACGCACAACATGAATGGTTGTGAGAAGCTAGGCCCTGGGTCCCATGGACCTTGTTACGCCAAAAATTTGTATTTTTTTTTAGCCCATTGGGTTTCCTAGTAGCAAATTCATTACACATCCTTATTAGCCTAATATACCTAAAGGTAGAGACCGATGGTAGAAACTGAAGTAGGTACAAATCTTCATAATTTTTTTGTGTCCTTGTACATATCAGCTGCTATTGATGGGAAACAAAAGAAAAACTAAACTAAGTTGAGCAAATTGAAAATTTAAATCCGAGCGCTCAATCAAACAAAATGCGTTTTGCACCTTGCATCGGTAATCCAAACACATGATGCTTTGACTATGCATTGTGTATACCGTTGCGTTGTGAATCATGACGTTTTGGAATTGGATACGTTGTCTACAATGTTTTTTTCTTTCTTACAAATTTGAAAAAAATGTAACATATATGTATGTATGTATATAGGGTGCTTTCCTAAAATATATTTCATGAACATTCGGTTGTCACCAGCACCACAATTGTTTAGGAAATGATTAATTATCTGAGTTGCAATTAATATATTACACATTGTTCCAGATTTCCAAAAAATAAATTCTGCGCATCGCATAACATTCCTAAACGTCATGATTCACAACGCAACAGAATGCTCATCGCATACTGAAAGCATCGTGTGTTTGCAGCACGGATGCGATGTGCAGTCACAATGTGCATTTTAATTGAATTTAGGAAAGCAGCCATAATTAATCATTTTCTAAACAATCGTAGTACAAATGGGAACCAAATATTCATGAAAAAACGACTGCGGCGACTTGGTATTGCGTATGTCGTCGAAACGACTTTTGTCGTCTCGAAAAGTGACTGGAAATTGCAAACGTGTGAATTCGAATGGCATGTCTGTTGGTATCATCGGTATACGTGGAATTAAAACGTATTCACCTTCGAATTTTTCATTTAAAATAGTGGCTTCAATAACGTTGGTCATTAGCTTCTTAACCGCAAGTGTTGTGCCATTGCACAATTTTGGTTGGTTGATATTGCGAAGCATGATGATTGGTGCTCCAACTTTCAATTGCAATATGAATTTGTTGTTTTTTTTTATATGGACAAAATCAGTTGTTGACTACACGACCATGCGAACAAACCCTAAATCGGTCGAATTCGGTTTGACAGTTCGTGAGTTATAAAGTCACAACGCACTTGCAACAATTTTTTATATATATAGATGTACGTCATCTAGTACTTTTTTGTGTAAAGTAGCAGATGATCGCGGAAGATGGTATGAGTGGCAAAATTATTGGCGTTATCTGGAAATCGTACCTCAAACTTCACGTTCAGTGATTCGACGCACTAACCCTGAGCCTCGTCATCAGCAAAGAATAACTTTAGAATCTGTGACTGGACACAGAGATCTAGACAGTGGGATCTTTTAGAACTAGCTAATCAGGCGACAATACTCCAACTCATAAGGAGTACTATCTCAGAGAGAAGAAAGCTCGTGTGCCCCGTGCCTTAGGGGTTAGAACGTTAGACTACTCAGTGGGAATTTCATATTCGATTTCAGACCACAAACTAGATACATTCAAACTGCGGCTTCTCTCAAAATTCCTGCTAAAGGAGAATATTTCGTTTGATGACTGAAAGGAATGAAGCTTCTGTCTTCAGTAAGCGGTCTTAAATGAAATATTCTCATCACGTGGTTTATTTTTTGAAGAGTAAGGATAAAGTCTCTAAATGTTTGAACCAAAACATTGTAAACTTGGAAACAGAAACTGTAAAATAATTGAAAGCATTATGAAATGACAGAGTTTACAAATGAAGCCTTCAAGTGCATAATGCAAAGACAGTGTCACATTATCCATAATAAAATGGCATGTCGGATAGCCAAATGAGGATGATGCTGCATGGAAAGAATTTCCCCTGTTGAGCTGTGGGAAGAGGCAGTCAACCCATTCTATCCTCTGCCTGGTCTGCTAGCATGCAGCAGACAAAACCACGTGCCTCAGAGCACTAATCAGGATATGAATATTAGCATGTGCAGGGACTACCAGCGCCATCGGAGCCCTTGAAACCATACTATTACTGATCCAATTAGACCTACTTCTAATGGAAACAGATGCAAAGAGTGCCCACAAACTTTGGAAATAGGGTAACACGGGCCACCGCACTACTGCGAGATTGGCACACTTGGTTACCAAGACAGAGGCTCCCAATACCTACTGACGTGCCTCACAATATGCTCCTACAAACATTGGTTAGTGTTTGTTTCATAGTTGTCTCACGGAAGAGGTGCTAGCAATTACAGATTTAAACTGTTAGAATGTCCGAGTAAGGACTGAGTCTTCTTGATGCAGATATTGGACCAAATACTCAAAAATTCTAAATCAGACGATAGAGTTCCAAGATACAGACAATGTATCCCAAATAGTCTTCAATTTCACTCCAATACCGCAGTAGAAAAAGAACTCACCCGAGGACACATTTGCTAAAGAACACCAAGCAAGTAGATGTGTGAAATTAAAGGCAGCGTACTAAAGATTAAGCTCCATTAAGAATCATCGTCAGATTCATTCGAAACCACAATACAACGATTAACAATTTCTATGATCAACTTTACACATTTTTTTAAAGTTGCTTTTCTATGTATATCAAACTATTCAAAAAAAAAAAAGAAGAAAAAGAAATATTACTCATACGCCCCAGATACCAGTAAAATCCTTTTTCTATTTCGAAGTATTTTCTTCGCAACATATGCACATCCTTCAGTATGCACACATGTGCATCTAATATAATAAACCTTGTTCCATCTTTTCCTGGCGCCCGCATAATCTCTGAATCTGCCGCCCACTCCATTCAACTAGGAAGGAAAGAAAAATATTTGTTCCCAAACAATATTAGTTTCGTCGGCATCTTCATAAAGACATTTGGGACATACCTAACGACATAGCCAACGATATCACCATTATTGTTCGTACTTGCATAGAGAGGTGCAAACGAAAGGATGATCCGCACCGATAAGCATCTTAGTATCCTTTTCCCGAAAATAGACCGGATGCTATAAAAAACGAAACTGTAAACATGATGGAGATTCTCTCTGCACCATGTTGTCTATCTCATATCGAGTGCCATCCGTTCTGGACGAATGCGTTTAACATTGTTCCGGTCCTGTGTGTGGGAATACAATCGATTGTATTCGTATGTACAAAAGTACATACCTACATAGATACATGCATCTTCTATCAATGCTGCACTACATGTCGTTGCCATTCCTGAAGTACTACACACTGTCAGGCAGAGGTAAGAGAAAACGAGAAAAAAAAAAAAAAATAAAAAAATTTGCCAATTGAGTAGACTTCCACGGCCGACCTTCTTCATGTAAAACGGCGACTGCCGGCGTTAAGTCGTTCAAGATACGAGGTTTATTTTGTTTTTTTTTTATTTTTTTCAAAATGCGGCGAATAACCTTGTTCTAGATTTTATAGCGGAATTCCCATAGACAGACAGTCGTTGTATCACTGAATTGTTGCTGTGGCTGCAGGGATGCACTGTACACTGTGTTGTCCTTTTGTATATGCAACGAAGGAGGTTTTCGGGCGGCCTAGGTCACCTAGCTCACTCCATCGTTGGTTTGTACAATGTATTTGGAGTGGAACTTCTATTATTTTTAAAGTTGGCACACATTATTTTTCTGCCAACGATGCATTCTATTCTCGAGATGAAAATGGGGAGAAGGAAGGACGAATGTCCTTCCAATTTGGCGGCGGGCACGTAGTATATTTGAAGTGATGTGCCTTGTTAAAAGTTTTCTCAGCGCTACGCTGCGCTGCGCTGCTCTGGCTGGGTGGAGGAGAGGTTGAGCCCTGAAATTCGGATGCAAGCTTATAAATTGGCCTCAAAAATTTCTACTGAACGAGCACACGACAAGTAAATGAGATCGATTTGGTAAGTATTTCCGGTTGCAACTGAGATTTATTACAAATCTTTGGAAAAACAGTTTGTGTGCGCATAGCTCATAGAAAGACAGTCGAGATAAGTGTCCGGAAGTATTTTTGTAGGTTATAGCATAAAAAAAGTTTTACACAGCCAAAGCCAAGTTTATATGATTGGTGTCAAAAGTAGTTCGGACAGAAGAAAGTTGAAATTATCTAGAACTTGAGGTGAAAGCAATTGATGGGCATTGAACCTCGACTTTGTCTGAAATAGTGTTAATAAACCATTTGACATATATTTCTGAGATCAAAGAGATTGCTAGAGCAAACAATCTTTTCAAAACTTGGGGACAAATAAAGCACTTATCGTCGTCAACAACTTGTCGCTGGGTTCGCATCAACCCAGAGTGCAATGAATCATGAAATTGACACTCATTATCGGTCCTCATTATACAGTTTAATGTTTTAAGTCGATGCTCTGGTAAAAGCTCCTCGTTACCCATATAAGGAGGTGGAATAAGTTGCCTCCTCAAAGCCTTTGGGATTTTGCTCCGCGCCCCATCCACTTCAGACAATCTTTCAGTTCTAGTGTAGGGGAGAAAGAGCAAAATGCCAAACGTTATAAAATCATATGAATTTTTAAATGAGCTGCCAAATAAAAAAGGGGGGACAAGCACTAATTAGGTTTCTTTGATTAACAAAGTAAGTGTCGTTTCAAATTTAGTCGATATCGGATATGCTTTGACGAATATACAATTCGAAGTAAATAAACGTTGTGGTAGGCGTTAAGTCTCTCTAGCAGAAACCTGTGATAGTGATTATATAGTTTGTCATGTTAAAGGAGACTTGGCAGTGACAGGTTACTAAGAGTTAGCACTGAAGTACTTAAAGATAGAACCCGAGTGAAATTACAACAGCTGGTGGGGTCCTCTCCTCTCGGTATGTACTTAAGGACTCCGTTCACCAAGGCTTCGTTATAAGCTTGGGCAACGATACCAGCGATGAGATCAAACAAATTATAACTCTTGCCAGCCGTTTTTGGAAACGGAGTCTGAAATTGAGTGGTTTATAGATAAAAAAAACCCTGATCAACCTAGTCCTGATCTACGATGAAGAGGTATGGAGTATGTCAAGCGTGGATGAGTTAGCCCACTGCTTAGATACTTAGTAGGAAAGAAAATGTAACCATGAGCTGATATGGAGAAGATGACGTCTTGGATGGGACGCCCAAATGGAAAAGGACCACAACCAACATACTGTGCGAAACTATAGACAGCTAGCTAACGATTGACTTAAATGGGGAGGCATATTAGTTAGGGGCCCAGGTCCACATTGTAGCGCCGCCGCTTAAGTAAGTATAGAATTTTTCATTAAGAACGTTCTTTTTGATTGGTCGCCTAAACTCTCTGGCTTATTGCCGTAACGAGGCTTCTCCAGAGACTTCAAATCAAATGAACAAGGGGTGGGAAATAAGTACATAATGCAATGGTGGATGTGTGGTGTATGGCTACCAGCTTACCCCCTCCCGAACAGAGTCCTTGGTATGATGATGAATGTGCGTGCCGAAAAATGGTGACAGAAAAAGCATACATGCAGTTTTACAGACATGGGTAGCAAGAGAAAAGTATCGAGCCAGAAGAAAGGAGGAGAAGAAGATCATGCGTAACCAGAAAAGGTTTCACACAGTCTCCCAGCTCAAGGATCGATATCCCGAGTCCCGCGATAGGAATAACATCCGGATGTTTTTTTTTAGGAAAGTCAAACAACCAGCACCGGACAACAACCGGAACGCAGGCTTTTCAAAACAGTAAATCACCGAAGCACAGGGAATAGTAGACGCGTTTAAGCAGCATTTCCAGCAGCCACTTAATGCCCAACCGCATCCAGTCAATGAAGAAGCCATCCCCCCTCTCAGTTTACAACAAGGCTCCCAGTGCTGATGGTCTACCAGCGGAGCCATTCAAATATGGTGGTGCTGCTTTGGTGGGTTGCATGCACCAAATCGTCAACCAAGTATGGGTGGATAGAGCCATGTCCGATGACTGGTCTATCAGGTCTATATGCCCCATCTTCAAAAAAGGCGATCCTATGTCTTGTAAGAACTATCGAGGCATATCCCTGCTTAATTTTGTATACAATCCAGGAAAAACCCATCGAATTTCAAGTCGAGACTCGCCATCTCTTCATCGACTTCAAAGACGCATGTGATAGAATTCATCGTCTTGATTCGATGGCCGAATTCGGGATCGCGGATAAACTGATCCAACTGTGGCTAGAACTATTCCAAACATGTACCGGATTTTGGCAAGGAGATGCGCTATCAAGTAACTTCTTGAATCTCGAGCTGGAACAGATAGTGCGGCGGGCAGATGTTAACATGGAAGGGACTATCTTTAACAAATCTTTCCAGATGCTGGGATACGCTGTCGACATCGACGTCTGCGGTCGCCGTCTTAATCGAATGCCGAATCGCGTTAGCCTTGAAGTACATGTTGCCAACAAAGAAATAAGCATCTGTTTACCGCTTAGGACAAAACGTCACTGTTGGCAACACTAACTTCGAAGTGGGTAAGGAGTTTACCTACCTCGGAGTAAATATCAACTCCACGAATGACGAATAAATGAAGATTCGACGAAGTCTTACCGCTGCTACATCGGTTTGGCGAATCAAATGGATACAAAACCCTTAACTCCGCAGACGAAATGCATGCAAATATAGAAATATGGAGCCGAGTGCTGGACGCGAACTCTATGGGCTGTACCAAGATGTAAATGTAAACCAAAATATGTCGACTACATTGGCTCGGCCACATCGAGCGAATGGACAATAATGCTTTTCGAATCGTATATCACGATATAAAGGGTGAAACGGGTTGACTGCATGATAAGCCTGTTTGGTAAGACACTGTGGCATCCATGTGTTACGAAAAAATATTCTGAAACTCCCCAATAAAAGTATCTATTAAAGCTGGACGCTATGAGCAGAACCAACTACCAATGGAAAGAGAGAGATCGGACCTAAGCTGGATCATAAGCATTACAACGGTTTGGTTATGCTCAAACGATAACAGATCAGTCACACAAATCGGTCGATACTGTCTGAAATGCTTGTAGCCTCTTAGGCCCCTTTTAAAACCAAGAGGAGTTGCAACTGTCTGCTTTTATCCAAAAAATGACTAGTAGTGAACTGGCATCCATACACGTCATGAGCATTCTTCGCTTCAAGAAAAAGTTCCAGATGGGTTAATTAGTCCCTGGGTCCTTATATATGGTAATTCATGATCCATTGTACCACCGTGGTTTCCTTAGGGTCTCGATAAGCGCTAGAGTTTTACGGGACCAAATTCTTGTCAGATTATGTTGTGTACCTGGACACTGTGATATAGAGAGTAACAAAAGTGCAGACGATTTAATGGCTGTGGCTAAGAAAACTATTTGCGATAAATTCATTAATATGGCCGACCTATAATAGAATGAAGGAAATAGCGTGTCAAAGGGCCTTCGGGCCTGAGTTGGTTCGGTAAAAGATTGAGGAATTAACTAAACGTAGCAGATGAAAGTTCAGAATAGCGATATTGATACTCTCTGGTGATTGCCCTCTAAAGAAGCACGCTAAGAAATTCGGATTATCGAACATGGATACATGCATTTATGTGATGACATGTCGCATTAGAAATTGCTCATCTACCCTGAGAATATCAAGCCATTTCTCGGAGTAGACTGAAGTACCTTGAAAGATACTTCTCAGTAATTTAGAAGAGGTTAATTCCTTGAATCAAATTGATCGTGTACAGGTCCTGCAGTGAAATAAAGTGTATGGGCGAATTGGTTTAGATATCTTATCGAGAAAGTTTCCTAGGGATCGCGATGAGCCCACTATAGTACCTAGTGGTTTATGATGAGCTAATAGCCCAATTCAACGTAAGAGCCTTCTTTAAAAAAATTTATCATGGAATGTTCTGTAAACACTTATAGTCTGGCCACCACAATTTCCCGAAATGAATTCACAAATGAACTCCCGCCACAAGCCGCCGGCTATCGAGAGCTTTCTTATAAAAACTAAAGCTTTCACTCTCTTTAAAACAGTCGCAGTGCTTAGGCTTACCACTGCGAAAAGTCAATGCATTTTCACCACAGCAACGTTTCGATTTCACCATTCAGCATATATGTCCAATCAACTCCAATCAACAGAGACTGTTGGAAGAAAGATGAGGAAGTGTCAGGGAATGCAGAAGTGAATCAAAACTCGTTGCTGCCCAATAAACCCCCCCATCATCATAATGCTCTATTAAGCGATGACTAAAGAGAGTATGCAGAGTGTCTGTTCCCAAAATTAAGAGAACAAACTCGTTTACACTTTGGCATGAAAACTTTACATACACTGAAGGGGCAATACATGTACGTATTGCATAGTGAACTTGAATATTCGCGTGGAACGTGTGCGGTTGGCTTCAGTTTATTTCGAGCGATAGAGCAGAATAGTAGGTTCGTTCGTTTAGAGTGTTTCATAGTGAAAGAGCAAACAACGAATTGCCGTTGTTGACGAACTTATCGTCATCGTCGTTGTCGTTGTCATCATCAAAATACTGTCGAGAAATTTTTGCTTGGTTTGGTTCAATTTTTTTTTTTTATTATTTTAGTTTGTTGTGTGATCTTGTTAACGTCTGGAGGTCACCTTTTTGAGTTGCCTTTTCAAAACTAGTGTTAACTGTCGGTTTGATTACCGCTAATTGTGTGTGCTTTAAGTGGTAAAGTAGCAGCGAGAGTGAGAGAAAAAGAAGAAGAAAAACGGATTAACAACTGACGGAAGGATAAAGCACATCCACCTAAAGGATTACAATTTTACCAGAGGATAGGTCAGTAGAGATGCTGTGACAATAAATTTTGTTTCTTTTTTTGTTTTTGGTGCTCGACTGTCCTCTCGACTGTCATTGGTTTTGAGTTATTTTTAGCCTTTTTTTTTTGGACATGTTTGTCATGTGGTTGGGTAAACTTTTTGTTCTGCTTTTTTTTTTTTTTTGTGAATCAAGGATAACGACTGCAAAGTCATTCATACCTAGGAAGTTCTCGGATTATACTCAGTCAATCCGAGGACTGTTTGGTTTTATTTTTTTGTGGTTTTGTTGCTTCCTGTGGATGTGTGTATGCATGCTTGCTCTACTGGCCATGTCCTTGAAATAGATACAGCAGCCGAACTCTTATCCTTGTCGTGGCTCTGGTGTTTTTTTGGCTTCTGACTCTGAAACCATTATTCTGAGATCCCTGGAGTGCACTACGCCATCACCACGACTAGCAACAGCAGGAACACCAACATCAGTTATGTTGAGCGTGTATTGTTGTCCGGTAATTTAGCAGCGACATTTTTAGGACAATGCCGATGGAGCCAGATTCTTTTTTTTTTTTTTTCTGCAACATTTTTTTTATTACTTCGATGCTCCATAGCTGGAAGCTGGTTGTAGTGTATGTTTTTGGTTCCATTTTGGCAACGGATGTGCACATATAATGCGTCATTTTGTTTCATTTTAATGGAGAAACAAAAAAAAATTGATTCTACTTCGTAGTTTCCATCGGTTCTCTGTCTGTTTATTGCTTGTTCGTTTGTCTTGATAATGACCTTAGGGTTATCAAGCGTTTGGCGATTTTTTTTTTCGTTCATTCCCACAGTGTTATCTCCAAACCGGATTGGACATTTTATATGGAAATGCTTAGAATGATGTTTTTTTGTCATTAGTATTCTGGAATCGAAGTAATGAACGACATTATTGCAATGCCATTTGTAGGTTATTGTATGTATGATGCGAAATGTATCATTTTTTTAAACCTGTTTTGAGCCATACTGTTTGGCTGGGTATTGGAAGCCACTTGTGTTTGTTTTGGATTAAAAAAGACAAACATAGAGTGAGAGGCGTCACACATCTATTAGGTTTCTCCAATTAAGTACATGAGGTGTAGTGTACTGAAAAAGCTCAGCCATGGAAGAAGTGATCTCATCAGTAGTTTAGTTTGTGATGACGATTGCAGTGGAGCAGGGGACTGATGACTTGGTTTCTTTGCGAATATGTGGAGACTAGGTACAGAGTGAATGTGTCTTGATTGACTTTCTTTTTGCATTGTTTGATGCCTCAAATGATCGGTATAGAATATTCTATATAAATACGTGTGTATAAATATATGTGTGTACATATGTAGGTTCCGACATACATACATAAATCAAAGTTCGTATCACACATTAATAACTAAAAGCTTTGAAATTTGTCGTGTAAGCTCTCAATTTGAGTTCTTAGTGCTTTACTCCGTTGCTGTAATAACTGACTTTTTTGCAAACATCACCTGAAGAACAGTAACCTAGTCAATATTTATATACATATGCATGTATGAATGTAAATTGTAATTAGGTAGGTTGATCGCGTTGGACAACTAGTATAAGGTATAGGGACATGTGTAACACATCGTCTCGTAAAATGTTACCTTAAGAAACTTAGTCATGTATACCCACCTAGGTACCAATTGTACGGAATGAGGATTAAAAGATTAAGGATAAAGGAGTTTGAAGGTTAAATAATTCAGCTTTTGAATACCTACATTCTTCCGTAGCCATCATCAATTTGTCATATCTTACAATAAGATTGTTTATTAGCGAGGTTCATACTGATCAATTTTTTCATTTGCTTGAGGACCGACAAAAACACATCTAAAATTCATAAAATTTTAAAAGAAAAAAGAACAAGGTCGGGCAGACCAGTAGATACATACGTACATATGTACATATTTCAAATAAGGTAGACATACTGGCAGTAGCACTCGTCGTAGCTACAGTTTTGAAAGAACAATGGATGAATGGAAGCAAAAGCGTTTAAAGTTGTCCTCTGTTAACTTCCCAGCAGAGATAAATTGAGTTTCCCTTATGATTATCAGAATTTTCGAGGATGTACGCAAAAACATATGAAGAATTGTTAGTGAAAGTTAAATCTTACATTGAACGCCAAAATACGAATATGATCACCCAATAAACGGTTGTCGTGCTATATTACGATTTCTGGTTACGGGACGTAGTAACATACACATCACCTTGTTAAATGAATTTCAAATGCATACTCGTACTCTTAGCTACCCCAATTGCCAGGACGCGCAGAAGCTAGAATTTTATTCGAAAAATGTTTTCTAATTTGGACTCAAGCTCGACTCGACTCAAGCATCAAAATATTCTGAAATCCATCCAGCGACTTTGGTTTCTTGAGAACCAACATCACAAAAATGTTCATTAAATTTGGTCGGCCGAAAGTACCACTCCTAGCAGGTCGAATTTTAGAAGAAAAAATTAAGAAAATTAAGAATTTTGGTGAATAAAAGAAAGTCTTTAAACCCTTTCGACCTCCGAAACATGAAATTGTTTGAAATCCCTTAAATCGTTTCTTCTTGAGTGTGAATACTCATCGAATGACCCTACTCATACTTAAGTGAGGAAAAATTTGATCAGTGTGAACCCCTCTATTCTGAATTCAAGAGAGGGTGGTTTACCCAAAAAATGGAAACCATGGTTATGCAGATCAGTTGTACGTTGTATGTACGTTATAATAGACTAACATAATACGTACACCCAATTAAGATATGCACCCTTTGCATCACAAAATCATAGTCATGACCTAAGCCGATAGCGAGAACTTGAATTGTCAGAAGATGGTGCACACTACAGGGATTCAGGTCATTTAATAATGAACTCAACAAAACAAACTCATTTACAGTAAGAATCTAGAGATCAAAAAATTCCCTTGAACTTTTGTAGCTCTGCTCTTTTTGAAGCGACTTGGGCACTCTGCTAAGTCATAGTGCACTAATTGTTGACATCCCAAAAACGTTTGACATTGACGTCGTCAGACGTGCTCTGATATTGCGGGGTCGGGTTTTATGGCTTTTTTCCGCCCAAATTTTCTTCATTTCTTTTTGTTTCTTCTTCTAAAATTCTATCTACTCCGAGTGCGGATGTGAGTAGGTCCACCAAACTTTAAAAAAACGGAGGTACGCCAGTATTTTTACTTGCACCTATACCTATAGGGCAAGTATTGGTTTCGTGAAAAATTTCGAACTCGAGATTTTAATCAAACTTGACATTACTATGATGGAGAAGTCCAAAAAGTGGGGTCTGTCTGTCTGTCTGTTTTTTTTTGGTTGCGCCAAAGGATGTGTAATCTTCATAGATACCAGTAACCCGCGTTACTGGTATGCACGATTCGCAGACCTGACTATAGCTGTCAGGAATACGCCTACGTGCTAAACCACACCTTACACACTTCAAACCACTCTCCCCGCGGAACTACCGTTAGGTACTACTTTGCGGGGCTGGTTTGCCTCTTAGGCAATTTATTAGACGTTTGAAGCTCGGATGTTTGAATTATTCGCGTTACGTAGGAGCTCTAGTCGCCTAAGACCGCTCATTATGTGTACCGCCACGTTACTTACTGTGTTCCAGTTTTCATCATTCTGGAGCATGTAATTTACAACATTCTCGGGAGTGGCCCACTCTCCAAACTGTTCCCGAAGGACGATCCTCTCGTTTCTATATCGTGGGCAATGAAAAAACACGTGTTCCACGTTTTCCGAAACATGTTCACAATGTGGACAGTTTGGGACAATTTCGTGTTTTCGTTTGAAGAGATATTCTCTGAAACATCCGTGTCCCGTCAGAAACTGAGTTAGATAAAAGTTTGTTTCACCGTAATCTCTTTTTATCCATACATCAATTTCTGGGATAAGGCGATGCGTCCATCTTCCCTTTAAGGATTCGTTCCACTGTTGTTGCCAGGTTGCGATACTGCGATTCCTTTCGTATTTTCTTTTTTCGTCGTTTACCCGACCGTTTCGAACTCGTTCATTTCGAAGTCTTTTCATTTCGTCAGCCAGTAAGTCGATGGGTAGCATTGAAGATACGATGAGAATAGCATCGTTTGAAACCGTACGAAATCCACTGGCGACCCTAAGTGCGCTGAGACGGTGGACGGATTTTACTCCACGCACGTAAGTCTTAACTTTTGCGGCACTTGCCCATATTTCTGCTGCGTACATATTTATTGAACTGGCAGCTCTTGCAATAAGAAGTCTTTTACTTTGTTTTGGGCCTCCTATATTGCTCATAAGCCTTGAGAGTGCACTGACAGCTTTCGACGATTTTTCGCATGCATATTCAAGGTGGTGTTTGAAATTCAGCCGCGCGTCGATAATCACTCCAAGGTACTTAATAAATGGTTGTGAGATTACTTCGTGCTGCCCGACTCTAAACGATATCGTTTCACGGACTTTCCTACTTGTAATAAGCACCGCTTCAGTTTTATGATCGGCAAGTTGCAGACCAGCGTCAGCTAGCCAACGACGTACCATTTCAATTGTCTCGTTACAGTGGAGTACAACTTCTTCAATGGTTTTTGCTACGACCACCACGGCGATGTCATCCGCAAAGCCGATAATCGACGCTTCTCTTGGAATCGGTAGGCGCAGAATTTCATCGTACATAGCGTTCCACAGCAGGGGGCCTAGGACTAAGCCTTGTGGGACGCCACCAGTTACTACGTAGGTCTTAATTCCCTCGTCAGAGTCATAGAGGAGGACTCTGTTTTCAAAGTAGCTCCTTATTATTTTACAGAGATGTCTGTCTGTCTGTCTGTCGGTCTGTCTGTCTATTCGACTGCAGCCTAAACGGGTGGACGGATTTGCTTCAAACTTCATATCTGGGGTCTGTGGGATAATTAAGGGTACTTTACTTAAGGCCGCTTTCACTAAAAATGGATTTTCTCGAAAACGGCTCTAACGATTTTGATAAAATTTTATATGTGAGTTGGGTTTGGTATATGCTATTAGGTGGCATACCACGTTTTGCTCGAAAAATGCGTATAACGGTAATTTTAGAAATTGGCTGTTTCTCGGCTATTTCTTCAGCGATTGAGCTTAAAATTAATATCTGAGGTGAGTATGATAAAGGCAAAGATATGACGTACCAAGTTTTGAAACTGCCACGCCCACTTTTCAAAAATTTACATTTTTTCAAAACTTTTACTAGAAATCGAAAAATTTATTAAAACGAAATTAATAGACCTTGAAGTTCTCTATAATTGACTTGAACATCATATATGGCCATACCTACTTTTTGAGGGCTTTTTGCAAAAAAAACGAATTTGCGAAATCTCCCAGATAGCATCAGAAATAGAATCAGTTCAATGTTATCAATTCCATCAAAAATGCAGAATACCACGCCCACGTTATTAAGCCTCAAGTGTAAGAAAAAAAAATTGAATTCCAGTGCCTATAAGATTGTAAACTTATAGCACTAAGGTGCAAGTACGTACGACCCAGTCGTGCACTTTATTTCTGGAGGTTTTCAAATTTTTCGTTTTTTTCACACAAATTCGATCTACCTGTAACGAGTGTTGCTGTCATTCGATTTAAGTCTGACGACAATTTTGACGAGTCTGACGAAGATGACTTTGATTCGAAAGCGTGAACCCCGCTTTTAATAAAAATTGAATTTAAGAGTGAAAACTTTAAGTTAAAATCGATTGCGCAAGTTGTCGGCTCCTTGAGAGTCAAGGGATTGGAAATAAAACAAAAATATGTTGAAACACAGAGCCTTAATCTCGTTCTCCAATCCTTGGAAAAACACTTGTTAAAGTTATTTCACTTGTTAAATAGATAGTGAAAGATCTCTGAAGGATTACAAATTATTTTCAATGTTATTCGCTTTGGAATGGAATTCTTCAGCTCTCTACTTCTTCAGCTCTATGTCATCTCATCTCATCTTGAATTTAACTTACTTACTTACTTACACATTATATTAAACTTAATATTGTCATATTATAACTTTTCTGATATCTGTAAGAAATTGTATTCTGTAGATGAAATAAATAAATAAATACCGCAGGAGTTTAGTTTAGGTGTTCATATGTAGTTGACGTTGTGGAATGCTGAAAAAAATGCGATCTCGAGATTTTTATCAAACCTGACACTACTTCAAAAGTAAGTTTACCAATTCTGTCTATCCATACACATACATATGTATGTATGTCTATTTTCCCCACTGCTGTTTGAACAGTTTTGTTCGATTTTCCTGATTAGTTTGTGCAAGTACGTACGATCTAGTCTTGTACTTTATTTTTCTTTAATACGAAAAGATGTTTCATGTTTTGTGCATGTTATTTCGGGCAGTACAAACGCGATTGAATTATGTAGTGTGGTGCAAAGACCGTGAAATTGAGAAAGAATTATTGATCGAAAAGCAAAATTTGAGTTTGGATGGCTGTTGTGTCACTAGCAATCGCTCGGAGTTCAGAATAACGACTCTGAATCTTTAGTCTAATCCTGATCGTACATGCGTGGGATATAGTGGGTGTGCTACGGTCACATTCATGGTTTCTGATCTACTTAAGGACGGATTGGAAAGAAAATTAGTCAGTAGATATACTGGATATAATCAGAATCTGGACAGATTAAGGAGAACTATGACAGAGTATCAGAACTATGCGAATGGGGATTATCACTTGATTGTTGCCATATATCGTGTACTGCACGGATGAGGTGGTTCAGGATCTAAAAGGGAGGGTTGGCGCTATTGTAATAACTTGCAAACATTGTTCTCAACCAGTAAAGTACGACAGAACGATCGAGTCCAAAAATGTCTTTATAAACAAAAACAGCAGGAAGATAAGTAGAGGTCTATTAAGTGACTTCTAGTATGCTATAAATATTCATTTAGTTTGAAATCCCAGAGTTTATTAACTTACTCTAAACCTACATATGTACATACATCTCAATTCATATTTCTCTTGACACTGTTTTCCTAATATTAACCCCACAGTATGCATACCGATTCAACAGTGCGATGTTATTCATTTAAATTCTCTGCATCATTCAATCATCGTCAAATCAATCCTCAAAATAAACACACTGCATTTCCCACAAAACCGCACACACGCACATGTAACACAACCACCAGAGCAGCTGGCTGTCGTTCGTAATCCAAAAGTCGCAATTGAATGAGATACAGTGATAGAGCCATACAGATACTTTATTTCACTCATAATCCGCATGTTCACAAAAGCAACTTTGCTCCACCATCAGCTCGCAGCACGGGGGTACACAATGAATTTCAAATGAGAATTTCACATTTCACAAAATGTATCTCACACTAGACAGCAAGTACATACTAGTAAGTACATCGGATTTGTACAGAGAGAGCGAGCTAATCACCACTCAACCGTTAAGTAGCATTAAAAGGTCGTCCGCATATTCGGCGAATAATCACGAAATGAAAGGCGTATTTGTTCCAAAAACAATCTTTCACTTGAACTAAGCGTTTTATTAGCCGATGATGTTTGAAAATTTATCGCTGAGATCACAAAGGGCCAGTGTTTGAGTATCTTTTATTTTTTTTTTTTCTTGTTTTTTTTATGAAGATTCCTATATTGACGGAATATGTCGTTGTATGTAGTTAATCGATTTTTGGATTTTTATCTCACTCACCCTGCAGGGAGGGATATTATAATAAAAATAAAAATATTTTTCTTTCTGCTTTTTTTTTTTTTTGTTTCCTTAACAAACTGTTACGGTTCCGAAATGTAAACAAAGTTTCGATGATTTATCCCAGCAGATATATTTAAAATCCACCGACGAACAAACAGAAAGATATTTTTATTAAATAGCTCGCACTGGGAGGAAATTATGTCCGGAGATTTATGAGGACACGTTAAATCAAAAGAATCCGGAGCCAGAAATGCGAAGCGCTCATGAATTTGTCGCGCGTTGTTTTTTTTTTCTTTTTATTTCGTGGAATTATTTAAAATATGTGAAGGGTGGGATTAAGTTTGACTCTCAGGGGTGTAATCCCTGGTATATGTGTTTCAAAATGTCTAAATTAATAGTTACAAGGTAGAGTGTTAATTCATTTATCACACGATGAATAGTAATTAAGGTGCTTTTGGGAAGCATGTGTAGGTATGTATATGTGTAAGCTAGCCCGACAGACTCCCGACTCCTACAGATGTTGAATCACGTAGTTAATTATATGTCTGATAGGGATGGATTAACATTTGTCATGTAATTGCTTAAGCATGGGTTTTTGTCATTAGGACTATCACCATCTGAGTGGAGTGGAGTTGTAATGAGATACTTAAAAAGTGATTCACATAATTGTGCTACAATGGGAGAGCAATCCAAAACGACGACGTGATGAATCTACTTAACAATAATATTGATCTTGAAAAATAAATTTGTCATCGCACTCCATTGAAAGACAAATAAAATTACCCAGTAGTACGAGGTCGCAGATAAAGAAGATTTACGGTTTTTTCAAGAATTGACGTCGGAGATAA
The DNA here is from genome assembly GCA_905220385.1 of Xylota sylvarum. Taxonomy (NCBI): domain Eukaryota; kingdom Metazoa; phylum Arthropoda; class Insecta; order Diptera; family Syrphidae; genus Xylota; species Xylota sylvarum. The sequence goes on along the minus strand of LR999957.1, from coordinate 147,649,087 downwards.
GAAATTATAGAGTCCACGCCTGTCGTAAAAATTGAGATTTTTATTTAAAAAAAAAAAAAACAGCAATGTTTTGCCGAATAAGGAAATTTCGCATTTTTCTAAATTTTAACAGCTACAACATTCCATTTTAAGGTATAGTGAGTGGGTGTAAAGAGTTTGAGGTATTTTTGATGACTATTTGGAATTTGTGACTAAAACTTTTATATTAGAGTCTGGCTTGAACGGTGTTATTTTTGCGGACAAACTGAACAATTTGGAACAAACCAAACATATCATCAATAGTTTCGCGTTAACGTTTCTTATGACCAAACATTGAGGGAAAACTCCATAATTGTCCCAAAAGCCAACATACATATATTTCTCACCTTCCATCCCATTTAATTCACAGCTCATTTGAATTCGATAGCTCTAAACTTCCAGATTATGGTCACTTGTCACTTTAGTGACTCATAAGTTCATAATTTAGTTGGACATAATTCCACAATATATTGAAGGAAATTGGTCACAAGTCTATACTTATGAGTTAGCAATGTATTCTTCCAATCTAAAGTCAGTAGTAAGAAAGCTGGGTCAAGATTACTTGAAAATAAACTGAAATTCATAAACATACACTATTGCACCTGTTCGCTCTGCTTTGTTTTGATTCACTGCCTTGATCAGTATATATTATAGTTTTTGAGCCATGCGTCGTTTTAAATATGGATCTTCCTCCCAAAACAACCTGGAATGGTTGGTAACCCGGAAGTTATTTTCAAAACTAAGACTGTGTATGGTATAGTCTACCTTTTTGTGAAAGATTTTGAATAATTAGAGGCGTGGTTGAATTCTTTATTGGACAACTGAGATATTGTATTAAGGCGAACGACTGAACTAATTGCCATTTGCTTGTTAAAGATGCCGAAATTGTCAAATGAAGCAGAGTGTCCATTGCTTCAGAGGATGTCTGCTAATGCATAAACAAACTGTTTGCTGGACATTACTTGGACAAAGTCCTTTGCTTAATCGAAGTAAAAGCTGTCGAATGTGAAGATCTGTCCGTTTCGTCGACTTTTTATAGTTGTGAAAAATTTGGTTTGGGGAAAGAACTCCCTTAATCTGTTTCAAATGGGAATTTAGTTCATATTTGTGAGAAAGAACTGCATTCTTATATACGCCGATGCAGAAAATACCTGCTGAGGCAAGTTTATGTACATGCTTACATTCAAACTACGGACCGCGTCGAAGCGGTTTTACAATAATCACCCCTATCGTGGAACCCGTCGGGGGGAATGATTCACTAAAAATGAAAAATTTGCATCGTGCAATCTGTTGAAGTGAACGATTCACATGTCGGCGATGTGAATGAGATTCACTGTATCGTGGAAAACGCACGGATCGAATCTCCCCATACATTTGACATCCGTTTTCTAAAGGAATACTCCAAAATAACAAAGGATAATTTAACAAATCGACGGAGGACAATCCAGAATATAGGGAGAATCTACAGAAAAATATAATACGTTGTTGTTTGTAGTTCTAGTAAGATTTATTGGCCTAAATACATGATCAGTTTAAAAACTCAATTTTCATGAAGAGAAGAGAGAAGTAATTTTGCCTTATCTATTTATTCATTAATATTTATTTATTTATTCCTTCTTCCCGTCATCAAAAATTAAATTCTTAAATTATGATCACAGTCATCATTAACCGCAAATTCCTTTCAAAGAAGCTGTCAAACGAGAACTTCCTAATCAACATTACTCGTCGGTAAGAAAGCGTATCCGTCGGGTTCCACGATAGCTATGAGATTCTCTCGTGAATCGAATGCGTGAAGTGAATCCCAGATCCATCGGGTTCCACGATAGGGGTGAATGTGAAATTGTAATTTGTATACCTAACTTAATAATGTGTAGAGTAAATTCCATTGCAGTTATTTTACTGCGTCAAAAAATCCAAGGGAACACACAAAAGTGTCAAAAAATTCGAGTTAGAGTCAATCACTTGAAGAACTTGACTGTTTTTCTTGGTTTTTGATGGTAAAACAAGTTGGATGACAGTAGTCACCTTGTTTAAATATTTTTTATTTATTTTTTAGTTAGTTAGTTCTCCTTACAAACTTTGATGCATCAGCAAGTATACTCCGTTATCAACCCGCACAGACCGACGAGTTTGGCGGAGATTTCAATACTACCTATAGATATGGCTTTATAAGGTTTCTTGAATTCACATTCTGCCTCACAGTAGGATCAGTATGTTTGACCTCCATTTTCCTTATACAGTCTGGAGACTAATTGTTTGTCCACATACTGCTTTAATATTGTCAGCGAATGGTGTTATCTCATGACAGACAATGTCAGACGGAATTTAGAAACCCTTCTCATTACAGTAGAGATATAACGCTTCAACCTTGGGGTATTCCTATTCTGACTTTTGCTCCCAATTTAGTCTTCTTCTAAACTTCTTTTCATTAGATGTAAATAATTGGTCCACTCATTTATTTATTCCCAAGTAAACAAAGTTACAGAACGGGAGATGTGTCGAAATGACATCACGTAATATTTTCTGTGACAGAAAACAAAATTATTTTAGATTAAGGGGCTCATTAAGTCAGTCCATTCTATTTGGTATTATGTTGTTTTGTAAATCAAAATGTTTTATTAATTATTTCCTTTTTCCTTTTTTCGTTGTGAATTTTGAATCAAATATTTACCATAAATTGTTTATAGTATTATATTTCTCTTTACCTAGAAGTGAATACCTAAAACGCAATAAAAGTTGACGTCAATAATTAATTGCTATTGCCCGGCAACGGTGCGGCGCATTGTCATTGTTTCGAAGGCAATTATCATTTTGAAGGCAATAGAATCAACTTGTGCATGTGTGCCTTTGATTGGACTAAAAGCGAGCAGGTCTGTAATCATTTTAATTGAAGATGCTGCGTTCGCTTGTCCCGATTTAAAGTTATTGAAATGTATCGATAGGAAAATGTATGAGAATATGGATGTGCATTGTGTATTAGGTTGATATCACAGATACTCCGAAAGCTAATTCGTTGAAGACTTATCCACACATCATAAATTCATCGTTAATTCAAATTCCATAAATACTAATCATCAGTTGAAGTACGCGTTTGACAAGAGCCACCCTCTGTGATAATTTCACTAATGCCCACACTAGTGGGCTGTATGGTGTGCTCACAAACAACTAACCGGCCCGTCTCCATTCTGACCATAATCCCTTTCAATTCAATCCAAACAATTGAAGATAAGTAATTGGATATGTGTCTGATGCCAATGCCATTGCCACTTGTCTGTCTGTCTGTCTGGTGTATGCTTCCCCTTTCAGAATGTAGAGTTCATAGATTACGTGACTGGCATTTAATCGAGAGTACATACTGACTGCTATGCCACTAGGAAAGTGGAATTCTCGCCCTTAAATTTTAAATGAAGACAAAACTAAGAGACTATAGATGACCATTAAAAGTGTGGAGAACCTAATTCCGATAATCATAGAGATTAACATTTCAGATACAGGAAATGGGTGAAGAGGATCACAAATCACTAGCAGCATGCCATGACAGCATAGCATCCATAGCACAGTATCATTAGACTATGGACTATGGACTATGGACTATAAAATGAACTTCCTTGAAGTGCAGCAACAAGAATGGTTTGTACATGCACATGCATTTATGTATTTGTGTCATTCCATGTGCGGGAAACTGGTCATAAGCAGTAGCTGCAATCGTTGTACAGATACTACGCAATGAGCATGAAATTCTTTATTAATGACAATTGGAATCGATAAATCGATGACACTGGCGGCAGAAACAAACGATTTGACCCTCTGCGCACCATTAGCATGCCGGATGTGGTAGGCGAGTGTAAGAGTGCATTAAGTCGTCGTGCTGGTTGAAATGATTTATCAAGACAATTAACTTTCAATTTGTAGTTTTCAGAGAAGCCATGTATTTGGATTGGGTGTCCCATAATATATTCTTGTTGTTTGTTGACATAAAAGGAATGATGTTTTCCACTGTCAAATCACATGATAATGGCCAGTTGATGACGTTTTTTGAGTCTAGAAATTGTTGGCTCATACAGGGTCATAAATAGCTCCATTCTATTCTAAATATGGGTGTCATCAATAGGTACATATATCGATGTGTAATATAATGATCTGTTGTAAGCAGAGTCACTGCCATCTTCGATATACTTGCCACTACTCCATGATCTATTGGTATTTGAATCGAAGACTCGATCGTTTATTAACCCCTGATCTGGGATTAAAACGTTGCGATGTGGAGCAGTTCATCTTTCTTTACTTATAAAGCTTCTCATGACACATGAACTGGAATGTTTGGCTAAGTATATTTCACGTTTTTCCAATCAGGAAAAGGCTTGAGCGCTACAGCCTATAAGGTTCAGGCCTTAAGAAAGCATATTCAGAGTCAGCCCTTGATGAGCAGAGAATCATCAGAGTTTTAGCCTATTTTATCTGGCAAGAGATTGTACCTATAGTGCATCGTAGCAGCATTTAACTGATATGGAGTTCAGTAAATTGGACGACATCGCTTAAAACGCTGCCTGACTATCTGAAAAGATGTATATCCTAGTGCACTTAATATTTAACTTTAACAAAGATCACAATACCTGGGAGTTCAGACGTGAAACACTTTTTCATAGGCATCCAGACTTTGGTATTGGTCCAAAGACATTTTAGTTTCGGAACATCATTAGATCAGTTTGATCGGTCCAATATTTGTATCCTATATATAGGTCCTTCTTAGGACAAGATTGCAGAATTTTCAGATTACAGGTTAATATCGCATCTAGCGGCCGTCTTTCTAATGAAGATGTACATATGTAGTCATCATCATCATCACAATACAACAAAAGTCACGGAAAGCTAGCGCACTCTCTAGATCAATTTGGCAATTGTAAGACACTTTCCAACGTATGCTTCGATAGTAATACTTGAGAAAAAATGACATCCTGTATCGCAGGATACATGACAAGAGTACAACCACTGCCAATGGAAAACATGCTACTTTGGTAAAATCATATTCAGATTAAGAGAAGCAGGATTATGGTAACCAGGAAGTTGCAATAGGCAGAGAGACAAAAATGATTAAAACAGTCTGCATACATATAATGTCGGTACAGGAGCTAGGATATTGTTCAATTTGAAATAGTCTAGACATAGCCTGAGGCTGAAATAATCATCATCATCAAGATAATACCAGATCTTATGACCCAATCCGGTGACTGTATAGGACTCCGGTGAGTGCTGGACATATGAATATTCCAAGGAAAGAGCAGATGAGCTTGCAAAGAACTACTTCTCAAACTATGACTTTTTGAAAGCTCCTAACTCTCTGGATAAAATCTTTGATGAGTAAGGCCATCAGTATAGGTCAGAACGTTATGATTATTCAATGATAAGAAGAGATAATCTCTAGTGTCTGAGATCACTATTGAGTACCGCACCATCAATACAAAAGAATTGTTGCAAAGCATGACTTTCTAAAACGCACCATGAATGAATCAGCTGCGCAAATAGTGCATCATGAATTCCTGTGATGCAAATGATTTTTCTGTTGTTGTTCTGTTTATACCTTATCCTAAGGGTATATTAAGTTTGACACATGACACATTTAGATTCCCTACAATTCACCCCTACAACAGTTTTGGCCACGCCCCATTTCTAATAAAATTTTACATGTAACATCCTCAAACGTTCGACGTTATCGTTGTATTTCAGTACAAAATGTAATATGGTCACGCCCACTTTATAAGATCATATCATCATACGATTAGTTCCAGACGGATTGTGGCTTTTCTGACTGTAGCACAGTCTCAATACAACTTCCTTTCACTTCGGTGCTAAGGCTTTTAACTCAAAGAATATACTCCTCTCTAAGTGTTGTAAAACATTAAAAGTGATGTACTTTAGGAGACTATCAGGACAACTATACGCAGTCGTTTCAAATTATATAAAGAAAACAGTCCTGACTGCATTTAGGGAAGCCAATTGTACTTTGTTATTCTTTCTTAAACATCACGCAAAATAAATCCATTCAATGCCACACAAATCGAGTTAGTCTGTGACGAAGTTTCCCTCCCTTAAGTCATTGTACTCTACATGTTGATATTCTTGAAAGGTTGACTTAAATGGAATCCTTGGTAATGTAATCGGATTTAATTCAAAGCAGTCAGCATGAGTTTTTCACAAAAAGTTTGTCATTATTCAAATCCGGTATATCCTCAAATTCTGTTCGATGTCATTTATAAGAAATCTCGTTACGCCACTTTTAAGCCAGAGTATTGCCAAATAATGCCTCTTGAGAGTGCCATCACTTCACCACCCATTGAGAATCTTTCAAACAAAAGCGATAGGGTTCCTCAGGGATCAAGTTACACTGGGTTTACAAATAATTTATGGATGTGCTTCCGTTCCGTTGAGCAATTCCGATGCGGGACAGTAAATGTGCAATGATGTAGACGTCAGGTGTGAAAACAGAAAGCTGATACTCCTCCACCGCTCGGGAACAATAAAAACGGATCTCCCGTGTCACCACACAGCTCGCACACATGCCATGCTACGTTGCATTCATGAATTTTAAATTAATTTCGAGGATTTGTGTAGTTAACAAAACATAAATTTGCATGCCAATAGGATGGAAGGACGAGAACGAAGGCATGGTGTATTATGCTCCTTCAATGATGATGTTTTATTTGCACACTCCACTCAAGTGTGCTGTGTTAAGAGGGCGCGCCACTCTACACATCCCATTTAGTGTGCCATCTCTATTTATGCAGAAGATATTCTAATAGTCACAGCATTTGTACAACAATTACCATCATTTCCAGGTCCCACCTGGGTGACCTCATTTGTTTCTGTTGGGCATTATTGCCTGCGCTGTTTATCGGTGTTCGCTTCATCATCTTTGTCAAGGACAGTCCGGTAATAACAATAAACCTTAATTATTATGACCGGGGAGCCAATTATATGTGTGTGTGTGTGAGTGTGTGCAAGTGCTTATTTGTGTCCCACCACGGATGGAGCACTGTTTTCTCGTCGTCCTTGCCGTCGGTCATCGTCGTAGTTGTGTTGTATTCCGAGCGCAATGGAACGGAATGCATTATTATTGGGAAACCATTAATTTTGCACCCAAACACACAGATGCTGGGACAGGGTGGAGAGGATAAGTATTTTCGGGATAGCACATGAGGCCCAGGAGGATGGTTGTGTGATAATAGTGTGGCCCAATTACCTCACACTCGTAGAGTGAGATTTTTGTGCTGGTGGCCAGCGCAGTTTCAATTAATAACGAGCAAATGTTTTTATTTCCAATTTGGTCGTTTTTTTTTTTTTTTTTTGTCGGGTAGACTGTGGGCTATTGCGGGCTCAAGTTTGGCCGCGGTGTGAAAAACAACGTTTGCGGTTATTGTTATGGGGACAAAAGTACAACTATCTAAGTGGGTCAGGTCGTTCCCGGTGGTATGTTTGTTAAAACGAAAAAAAAAAAAAAGGAAAAGATTCTAAAGCAATGAAAAACGAGGGAGGACCGGACCAATAGCATACTGATATTCTGAATAAAGGAAAAAAAAAAGGGTCACTTGGGAATGAATAGGAATTTGTTTTTGAAATCGAAGCATTGCTGCGGAATTGTTGTATGAGTTCGGAATTGGTCGTTAGTCTAATGGAAAGTGGAGATGCGATGAAAAAGTTTGAAAGCGAACTTATGGATGAGGAGATAGACAGATAGTTAGTCTGTTTTTGCCAATAGATTTTGGTTTTTTTTTTTTTTATTTTATCTAACGTTCGCTGAAGGCGACCATATTTCCAAGCATTTTTTAGAATGATTTTGACAAAGTTGTGTGTAATAGGACATATATGCAGATTGAGAAAGAGACCAGAACTTTGGAGAAACAAAAGCTAGCAGAAGTGGCATCGTTCTAAAACACATTAGCACTTTTACATGACCTGATTGTTGAGGTAGTCTGATAGTAGCTGTACTAAGTAAATTAAAAAAAATGAAATACCTATATACTGTGGAAAATATGAAAAACATCGTTTTTTGTGGTCCTTTTCCTTTTTTTTATTTTAGAGATTTGCAAGGACCTTGCGTCATTGCGTACTGGCATTGTGCACGCAATATCCGCTGTAATCGGAACCAAGATGATAGAAAAAGGCAGGAACTATGCAGTGGCTATCTCTAACCAAGGGATACGGTAAAAGAAACAGTATGGGATCTAAGGTGGTACTCTTTTATATGTGAAGTCGAGAATTTCTACAAACTAAATCCACGTGATCTATGATAACGTCATGGTACTTGTATGTATCGTATATAGCCCAGACACTATAGCTCCGATGCCGATTGTTTGCGCTGTAATTTTCACTGGTCTTCCCAATTTTCTTAGTTGCATTTCTATATGAGTCATTTTCTATATGAGGCATACGGCCGTAATAGATTCGTTACTGTCGTTGTTTTATCTGCGAATGCGAACGAGTAAATATTCGCCAATTTTAACATTTCATTCACAGCAACTTGTTCTTCTGATCTCGGCAATCTGCAAATTTTACTTGTTATTCGTTTGAATGACTGACCAGCAAGAACAAAACAAAAGAATTGTGAGGTTAAACTCTTGCGAATGTTTTGGTCGCGTGAATGTGGATTGTGTTCTACATGTGTGGAACGTGAACAAAATTTGACAGTTCGTGATTCGTATCAGCGAATTATTAATTTTTTCACAAAAACGAATTGAAATTCAACTTTTTTTTATATCAATCGATAGATAAACTAAGCTCTGTTTGTTTGAGAATGGATCTTAACAATTGTAATAAAATTTTATATTTAGGTTAGCTTAGATACATAATTTGTTTCAAAATAATTTTATGAGAAGAGCAAGTTCTTGAATTTCAATGCTTATGGGATTATCATAAAGTTTGTTATCACTTTATTTAATTATGATTCTTGTAAACAAATAATTTCTATGTTTCGATAGTTAAAGTCACACATCGTGACTAAAATCTTAACATGCATATCTGACTTGACTGTTGAGTTTAAATTTTTACTAAATTTCAATGGAACACCAACGATGCTTTTTTATTGTCAAATTTATGTACTGTCGTTGCCGACTAACCGATAGTTTTCAAATAGAAAAAAGGCATCTCAGAAAATTTCTGAAAAGTCATAAACCTGATTGATATCGTAGTAAAGTAAAGTAACACACGAGTGTGTTTCATTTTCACCTCTGAACACATTATTTGAACACCTTTTGTGTTGATGTTTCATACATGTTTCAAGAGTTTTCCATTACAGTGGGAATACACGCGATAGTGTCGCCAGGGAAATATGCAAAAACAACTGTTGATCCTTATGACAATAGGAAGTCAAGAGTAATGAATTCTGTTGTATAAAAAGGATTCTAAATGCAAACAGAGAAGCGAATTCGTCGGGCGGCATAGTCGTTCCCCTATTTTCTCTTATGCTCATTAAAGTAAGAGTGGCATTGTGAGTTTTTTCTTTTCAAATGTAATGTGAATGTTTTCTTAATTTTAAGAGCTTTTCTATAAGAAAAAAAAAAAAAACATTATAAGATTTTTTTTTTTAGAAAAAGTGATCAATTTGCATCCAAATTATGTAATTGATTTTTAGGTACATGTGCAAGCTCACTATGACTATAGTTTCTTACACCTCCAAACTTGACCATGGTTCGTTGGGCACACTATGCAGTATACCTAAGTAAATTGTGAAGAATAAAAAAATATTGAATTTAGAATATGTTAGATTCGAAATCTAGAACTCTATTCTGATGAGCTCGAATCGTCCTAGCTTATTAACCTGAGCTGGTATTACTCCAAGGTTTCATTTTTAAAAATCATGAAATCTTCTATTTATTTAGCTGCCTTGACGTGAACAGTTCACCCATTACTCATTAAAGAGTTGTCACACCATCTGTACCAGGTATGTACATACAACTACAACCGATATCGCTTCCGAGCAGCTATTGGACTTTTTGCAAATATTTTTGTACATTTCGTCCAGATACACTGTTTCATTATGCGAAAAATCAACACTACGCAGCGCGTATGGGAATAATCTTTTGTTTTCATAAAATTTCATTTTATTGTTGACATTCGATTAAAGAGGGCCCGCTCGTCGCATACTAATGAGTTCGTATTAATTTCCCGTTTAAAAGTTTACTTCCTGTTGAGCAGATTAATCGAATTAATTTCCGATTGCGTATTCGATGATAATGAGCGTTCATCTCGCTGAAAGTCTGCAAAAATTATTGTATCTTTTTCGTTTTTTTTTATTAAATTCGTTTTCAATCCTACGGAGCGCTAAAAATATTCGGAACATGTTTCTGCACCCCATTCCACTGGTCGTAATGAATTAATTAATTATTTTCGACGTAAATACATACATCACACTCGTTTGTATTGTAAGAACTTTGAACCACTAAATAGATCGATTATACAACAGGCCTACAATGGTCTCCACCTGGTGTTGAGCGTTTCAATTATCAAATTAACTTTTATTTCAACACAAGTCTAATTAAATTGTTAATTTGTATTCTGTTGTACTATTTCTTAGTAAACAACTGATGGCATCATTGAAAATCCCCAGATATTGCGTGGTGTGCAAATTCATTTTCCCCACATCAACAGTATGTCATCGGCTCGTTTGTGTACAAGTATCTCACAGATACACAAGGTCTATCGCGTGGTGTTCTTTTCTTTCTGTCGACACTAGTATACCACCTTGTCGTTTTCTAGTAATTATAACTTTTTAAATGACCACAAACTAAAGCTTGAATGGGAAAAGGATGTAACTTTAGACTTTATATGAAAATGTCGGTTAAGGATGATGGTTGTGGTGGAGATGGGGTGGTATGGAACATTTTTTAATTCATTATTCAAGGGAGCACACTGCTCGAAGGCAAAGTTCTGAAAAAAAAGAAATGTCCGAACGAATCAAAAACAGATTCTTCCGAGTTTCACTAATTACTCAGTTTTTGCTGTTTTGCTTTTTCCGCTATGACGAGAACGCAACGAGAGAGCTTGAGAATGGGAAACAGAAGACCGGCTGAAACAAAAGTAGAAAAACTACTTTTTTTTTTGCTTTGCTTTGTTGCACGCTGTTGACTGATGTTGGATGGCTTTGGTTTTTTTTTTCTATTTTCTAGGATTTTGTTTTTATTCTTTGTTTTGTTTTCTCGGCTAGTTTCTTTAATTGGCTTTTTATGTACTTTTGCTTAGAGGCAGGTAATGTAAAAGTTTTCGCGTGTAAGTGATCATGAAAGCAGTTAGTAGTTATGTTCAATGAAGTAGACTCATTTTGCTGTGTTCTAAATTAGTTGAACAAGCTCTATTTGATTGGCAATTTGAGTTCATCTAAATGTATGTACAGGAAGTAGCTCTAAAAAAATTAGTAAGAAACCTGGATTATTTGTGAATCAGCACGTAATACTTGAACGCGTACATTACGGAAGTAAAGGTCGTAATATTGAATTATTCTACTTGTTCGATTAGCATTCATTATCACTAGTAGCATTAATATTTTTGATGGATTCTTGATTAGTAATAAATCTGACCTTCAGCAGTAAATATAGGTTGTTGGAGTTAATTCAAACAATTGGTTACATTCTCAACCGGTTTTCCCGGTCCATGTTTTTTTTAGCTTGACTCTATTTTTACATTTTTTCTCCTTTTAAGTGGAAAAAATTTATAAACGTTTAGAATCTTAGTAACACGCAAAATCATTTCGTTAGCCGTTTCTGTGTTAATTTAAGGCAACTTCAATATTTTAGTTTAGTTGGTTTAGAGTGCCCTACTCAGTTCTAAAGGGTCCACTGTGCAGTCGCTTATTAAGTGAATGTGGATTATATCGTCTAGTCCTAGAACCAATTACTTCTATTGCTGAATGCGTTAATCTGAGTCGTTGTCCAGATCACTTAAATCAGACTTCATAATATTAGCGAGAACGAGACAAGTGCAGTTCCTACCGAAACCATCCTCATGACTTGTAATGACACTAAAGAGAGGGTGATTCCAAAGGTATGATTCAGAAGTTTGATAAACCGCTGTCAATACTAGCCTAGGGGTGTTGGTCTAAGTGACTCCATGGACGGTTTGAATCGGCATGGAAAAGTTACATAACGAGAAACATTGGTGGAATCAATGCTTTTATTCTTGGTTCCAGAGGAGTCCTGTCGCATTATATCGAACAAACTAACTAAAATTTGAACATGTTCCTGTTGATTGCGTTGCGAGCTCTGTACACCTAGTTGATTAACTCATTCAATTGTCGAATAGCTACGTATACCTATGTAGTTGATCAACTCATTCAATTGTTGAATAGCTCCATGCACCTAGTTGATCAACTCATTCAATTGTTTAGTATCCTCGTACGTCCAGTTAATCAACTCATTCAATTGTTGAATAGCTCCATGCACCTAGTTGATCAACTCATTCAATTATTGAATACCTTCGTACACCTAGTTGATCCACTTGTGCGAAGAGTTTATGCACGTGTTAATACCACACTACAACAAACAACGAACGTTGTTCGAACGCGTGTCCTAAAAGATCCCAACAGTAACACATCTTTAGGTCCAGATGGGATCCCTCCCCTTGTTTTGAAGAGGTGTTCTTCTGTCCTGGCTAAACCTCTACGTAGGCTCTTTCACTTGTCATACTCTACAGGCATCTTTCCAGATAGGTGGGAACTTTTCGCACGTCCAGCCAATCCCTAAAATGGACGATAAAACTTCCTCTTTAAACTACCGACCCATAGCTCTAACATCAGTGCTCTCTAAGGTAATGAAAAGCATTCTAAATTGCCATCTTATGAGATATCTCGAAAGAAACCGTCTTCTAAATGACCGTCAGTACGGTTTCCGTCAGTAACATTCCAAGTTGGTGTACCTAACAGAAAAATGGAACCAAAGTATTCACCAACATGGTGAATGCCGAGTAGTTGCCCTTGATATCTCTAAAGTTTTTGATAGAGTGTGGCACAGTGCCCTCTTAAGAAAAATCCCAGCTTACGGTGTCGGTAGCATAATCTTCTTATCATGGATTGCAAGCTTTTTGAGTACTCGGTCTATACAAGTTGTATTGGACGGATATACTTCTACCTTATTCTCAACCAATGCTGGTATACCCTAGGGCTCAGTCCTCTCTCCGACCCTGTCTCAGATTCCTCAAGAGGTGTACACGCTATTTCAGTCCAGCAAACTTGGCTACCATCTATAAAGCTTACTTTTGTCCGAAACGCGAACACAACTCACATGTTTGGACGGGAGCTCCCGTAACTTTTCTGAGTTTATTAGATCGTGTATAGCGTCGGCCATAGGGATTGATCGGTGACCTATCAATTTGCAACCAAATCTCTTCGCTAGAGCATCGTCGAAATGTTGGTCCTGATATGATATTTCCATCACATTTGTTCGAAGGAAATCTATAGCGGAATCTCCCCTGTTCGTCAGTTTAATCGTTCTACACTACACGTGCGGAAGACACCCTTATCTTTTTCGGTCGCACAGTGAGACCTTGAGTATGTTTTCGAGTACCAACATTCCTCATTGTACTTCTATCGGAAAAATGGAGTCGAAGTAGTTTCGAGACCAAAGTTGATTTCAACTCGGTAAAGTGTTGTAGTTGGTATTGGAAAATCGAAGTGCATTGGGTTCCTCAAGAGATCTAATCGCGTTTTTACTCGACTACGATTTACAAACGTTATAATTGTCTGAATTTGATCGAATGTGAGTTCCTTTTCGTTTCTGTATCGGAACATTCCACTTCCTGGTATCTTCCACACCTTCCACACACTTTCATAAACTAAAATCTACTTTCGGGTTCAAAGTAAAATTGAGAAGTAAAAGGAAATCAATAAGTAAGTGATAGAGGACTGTGACGCTTTTGACATCTTGCACAGACCTTGGCGCAGGTGTTGTGTGTAACTTTGTGTCAATGCTCTTTGATGTCAGGACACATTCAATTCCGCAGAAGATGTCATATGATGTTGTCAAATGACTATGAGAACGATGAGAGCGTATCTGTGTATGTGAGGAGGAATATATGGACAGGTAGAACGGGGAATGTTTGAAGTCCATCCACAGACGACATCATTAGCACTTAGCCTTGCGAAGAACATGTATCTAGCTGCACTGTCGCTGTGTTAAAATTATATGAATATAAGAAATATTTTAATTTTGGTTTTAAATTATCTATTTTGACTTACGAGCCTAATAATTCCTTTCATAACTCTTTGCCCAAGGTAATAAAGTAAATTTAGAAAGCCTAACAAGAACATCTATTTCGGTTGACATCCCCTGCCTTCTAGCGATCTTTCAAGACTTTTGATACTTATACGCATTTCCACATGAGGGACTGCTGCACGCCCATCGCTTCAGTCCAGATGAACCATGTAGCAACAAAAATAAAACATGCTGTTGTGTAAAAAAAAGATACAATGTTCCATAAAAACTGTCACGTTCCACCCCCTAAATCCAAACAATGCTATGGTAACGCCTGAAAAAATCCACCAAACAGACTCACCAGGCACTATGCTCCAACCAAGCAATTGTTTCCAAACGTGCACATTCATTTAAAACGCCTCATAAACTCCGCCCAGACTTTGGTGCGGAGCTAACCGCGCCGCCTGTCGCTTTTACGTTGGCCATATAAATCAAACGAACTGACAATTTTATTGTGAATATTTCCGGTTTCCGGAATACTAGAGAGTATTCTGTTCAACTGCAGCGGTCTAGCTTGAAATATTTTAAAATGAAATTGAAAGCCACCCCCTCTGTGTAGCTGTCATTCCATCAATGGCACTCCATTGGAAAACTTTATCTTTCTCTCGAAACAAAGCGAGAACCTACGAATTAACCCGAAAACGACTTGCCCTCCCGCTCCCGTGCGTCAATAAACAGAAATTCCTGATACCATCTGGTGGAGAGAAGTTTTCTTCTTGTTCTTCCCCAAAAAGTTTACCCAAGAACTTTGCGGGTTTGTTTGAGAGGATCATTGAGGATACTTTCGGGTCGTTTTATGGGGATTGCGGGTGAGGTGAGCTGTGCGCATAAATTATCGTTGCACTGCTCGTTCCTAGACCTAAGACCTAAGATTCATTTAATTAAAGAGCTTAAACAACGTTTAGCCGCATTTTATTCCACAATGCATCCAACGAAGCCGATTTGCACTGCAGCATCCTGGCGCATCCATTGTAATTGCATTACGAAATGAAAACAAACACATGCACGTACACATGCTGAACAAAAATAGAAGAATAATGCAGAAATAAAGGATACTCACACTTTGGTGGGGAAGGAGGCAGGTTGATGGCGAAGAACTTCCACTATCGATCGATGGGACAGTATACGAGTGGGGTGATACCATGATATGCAGATACAATGGACCTGGAGTTGTCTTATGTCTTCTCCCCATCTAATCCCGAATGTAGGCCGTCAGATTCAGTTGGCAAAAGGTGTAATGGATTTATTGTGCAAGGACGAAGGCAAATTACACCAGAATGTCGTTGGTCTTTGGACAGGGGACAACAAAGAGGTAGTACGGCAAGGTTACGGGAAGGAACAACTTTGAACGTACCTACAAACGAAATGAACAAACGCGCCAACAATTTGCCATTTTTTCAAGTTTAAAGAGCTGCGCGCCAAGACAGCCACTCGCCGAGAGTGAACGCTAACAGTGAAATTAGGCGAAGCACCTGAAGTACAGATTCGAGTTGATACGACGGTCATGGAATTGATCCCATTTTTCATCTTCTGTGAAACGTCCTCCTAGTCGTTCTTCTTGTCGTAATGACGCGATGAAGAGGTCGTCGTTTGTGATTTGTTTCGTTTGCCGGTACGCCCGTGTCGTTGCTGTCGGCTTTCATCTCTTTCCTCATCGTTGGAAGTGGATTTCTAGGTCTAGGAGAAGACTATGAGTGTGAGCACACTGGGAGTGATTATTTGTGGCGGCGCGGCGATGGTATGGGGATGAATGGGGGCGACACGTGAATCATAATAATAATAATTTTTCGTTAGAGCTTTGTGACTTGCTTGTGCTGGCGTAATTCGGCGCATTCACATATCAATGCGCTTTGGCTGGCAGGTGGGTACCAACCAGGTGGGGGGACCAGGGGAAATTGAGAAGAATGGATTTGGTAATTGTGAGAGATGATCTTAGCGTTCGACAGCAGCATGCAGGGGGTGCTGCTCTTGAGTGTGACCTGCTTTAACAATGAAATGGTGTCAAAATGGTGTGGGGATACGAGTATGTGTGTGGAGTGGCTGAATGTGGAAAGGTAGACGAGGAGAGACTAAGGCAATTATGCTCTTGTGACACTTTAGAATGTTAAATAAGGACCATGTGCTAGAGGAGTTGTGTGAAATTGTAAAGGAAATTCCTACTAATTTGACTTGGATGTCGTCCAAAATTCTACGGCTACAATTATACGTTTGCTGGAGTTTAATTTCGTTTCACACTGTGAACTGTTTTGGGTAGTACTTCATGATGGTTTTTGAAGTGTAACATTTCGTTTATGTGTTAAGTAGCAAGCAGCAACAGTACCCGGTTTCAAGGAGCATGGAAAAGTAGAAATTAGTGTAGTTTAGGGTGCATTTTTTTTTAACGACACTCATACTATATGAAAGTTAATAAAAAAATCTATAATAATACAGAGACTGGTTATTGTAAAAAATTGTTTGGTTATTGCTAAAATTTCATCGTAGAATGAAGGATTTTTAAAAAAAGGGGATCAACTGGGCAAACGGCAACAATGTCGATTTAGTCGCTCAATCAATAGATAAAGTTTGCAGCGAATTTTGGTGAAAGACTTGAAGATGTTCCCATACAAAGTGGAAACAATGCGTCGGCTATTGTCTATTGCTAAATTACAACCAAGCCTTCTTAAAGTTCGACTGAGTGAGCAGATTATAACCTTAAATAATGTCTACAAGACTTAAAGCAGGAACTTGGTTTTTGACACGCCATTTACTTATGCTTACTGCTTAACCAAGGAAATAAAGAAACCTTTAATAACAGCAATGGGTCCATCATAGATCTAATCTTCGCCAATTAGTTAGAGCATAGCGAGAACAATAAAATGCCATGTCTCCGATCTCTATACAAATTGTGATCACCGGGTCATTATATTTGAAACAACAGAACCAAAATGGTTCCAGTACGAAAAAGCCGCTGCAAAGGTACTAAAGTTGGGCTGGAAAAGTAACAACCTAGACAAAGAGATGTTCGATTATTGGCTGAGTAACATGGAAATTCCCAGGAGCACAGCTGAAGAACAGGTCAAACAAGTGACAACTTCCTTCATCCGAGGATGTGACGCATCCATGCCACGCCAAGCAATAGAACGATTGTAAGAGCAAACTGCCTTAAAATACGAAGGCGCCGGACGAAGACAAAGAGAAGTTTCCGAAGAGTTACGGGAAGAATTCTTGAGGAAAAGAAAGGAATTTCGGAAACTTAATAACAGTAAAACCGAATCTTTCCAATCGCTAAGAGAATACCTTCAAAGTAACCCGTGGGGAAGCGCCTATAAGATAGTTATGGAAAAACTTAAAAGTGGCACGACAACTGCACCGACATGCCCGACCATGATGAATATTATAGTCAGCGGATTGTTCCCAAGGAATACCAGTGTGCATCTTCCCCGCATTATAACAGATGATACGGAACCAATACAACCTGTCACAACTGCATAAGTCCTGGAAGCAGCGGGCCCAATGAAAAACAATAAGTCTGCAGCAATGGACGGATGGACACAGGACTTTTAATCGACAATACGGGTTCAGAAAGAAACGGAGCACCAACCATGGATACAAGCAGTTTGTGAAGCCATATCTAGGATCAGATGGACAAGAGGAAAAAAGCCGTACTGCGCTATGTCATTACGCTCGACGTAAAAAATGCGTTCAACTCGGACAGCTGGATCTTCATTATGAGAGAACTGAGGAATATTCCAGTGCCAAACTAACTGCTGGAAATAAGCACAAATTATTTTGAAGACAGAACTCTCTTCTACGACACGGATAGGTGGGATTCCACAGGGATCAATTCTAGGCCCTGCCCTGTGGAATATTACGTATGATGGAGTTCTACGTATGTGGAAACCAAGATGAGAGGACATAATCGGATACGCCGATGACATTGCGGTTGTGGTAGTACCTGAAACCCTAGAGGATGTGACGCGAAACTGCAACAACACCATCAAAGAAGTGATGATATTTCTTCGCTCAAGAGGTCTGGAATTAGCGGAACACATAACTGAAACTGTCTTCATAAGCAGCCACTAGAATGTTGAGCGCTTGGTAATACGGCTAGGAGAACACTCTATCGAGTCAACATAAAGTACATAGGGTACTGCTTGATCACGGGCTCAATTTTAGAGAGCATAAAACATACACAAGTGTGAAACCTAACCGGGATGTAGCCGCAATATGGAAGCTAATGCCAAATATTGGAGGACCAAGGCAGCCAATAAGGAATTATTGCGACAATGAGCAGCCACGCTGGCTCTGAGTACCGGCACGCTTGAATCTCGCCATAAAGCTGGTATACGAGAAAGCGAGAAGCTGGTTCACCATGGACGTACCTTATCTCTTCACAAACTTAACTCGAAACCTCATCTAAAAAGAACCACTGAAAAGACGACTATACCCTTCTGAGCCTACTCTAGACTTTTCTGGTAAAATGGTGATTAAAACCAAATATAATTCACTGGAATTACATCACCATCATCACCTTAATAATAATCTACTCATTTCCCGTATGGTGAGAAATGCTAATGCTCACATTCCGCCCTACAAACAGTATAAAAACTGGCCTATGTAAGGATTACAGATGGAATAGCTACCTGCTTGACTGCTGCTGTGGAAATCCTACCAGACACTCCATCCACCACAAACACAAGCCTAGTTGGATATATAAAGATCCTTAAAAGAATTCCGCTGCTATTCTAACCAGCAGAATGTACTTCGGATTTTAAGTCGAAAAGAATTTATTTCCATCTCCCCTTCCAAGTTGTCATTTTGTCATTTTGGCTCGCTCTCAATCTAAATGGTACACTGATGGTTCAAAAATGTCAAATGTCAAATTTTCGGTCCCAACTACAAATTGTTTGCGTAATATAGTTAGTAGAGCACCTTTTCGACTGAAATATGAAGAATAAACTTTTAATTTAAATGATACTACTTTTAATGTTGTTGAAAAGAGACTGCATTAATTCATGAAATATTTAATCAAAAAAATTCTAATTTCGGAACCTTTTGTTCATCTTTTGTTGTTCGGAACCTCTTGTGGAATAATGTACCAGTTTCAATGAATTTTGAGACTAGATACCACTTACACACTATACGCAGTTTATACACATAATATACCCTAAAATAATTTTCATTGTAGTCTGTCATAAAAGAAAAAAACAGAATGCAAATTTGACAGCTGCATTCATTTTGTTTGGTGTAGCTGCAAGCTGCGTCATAGTATTTCGACAGCGCTTAAAGCTTCAAACACATTTGGAAAATCTGTACACCTCTTTAAACATACATAATTTTAATTGAAAAAAATTGTTAAACTATTTTGTTTTAATTTGTTTCAGATCCTAAATAAGGAGGTTCCTCTACGAATATAAGATTCAAGAGGTAAGTGAAAAAAAAATTATACATTCTATAAAGTGCTTATTTTCTACTTAAGTTTGCGCTACATGGGGCTGGTGTGTAAAATACTCGTATCTAGAAATATTTTTTAAACGCTGATGATCTGAGTCCATGCTAGACATACCTATAACTACCTGATTGGGATTGCAGAAATCCACGACTCGTTCCGTAGTTTGCTTTGAGTCTTCCAGTCTAGCATATATGTAAGTGTCCAATAGCAATGTTTCGTACTCTAATCCGGAACCTCACTGTTAAAATATGAGCAAATACTTCGTAAGTTTAAAACAAACTCCCTCGCATTGCCTTAAAAATGTTACCAAAACTTTAATAAATCAATCTTAAATGCCTACCCACCGCCATTTCACCCATAGTCTTTGTCTTTTGGTACATTTCTAACCTAAATTTCACAAAAATTTCAATTTGTTTATAATGCATATTAATGGTTCGTCTGTCTTCTCTGGTACTAATTATTCAAAAATACAAAAACTTTCATATAAATGAATGAAACTTCTCTCTTCAGTGTTGTCCCACTTACATTACAATCAATAAATCTGGAGCAGTACTCCTTCGTACCGAATCCTTGTGCATATCAGCAACTTCCGCGATCTGTCGTCTTGTTCGCAAAGCATTTGCATATTTTTAACATATAAGATTGAAGAGGCGTCCTAGTGTTCTGTTGCCTCCCAAACAATCAGTTGTCACTTGTTCCCATTATTGCCTTGGAACGTATCTTCCACTCAGCGTGTGAATCCTTCTTTAACCGGAGACAAAATGAAATCTTTCACACAGTTGGGAGCGAGAAAGAGAGAGAGAGAGAGAAGAGCGATCGCATTTTAAATAGTTTCCCTGTGCCATTTCCCGATTTTCTATATATGTATGGGTGTGTTTGTCATTTTGTGTTTTTTTTTTTTTTTGTTCACCATGATGTCTACTTATCTCCTTGATGGAATGATGTATGAGTATCCTTGACTGTGCATTTGTATACTCATATTAAAATTGGAAATGCCGACCTCATTTCCCGCCATGACATGAAGAAGGACGGAAGCTCGGGAATAACTGTCGCTCCGTCTTGATACGACAAATATTAGCCCATGCCTGGGTATTGTATTTCAGAAAAGCAGACATGAGTGGCTGATCAGGAAGAGGAGTTTCCAGTTCTGCCACCCTGCAGAGCGCAAGTAATTAAATTTCCCTCCTTCGGAGCAAGTTGATACTCTTGCAGTTGAACTTTGCCAAGTAATTGCAGCACCCAGTGCACAGCACACAGGACACAGACACAGATTAAGATGGAGTAAGTTCCTGCTTGGTTCGCGGTAAGGAACCCCATTATTTTGTCTTCCACGACATGTGAACGTATGCACTGTGATTATCGTTATTATTTTCTCAATTTCTCATTTTTCGCTCTCGGTTCTTTCGACTTGAAATATTCATTGAGGCCCCTTGCTTGCACCCACTGTAACAACCTATTCTTTGTCATTTTGTTGTTTTTTCCAACCCACTGCAGACTTTGATTACAGTCGTCTAAGCTGGGTGACTTTTGAATATGGCTGCATGTTCCCTGTCAGATTAAGAGTCGGGATGCGACATCAGACTAGAGGATATCAGTGACAACGAAGAGGTAGAAAAAGTTAAAAAGACGGATATCTGGTAGCAGATAAAGGGAATAGATACTTCTGCTATCTGGTGTGTATCTACGTTTATTTGGAGCGTGGCGGGGGGGCCGAAGTTAATTTTTTGTCATTGTCTATGCTTCCTTCTTGGTACTCCTCTTTTGTAATTTCGACTAGGAGTTCATTTACATTTTGAATTATTGTACATACATAAGTAGTACATTAAGTGGGTGAAAGGGGCTGCTGACTTATAGTACCTAACAGACTTGCTGCATATTTCATGTATCTGTATCTGTTGGTTTTGTGAATTTTGTTTTTTTTTATGTTTATATAGGAAACGTGGTTCGAATGACATTGGGTGCATTTCACTGGCTTTGTATCTTTTGCTGGTAGACAGATACAGGGGGCAGTTATTGATTTTTTGACAATGTATTGTAAATTCTTGTTTGGTATTTCCAAGTATATGTTGGGAATTTTAAATATGTTGTTGTTGATATGTAGAAATTTAATTTGTAAGTAAATGGTTGAAGGATAGCGGGCTGAACAAAATGTAAATTTGGAGCTCGTATCTTGAATCTCTCTCAAACACAGATAGACGGCTTATGGCTACATCGAACAAAATGGTGACGCTCATCGAATTTGTATTTGCTAGATATCTGCGGATTTACTTGTCAGAAAAATTTATGAAGGTAAAAGTCATGAATAAATCGAATTGAAGTGTTATTAAAAAAGAAATGGACGATAAAGAAGACTTATGTATTTATGGTATTTGTCGATTAAACTAATTAAAAAGAGGGCTAGCTTTGCCAGGAACGTAAGGTCAAGCGGTAATTTGAAACCACTTATGAGCATTCAAATGTACATACATACATATGTAGATGTACACATTTGTTAATATCTTATCTTAATATCTGTTAATATCTGTTCCATATACGCATTTTTTTCTTCGTATTTTCATAATTTGGATTGGTCGAATTGCTTAGCGAATCCATGGATTCAATAATTTTTTTTGCATTTATTCCGAACATCAAATCACATAAAATATATAAACTCCAAACAATACGTACAAACAAAGGATTTCATAGCGATTCCTGATTGCGTACGGATTCAATAAATTTCTCCATAACCATTGCAAACAGGAAATCACAGTAAAATAAATAAACTCCACATAATGCGTACAAACAACAAATCGTCCATCGTGAATCTGTATCGCCAAGTTGGGTGGTGTTCGACTTCAAGCTACAGTTTCACGATTCAGATACACATTATGTTCGCGCTTACGGCTACAAATGTATTTAACTACTGACAGCTCGAGATTCAGATACAGGTTCACGATTCAGACACACTTTCTGTTCAGCCCTTAAGCCAATTGGATAACTGCAAACTATGTACGTCTGATTGTTGTTGATTTCGTTCTGCTGTCAAATAACTTCTCTGGCAATTCTTATGATTTTGTATGCAGTCTTAGTCTTTCTTCTGTTCGATCATATTTAACCATTTTGACACCTACAAACAGACTTCTGTGACTCGCTAATGTTTGGAATGATCCTCAACAATACAGCAGTTGCTTATCCTGCCATGTTACTTATCTGCTCTAGATGATACAATAGCAAGGTACTTTAACTCCGGATTGGAAGGTAATGCCAGATTGTTTCCATTCCTTTTTATTCCTCTGCAAATGTCAGTTAGTCTCGTAATATTCTGATAGCTTCGATTTCACTATTCCCCCAGGGGTTTAGAAACAACGATTGCTACATACATACATATGTCATTGGCAAATAAATTTTTTTGATGCTCAAACAGTAGCGGATCTTATATGGAACCTTGGGGAACACCGTCAATGACGTCGGTACTGTAGGTTAGATTTTATACAGCGGATGCTACGGTGTAAGCTGTTCAGCTAATGATTTTCTTGAAAATAGGTTAGTTTACTCAAGAAATGCCTTCCTGACCTGAAATCAGAATGATTGGATCTTTCATTTTAAATTAGTAAAAAAGATATTTTGTGAATGAGTGTATCTCATTTTTACATATTCTTTTTTGCTTCTGTCGCAGGTAGGGATGAAAGTTCTTAATGGATACTTGTAGCCCGTTCTATAATCTATGTCCGACTGTATGGTTCTGCATGTCTACGCGGTAAAAAATGTGCTATTGCTCTGTCGTGCTTATCCCCTGCGGCACCAACAGTCAAGGCATTTATTCGCAGCGTTAGTTTCCACATTGCGTCCCTTCTTTCCTAGCAGACAGAGATAGCAGAGTCTTCATTTCTCGCGTTTTTCGCTGCTCATTCCTCCATACACAGTTGCTGTATAATACTCGGGATTACTTCACTAGCAGTCTCTCAGCCGTCGTTTGTTGCCAACAGAAATGGGATCAGCCATTTTGGGGTCACTTGGCCGCCATTATGTAGTTTTGGCATTCTGGGATTTTCCTTCAGAGTCCTGGCAGAATGGATTATCTGCTTCTCCTTCCTAGATCGATAAGCTTGAGATAACATTGATTGCATTGGCGTAGCATACTCTTATAAAGGGTTTTTTTTTTAAATCCAGTAGTAACTTCAGACAGTTATATCTGTCAAACCAATTGTCAGATTGCAAACTGTCAGTGTCATTTTTATTCAGTAGTTTTTGCAATTTTATCGTAATGACATACACGTTTCAAGAACGTTACCAAATTTATTTCTTAAATTGATTCTAAAATTATGGTTCTGGGCGCCAAACTTGTAGAGCACTTGCGCACATACATATACCGAAAAATGCACATTTTGGTTCTAGTAGGATGGCGCATACAGCAAACGAAATAATCAACTTATTGAAGGAAACATTCGATGATTGCATCATTTCGCGTAATGGACCTGTAAATTGGCCTCAAAATTCTTGTGATTTAATGCTTCTTGATTATTTTCTTTGGGGATACGTAAAGTCGCTAGTCTACGCTTACAAACCAACAACAATGGACGAATTGAAAGCCAACATTATTCGTGTTATTAAGGACATACGGCCACAAGAAAGTGGTCCAAAACTTTGGCTCTTGAATGACATACATCAGATCCACCAGTGGCGGGCACATGTCCGAGGTTGTATTTAAAAATTCATTGCAGAATGTATTTTCTCGATTGAATACAAAAAAGTGACTACTTAATGCAATTTCATGTGTTTTGTTTAAAGTTACTACTGGCTTAAAAAAGCACCCTTTAGATACAATTTTGTTCACCGAGTTCATCATTCTAAGGTACAACTCAGGATGCATCACTGATGCACATACTGCTTTGATGCTTTGACTCGATGATGCATCCACCGAGTTGTATGGTTAGGTCTTCCACCTATTTACGGGTGCTTTTGAGAACGGCTTTGGTTTTATGGTTCGCTAGTTCCAATCCTGGTGTCTGTAGTCAGAGCTTCACGTTCGCAATTGTTTGATTGCAGTTTTGCAATCAGATCGGTTGGTCCCAGAACCGATCCTTGTGGAACACCTCCTATATCTACCATTACAAATGGAATGAAAAAAATAATAATTTTGCGCGACTTTTTCTTACAATAATAGCTCGATTTCGCGAATAAAAGGTCTGATATTATTGAGTGCTTGAATTATTGGCGTAAAACTTATCTTTGATGTATCCGCAAAGAAATAAGTGTAACGTCATTAAATCGAGAAGGTACTTCGTAGCAAATGCACAAAGTATGAACTTTCTGAAGTATCTCCGGGAAATTTATGCTACTTTGGTAGTGAATTTTCAGAATTTCTATGCATTGCTTATACATGCATATGTATGTATGTATGTATATCGTTCCATTTTCTTGAGCCGTATAGTTTTTACTTGCCAGCTGTCAAAGAATGGCAGCTTTATATTTGAAAGCGGAATTTAAAATGAAAGCTCTTAAGGTCCATTCATAGCTCAGCGATCTGCGAATGCCCGAACTGTGAACAAGCACATTTATAAGGCAGTTTTACTATTTCAAAACAACACAGCTTAATTTATATATCGATCGATATAAAAAAAAAGTTGAATCTTAATTATTTTTTGTGAAAAATTTACAACTCAGCGAATGCCTTTCGTCAAATTTTATTCACATTCCACATATGTAGGGCGCAGTCCACATTTGCACGACTAAAACATTCGCGAGAGTTTAACCCCACGATTCTTTTGTTTTGTTCTTGGTGGTCAGTCATTCAAACGAATGACAAGTAAAACTCGCAGATTTCTGCAACAAGTAAAAAAGTTGCTATGAATGAAATGTCAAAATTAGCGAATGTTCGCTCGTTCGCATTCGCAGGTCGCTGAGCTGTGAATGGACCTTTACTGGAAGAGCCTTTATAGGTGGGTAGAATAGTTTCTGTAGATATTCACCCAAGCTGTTGAAGGTATTCACCCTAAGGGCTGTATTTTTCGTCCTGCTAGGGCTTCAGTTTTCACATTGGGGATGGTTCTGCATGAATCTATGTTTGTGGAACTCATTTGGGTCAGAAATTAGCATAACAGGTAATGTAACGCATCCAGCTACCTCTGTTACGATCAATCGGTCCAAATCGACCGTGACTGTGGAATTTGCGAATGCTGTATTAAAAATAGATTTTGTTGGATATTATCACGCCAAAAGGCGTACAAACGTATAAGTAAAATAGGAAACTTCGCCTTTCTTTGTTTACTTTCAGGTGATTGTAACGCCATCGCTCCATCTCTCAGTAGGATGTGTTTGAAAAGCCGAAATATTGAGTATTCGGAATCCCATTGGGGTCAGGACTGACTGAATCAACTGACTGACTCATATCATGCCTCTATTGGTCTGGCTTTTACATAAACATGTTATGCCAGGACTTTTCATACTTGTGTGGCTGGGTTTGGATATGCAAATAAGTGTTGATGTCGACCTCAAGAGTTTCGCTGCCATATTGTTTTAAAAACAGTTTTCTCTGCTGTAATTGCAAGAAAGATATATTGTTTCAAACATACATATGTATGTATATACAAGAAGTAACTCTCCTCGTTTTTCTGGGTGACTTCGGTATAATGCAATTAGACTTTCTCATAAAAAACTATTTTACTGCTTCACTCAATGGAACATCTAATACTCCATCAATTACAATCTGTTCCTATTAGCAAATAAATAAAATACCCCCACTTCCATGTCGCTTGCAATTATTCATTTGTCAATAGAAAACGATACACGCATAGCATTCACTATTCATGTTTAGAGAAAAAAAAAAAACAAAACCATAATCCCTGTGAAGTGTTGGGCGTATTGAAAGGAAATAAATCCCTGAACATAAATACGCTTCTTGTCTCATCATTCTAATTCGAATTTCGAGAATAAAGCTCGACACACTCTCGACAGAACGCGTGGTAAACAACACGAAGGAATCAGAATAAATCCATATTCATCAATTGAAAGCAGCAAACATTGCCACATGAATAAGACCATAAATCAGTTCAACCACCCTGACAGCCACCACCGAGCAGCCAGCCAGCCAGGCAGTCAGTCAGTAGTCGGAATGGAATTCATGTCAATTCGCAGTAACGACGTCGCGGCGGAGGCGTCATGCACATTCAATAAACAAAAGCACACAAAATTAAATAAAACCATCAGGCAAATGGTTTCTTTCACCCCGTTGCCGCTCAGGCGAATCCGCTTAGAGTAATATGCCACCCGGCACCCGCTTGGATGAGATACACGGAATACTTTGTCGTCGCATGGGAATCTTTCATCGTGCCTCATTGTGAGCCTACTCAGCAGTTGTTGGCATTTTATTGCCAGGATCCGGATTTAGCTTAAGCGATTCATCGTCGCGCATTCAATTAATTCCGAATTAGATGGCATTAAACACTTTCAGTGCAGGGGGTGTCAAATACGAAGAAGAAGAATCACAAGCCTTTGGTGTCAAAAGAGGTTTACAAGCGGTAAGCAAACAGAGGAGCGATTTCGCATCGATTTCTAATCCCCACACATACTTGCACCTTATTTATCGGCGTGTTACGTGTGAAACCCCAATAAGGCCAATTTGGGGGTGGCACAGGGCTTGAATGTTGAATGTTTGCGTGTTTATTGGTAACTCTGAATCAATAGGCTTCCCTGTGAGAGTGGGTGGAATGGGTTTTGTGTAATCCGACTGGGGGGGCGGATTATTTGCACTCGGCAAACAGAAACGTGCAACATGACTCTATTCCAACTTGTTGCATTTTTTTTTCACCCGTTACCAGTACTTTTTCATTCTCGGTTTCTCTATTTCCCTGATGAAATTGTCTAAAGGATTTTTTTGTTGTTGCCATCCTCATCTACCCACCCACTTAGAGGGATAGTCATTGCACATTAAAACTATAACCGGGCTCTTTGTGGCGCTAGCGTGGTTCCACTGGTTTTACCAGTGCCAGTGGTGAGCGTCGTATGGTGGCCTGTGTATATGATATGAGTTGATGAAAGCCACAGGACAAAAGGACGTTGAACTGGGCGGCGCAGAGGGATTGGGTGTTTGCAACGATTTTTTTCGGTTATTCTAGCCGGAACTCAGTCTATTTGCAAAGAGTCCAACGGGAGTGGGTGGCAGTTAAATTTATTTGAATTTCCGGAAAACGATTTAATTAAATTGCAAATTCCCGGGGATCGGATTTGGATCCGTTGGTGGCGGCGGCGGCGGCTCTGGTCAAACAATACCGTAATATATATGAATTCTATTTATTTCCTCTTTTTTTTTTGCGGGAAGTTGATTACAATTTTGATTAAAATTCCGGGAGAGGGAAATTTGATAATTTAATGTCGGCCCCAATGAAATCGAGACATCGAGGAACGGATCCAGTGACACAGGGAAATTGTAGCGTTATAGCTGACACATCCGATGGGGACAATTGATTCAATTATCGAAAATTGGCAATATGTTGCCTACATACATACGATGACGCAGTTTGTGGTAGGAGATGTCAATTCGGGTGAAGCTATTGACTGTAAATGATTATCTGATCAGCAGGGTGTGCAACGTTTTAATTAAAATGACAAATTGCCATTCAGATGAACATGACTAGATACAAAACAGATTATGAGGCTATGCAGGTGATTGCGTGTAAACTTAATTGTGTGACACAAATGGGAAATGACTAGCGGCTGTAATGTTTTTAATGACTTATTATGTATCACAAGGTTGGGTTCAAATATTGGACAGATTAAACATCGACTAGGTGAAAAGGCGTGCTGAGCAGTACAAATTATGTATATATTTGTATGAGATAAGGTCTTAGCCTAAAAAGTCTACTGGTTGAGTTGTTTAAAGCAGCTGGAGATGGCTTGGTAGAGAGGATACACCAACTGATCTCTAAAATTTGGTACGACGAGTGTATGCCTTATGAATGGAACCTCAGCATCGGTTCTTGTCCAACAAGAAAGGATAAAAAATGATGATTACAGAGGTATTAGCCTCCTCAATATCGCATACAAGATCTTATCGGCCATATTGTGTAAACGCCTCAAACCCCTTCGTCAACAATTTGATCGGACCCTATCAGTGAGGTTTCATGCCAGGAAAGTCCATAGTCGATCAAATTTTCAAAAGTCTGTTCAACTACTAGCCTATGCCAACGATATTGACATTGTTGGTCGAATACAGAGGGCTGTCACTGGTGCGTTTACTAGTATTCAAACGAAAGCTGCTAAAATGGGTCTAGCGAAAAATGACGTCAAAATCAAGTAAATCCTGTCAACAACAACATCGACGAATTGGACAGAACGTCACAATCGACAGCTACAACTTTGAGGTAGTAAAGGACTTTGTCAGCTTCGGCTTTGCTATAAATTCTGATAATGACATCTCAGCAAGAATTAAACAAAGAATAACTCTTGCCAACTGATGTTTCTTTGGGATGAGAAGGTGTAATTGATTAGTAGACCCCTATTCCGAAGAACTAAGAAGATCTGTGTAAGACCTTGATCATCCCAGTCCTGCTTTATGGCGCTGAAGTTTGGACTCTATCCAACGCAGTAGAGGAAGACCTCGCCTTAGGTGAGTTGAAGGGGACTTAAACCGACTTGGAGTACGCAACTCGGGGCAAGAGACTTGTTAGTGGAGGCCCAAGTTCATTCCGAACTGTAGCACCACCTAAGAAAGAAAGTAAAATTCATGTAGTTTGTTAGAAACGAAATTTATTGTCTCGACAGTACAAGTGTGTTTAGCTGTAGCTCACGAGTATATTGTTATAGAGTCAATGCTAGAAGCCTTTACTACCAAAGCTATCTTTCAGATGAAGCGCGACTCTTATCCTACAGCCTTTGTCTTATGAAGCCTTAGCCGTAATTGGACCCAGAAATGGGCTGTAGTCGAGGGTTTGGTGCGGATGTATTCGTGGAGCATGGCAACATAAGACTCCAGTACTCGTACCAAGCTATTGGGTCAAAGTATGTAGCGATAGATAAGCTGTGCTCAAGACCTTACGTAATCCTTTCAGTAATTCCAAGGTAGTGTGCAAGTAAGAACTCTCTGATGCTAACCCCTTTGACTTTTGTTTGGGTCTCAGATCTTACGTAATGCTGGGATTGCATTGTGTAAGATCTCTTATGAGGTAAAACTTAGCGCATGATTTCTCAGAACCTGAACCTGCGTTTCTAGGGAACATAGAAGAATGTAAGACACGGCTCTCTAGTTTACAATGAGCCTAAGCTAATGATTTTGGATACACAAAAGACTTCAGGCAACTGAAGATAAAGTGTGACAGGTCCATATGCTGAATATTGTGAATACCGCAAAAAAAGCTATCGAAGCAAAGCGATGAAAGGGCGGGAGTAAACAGTACTGCGCAATTATCATGCTGGATACCGAGAAGGTCTTCAACACCGCAAACTGGAGAAATATTCTTCGAGCTCTTACCGCCAAGAGAGTACCGGAATACATGCAGAAGATAAGGATGGACTATTTTAGAAATAGGATACTGCTCTACGACACCAACAATGGATCGAGGCAGTTCCTCAAGGCTCCGTACTAGATCCGCTACTTTGGAATTTAATGTACGATGACGTTCTTCGACTTGGAGTCCCAACCAAATCGTTGTAGTGACCAAATTCCTTGACGAGTTGGGGTATGACTGCAATGAATCTATCGGGATGGTCCAGGACTGGATTTTACGCACGGGTCTACAACTTGCAGAAGAAAAGACAGAAGTAGTGCTCATCAGTAGCAGACGAGTTATAGAGACTATAAGAGAAACCGTGAGCGATTACTTTATAGTTTCCAGATCAGAAGTACCTTAGCATTAGCTTAGATGCAAGGCTGACCTTTAAACAATACTCGCAGCATACAGCTGAAAAAGCAGCAAAGGTAAAGCATCATGCCAACTATCGGTGGACTAGAGCACAGGAAGAGATTGCTGTTAGCAAGAGTTGCGGCATCAATAATGCTCTAAGGCTCCCAAATATTGGCTGGTGCCATGAAAGCGAAATCGTTCAGGAAGAAGGCTGAGACAGCTTACAGAGTCAATGTGTTGACAATGTAGACAGCTTACAGAGTCAAAGCGTTGAGAATATAGAGCGCCTTCCAACCAACCTTCTACGATGTGGTATTTGTAGTGGCTGGCATGCTACCAATAGACATTCTTGTTAAAGATCCTCAATATAGACGCTTGAATTAATAGGAAGCAGAGGGAGTCGAATTTTTACTTGACCCAGATGCTTACTGGCCTTGGATGCTTCCGAGCCTACCCCTATTGCGCAACGTGCACGGAGGCAGTGGAAGATGCGGAATACATTATGTTCCATTGTCCACGATATCATGAAGGACGGCACATGCTGGTGAACAAACTGGGTGGGAACATAACCTCAGACAACATCACCAGACAAATGATGAGCTGGCAAGCGACACTGTGACAAACATTATGAAGGAGTAACAACGAAATGCAGCGCAGCACAGCAGGCTGCCAATACGAATGGGCCGAGTACCTGGAGTTGCTTGGCGGCAGTACCGTGACCACCAAGGGTACAAGGAAATGTGGGTTTAGTGGGTAGAAATCCCACACTGTTCCCACTGTAGTGCTTTATCAGTTTCAATCAAGAAACCCACTCTAGTGATAGGCGGGACCGTGGAAAATTAAATAAATGTTAAATGTTATCTGGGAATCGAACCTCGAACTCAAACACTTATCACTGAGCACTAACCACGAAGTGTGTAAACTCACAGTACAATTTCGGGGCTTATAACCTACATACATAGGTCTTACAAGTAAACATTCACCTGGTCCCTAAGTAGATCCTGCCTTTGTGCATAGTTTCTGTAAGATTAGAGTTCTAAGTAAGTTGGTTATCTTGAGTTGAACCAAAGTATTGAACTTGGTTTGAGAAGTCTATTGCTTTGTCAAAGAGTGGGAAATTTCTTAACTTATCCCGATTTCTTCTCTCTGTGGAAACAAAGGTGGTGCTTTTGTTGGGTAGACATTCAGATAAAATTTCTTGTACCGTTAAGCAATAAAGCTATGCCTTCTGGAGGAGATCTGAGATTGTTTCTTTGACCTTACCATTTGTTAACATCGCAATATCAACATAGAAACTGCCATCATTGACTGTATTTAAGGGAGTAGTTACTACGATTAGGACCATATGAGGATGGAGGGCATTTCAGTCCCAAAAATAACTGAGACTGTTCCGTATACACAGTGTTTTTGCATCTTTTCACAAGACCACATAGCAAAGATATCCAAAATCAAAAAAAAAAAATATAAGTTCATTAAACAAATGAATTTAATAGAACTTCACTTTTAGTGGACTTTATTAAAAATAAAAAAACGATAATTGCTTTAATCACCGGACCATGAAGTTGAAAAACTAGTTAAACTTGAATACGTCTTTTTATTTATAACAGTATTGTAGTTTTTATTAAAGCTCAGACATGAAAGTAATTGCCAGTTGTCTGGCCACTATCTAACTTCAATGTTATTTTGAATAAAAAAACAAAAAATACACGGGTCATGATTTTTTTTTTTTTTAATGTTAGTCAACTCTCGTTTAGTTTATGTGCTTGCGTAAGTAAAAATTGGTTTTTTGTTATATATTTTTTTTGTTGAAACCCACAAAGCAATCTCGGTTAGAGAATCCATTGTGCCAATAAAATCTCAATTAAACCCCAGCCTAGAGCGACTGGAAATAGCACGACCTCTCATCTGCCATTACATTCATTTATCCC
Organism: Xylota sylvarum; assembly: GCA_905220385.1. Classification (NCBI taxonomy): domain Eukaryota; kingdom Metazoa; phylum Arthropoda; class Insecta; order Diptera; family Syrphidae; genus Xylota; species Xylota sylvarum. The sequence continues at coordinate 147,616,659 of LR999957.1, read as the reverse complement.
GACACTCATACCCGGGGCCAATAAATAACCACAGCTTGCCTCCACTCTGCGTAGACCAAATCCTGAAATGGAATCCCGTAAATCATCACGACGCTTAGAAAGTAAACAAACAGCAGTATTAAAGTTGGGAAAACAAATAAGCCCAACCACTGTACGTGGGCCATACATGTGTGTGCTTAGACCAGTAGTAGACCAGTAACAGAGAAATAACATTTTGGGCTCGTTGCCCGGTACATTTGTTATTTGCTACATCTTCTTTTGTACCGGTTTCTCTGGTTCTCCCCTTCCTGCTGGCCTTCTGTTTCCTCCCCCGTCTAAACAAAGCAATAAATAAAAAATTTATGAAAGCATTCGGTAGTCATTTGGAACCAAATACAAATAAAACTGCAAAAGGGAACAAAACACAAAAATAGGGGATGAAAAAAAAAAAAAAAAAAGAAGAAAACACAAAAAAATGTTACGTATCCGCCGCAGTGAACGGGGGGGTTATTTGTCAGCCGTTGTACGTTTGACAGCCGGCTGAAGATGGGATAGGGAGTCCGACCTGCCGCCTGGCATACGACATTGAAGAAGAAACTGTCTGACGTCGTCCTCCCCATGGATGTGTGTACGTATATTGTTGCGGACGAAAGCAATTTTGTTCAGATAGGAAAGCAGAAGAAGCACTACAAAAAACAAGTATCTCATCCGCATCAGGTTTCTATTTTTTGTGATTTTTTTTTCTGTTCTCCATTGGATTGCCCCCATCAGCGGCAGCTTTGTGCTGATTTTTTTTTTTTTACTTATGCGGGAGTTATGAAAGACTAGAGGAATTTCTCGCACAAATAGCGCACACTATTAGTAAGAAAAAAATCTGAAAGTTTTAATTTTAAATTGAGTTAGTAGAGGAGTGTTCCTGCTGCTGCTGATGCTGCTGCTAGCAGACACTGCAGCACGCAGTTAATTGGGTAAATTTAATTTAATTGTTGGAATTTTTCAGATATTCTTTGATGCAATTTGAGTCTTTTTGTTTTTTTTTTTTTGCTTTCTCTGATTTACTTTCGCGTTGGCATTTTTAAATTGAATCAGCCAACTGGAGGGATTTAATTGGATTGGTTGAGATGTGGGAGAAGACAATTTAGCTTACACTTCGTTCAGGGCATGTCTGGCTGAGTGATTGTTTATGAAATGGAATTTGTAATTTAAGTATGTCTTACATCCCTATTCGGTAATGCATAGGGTGATTGTAGGTGGCATTAGCGAGACCTATTCTAACAGAACAGGTGTGATGATTTAGAAAAATGTTTAGTTCTCTAGGAAAATTTAAAGGATATCATAGGTCATAACTTGAAATAGTACCTAGTTGTAGGAAATTATGCTTGCCGTATTGTGAAGACCAAACTTCTACTGTTTTGGGAGTAGGAAAAAAATCAATTCTAGATTTCTCGAGAGAAATGATTCAGTAAAACAAATTTCTACACACTGTACTGGGCATTGTGGAAATCGCAGATATTATACTTCTACGGTAGGATCAATATTATTTTCCTCTTGTATGCTATTGTAAGAAGTCTGGAGATGCCAACAGGTTGGATCAATACTACATACAGAGCTGGACACATGGTTAACAATATTGAAACGCCTCCGATAAAAGAAGATCGTTCGCTAGTTAGAGCTCCATCAAATGTTTGCTTAGTGGACAAGCATTGTACCATTAATGTTCATGTCGAGGGTTTCATGGTAGATCCCCATGAATACTGCAGGATCTCTGAATTCGGAATAAGTATTCTTGGATAATGTTGGACTGAGGGATCTCCCGAAATTACCATTCTCATCTTGTTTTCATTTTGAGCGGTGAAGACTGAGAAATAATGGAGTATCAAACCTCCGTACAATAGGCAATCACTGATATGGCTTTTGTTAATTCAGTTTTCAACCTATGGGTAGTATCCTTCATTATAGGTCTGAATATTGGGGTAAACGAATGTCGTGAACAGAATGAGGAGTCGCACAGATGATTGGAGTGTGATCCAAGTTCGTAAGGATCGCAGGTGTGCTTACACCTTACGTTCTTTAATTTAGATGCAGTCAGCGACATTCGTTTTATAAATAAACAGAATGATATTTAATAAGAAGTTTAGTTGTGAGTGTTGGATTCGTGTAAACAAATTCAAGTTCAGTTTAAGAACGATTCAATCAAAGCAAAATTGAGAGAACCTACTCAAACCGAACGAACTGGTTCAGAAACCCAGGAAGTATCCATTATGAGTGGGCTGAACGGATGAACAGATACCACTACCAGCTCTCATGTCCCTTGACTCAGAGTTTAAGCTGCTTTGAAACTGACTGGGAACGAAAGGAAAAGCTCCCTTACTGAAATTCATAAACTGGCTTAAAAGGCATTTCAAGTAATTTATCAATTTCTTGAGTTTCGAGCAATGAACAAATATAACGCTAAGATGCTGACGGGCTTCCCCAATTAGTCATTCCTGTCTCAAATAGCATCTCAAGAAAATTGGTATTAGCCAATCAGACATGTAAATTCTTACTTTGCCTCCTGATGTCACCTCTTCCTCAGCTCTAAGAATCCTAAGCTTCGTTCATCTTTAAGGGGATAGCACAGATAGAAAATTTAACTGGATATACAATATACTTGAATGGATAAAGAAAGCTTCGATAGATTTTACGCATGCAGCAGAATCTTCGGCACAAAATCGGGACCAAAACCAGCCACCATGCACTGGATGCAGACCGCCATTGTGAGACCCATCCTCACATGTGGCTGTCTTGTCTGGTGGTCTGCTGCTGCAAAACCTACAAACCTAAACACCCTCACAAGGATTCAACGTCTAGTGTGTATACATAGGTACTACCAGCACTTTTAGGATAACACCTATCGCCATCCCTAAGGCCATGCTCGGGCTTTGCCCACTGTACCCCTTCACTAAAGAAGTAGTAATAAAAAGCGCCCTACCCTTGTTCACTATTTTCACGTATCCCACACTGGGGAACACAATGGATCCGTTAAGATCCCCTTGAGAGTGAGGCTGCACTCCTACAATTGCACTAAGGGGATAGGATAAAAGATCTCCATGAAGTCGCAGTGCTTCTTGATTTCAAAGCCAATCACCCCAACGTTCCTTAAAAAAGAAAGAAATACTAAGTATCAACTCAGAATGTAGATTCGGGAGTTTCTGATCAACAAACACGAAGAGCATATCTACTGCCACAATGGGTAACTGTGTCCCAAATAGGCAGGTCTTATAGACTCTAGCCAGTGTTTTGAGCAATCAACGGGAACTCCAAACAGAAACTCTTAAGAATATAATCCTGTCATCCATTGAATCATTGTATAATTATTTATCACATGGAATACCAACTTGATTTTACTATTCTTTATGCCTGGCTCCTTAACCTGGCTCCAAAGCATCCATAGCTGGTTCGAAAGCTTCATAAGACTAATCGTGTCATATCCTTTCCTTGTCAAAAAGATTGTTAACTGTAATGCAAACCTTTAAGCCTAGTAACTTGCTCGCGCTTAATTTTAACGAAGTCTTCATTAACCTCAGCAGACAAACTCTAAAGAAAGCTGTTAAGAAGCAAAAAGTTACCCAAAAATGTAGCCAACCGTGGTTTGAATAAAAAGCTTTTTAGTTTGTTCATAATGGCTGAGGTTAGGTTGCAGGATTTACACTAACGTATTAGATTTCCAAAATAACAAACGTTTGGTATCTACTGTGATATTAAAATGCATTCATGAATACTCGTTGGATTCTGAGCAAAGCTCTTCATTTTGTTGTCTGAAGTCAAGTTCAAGGGGCTCCTTTTTAAGACTGCAAGAGTAAACCAGATACATTGAGTAATATATAGTTTTGGCTCTTCGAGGTCTGTACAGCTGCTACAGAATTCAATTCATCGACTATCCTTTTTTATAAATCTATTTCGATAAAAGACAAGCATTGGAATTGCTCCACATTGTATTCGGTATTCATTTAGCTGATGCCTTTAGAATGTATTTTTTCGATTCTGTAAATAGTTTCTGTCTATTAAAGGAGACAAACGAAACCTTAATGAAACCTAATGAAACGAAATAGTGTCAAAAAAACGTCGTTCCCATCTCTTCCCTTAATTTTGAGTTAAAGTAAGCCTTGCCTTACACGTTCATCGTCACAATTCTATTTGAAGGTCAAATTATACACATTCCAGCGTTTCACTAAGTCATGGATACTGATTTTTGTTGAGTGAAAAAAATTCTTCTATTCTGGTTCATATCTGGTAGCCTTTATCGTGACTATTGTGCTCTGGCTCTGGTGGCTCCTTACCTATTCACCTTCTATGGGGACAACTTTTGAACTATTAATCACAGTTTTCCCTTTTTAGGACAACGTATTCAATGTCAGCTCTTCAAAACAACAATTTAGGTATGATTTGTTTACATATCAACATAAGAATTTAAAGATGTGCCTTAAGCAAAAGCAATCGAAAACCCTTCAAACGCCTTCAACATACTACATATAGCATTAATCAATCGTTACTACTCAACACAATCCATCACACAACCAACCACAATGTATAAGGTAGTTACAATTTATTCTCAGTTGACCCCGATTTGCATGTGTCAAGTTGAAATTAACTACAAATGCCTAATCTCAACCTTTGACAACACTCAATTAATTTACATAAAGCCCCCGAACCATACTCCTTAACCTTCGTCAAAGATTGGCTAAGTAAACCCATCAATACACTCATGTACAAGTATGTTGTGTTACATCAACATGTTTCGCCCGAGGAGCGAGACTTAACTCCTTTATTCAATATTCTCCACCTCTGCAAAAACATCCTTCTCACAATCTCCTCCTCCCCCAGGACAGGGATGTCTCTTGCCATAGCCATAGTAAGCGATTTTGAACTCATGTCACGTCTTGCAATTTCTGCATTCATAAAATTCTGTTTGTCTAGCAAGTAATTTCCCTTTTTCGAATGACGACCGGGAACAAAACCCCCGTTTAATGGTCAAGGAGATAAATCTAGTTTTATTCTCTACACTTGTGCTAAAGTTAAAAGTTTAACGAAATATAAATTCCACCAGGCATGCATTCAATTTAATTGTGAAATTATAGTGAAACCCCCCTCTTTCTCTCTCTCGGTCCGATGAAGAGCAAAATAAATGTTTTCTGCTGTTCAAAGGATGGATAAAGGATGCAACCATCCTCTTCAGCATAATTTACATTCCGGTTCGGCATCATCAACTGATTGATGATGATGCCGAGTCGTGGATGGGAGTTTGGAGAGTGCATTCTATGCTCTGTGGAGCATGCACTAAAAAGTACATTAATAAAATTGATTTCAATTTTAGATATCATTGTTGGAAGCGGCCAGGGGAGGACTAGCATAGGAGTGGATATAGAAAGTTTGCCAAGCAAACCACTCGACAAATTTTTCGGTTTTTTTTTTGCCTCTTAGCTCCATTCAATCTCATACCGTTGGATTTGGGGTAAAAAAAAAGAGATTTCCTTTAGTTTGGCAAGGTTTGAATGGAAAGACGAGCTGTCCATGCTGTCAATTTAATTTCATATTAAGGAGATGGACAGGCGAGCACTCTAAAGTGCTCCATTATCCTGGCACTTTTCCACCCTCCTTCATTGACCAAAGCTATACATACATAGTTGCGGGTGGTTGTCCGTGTTTGACTTCAAAATAAGTTTACGGAGATAAAACAAATTTGTTTAGTTTCTTAATCCTTCTAATCGTCTCTTTCACAATGACGACAACTGTCCAAGTTGAACCGCAGAGCTTCCAGTTATTTTTCTTCTCCTTTTTTTCATTTCCGGTCACTGAACGTTTTTCATTCCTTATGCGCGTCAACCGAACAATGACTTTTCAGCTGCTTAACGAGGGTAATTACAGTTTCCTGCTAATCACCTGGGGAGCGGAAAATACCTGAGCGGAGGTTGATTGATTGCAGTGTGATAAGATTGGACAAATGAATATGTCCTTCGTATAACAACTGGGGATATTGTTTTAAAATTAATGAAGTAATGGGCTCTCAGAAATGACGTCAGGGGAAATTACAAACAAATTAGCAAAAGTTTAAATGTATGCGATTAAGTTAAGACTTACTACCGAATTATTTAACTGTGGTCGTAGATTGTATCTAAAATGTTCCCTCTTAAGTTAAAAATAATTCTTGAGGATGACAAATCTTTGAATCTCGTTTCTGACATAGCTTGATTGATTTGAATGGAACCTATCACTTTTGTATGAAAGATACACACGTCTTAGTTTGGAAAGGTCTAACAAGCACTTTGGTCTAGATAAGTAACAGAGATGCAGATCAGTTGTTTATGGGACAACTTCGTAAAGGGATGACAATACCAATACCAATAATTCAGTGCTAGGACAGTGCTAGTTAAGTTTTTAATATGTAAAAGAACAGGAGATCTTCTGTTGAACCAATCGAAGTAACAGGAGAATTAAATTTGTTTTCAATCATAAATACGAGTAACAACCATCTTTTTACAATGACTCTATTCATTTACTTGCAATTCTTTACGAATTCTAGTCCAAATCGAATCCACAACGCAAGAAATTTGTAAAATAAAGAGACAACGAGGGGCAAGACAATTTCTGTCCATGCAATATCCTACGAGTCCCCTCTTCTGCGTGTTCCTTCAGGGTTGGATTGAAAAATTCTTCGGACCGGATCAACGGTGTTCATATGTCCTACATGACCTAGCCATCTTAGGCGCTGGGTTTTTTAGATCAGGACGATGTCGGAGTACAACTTGTATAGTTCGTCGTGGAATTTTCTCCTCTATGCATGATCTCATAGCAGGGTTGGAATAATGAGAGTCTTATATGGCATTTCCTTAGTTCTTCTTGACATAGCTTTGCTACACAGTTGTATCTTCAAGCCAAAATATCAGCGATTGGCGAATGTTCTTCTTTGTGTGATTTCCGCGTCATTGGGGGAATTAATCTGATCGTACAATCAGGTCTACCAATGTGCTGACAATTAGCAGCCGATAAGTTGACAAATTAACAGTTCACACGGTTGTCAAATTTTGTCACAATTTCTGACAGTTTCATCGTCAGACGTCTAGTTTGACAATGGTTTTACTGACGTAAGATTAAAATTTGTTAATTCCAATTCCGTGTCATAGGTGAGTGTTAACAAAAACTCAGCAGATCCGTTGTCAAACGCATAGCATTTGACAGAACTTTTTTCTACATAATGTTTTAATTTGACAGTGTAAAAGTCGAAATATAACAATAAGAGGCAATTTTGATTTTTAAATCATTTGGTACTAATTTTTCATTGGCACATCTGACAATATTGCAAGATTCAACCTCTGTCCGAACATACATAGCTTAAGGGTATACATATCTCCATATCTAATGTAACTATAACATAACTATGACAATCATAAATTGATGCGCAGTTTGTTCTAGTCAAATCTGATAGCTAATCACGGCGTAAGAAACATTGCGTTGATACTTCCCCACCACACATTTTACTGAATTTTACAGCATTCGCTCGTTTCAAGATTGATAGCCTTTTATAATGTGATGCTTACGATTAGTAAGACGGGACATTTCGGCTCGTATATCTGCTCATGAAAGTATCGCGACAAATCTAATCTCTAATCTATCTAAGCAATGATTTGACATAGTTTTCAAGAATCCTAGACATATCCTCTTTCAATAGTCTCTTAAAAGTTTACGGATTTTGTGCGTGAAAAAAATGAAAGTTCAATGGAAAATTTAAAAACTTATGCCTTAAATGCATATAAACAATATTTTAATGGAGTTCCAAGCTATATATCAGTTCTGCTTTTGTGAAACACTGAACTTATTTAACTCTTCAGGACACGCTCGTAACAAGGAACACCTCTTACAAGAATTGTACTTTACGCCACTTAAACTATGATTAAGTGCATACTTCAAAAACCGCAAACAACATTTCGAGATACGCCTTTCTGCCCCCACCGTGCAGCAGAAACGTGATCGCGTGATGTCACTGCCATAGTACTACAAGTCGCGTCAAACATTTGCCGCCTCTGAAGTTTAAGATTTCCAGTCATTCCGTGACAAGCTGCAGTTTCCAGAAGGCAAACAAACTATAACCGAATTCGAAAACTTTTACCGTTCTTAAAAACGATTTAAGAAGTCACCCTCGATTAAATTTCTTCCTATACATAGATACGAGTATACGTACATCCATATGTATGTAATATCATGTGAATTGTAAGTATATGCAAATATGTGTGTAGTTGCCTCTCATTATTTTGATTTATGCTTAAAGTGTACCGTGTACTGAGTGGTGACCTCGACAAAAGCTTAATGAAGCGTAATTTGATATTCGAGTCCTTTTTGCATCGATATACCCACCCAACTCCTTGTATAGAAATTTATAGGTAAGGTATGTATATGAACGAACGGGTTGACTTGAAGGGAGGGCAATCGAAGACTTTGTTATTTGTTATATTTTTCCTTTGCACCCTCAAAAGGATGAAGGTCTTTGGAAAGTACACCGAACAAAGAACTAACAACTTATCTCAGTTGATATCCCCCGTAGCCCCTGAAAAATATCATTATTCAGGACTTTTATTCACCGCAGCGCACACAGGAGCTATGGTTTATACGAGTATATAGTATAAAAAGCAGAGTCATTGATTTAAGCGTTTTTGTATTTTTTTTTTTTTTTTTTTGATTTTACTTTTCCAAGGATACCACTATTATTCATGTTGTCGGCGTGCGGTGGGTGTGAGGAACTTATTGAGGACCCAACCTCTTGATGTGGTGTAACAAAGGCGGGTGCCGGATCTCGGTCCTAATTAATTATATTCGCTTTTTTTTCATGATAGCACAAGTAGTTATCGAACAAGGAGATAAAATATTTTATATCCAAGACGACAACAAATAACGCTCTTACACTGGGAATTTACCCTCATCCTTTAATCCTGACCACTTGTTTGTATATGTGTGTGTGTGACAGTGTGTTTTGTATTTTTTTCGTATTCGCTTGTAATAAGGCTACGATGGTTCTTGAATCACAATGCCAATATCTGCAGAGCTGAGATATCCTTCCGCCCAAAAACCACCAGCACTTCCATTTCGAAGGATATACAAGTATATATACTATGTAAGTATGTATAACTATGTGTATATATCTCTAATGAGGTAGACATTTTGCCTTAAAGCTTGTGGAATTAATTTCTGTGCGAACAAAACACTTTAGAAGCACCCGAGAAATGGGGTATGATGGCAAGCATCAATTAGAAGAGAATGCAGGGGTGGAAGAGGATCGCATAGCAAACATCATCATTGTGGGAAGCTACAAGTACAGCTATACATTGTGTTGTTCCTTCGGATATTTTACGATAATTATTATGTAGAAATGGGCATGGGATAGTGGGGAGTGGACCATAGTGCAGGGTTGACATAGTGGTGATAGTTTGCAAAATTCCAACTCTATGCAACCCCGCCCGCTCTTAATGGCAACCATCTATACTTCTACTAATAGGTAATGAGAATCACTTTATATGGTGGTTGTTGGATGTTGATTGCTGGTAGATGGTGGTTGGCTTCCAGCCCTTGTCCTGATGAAGTTGAGTTTTTAGGATTTCGGTGGTGCACGCTTCCTTTTTTCCCTGTCTCTCTCTCTCTCTCTCTCTCTCTGTTCACATTCCTTTGTCGGAGAGGTCGCGGTGAAATAGACTGATGTAATGAGTTCCTATGCGTAGGGTAAGCTTGAGTCTGTTCGGCATTCAGTATATTTGTTTTGTACAAAAATGAGGTCCATGGGACCCAGGCAGCTAGCTTCTTAGATACATTCGTATTGTGCATGTTACATTCCTTATATGAATGGAAGGATCCTACTGTTTAATTCCGTGTCCGAAGGACAATGTGTTTTTTAAGTAAACGCTTGCGAGAGATACGGCCGTAATGGAATTTTGTTTAGGTGTTGTCCGGGTTTCGAACTTCTTGACCCACGGCGTCCACATATTATATACATATGTATACACATTATATCCTTGACTGTAATAAATAACTTGTCTTTTTTTTATTTTTAGGTAAGTTGATACTAAAAGACAAAAACAATTATACATACATCCTCTCTTTCAATTTCAATCTATTTGGCTTCTAGTAAGTAATTGGTTAATTCATAATTGCCTTGCCTCTAAATTATTGAAACATATATACGTATTTGGAGGCATTACCAAAAGCCCCACAGGTACTAAGAATATCAATGAATGAATACGCGCAATGGTAGTAAATAATTTTTCAGGTTTACAGACTGTCATCATCATCGTCTTTGGGTATGTTTTCTGATTCCTTACTATTTTTCATAAATTTAGCCTACCGAGTATAAATTCTGTCAAGATTCTTGAGAACTGTATCCTCACTGAACTTGTTTAGTCGTTCATTCGACTTGATTTGACCATTATTAACTTAAAGCTTTGAAAAAGCTAAAATATCAATCTTGTAGGCAATCTTTTGAAAGTTAAATAGAAATCTAAGACCCTTCTATACTAAAAAGAATGATAACTATCCTAACGTGAGTAGTTGGGTGGTTCTATCGTGTTCTATTATGGGTTCACTCAAACTTGAAGTACGCAACTGGAGGCAGTTCTTAGCTAACTCTCTCGTTCTTATTAGAGAGATTTGTTAGTGGAGACCCAGGTTCATCCTGAACTGTAGCGCCACCTAAGTAAGCAAGTATTAGAGTCATTACCTAATTCGGTTAGAATTCTGTGAAGTTTATTCTTGTTTTCCCAGGTACTGTCCGTATTTACATTCTCTATTCTCTGGAAGTTGTACCATAATATTACCTCCTATTCCTCATAATGATTAAAAGCAAATGAGGGTATATTTGCCTCAAGTTAGGAAATTGTTTCTTAATTTGAGTTGCTTAATACCATCTCTGGAGATTGACACATGTTTTTTTTTTCATTGCTCCATTGAAAGGATAAAGAAATAAAGTTCTCCTCAAAAATTTTGTTGATCTATTACAGTATTACAGCCTTAAGGAGGTTAAGCACGTGCCTCTACCTGAGGAGGCCAACTACAAAGAAGTGCTCTTTACATTTACATTGGTTACGCAGGAATACATTTCCACATATTTTGATGCCGTCATTCAGCTGTCAAAAATGACGGAACTTGTCTCTTCAAATTGTTGGCAATTATTTGTTTAATGATCGAGGTTGAATAGACGTCATCTGATCCTCTCTTAAAATTCCTGTTGTTGAATACATCTCAAAAATAGAGTGAAGTTAGTTGACGTGAATAATCCAAGAGTGTGAAGTAAGATGGAGATTTTGACAAAAGATGAATAAGACTGTGTTCTTTACCAACAACCGAGAGACCCTATCGTAGTTGACTATCTCACTATGAGTAGCTTATCTCTGTTCTGAAGCGATTGAATGACTCTAGAACAAAAAAAGTGTTTTTGAATCTTTTGCAATTTTAGTAGAATCATAAATTTGTCACAAACAGACTTTTCCAAACAAACCATATCTCACCCTATTGAACGAAATTAAAAAAGTCATCATCACAAACGACTTATTCCCCCTCGAGTTCACACAAAACACCCACTTGTGTCCACCGCATCTGCGATAGTTATACCACAAGCCCATACTATACACACACATACACTGTCCGATGGCGTTTGACTGTTTGCCCGATAAGGAGTGATATTTAATATCCTCCGGGTATAGTTGCCTCCAGTTGAACACACTCACCACAGACAATGTGGACAGGAGAAGGACTTCGATGACATCGATGTGCACATAATGCGAGTGAAGTTAATACCGTTGCACAAACTATTGCCAAGGATACAAACGGAGGTTCGACCCGGTCGCCATCCAGAGTCTTCTGTCTTCATTCAACGACAAAGTTGTGGCTTGTACATTGATAGTATAAAATATACAAACAACTCTTGGCTCCTAGGTTATCGGTGTTGCAAGAGAATTCCTTGTACAAAACAAAAAAACCATTGAAGCGCATTTCAAGCGATAGAAAGTTTTGTTGTTTGCCGACTTTTAGATAGTCGGTCGTCCCGGTAGGAACAGTAGCACCCAACTACGAGTATACCATCTGCTGTGTTTCAATTCGTAGACTTTGCAGACCTTGCAGATGGTGGCAAGGATACCGAAAACTTTTGTCCAAAAATTTCAAAATGTTCCTCCTCTCATCACCTCCGCTGTCGTTTGTCTGTGTGTCGTTTTGTCAAAACGGTAATTTGAATGAAAATTTTAAGCGCACAACTTTTTGAACTCCAATAAAATAAATTTCCAGATGAGACTAGCGGTTAGAGGGTGAGAATGGTGTACGTGCGACGAAAGGGGTTAAGAAGGCGTGTAATTAGGATGTAGAAGGATATCCTTAATTTTGCAACGACCCAGCAGCAACTATCGCAGTAAGACTAATCAGGGGTGAATCATCTATCCTGCGAGAGGTGGCAAGCCATATGCTGGATAAAGTTCAGGGAGATTTGGATTGGATTGGAGTGATTAATGAGGGATAGTCATAGACTTAAGTTTCATGGCCCAGCTAATTACTTTGTCTGCTGGCCACCATAGTCAGCAAAACTTTAAATTGGCATTGCACGTTCCATTGTGTTCTGTTTGATAGGGAAGACGGCTTTAAAAATTCATCCATATAGACCGAAAATATTAAACCTGAACCAACTTTAAAGTTTCGCCTTAAATTCTGAAAATGCTACTCAATTCGCCGAGACCCCTTATTTGGTTTAAATTACTTTTAAGCGCCAATATATTAACACCACCCTTGTGTAAACTTTTTCCTCTTTCAACTGGAAATTGCTCCACTTCGTGGGGTGTTGTGTTAAATTAAGTCGCTGTACTCATTTTGGCGTAACTTTAACGTGGTCATGTTAACCGTCACATTAAACACACGCTTTTGCCCCATTGTTGTGGTCTCAGTAATAATTCAGGCCTTACTTTGGATGGTATTGTATGTAATGTACGAGTATGGATGTTTCACCCCTCCGCAGGCTATAACTAGGCTTTAATACTTCCCTTCTTGGTTTTTAAATGTTTTAAACGGAAGCAACTGCAATGCATTGTTTATAATTAATTTATGAACCTACTTGTCCCCGACCGATTATACAAGGACATTGGTATAATTTTGCCTTTTTGTTTTTTTTTTACTTTGGCATTCATTTTGTTAACAGAAAACCGAAGAAAGAGAAAGAAAAAAAAAATTCAGTACGCATTTTTCAGAACGGCACAGTTATCGATGCGATAAAAATATTTTAATGGCCGCCAGTCATGAATTACGAATGAATAAAACAAATAATTTAAATATTTACACGAAACCATATTCATTGAGGGTTGGGTGGGGTGGCACGACCGTTGCATGCCTTTGTTTGCAATATTGAGGGAATGAATTATTTGGTCAGGTTGGTCGATCGATGGTTGGAAATTTACGGGAAAATTGGAATAATTGGCAACTAATTAATTCTGTTGTGGTTGTTGAGAGACCAATACGGTTGAGGAAAGACATTGCGTCGGGGAATGTATTTGCAGGTTGAGTGGTCTAAGTTAGGTGCGGAAATTAACTTATCCGTCATATATGTACCTACTAGTCATGACCTCGAATAAACTTTGCCCATTCTGGGCGAATGAAAAAAACAGGTTTAGCAAAGTTTTATTTTCTTTATATGGGATCTTAGATCGATTCCAAGGATTTGATAGCTGCTTGGCTGTCCGAAAAGATGCGGATATTCCTAGCAGATATCACATTTTCCTTAAGCAAGGTAAGACTTCATTACTCGACACAATACGCTACAATGATTTGGAAGACGGGAGGAGAGCTTAAGATTAAGACTGTCGGAGAAAAGACCTGCGGAATTCTGTGTCTTTTAATAAAAATAATAAGCTCAGCTCAGTTATCTGTCATCTTGATCACCCTTACCAGTGCTATTTCTATGAGATCACGTAGTTTTGCTTGGTGATTCCCATAGACTGCTATAGCAATGCCGTCTGCATAAGCCATAACTTTGAACCCATTCCTTACAAAGTTGGGGAGTAATACGTGTAAGGTAAGAAGGTGTGGTGATAGTACCTCTCCTTGTGGTACCCCGTATTTAACTTATTTTCTGGATTTGCATTGGTCACGTTCTAAATTGATCACCCTTTTGACTAGCATCTGGTTGATCCAGTGACTTATCCTAGCATTAATCCTCAATTCCCTGAGAGGATCCACAATGGTATTTGATTTTGTGTTGTTCAAGGCCCCATCTATGACGAGGAAGGCTAAAAAAACAAATATGGTCTTCAGCTGCTTAGTAGCTCATTTGATTTCGGGTTATTGTAACTGGCAATAGTTTTGGTATTTTTTCGATATGACGCAGCTGGAAAGCCTGTTCCACCCGAGGTTTGCCAGGTTTAGGAAGTGGTGATGCACATACATATTTGTATTACCCTCTGTGATTCCTAGTGAATTGACTCTTTCTGCTAAAGAGCCGCCAACGGTTAAACATAGGGCAGTTATTCAGTATACGATAGGCCTCGAGAATTGTGCAAACCTATGCCTGAAAGACGCTGGTACAATCCGGGAAAAGGGAAACATTTTTATAGGTTCAGATTCTCTGAGAAAATGCCCGCACCAAATCCGCAGTCCATTTATGATCCGTTCTTGTATATGGCTACATCCGAGTCTTTAATTACTTTTCCATTTTTCTACTCGGCTCTGAGTAGGAAAAAAGTTGGAGCGGACTTCCTGAAAGTTTTTTTTAGAGGTCTGTACTCATTCGAAGGGGGAACCAAGTCGTTTGTTACTTTACAATATCTGTATGATAATGCTGTCCGGCAGTCTGATTCTTTGAGCCGGAATCCAGTGCATAGGGCTGTATTGAGAGATATCAAGAGTAGGATCACAGTTAGGGCATCTGTTAGACAAGATCACTAAGAGCCTGTGACTCCTACGAGTACATATGTAAACCAAGTGAAATTTTGTAGTTTCCGACTTAAATTTTAGATCTGCTTTTGTTTTCTAATGTTTGACTACATAAAACGATGGTTCTTAACTATCCATTTACTAATATGCTCCTCTACGCCCGGGTCTTAACAAATGTAGTAGCCCATTTAAAAGTCAGTAAAACGTTTGCAAGATTTTTTTTGGTGGAAAATAGAAAAATTAAAACCTGCAAAGTTGTAAGCATGCCTTGGCTATAGCAGGTACTTTGTTTGTTTCACCAATTCTTCACAAAATATGCAGCTCATATCCAGAAGGATAGTAAAAGTAGCCGCGTGAGTGACAGACACAGTCAGACGAGGTGTGAAATGTTATAAAGTCTCTCTCCTTCAAATACCAGAAATAGATATTCCGACTGCATTCCTTGTCTGCCTTTAATTACGTAAAGTAAGATCCAGTCGACTCGAGCCAATCCCATTGGAAAAAGTCGACTCTTAACCGATTCATGGTAAGTTTTTCACTGATATGTCCCGTGGTTTACCAGGACTAAACTTCCAAAGCCAGACAACTGACAGTCTCTGTCACACGATACCTTGTTCATAAAAGTTTACTATGTATCTGGCCTTAAGATCAGTTGATTCAGAACAACTGATCTTACCCTCCTGCGGTTTTCAAAGTTGTCTGCGGCTGTCTATCCTGTCACATTTCTGCTAAGCTGCGAATAGATGATGGTGTGTGAAAATTCTTCCTCTTGCTAAAGAAAGCCGAAACGACAAGAAAGTTGTCAAATCGATGAGATTCGGATTCAAAGATATGGAAGCTTATTTAAAAGTTACTCTGCTAGTTATGGTTGCAGATAAATACTAGGACGTCAATTTGTGACTGGGTGTCTATTTCTGTTGCTTTGGAGTTCGACCGCTAGCTTACACTGCAACCGGCTTGAAAAAATTGATAAAGTTTGATGTTCTGTATAAGACAGGAGAGTGCAAAGTTTCACAAAAAATCTTACATCTAGGCCTTTATGTAACTTCTCCACTCTTATGTATGTTGAAAAAGTTAGCATCCCTGGAGGTATCGATTACAGACTACAGATAGACTGTGCTCCAAAGCAGCGTTAGCAGTTTAAAATCATTTCGGGTCTCATGATCGTGGCTAATTATATCTGAACTTACTTTAAAGTCTGAGCACAAAGTCTAAACAATACTAGCCATTGAATTCTTTAACACATTAAAAGCAAAAGCCTACAAGTAAATAGAATTGACTCACCAAGTCTCTAAATAGAACTCCTTTAAGATTTTCACATTATTTTTCCTTTTATTACAAAATTTTATTTTTTCAGTCAATAGCCTCCGTCATCGCTTTTATGGCTAATACACTTTAGTGTTATACATAACAATCTCATTTACGCCCCAACAAACGCCGACCTACTCCTAGTGTGTTGTGTTCCCACGATAAATCACTACATACATACATAAGAGCAAAACAAAACTTATTCAATACAGTTTTTCTAATTCTTCAGGCGAAAATAGAATCGAAAATCCAAGAAACTTTTCCATTCGAACGGAGAGAAAAAAAAAAAAAACCTATTTACAGGAACCATTGCTGGCGCCACCATATGTTCCACAAACCGACAGGATCAAGAGTGGCAAAAACAAAACAAAACCCAATGAAGCAAATCTCCACCGCATTCATTGGTTCCAATACACATCCTCCAAGGGTGGGTGGGTGTAATCCTTTTCATCATAAGAATCAAAGTTGTGTGCAGGATACATTCAAGAACTATTTTTATTATTACAGACATTTATTTTGCACGCAACATTACAAATAGTTAACAAATAGACAGGACACAGTCCAGCCTATTTGGCTGGCAAAATAGTAAAAAAAAAGAAATACAATACAGAGAAGAATACAAAAAAGGAGTCGACTAAAGACACCATGTATCCTTCCGGTCTTCTAACAGTGTTTTGCCAAGGCAGGGTAACAAAATTTTATTCAACCAGTCCCAGATGACCATCTCGAAAACGACAAAACTCAATTCAAAACGTCAGCAATAAAAATTTATTTGTCGTCCTTGTTTTTTGCTTAAGGAATATCCTTTGAGAATTAGCCGGAGGATTAAATGGAATGCCCGGTACTGAAAGGAACAGAGGGGAATCCTTGGCATTAATAAATATTTATAATACGCAACCTCCCTCTGCCAAGATTTAGACTGCTTAAAAGCAGTTTTAAATCTTTTTTTTTTTTTTTTCTGGCCTGCCCTCTCTGTCTCGCTTTCTGTGTGCCATGTCCTTTTGCCGCATAAGTAAATGAGCAAAAAAAAAAAAAAAGTAAGCCGTTCTCTCCCTTTATCCTGGTATTTTGTAATTCTTTTTGCCCGGATCCGATGCCATTAGAGAGGAATGGGGTCAAGATGCAAGGCTCCAGGTTTTATGACTGCCCCTTGATACTATGTCGAGTCACCAGGGTGTGTGGTGCTCGTTATTTCATTTTACTGACCGTGAGAGATTTATTGCATTCGAGAGAGCCCCACAGCCCATAGAGCTTCCTCTGTCTGTCTAAACAATGCACAATATTTGTACAATTATATTATAAAGAGGCAGAGACAGAGAGCAATTGACCTCGGCCGAAAAGTTTATGTCGTGTAACGATGCCGACCAGTCCTCTCGCATATCCGGTACTGGTCCTTCTAATGATGTACCTAACCTATTTAAAGTTGACTTAAAAATCTGAGGGTAGGATGGTTTCAGCACTCATTGGGTGAGGTTGACATTGTCGTACAATGGAAGTGTGTATGCCATGCTAACCCTTTCCCTGTCTCTTGTTGCAATGGAAATGTTGTGAAGAATAGGTAAACTTTTTGGGCGATGTAAACGAGATTCCGCATTCTGCAGCTGCAAGAGGATGCTTTCCGATAGGCACTGACGAGGGATTATAGATGAGGGTGGATTTATAGTTTGAAGCCATATCATGTGGTGGTACGAGAGTTGTTGTCCTATATGTACTATGTATGTACTTCAGGTATAACTCGGGAAGGGTTTGTGGAAAATAATTTCTGGAGTTGGCTTATGAAATGAGTGGGCATTGTTCGTAAACCAGTTATACTTTGTTTATCCATTTCATTTGAAGAAACTGAATGTTGTACTTGTCCCGGATAGAGTAAGTTTTTGCGAGCTTATCTTCCTGGTCAGGGAACTGTGAAGCCCGTGTACGTCAATCAAAAGAATCAAGAAACTCGTATTAGTAGGGTTGTGACATGTTGACCGTAGCTAAGGATGGATGTACGTCTTCCGCCTTCTAGGTTATTATAAAGTATTTAAAGCAGAATAGTAGATGACTTGTACGTGCTCAAATGCACGTTAATTTGGAAGTAGGATCTATATTTTCAATGGAACATTAAAGGAGATGATATGGCAATTCAACATTCACATTTGCTGGGTGTCAGACCACAGATACATTCTGGGAAACTATTAAACTAATCAGAAATAAATTCAAATATTAGACGCAGCACATTCGTATGAAACCCAGAATCTAGTTTCTATCAAGCATGCGTGTTATGCGTGCATCGTGTTCGAAAGGCAATTTAAGTTTGCGAAGCCTTTTCATGAAATTGTACTCTCGGACGTTTGTCAGACGCTCGCGGGAGGTAAAAACAGTAAAGAGAAACTATGGTGTTGTCTGAAAATTAAACTTTGAACTTAGATGCATTAACCACTGAGCCATGGCCCTCCATCAACACTGATCACCCACAGTATTTTGACGAATAAACAAGGTTTAGATATTCATCCTTATTCCGTGTTGCGTTTTATTAAAATGCCGTAAAACGCCGATTGTCGTTTTTTTTAAATCGTTTCGTTTTTTAAGATCGTATATGGAGTGTATACTTACCAACGAAGCTGTTTTGTGGCGTTAAATTTCTGAAATAATTCTTAAAAAACGAAACACCTTAAAAAACGACAATCGGCGTTTTAGTAAAACGCCACACGGAATAAGGGTGATTACATAAGTGGTCTTGTAAACATTTAGTCAAGCTAGATGCAATCAACAAAATAGTATGAGTCTACGTCTTAATTATTTAAATGAAATTGACCCAAAACCAGAAACAATACCGAGGACTGGCCTCTTTTAAAGGAAAGTTTGGCAGGCGCTGTACTAAGGCAGATCCTGGAAAAGACCAACAAATTTCAAGTCCAGACTCACCATCTCTTAATCGACTTCAAAGTCGCATCTGATAACATTCATCGTATTGAACTCCACAACTCACTGAACACGAAATGTACTTATGTTCTACAAAAACTTTGATTCTGCCAGTTCTGCTATATGGAGCCGAGTGTTGAACGATAAGCAGGAAACAAAGCAGATATTGAACACTTTCGAGTGTCGAATATCCGTAAGCGAAGAGGACGAATGGAGAGAAGGTACAACCGCGAACCCTTATATACGATATCTATTGCCATTACAAGGGGAATTGATGAGACATATGGACCTGATACTCCAGTCTTAGGCATTTTTCATCGCGCCTACTAGGTGTCACTAACTCCTCTTAACGCTGATTGCAACCAGTGATAGCAAAAGATGTATTAATTTATATTAGTTAATTGCCAGACCATGTACATTTATTAGTCAGTGTCTTTCAGCATGGACTGTTGTAACACACTGATGAACGCACTCCGGAAGTCTCAGCTGAATTTTGACAGAAGATACATAGATAGCCATGTACCCAGATGTCATTCTCTATTTGACAATAAGTTTATACTTAAAAGTAAGCCTCGTGTTTTTATTTTATATCTTTCTTTCGCCATCCTTTCCTTGAACACCCTAAAATCCGCGAATCCGCATTATCGGAAAAACTGACATCATGACGCAAGTTGCCATGTCCAGTGACCATGGCTCCTAACCAGTTCAGTTAAACTTTTCTTCTGGTTATTCTTTCGGTGGTCACTTAACCGTAGTTCACTACTTTTTACAGAGTATTGCAAATGCTTTAAGGCTAAGAAAACCTGATGCTGATACTGAAATCTTTTTTCTTGTCTAACGAGTAAATTAGAGCAACGTTCCCGGAACTTTATACTCAGATTTAGTCTCCAGGCTCTTCGAGTTTAATACTTACTCTACCGTTACCACGGTGGAACCATTTGTGAAAATATTTATTTCTCTCATTTTGCCAGCGTCATCATTATTTGGCGACATCTTTGGGTAGTAAACTGTTTTTATACCTCGCATAGAAATTTTCAGATGACCACCGCATGTCATCCTTATGACGTTTGTAGTGACATCTACAAACTTGCTTCCTGTCACATTGCAACATGGATGCCGACTTCGATAAGTTTGTCTAAGAAAATTGCGTGTTAATCATTTGTTATTTTATAAAATAGATTTTGGAAAAACTTTAAGAATGACAAACTTACCATTTATTGAAAAATTTTGGATCTTTTTTTCTTTTGACAGTTTGAATACGAGTGCATGGGGATTAATGAACATCTCAAATATGTTTCAGAAAATATTCCGTCGGCCAATTGGTTTATACTACCAAAGTACAGGTGGCGCTGATCCGTTATGGCGATGTCTGAATTTAAAAACTAACTTCAGTTCTTTATTGCGTGTGTTCGGAGTTGTAGGGTTTAAGCATCCTTGATGTTTTGTATACTTTGTATTGTATTGTTATGTACATATATGAATATTTTCTGAACATCCGTACCGAAATAAATTTTTATAAAAGCTGGTGATGTACTCTGCGGGTATAACAATAGTATGTCTATATTCTGAGCTAATTGATCATACTCATGTGACATCCATGAAAACTGGCATACAGTCTCGTTCCACTAAACTTCGTGCTCCATTAAATATTCTGATTTGGGTGGACAAAAGTATCCCTCGACAATAACACATTTCTCAACAAAAACAGAATATTAAGTTTAACCTCATTGCTTTGTCCCAAGAATCACTCTGTTCCAATCAACCGTCATATTTTGCGACGAGTGCATTGGGATCACATTAAATGCCAGACAAACCGCATGTCCTATTCAAAGCAATACACTGCACAGTGTGCACACACACAGCCAACAGAGCTCCATTGAAGAACATTAACCTAAATTATGAAATAATTTTCCCATGAAAATCATATTTTTCATTTCATTAAATTAAATGTGCGACCATGCGGCCCTAACCATCAGAAACGGTACCGATGAAGGTCACTGCAGCAGCAGCTGCATCCGAAATAGTGGTGGCAACATCAGCAGTTAACTTAATGAAATGTCCGACCCCACTCCTCACACTTTACGCTCTGTATGCTCTGATATTGAACTCATTTCCCATGCACTAAATCACAAATCACATTCAGATATGCTGCGGCAGGAGTAGAGCCAGGGACATGAATGTCAAAAGAAATGCCATCACCAGCCAGAAAGGACACTGCTCTACTATTCTATTAAAATGTGTGGTGTCCCTGTTTTTCCACAACACACTCATGCTGTTGATGGTAGTGTTGCACGGAAGAAGATTTCCCCAAGGAAACAAACAAACACATCAACTTTACAAATAATAACAAGAAACAAGCAGAAAAATGGATATAAGCTGAGAACAAAAAATCAGATTAAAGGACATTGCACTCGCTCGTCAGGAGTGCCAAACGAGTGCATTGTCACTCTTTGCCATAACAAACGGGGGTAACAGAAAAAAAGAAAAAAACGAAAAAAAAAAAAAATCGAACGACTGACTGTGTGTACACAGATTTTAGTCCTGATCCTGTCATGTGGTTCGGCTTCGTGTGCCAATTATAGGTATGACATATGATTTTCACCCGTCCTCTATGTAGAAAACCAGAAGAGTGTCCTCCTGACCCTATTCCCGGCGCATATACTCCCGCACACAAAACACAGCCCAAAAGGATCCAATATGCTAACCAACCAACCGACCCGCCCGCCTGCCAGGCCGTCGCATATGCAGGGTATTGTGTGGGGAGCCCACGAAAAACCAGCACAGCACACTGTCATGTTAATAATTTATTCGCCGGGAATTTTTTTTTATGTATTTCGCCTCCCACTATGTGGGAAAGGCAAATGGAATTTTGCGTCGTTGGATAAAGGATTCCCCTAAATCTGATGAAAATTTAATTTCATCGTTTTCCTTTTTTTTTTGTTCGCGCATTCACTCGAATATTTGATGTCAATTTGTCAACGCCTGAAACGTAATAAAACAAAAGGACCAAAGAATACATAATCCTTTAAAATGCTTCCCATGACATTCATAAAAAAGGATAAGCAAAAATGTTCTATATTTCCGAATTCCGTTCTTGTGAATTGAGCGAGAGGCTATTGAACTGCTTCCTTCCTAATGGTCGTAATGAAATAGGGATAAAAATCAATCCGTCAACCTGAAAAGAGGTCCTTTGCGTGTATCCTGACACAAATTGATGGATTTTCATAAATAAAAATTCGCACGACAAAACACCGCACACAACCACCCCTTGTAGCAGAAGGACGAAGGAGAATAATTCTCTGACATTAATTCGGTTATTACTCACGGAAAGGACTTTAATCGGATTCGAGTGAAGCTATAAATTTTACACGGGAAATGAATTGAAAAACTACATAGTACTGGGATGGGTTACCTTTTTTTTTTTTTTCGTGGGATATTTAGTTGGGTTTTTGTGTGTCCTGTTGTTTACTTTATGGCACGACAGTGATTTCTATACTATTTCGAGTGGAAAATCCATTAAAACAATTTATTTTGATTGGATTTATTGAACTGGATATGGGAATAGCCAGTAGCAGTTGTGCAATTATTCACTGAGGGTGTCACCTATTCGTTATCGGGAAACTGCGGGACACATACAATGAGCTTGCTTAGCTCTACGTGGGGTCCTTAATTAAGTCAATGTGTACTTGAAGGGATGTAATTTTACATTTTTCAGATGTTTTTCTGCGTTTCCATTGCATTTCCTTTAGCGTATGAGGCCTTAATTCTAACAATGCTCCATGACAGACGATATTTTTAACAACCAGCCTGTGCTATCATGTCCTTCGGTATCCAACATCATCATTGGATGGATGGCTTCATGGAGAGGGCATTTCCGTTTTGTTTTCTTGTAATCTAGCAGTGCCCATTGAAATTTTTTTTCAAATGTGATGTGTACGTGTGCGTTGCGGCAACTAGAATCCATACCAATTAAAACAGTTTCATGATTCCCAGTAATTCCCAGAGTTCCCTACAAAGTTATCTATTCAGATAAGATTCGCTTGTACACTCATCAATCCTGCATGCTATCCATAAATCTATACGATAATAAACGCATTGCCTCATAACCATCAATAGGAAGTTTACAAGCCAAAAAGTTATACAATAGAAGATAACTTCCCTCTTCCTTCCTTCATCCTTAAACAAATAAATTTATGAATTTTACTGCCTTCCGACTGACGACCAACGAAGGCGTAGTTGTTTGCTACATCAACTACATCAAAATGTACAACGACTCCTCGAACAAACAAAAAGCAAATAAAACCTGCAAAAAGCAACTACAACAATAGCACCGGAAAGGACCTTCCGACGAGGACCGACGTCTCCCTATTTGAAACGTGTACAACATTTTGAGAAACAACCATCAGCGAACGCCATGCCCGCCAGCTAGCCATTCCGCACACTTTAAATTATCTAGGAAGCAATTCCAGGCATAACAGAGAACCTCAACACAATACCTCGGCTCCGTGTCCCCTCTTCGTTGCTTCGACAGTAATAACAAAAACTATTTAAAAGTGCATTGCACTGTTGTTTAACTACGCTGGGGTGGGCTGTGCAGCAGGACTCCCGCGCTGTGTATAACTACAACTAAGAGATAAACAACACAAAACCTTTGTTGCGCCTCGCTTCCTGAAATATGAATGAGGAGTAAAGGCTAAAGTTGTATCCTTGTGCTTGGGTGTGTTCTTCATCCTACTCTTTCCAAATGGCTGGCATTGTGCGGGCCAGATGAACAGGAAAACACCAAAACGCAAAGCTTTAGGGACGGAGCCGAGTTGTTTATGTTGTTCATTGTTTGAATTTGTATTTCTATTTTTTTTTTTTTTTGTGTTTCCTTGTGTTTTTTTTTTTTTTATGGAGTAGGGAACAGGCGTCGTCTCTCCAATTACCTCGGGCCTTCCTTTGGTTGTGCTCTCAAGTAAGTTCGCCTTTGATTGCCAAAGGATCTTTGTTAGATGGTTTAGGGACTTTTGTTTTGGCCTCCAAGAAAGAATGGAAAAGGATAACAGATGGCATCCAACGTGTGCATGTGTGTGTTTAGTGGAAGTGCAATTCAATAGGATCCGAGTGGGAATATCCGGCAAGGATATGATAAAGATGACTTGTAGTTCTACGTGTATGCATACCGTATATCCTTGTAGTGTACTATCTACGGTAAAGCAGAAGACAATGCGAACGAACAAATTAATCTCTCTCTCTCTCGTTTGCTTTTGTTCTTCTTCTTTTTGTTTTGTTTTTCTTGTTCCTGTGTGGGAATGAATCCCAGGATAATGTCTGTGCGACAATTCAGTTGATATACTGTGAGCTCGCTGCTCCTGCAGATTGAAATCTCATATGAATTGCCGTCGCCTTGGCTGTGTCTGCGGCAGGCACTGTATGACAGGCTAGTTGGCACGTAATAGAGTATCACACACGTACATATATAAGAGAAGAGAAAAAATAAAGATAAGTTTAAGGAACACTGAAGGATGCTATATCCTTTTTGGAGGAGGAAGCGAGTGAAATTGAATACTGGATAAGTGGGTTTCTCGTTTTTCGTTTTTTTTTTTTTTTTTCGTTTCACGAAACTCCCATGCGAGAGTGGAGAAATTCAATTTTAAGTTGATCACCGTGATTGAATCATGGCCGTGCTTCGGATGAATTAATGAGTTTGAGTGAGATTACTGAAATTGAAATGTTACTCATACACGCCACCGTGTAGAGTGAATGAATTGCTTTCATTCGATACCTCTAATGTAGTTCTTAATATCAAATTACAAGATATACTCGTATTTCTATGATTGTTCATGATGAAACGTAGAGAAGGGTTGTACAAGTCATTTTCATTGTTCGAAATGAAACAAGCTAATTTTACCATAGTAAATTTGGGCACGTATTCAGTTGAGAGTAGTAACTATGTTTTTAAACTTGAATATCACCTAAACGTGTAGAGAAGACTAAGTAGGCTTTATAAGTGGCTTATTCTTCTTAAATCTACCAAAGAAAATAAGTAACTGAAGGTGATGTGAATAAATGCTTTAATTTGTCTCTCGATGGTTCACAAATGAGCGTTAAACCTTAAGAAAGGTAGATGTAATGTAGTAAATTATTTCAAGACTTTTATTCTTCATTAGTTTTATTTAAATAACATGGGATACAACACGGAAGTGAATCACAATCCAACCAACAAAGAAAAACACTAGCACTAGCTCAAAACTTGTGTTTTTCTTTGTTAGTTGATTCGACGAATTTACCTTAGAAATGCATAGGGGCTTTAGAAATACTGCAAAATCGAAGACAAATTTATTGATATGGAATCAGTTTGCAGAACTGATAATTCCAGTAGATTTTGACTTTCCGTCAAACTAGGACCCATCAAAGGCACCACATTAGTTTATTCCACTGAAGTGAAATGAAGGGACATGCATTGCACTATCCCCGACATCATGGTCAATACTCCCTGACCATGGGAGGTTATTTGAGGTAGAAATATTGGACCGTGCACACTGGTCTAATTGTGTTCCGAAACTGTACTCTAGAAGTCTGGTCTAATTCGCAGATGGATTGAAGATGAAATCCGGAGTTAAAGCTGGTGTCTAACATCAAAGCCTCGATATCTATGGAAATGTGTCCCACGATGTTCCAGTCTGAATTCCATGCCATTGAGATATGAGCTAATACATTAGTAAAGGTACTAGAACTAGTAAAGCACACTAGAATATACATACTCTACTGTGCTTAAGATGTACTTTTCAGAAAGACAGGGTGTACTTAAAGCGTTGTTGTCCATTTTACTGGACTCTATATCAGTTACTGGTTGGTTTTCTAGCAGAACACTGTGGCCTGAGATATCAAACTTAAGATGATAAATCTTCCGAGCACATTTTTTGTGAATGCCTAGCATTACATTCTGCTGAGAAATTTTGCTGCTAAAGACATATTATCCTTCATTAGGGAGGTGGTATGTCTTCTTGACTAACCCAACCCTAAAGATACAACAGATCTTTCTGATCGCAGTGTCAGCTGTATAGGCAATGGTCTTCAAAGGTCCTTGTCAAGGTAAACAATTATCAATTTTCTCGACAGTAGAGGACAATTAGATGTGATATCTCAGGGGAAATGGAAAACAAAGCTTTAAATGTATTCACCAGCCATTGCTTCTCAATTTCTTTTTAAGGAAAGAACTATCATTTTCTAAGTGTGACACCACAATTCAACATATTGCGATGGATCCATTCATAAAACTGAATGATAGGGCAGGACAGGTACACAGAAGATGTCTCATGGTTTCCTCCTCTTCCTTATCTCTACAGTTTCTACAGAAATTGTTGAAGGGAGTATCAAACCTCCTACCAGACAGTACCCTGTGAGGGCTTAGATTTGTCCTATTGACGAAATAAGTTTACTGGTTTTCCTACAATCCAACTCTGGCCAGATTTATTTAGAAGAGACTGATATTGTTTCACCTACTGTTTGCCATTCCATACCCGCAAGTATCTGACGTGTTTTTGAGGAGTTATACATATATGGCATTTTGTACCTTCTTGTGAACCATACCAATTCAGTTTTGATCGGATTAACTTCGAGACCGACACTATCAATCCACTTTGAGAGTTTATTTAGAGCAGACCATATCAGTTCTCCAGCTGTAAGAAAGAACTTCCCTCATATCGCTATCTCAATGTGGTCCACATAAGCTATGACACTGAAGCCTTCTTTTCCCAAAATGAGGAGTGTCTCATTAAGTACAATGACCTACTGGTTAGACAGCTCAGCATGGATAAGCCTATTCTAAGCATTTGCTTGATTCAATAGCAAAGATAGTTTTCAACCTTCAAGTCAAGAAGTCTAGCAGATATAACTTCTATTTTGACATTGTTGAAGGCTCCTTCAAAATCAAGGAAGGACACCATAGTGAAATCCTTGTTCTCAAAAGATTTCTCAATGATCCCTACCACCGAGTTCAGGGCAGTCCCTACCTCAAGAATGAGATGCATATGTACATTTCTAGCCAATTATCAGTTCACTATATTCACAGTGTTTCCACATTGCCTTTCTCACCGTTTAAAAAGATTTGTTACTCTCAATCCGTTAACTTCCTTTATCAGTGTTTAACCCTCCTCAAATGTTATTATCATTGTCGTTTGCTACACAAGCGATTTTCCTTTCCTTGAAAGGGGGTAAATGTTCGCAGGAATCACAAATTCATTGAAGCACATTAAAACCAATTACCAACCCTTGCTCCTGCACCCTTTTAGCCCCCGCAACTATGGCTCTATTTGTGAAACCTTCGAACTTCATAAAAACCTCATTTCGTTTAGCCCTTCTTCAGCTACCAAGCAGTGTCGTCTGTCACACACCAGTCTTCACCCCTAAATTTTATTTTCCACTGGTGTTCGCATTTTTTTTTTTTTTTTTCAATTCCACTTTTCAATGTTTTGCTATCTTTATGATCTCTTTGAAACTATTACCACCGACACACAGGGGGCACAAACTACCCAGTCGTTGTCGTCGTCGTCACCATCATCGTCTCGGTGGATAATTTGATGGGGTGGAGGTTTCTAATACTAGACACATAGACACGGCAAGGGCGAGATATTTTGCTATGATGTGCGGTTTTCAACCGACTTGAGCTTTTGATTCGACATTAATGGTGCGGAAGGGAAAGTATTCCCATCAACGATCTTCTTTTTTTTTTTCTCTCTCCTTTGCTTCGAATGTAAATCCAAATGTTGTAGTGTCGGACTATTTGTTGTTGAAGAGATACCTACATTGTGAGGCAGTAGCATGAATATTGTGAAGGATCTAGTGATTCGTTGAGTTATCAGTGCTGACAGGATGTTAAATTCATTTCATTTTAAATATTTCAAGATTAAAGATATTAAAGGGATCCATTTTTATTCATAATTAGGTTAAGCTGTCCGATGTAATATTGCACAATTTGGATAGCAAAGTCGTTCCCTACCTGCAAGTAATCCATTCCAGAGACCATATTTCACCATTAAGCAATTCTCTCAATTGAAAATGACACCGACAATGTAGTCTGGAACCACTTAAGGCAAACTCCAGGTTTTTTTCTATCCCAAGTCTCTCTTATCAATTGAATCAATTTATATAATAAACATAACAAGACCCAATTACAGGCACGTTCCATACCATCAATATAATAATGGGGGACTGGCTTCTCTCCGATGTAATGTGACCACTCGGATAATTGCCTTACTGATGGACTGCCGTCCACGCTGTAATTTAAATGTTTAACGCTTTTTATCTGTGTCCGTTGGAAATTGCTTGCAATTTTGACGATACGTGGCGGTAACTTGCAGCAATGAAAGCAAACAACATATTACAAGTTCTACGAGCAGGATAATTACTTGAACTGGCGTTCTTAAATTTCGTAACTAGTTAAAGTAGAGCTGCGTCATTGGTTTATTTTCATGCAAAGGTCAGAAGGACCCGTTAATTATGATTAACCTTAGTCACGCAATGCGATGAAGGTGACTGCGATAAAGTGTCGTGAAGTGAATTAACATAATAGTGTGTAATTTCGTTAAAACGCAAAGAATTGAGGTATCAGTGAACTTATAAAATAAGACCTTCAAACAACTTTGCTATAAACGTTAACGTCTTTTTGACTCTCTCAGCAATTTTAAATTTTGACTCTTTAAGCACTAAAGTACTTAAAGCTAAGCACACACTGGCAGCTCTTTTAACAAGATATAAAAAATCTAATACAGTTCTTAAATCTATACGAACTTCACATAACCCATTCTTTGTTCTTTTGTAAATTTTGGTCCTGTCACCTGTGGCAAGATACCGGACAATCCTACTTGTTATCATGAGTGGTAGTCTTGTAACGCTTTCCAACCGCATTCAAACAACAATTCAACATGACGTGATTCCGTCTTCCGAACGAGCATTCCTACCCGTAGTGAATGGGATAATGCTGCCATTTTGGATGGTGGTTCTGTTCACTTCTACACAGGTTGCTCCAAAACCGAAAGAAAGTGTGATGTTGTGTATCTTCTCTAAAAGCTGAATGTGAGTATTTCTTTCAACCTCCTACATTATTTTAGCGTTTATCAGACCGAATTCATTGCGGTCAAGGAAGCCTCGTCCTGGTCGAAATGTAAAGCAATATCTGACAGTAATAGTAGCAGCTTCACTGACAGACAAGATATCGACTGGAATCATGCTCTTTCACTTCAAAGCAATTCAACATGTCAGACCATGAGAGATTCTGGGTAACTACATGGCTTATGAGGTTGCCAGAAAGGATTCAGCAGAAATGGCGAACTCTGAGTATGCTCCTCATTACATAAACATAAACATTTAGTAATAGTAGACGATATAAGCATGTGCAATGACAGATTGGAAAATGTCTTGACGTGTCATATTTCGAGACAGATTTGGCCTAAGCTGAATCTGAAAGGTAATGCCAGTATGGGTATGCTAAAGTGATCACAGGTCATAAACGTAATCGGTGTTCTCAATGAGCTTCTTTTCAAATGACTTCTGCGGGAGCTATATACATATATAGTCGACGAGGAGGAGGAAAGGCCTTAAGGCCCTTTTCTATTCTCTAACGACCTCAGCGAACTGGTGTCCTTAGACATTATGAGCATCCTTCGCTTCAGTAAAAGCTCTCGGTTGGTTTATCATTCCTAATTAGAAAGAACCATGGGATCACAAAACCATGTGGGATACCTGAAAATTTTTAACTCAATTCCCAAAAGGGAATGCTTTGCACTATCCCCGACATCATGGTCAGGGAGTACTGTTTCGGCAGGTTATTTGAGGTAGAAATATTGAACCTTGCAAACTGGTCTAATGGTGTTCTGGCACTGGATCCTAGCGGCTAGTGTGGTTCACAGACAGGTCGAAAGGGGAAACTGGATTTGGAGCTGGAGTCTTTGGACACAACACCGAAGTTTCGATATCTATGGGAATGTGTCATATGGTTTTCCAGGCTAAACTTCATTGAGATCTGCGCTATGATAAACTTTAGTAAATGTATTAAAGGCGCTTGGATATACACATGTATGTATATCTTTTTAAATAGCCAGACAGCACTTATCTCCTACGATGCACCACAATCGGTTCCCTGGTCATCAAGGAATTGCAGGCAACGAATCTGCAGATAAATTAGCTAGGGCTAGCTCAGAATCTACGTTCATTGGACCGAAACCCTACCGTGATGTCTACTGGGTTACCGCCACAGCTCTGATTAACGATTTGGAACACAAACTCGTCTGGACCACTGGGAAAGTGTCTCGAAATCCTTTCCTAGAAGGAAATCCTTAATCTAGGCAAGGATAGTATTAGAAAGCTGGTGAGCTTTCTCACAGGTCACTGTGGCCCAGAAACGGAATGTAGGTTCTGTTCGGAAGATGGTGAATCCTCTGATCCCATTCTTTGTGAATGCCTACAATTGCTTTGGTTAAGGAGGCATATTTTCCATAAAGAAATAGGTCCGTCAGCGGAGTTAAGAAATTCTGCTGCTAAGGACCTACTATCCTTTGACTCTTGGTTTAATCATACCTTATTTGATACAATAGATCTTTTTAGGTCGCAGTGTCAGCCATATTGGCAAAGGGTCGCATGTTAAGAAGTCGTCTTAGCGAAATTTGGTAGGACTTTGAAGCCATCGCACGAAAGGTTGTTACGGACATGTTTCGTTTATTTAGGTATTAACATGGAAGTCATATAGCCCACTATCGGAAAGAGGTGTTGGGTACAAGCGACTTCGAGAAAACACTCTAATTACACAGCTTGTGAAGGTTAGCTGTAATGCACATCATTCGTTTACTAAGTAAACCTATTTTATTGGATGCATGCTCACGTTGAATCAGAAGTGTGATACGACATCTTAACACACTAAACTATCGGGGAAGTGTCGGTATCAAAGCGTAAAGCATCCTACAGAGGCAGAACCTCCCATTCGAGCATGTGAGTTGCATTCAAGTTTTAGACCAATATTAACTTTATACATATGTACATAGATTGTCACAAAGTCTGTGGAATTGACAAAAAATCTTTCAAATCTCTTAAGGATTGCTGATATTCCAGCAATGTTTTGCATGCCAGGCATTGATAACCATTAGATTTCTGAACGTCCACTCTATTAATTTTTAGTTTAGTTGAACCTAAGGACTTATCGATCGTTTTGAGCTCTTTAAGACCTCTGGAAACTTGCTCTATCATTTTCCAAGCAGAAGGTTACGCAATCGAAAAAATTCGTTCAATACAACCTCGACAGGGGGTATCGCAAAACAAAGCGAAACTGACAGAAAGTCGAATCTTCTTACGTTCAGGACTCGCTTCGATCAGAGTCTAACCTGGATTGAGTTGTAGTCCAATTTCCGGGTATGGTTACAAAATTATTCATGTGTCCGGTGCTGAAATCTTCGTAGAAACTGACAATACAATATTTCACTACTCGTTAGGAATGTAGCGATATCTAGGCTGCGCTTAAGCTCTTGCTCAATGTTTAAGCAAATTTCGGTGTCGCTGGAGAATGCAAGAACTCTTTGAATTGTATTACAGGCTTGAATTCATTATCTCTTGTCTGGGTGCCAGCCCACATGGAGATCGCGGAGAATGAGATCTCCGATGAGGTTATTGTTGACAAGCTTTGTCAACGGCTTAGTTAGACTAACGGAGAGTCCATTGTGCCCAATTGTAAGACCCCTGAGAACCTAATTTCGACAATTGAACTAAACCACCCATATGTATGTATATGTGCATGAATCTCAAGAGTGTCTTTCATTTCGTTGGCTAGTGCTGGACAATCACATAGCATCATGGATTCTATTTCCTCTTCGTTCCTGCAGTTTCTACAGAAGTTGTTGTAGGTTAGTCCTAGCCGTGCTGCATGATTGCCTGTTGCGCAGTGTCCTATACCGATACCAACAGCTGTCCGGATATCCTCCAACTGAGTCTCATGAGATTTGCAAAACTCTTTTTGTCATAAACTGGCTCTAGCACATGCGTGTAGTAGATACCAACGTTTGTTGGTACCTCGTTTGACTCCATGTCTATTTCAAGGTGCTCAGCGGTGTACTAGTCTCAGAAAGGACGTGCAAAGAATTAAGATGTGACCCTGCCTTGGTTAATTTACCCGGTTTTTCTTTACCAACGTGGGCATGTACCCAACAGAGGGTCACCTAATTGGCCAATGAAATATCGTCCAATCTGTTGATGCACATTTTAACGAGTTTGGATCTTACCGATACTGACTGTAACATAAATACTGATGCTTGTTTTATTGCAGTAAGTTCGGCTTGAAAAACGCCGCAGTCGTCCTTAAGAAGGACCGATTTGTGTTTCGAGATTCGCAGTAGATGCCAGCACCAGTACTTACATCCATTTTGGATCCATCCATACTGTATCATCATCCCAATCCTTCCTGTTAGGAACTCCGACTACAGTTTGATAGTGGGACGATGTAGTTCGTTTCCCTCCAGAGTCTTGTTAGACAAGAATCAGAAGATAATTCTTCTTAAAATGAACCTCTGCTTGGTTTTTCCACGCCCAAGGTAAGGGCTTCCACCGACGCGACGATTGAATTTCTTACGAACATAATTGTGTGTGGCACAGCTTTTCAGGATGTAGACAGACTAAATGCATACTCCCGGACGTCTATAAAATATCAGCGACTTTCTTGCTGTCTCTCGTGCGTGACTTATTGGCCTTCTAAAGCGACACTTTCCTTGTTAAGTTTGAGTGACACTACTGTCTGCGCCACTTGTAGAGAATGCGATTATACTTCGGACATTTTCTTTGTTATTGTCTTGTCTTTGCTCGTATCAGGTGGGACAGATGTTCAGTGTTAATGTCGTGAGCGCTGGTACTGTATGATCTTCATTACGGAAACTCCTTCTCGGCTTCACAAGTCCAGTTTTGTCCAATAAAATTGGTAAAACTAGGTCTTGCATCAGGTCGCACCCAAGCCGTTGTGGTCATTAGATTCAAGCGCCTGAACAAGATCAGCCGACAATGCCACGTTAACAAAGTCACTCATCAGAACAAGAAGGAATAAAAAGACCTGAGCAAATAGCAAGGAACGGCTCGAAACCCGCATTCAAATGTGCCAAAGTTTAGAGAGATGATGCCCAACTAAGAAAGGTCAAAGAAACTGCAACGCGCTACCTAGTCGGAAATAAATAATGAACTAGAACTTATTTACATATCAGTTTAGCTAAAACTGATGCTAATTCTATTATAGTCATAGTATAGTGTTATAGTCTTAGTTATACTTTACAGTTTTCGCAATTATATCACCTGAATCTGAAATGATCATCTAAATGGGGCTTTAAACTACTTTTCCAATACTGTCTGTAGGATATACATACTTTTATCATGAAAAAAAATTTTCAGTTTTTCAACTTCTAATTGTTGGATGTTGCATTTTTTTATGCAAAATATAATCTGTAATAAGAAACGCCTTTTCCGAAAGTGGCGCCCAACGCAGATCCCCCAGCTGAAAAAAAAAAAAAACAACAATGTTTCTAAAACTCATTCCAAATTTGAAACCCTTATTTATACATTAAAAAATGTAATTTGGATTAAAATAAAAAATATGAAAATGATGAATGTAAATAATTTGATCACGTTTGTATTCGAACCAAATTGGAATTGTCCTCTATAAGTCCAAGTACATCTAAGAAGTGACCTTCTCCGAGTGGTACCTCATCTAAGACCACATTAAAGAAACGCTGTACAAAATGCCTGAACAGGACTAAGAACATGGTTCATTCATAAAATCATTTCAAAGGGAAAAGGACTTGTTGCAAAAAAAAAAAAAATCGATTTCTTTATAAATTTCGTCCTTTACACAGTCTAATGAAACAACTGTGCGACATTTATCCGCATTTGCTTTCATCATTCGATAGAAAAGGTATTTATAATTCCTTTTGCATCATCAGCGGAAAATTCCTTTTTCTTGGGAAACGAAAGATGCAGGCGAATGCTGGAGCAGCAGCAATTTAAACCTGAAAAAAGGAAGGCAAATCCTCAACTTAAACTTTACTTAAGAAATAAGTTTTTTTCTTTTTTTTTCGAATGACATCCTTTCTTATTTCCGTCGACTTTGTTGGAAATTATCCCACAGGGTTGGAAAAAAAAACATTTTCCTTCGTTTTTTTTTTCATCATTTCAGTCAGCTACGTGGTGAAATAGGAAAAGGTGAGAAGGAATGACACTGAGAGGACGGTCACGATGGAAATTAATTCTTGCAGGACGCACAGAAGAACAAGGAGAAAAGAAAAAAAAAACCCAACTCAAGCTGTGAATCGAATTAAATTCATTGGATAGAAAATTTCAAAAGATAAATGCAATTAGGAAGCATTCCGTGTTATCCTGCTCATTAAACTGTTCGTCCTTAGCGATGAAGGAGCCAAGGACCCAAACTATGCTGTACTTTGGTATTGTTCTTAAGTCGATTTAAGTAACCACATAAAATCCCAAGGATAGTGTACTCTAAGGAAAACAAATTAAAGGATAATTTCAACTCCCTCCAGAGATAAAAGAGTGGGCCATCGAACAAGGACCCATACCCGAATGATGAATGGATTAATTTTGAGTACACCTAAGGAATTTCGTTGTCATTCTTCTTCTCTCTCGGAATTGGAATTGCAAATGAAAATTCAATGTCTCAACATGCATTTTGGCTAAGAGCCAATTTTTGGTTTACAACTCTGGTAGGTGTGTTTCCTTGTGCCATGTCCTTTGCAGGGAGCACAACTAAATTCTTTGGAAGGAGAGGGTAATTAAAATGACACGAGACACGAACGGAGTTGGAATTAATTTGTATGCTTTGGTAGAATCTTTAAGATGAGAAACTTTACGATGCCATGTTGTTTTTTTTGCGTAAATATTTACAAAAATGAAATGAATTCCTGGCAAGGATGCCTTTAGGGGGAAATTCAAAAAAAAAAAAAAAAAACTCAAACCAACAAATTAAATGGAATTGTAGCAGATTTTGTGTACGCCAAGCTGGGAGTGGGCTCTCCTTGGTTAGAAGCCACCACCGGAGTTGGGTCTACAATTTGTTTACTGAATATCAATTAGTTCTGCTGCGAAACAACCTGTGGAGAGTGGATGGCGATGGGTAGATATGTACGTGTATTCCTCCGTCTAAATGGATTCCATTTGCATTCCAAGCAAATACTGCGGCTACACAAGGAGCCCACAACATGATAATCCTTTTACGCGCTGGAGAGTGAGCTTAGGTGGTCATTAAGGTTGTTTTGCTGTTGTTGTTTTTTGGCTTAATGGGAATTGCTAATGGATCTAAAAATTGTCCTTAAATGGGATTTTAAATGAATTGGAGGCACACACTGAAAAGGTGGCCTTTTAGCTTTTATAAGTATCGGATTCAAGTGGTCGCAAAGAAAATGTTCTATTGTCTGCCAAACAGAACAAGGTTAAGCTAGAAAGCGGAACTGCTATAGTTTATACTTATACCCAATCCAGTATGCAGACTCATATATATATCTTAAGCAAATAATCCTGGTAAGGTGCTTTGGGTGTTATTTCTACATAAGTCTTACGATTTAGTAGATGAAGTTATTATTATAAAATTCTGCTTGAACTGAAGTTGGAGTCCTTTGTCGATTATATTTATAAGATCGAACTCATCTTTATGTCTATGAAGAAAGTATGTTTATTGTTGAATATCCTTGGAGAAATATTATATTGACTTGGTTAAATAGGTTTAGGCACCGCATGGTAGAACTTGTGTACGAGATTAGTGTTTGCAATAGTTTTCGAAATTGTGTTGTTAACATATTCCAAACCAAAACAGTCAAACTAAAAAAAATGGGAAGCGGTATCAATCTGCTACTATGACAAATTGATTCCGCCAGAGTAGCAAAGGACAAATAGCCAATTATAGTCAAACAGACTGGTGCATATGGCGAGGAAATGCTTGTTGGAGGTCCAACAAAGTGTAGTTAGTAAGTTGTGATCTGTAAAAGTTAAGTATCCTTAAAATTGTTCGCATCTTACTCAAAAAAATTGTACTTTGACCTGAGACCTAGACAAGAGTCAAAGAATTCAGTCTTGCCAACAAATTGAAAGAGCTCTTATATTCTTGAAGTATTTTAGAACTGGTTGGAGGGTTGACTATCGATACAGATGCATATCGATGGAACGTATGTAAGATAAATGCCACACAAAGTCATCAAAATTTCAGTGTGGATTGCGTTGATAGTACAGATTATGATAAAAGTATCAATGGAAGATAATCCAAGCAGAATATCTAGACCAGAGTCAGACGTACTTGAGAAACCTCCCATGCAGCCGAGACAAGCGTGACTTGAATCGTGACAGAAAGTATGAAAACATCATCCGCTTAGACGCTTATACTATTGTGAGAAGACGGACGGCGTTTAGAATGAGATCTATATCGTCCTATCCAGTATAGCTTACCGTCCTCCATGATTTGACAACTGTTTGACTATCTAAACAGGTATATTAGGCTTCAATTTCTACTCATTTCCTCATAAACAAAGCTTGGTTGATATATATTAGTCTGCTTTCTACACAAATAAATTCCGGCTCCAGACAACGTCAATAAGACAGTGTTGCAGAGGCTATCCACTATCCGCTGCTTCATTTCGTCTGAGTACTGTCGAGAAGCACCTTCCCAGTAACTCGGTACTATAATGAAAATACTCAGTAGCCTTCTATAGCTGAAAGTCTCACGCATCGAACTTATGGAGTGTTGAATCATCCTGGCTTCCTTTCGGTAAAAATCCTAGAAGGTGCTACATATTACACAGTCGCCTTGAGAGTGTGTAACCTTGATCATGTGCAGTAAAGACAAGTTTTGAGTTAAAAGCGTTTGCGCACCTTTTTTCTTAGGATGGCAGTACTGTGTTACCAAACAAAGAAAGACCTCTTCTGTCTAATCAGACAGTTGAAGCTTTTCTGATTCAGCTCGTGCCAGATCTGTGTAATAATGAGGCATGTAGTACCGCCTTCGCCATCTAGAATTATTAAACAGCAGCAATACTGCAGCGAGACGCATGTCGATGTTCGCCTTATCCGATAAAATCGATACAGGCAGGATAACTGTGGTCCGGCACCCAAGTTAGGTGGATGTTGAATTGTTCGGCCATCACATTGAGAGACAGGGTACAATTTAGGACAGTTTTTGAATTAAACGTGAAAGATTTCAGAGAACGTGGCTTAACTATTCGTAAAAATTATGATATCCAGATTAGAAATCACATTTTTTTAGCTACGAGAAGGCTTGATTGGCATGATCTCCGCTACAGTGATTGGGCAGGCGGAAAGAGATACTTATATTTGGATCGTTTTAGAAGACATCTTTTCCTTGATCCGAGCGTGTAGAAATATGGAAGTACGTAGTCGGTATCTTTTGGAAGGATTTCAAGATTGTTATGAATAGAGGAGTGTCCGGTACTTAGGCTAGACCACTGAGATATAACCTCAAACGAGTGACTGCACCACCACTTGTCTACTATAGATATTTAAAGGTGGCAACTGAAACAAAATATCCAGCGCCACTGTAGGTGTGGTTCTTTGTCTTCTACTAATGCTTAGACAACCCGACTTTTGTACTCAGTTAAGCTAAGTTAGAGAGGCTTTCTGTAAAACCTGATAAGCATGATGAAAGATGGTTCCAAGATGGTTCCAATAATAAATACCTAATTCAAACTCAATTTAATGACCTCCTCTAGTCATGAATTGAAATGCTCTTTCCTTTTGTTTTATTTAACTCTTATGAATACATAGAGATAAAATTAAGGAGTTCGTTGATATCGTACCAAGAAAAGTCCACAAATCGATGTCCTCAATACATTTGCTTTAGCTGTCTGTGAACGATAGAGTACCTTATTGGATTCTGTTCCAGCCGCACGGCAAATAGATTCCATCAGCTTTATATATAATGGATTATGGTTTAATATTCATCTTATCCAAAAATAAGGATCCAATTATGTTGAGTAACCTAATCTAGAAAGCAAAATAGATCATTAAACAGGTAAAAGATACACGAAGATTAAGATGCGTTCTCCAATATCACTCCTAATTGCTGAGTAAAAAACTTATTTTATTACCGATTTTTGACAATCACTTCAATAAGTAAACGTTTCTATTTATTATCTACATTAACATACCTATATACTCTATATATTTCGTTTAAAAATTCCATTTATTCTTATTTAAACCCTAAAGCCGTATCCATTACCATTCACTTTCTATTTTTAACTCCTTAATAATGATACCCAAAACCCACCGTAAATTGGAAATCCTAAGCACGTGTACTCAAACCTTCTACAAATTTAATTTTTCACTGATTTCGATTTAAAAAAAAATTAATTCATCCCTAAATTTCTAGGAATCCACGGCTTGTGCACTACCTACTTCATTGAGCTTATCACAATGGACTGTCATAGGTCATGAATATTATTCCATTCATTGTATTCGTACACTGCACGAGTTTACGATTATCCCAATCATTAATAACACTGCTTCCCGAATAGCATGAAATATTATAATTGAGAGCGCACAGATAATTAAATTCACGGTCATGTTCGGTGTTACCCAACTTTGATAGGCTTTAAAGTGTTGTGATACGTTAAAGTTAATTTTTAATTTTAAAGCCGATAATTAAAAAGCGCAAACAATAATTTAATTAAACTGGTTACACACATGTGAAATGTGCTATGTAAGTTGATTGTTTGTTTGTTTGTTGATTTAATTGATTATTCGGTTTCGCTATAAGAAGATAAAAGAAGAAGGCTATTTATATAGTATAATTAGTTTTAATGGGGCAATATTTTTATGGAACCTAGAAGTAGAAGCAATAAAATTGTTTATTTGTTGATTAAATAAATTATTTGGATGTAGTAGTTAAGTTTGTTTTTAGATAAGTGAATAATTTATTAGAAAACCGAAAACAAGAAGAAATTTATTGATTAGAGATACATATATTGCTAATTTCTTAGTTTCGAATTACTTCAGTATCAAGCGATGAATCAGCACCGATCAGAACGATCAAATGAATGGTATACTGCTTATTTATATATTCTCCAAAAAGGAGGTTTCAAATTTTCAGCTTCTAGACTGTACATATGCAACTACATCAGATATACTGCAGGGAGGAGCTTTTTCGCCACTACTTTTTAAAAAAAGAGGCCACTTACATACTATCCTGTGATATGACGTTGTTACGTTATGTTGTAAAGTTATAATACAAAATGCGTTCCACATGTAAAATGTGGTATTTCTATTGATGTCATCTATTGGTAATTACTTCCATTACAAGGAAGATACTTCACTGATGTACTGTCAAAATTTCATGACATTTGAACGAATAAAAGCGGAGTTATTGCTTCTGTAGTGACAGTATGTTTGGTACAAAAATGACTGACGACCAAAACTTGCGCAGAATTTTAAATTTTTTTTTCTCGAAGGATATCATCAAGGAGGCTAAAAAGACAAAAACTTTAGGAACCCAGCGTCAAAGTGCCGAGTAGAAGGCACCAGGCGAACCAAAACCCAAAAATCTCGTGTGGAGAAGTCAAAAGCCAAGACAATGATGATTTACTTTTACGATTCCGAGGGCATTGTTCACTTAGAGTTCGCTCCACCGGGTCAAACTATTGATGCACAATTCTTTCTTAGTGTTTTGAAACGTTTGTTGTATCGTATTCGTCGTATTTGGCCAGAAGGAAGTTGGCGTTTGTTGCACGATAAGGCACCATCGCATCAATCAACACTTCTGACAGATTTCTTGACAAAAACCCGCATTTTAACCGTCAACCTTAACTTTTACCGAATTCGCCTGACTTGGCAGCGGCTTGTACCGACATGCTGGAAGATCTAAAACAGTCATTACTTGACGACATGCTTTTAGACCGTGCAAATTGCTGCATTAAAAGTCAGCAGTTCCACGAAAGTGGAAGTAGTAACGTGTTTACTTATCAAGTCGACCTCATTTGCTAGCTCATCGACTTTACAGGAAAAGTTTGTCATGATGCACTAACCTTTGAACTCGTTTTAGAAGTGAAGCTGAAAATAGCTTGTTTAAAGCTGGTCACTTAACTGGTGCCACGTGCATTACGCAATTATACACAGTTTGAGACTGAGTATCTCATTTGAGACAAAAATCCATTTTACAAGAGCATAAGGCACGCTGCAGCATGTTAAGGTTTAAATAAAACTTTTTCATACAACATTAAATCTGGATATTTAACCATGATTCGCGAATTTGAAGACTGGGTCATTAATTTTAATACTGTTACTTTGTATTTCTTGGTACAAAAAGGAGAGAACGAATATGAACGATAAATATGTTCGTGATGTACACGAGATTCCATCAGTGGTCTCATGGTAGGACAACGTCTACGAAGGAGACTATCGTAAATTTTTTTAAGTCGTCTTTCGAACATATCGATGGTTCTTACCAGTGAATGAATGTTTAAGATTGGCTTACAATTTAAATGTACCAACCAACCATTGTTATCCCTTTTTAAACTTGAAGACGCCATCGATAACATTTAAGTTCATAAAGCA
The DNA here is from genome assembly GCA_905220385.1 of Xylota sylvarum. Taxonomy (NCBI): domain Eukaryota; kingdom Metazoa; phylum Arthropoda; class Insecta; order Diptera; family Syrphidae; genus Xylota; species Xylota sylvarum. The sequence continues at coordinate 147,575,979 of LR999957.1, read as the reverse complement.
AACCAGCGAATCTCTAAGAGATCGGTTGCCAAGGTCTAAGTTAGTTTCTTGGAGCCAGAGGAGTTCCTGGCATACTTGAAATCAGACGTAGGCACCTAATAAGATAAATAAGGTTCGATCTGCGTCAAACATCTTAATTTTTACACCCTCAGGTGAAGAGAGGTACTGACCTCAAAGTACACAGATTGGTGTTTAGTGATATGTTACCAGCTAATAGCTGATATACAAATTGTATCGGCGACTTTTTTATGTTTTTCAAGCGGTTGTATGATAAGCAAGTTCAAACGATGGTCATAGGTCATAAGGAAGTAGGTTATATCTGTTAATTCCAAATCTTGCGCAGAAATTTCTCTGTTAAAATCGCTATCGATATGGTTGTGAAAATTAAGTTCACTATCGCATATGACATCCAATTGTGTCACGCAAAAAAGTGACAGTGGGACCGGTCTCGTCTCAGATCATATAAAACGTCCGTGCCAACATAGTATTCGCATTTAAGTCCTTTGATCGTATCCGTCACGTGTGTTACTGTTATATGAACAGACGTTAAATAGGTTTTAGTACAAACACTCAGGTAGGAGAAGTAAAAATGGTCGGGCTCTGATGTTCAATTGGAGAACAATTGAGTGAAGAATTGAGCGAATAAGTTTGCTATAATTCGAGGATCACTCGAAGAAAAAGTTTGCTATAATACGAGGATCACTAGAGGATGTATTGGAGAATGTCAGAGTTGCTGGGTCGGTAGCTGTTTGACTTCTACATAATATATTCGCATAAATCGGCAAGTTTCTATTCAATAACCAAACCTGGTATGCTAGTCCAGCTATAAATTTGATTGTGAACCAGTTAAGTCCATCATTTCACTTAAAAAAAAAAAATTCTATTAATTTACGAAGTTTTTCGCACTGTTTAAGAAATGTCTGAACGACTCTGCATACTAACCCTTTTGGCGAAAATATTCATCTCGTTTTTCAAAAGGTTGACATCTAACAGAGCCGCAGCTTCAAATGGGCAACCAAATGAAATGAAACCTAAGAATATTGAGGAACTTTTTTACATAACGAAGATCGTCTACATAAGAAGACTTCTGTACCCTTCGACACACTCTTCTTCTACACTTGAATAGGCAGGAGCACCATCTTCTACACTTGAATAGGCAGGACCACCAGTATATTGGGTCATTGTGGTCACGATTCTCGATAGTTCCAATTATACTCGATTAAATTGACTTCAATTTGGTCCTCAAACGTACATATATACAGATAATTCTGTTCAAAACCTTGGGGAAACAGTGCAAAATCTTACTTCTTCTTTAATCTCTCAAGTCACTGTAATGTTTTCTAAGCTGAAGTCACTGATAAATACCTATGTGTGTAGCTCTATTTTACAGCAGGAAGTTAAGCAAGACTTTCTGGCCACTACTGAACAAATGTTGAGTTATCCAAAACAGACAGAGTTTCTAACGTAACCGGGCATTGAATCCTAAGTAGGCATAATTAGGGATGTGTACGCATTAAAGTATGTAACGTAGTAGGGAAACAAGGGTATCTCGTGGACATCATTCGCCCAATGCAAAAGCCCTTCTCTAGGGGAATAGGTTTGGAATCATCTATACCCTTCTATGATTTGGGACAACAATTTCATAAAGAAATCTTAGCAGTTCTATGAAAAGGTGGGGTTACAATCCGTGCTCCTTAAATGGTATCCGAATAGATGCATGTAAGTTAGTTTAGATACAATTCATTGAGAACATCCAAGTAGAACTTTTTGTCACAGAGATCATATTTCATGACGACAACGTGCAATTTCTAGTTGGAAGACTATCCCTTTAAATCCTTAAACTGCTCTATTACTACTATTTTTTCGTAAAGGCAAATTAGAAAAAAAAGAGTACCACACTCTATACCAAACCTCACACTATCTCATAAATGTCCTACATTTCTGCAAAATTATTCGCCCTACATTCCATGGCAGCTAATTAAATTCGCTCATTAGGTTCACACCCAACGTTTGCTCGCTCGTGATAGTGCCTTAATTACCAGTTGAATTTCAAAAATTACAATATGCCACCTAGCAGCCAGACCTTCAAATGGTCGGGAAATTAATATCCATGACCGCCCATGATAGATTGCACGACAAATTCACCTAAATCATCTAACCGCCTAATCATCTGCGACAATCTGTCGAATTTATCTCCAGCTAGTGCCGCAGCAGTGCCATGCTCTGCTCAAAATTTAATTTCTCCAAATTAAATTGATTTGAGCAAATGAAAAATCCAATTTACCCTCCCCCATCACCGCCGAATCGAGTTTTTGGTCGCGGGCCAACATCACCAATATCGCCCACGCTTCCATAGACTGGTTCGCAAATAAATAAACATACCACACACCGGTGGAACAGCAGTGTTCACTTTGGAACCATAGCAGTGATTTCAATTGAAATTGATACGAGTACTAAAAATTTTGTTATTTTTCTTTTTTCTTTTTGTCTGACGTTTCAATATCCGTAAGTGAGACCGAGTCCTGTCTATTTACAAACGTGAGTGTGTCCTGTGAGGCAAAAACGAAAAGTTTTCTCTTACTGGTTCTTTTTTTTTTTTCTGTTGACAAATGAACATGGAATCTGTCCAATATTGATTCAGTGAAATTTTTCGATATTACATGACGAAGGAGTAGAGTACTTCTGCTGCTGATATATAGGACATTAAAGCAATCCTTTATACTAAAAAAAAATACTCTTCTTCTTTTTATTGCAGGATCTTGAACTAACCAACTATAAGAGGGAACAACAAGAAACGGAAAGAAACACCATGAGGACGACTTCTTTCCTCAGCCCGATGGGGGGCGTGATGCTGGTACTCCTTTTGTGCGCCATCAGTAGTGTCAACTCGTACTCAAGTATGTTGAAATGAAAAATTGATTGCTCCCAGTTGTACCTCCCACACACAGACACACACCCACAATACAGAAATATTCCCAATTCCACAAACACAGATAAACAAATTTTTTTTGAGAAAAAATTACATTTTTTTGGTTCGATTTTCTTTTCATTTTGTCCTGCGAATCGAATCGAAATGTTATGTAATCGAAAATTCTCTGTTCTTTTCTATTATTATTGGCATTACATTATTTTATATGTTATGACGACATTTGCCAGAATACGGACGCGGATGCGTTGACATCGGCTGCTTGCCAAATGAGGTTTGTGTCCTTTCGCATGACTCCTGTGGATTTGGTCAACGTGATGGCAAGGAATGCGGTAGCTATCCAACATGCAAAAAGAGTGGTGCAACGTCATCTAATAGTGGAGGTGTGAAACCGTCAGGTGATTTTTTAAAATGGGTATTACGGGCACCAACAGCATCTAACTTTCACAATGGGAGTCTTAAAATATTATTGCTTCAATTTGTTTTGTTTTAGTACATGTATGTAATTGGGATGGTATGCATTTTTTTTTTTTTTTTTTCATATAAATTCATTTCATTTGTGTGTGAGTGTAATGTTTTTTTTTTTTGGTTTCATGCAATAGTTTTTGGAGAGTTCTTAAAAAATTTCACCTATTGTCGTCAGAGTTTTGAAGTTTGACATCAGCTCATTCGAGATTTATTTCAATTTTTACTAAATCACTATTATACACAAAAAGTGTGCTTTTCTCAATAACTGCTTTGGAATGTAATCACTTAACCATCTATCGATTCCAAGTCAAACAATATCCAAGATTACTGAAATTCTAATGTCATTCCTAAACTCACAATTACTTAAATGCTTGAGAAGTAAAATTCAGAGCAGGGACTGTCATTACTTTTCAAAATCTCCATTATTTTACAACTTTTGACAGATTGAAGAATCTAAAATTAGATGTCAAACTAGCTTCGGTGAATAATTTCATTGTATTTCCTCGTTCTTATGTAACTATTTTATGAGCTGCTTACTTATTCACTTAACCATAAATAATTTAATTTATTTAAAAATTCCCCATTACTAATTATCAGAATTAATGCTAATTTAAAATTCGACTTAGAAACGAGTAAGTCAACAATTAAATGGTTTCCTATTTCAGAAGTGACATTTAAATTTCTCTTTCTGTCATTTATGGGGATTCAAATTCTTGTTACATCGGGTAGTAATCGTACTCTGAAAGTAAAACACTTTGTCACTTCCACGAAATTCAATTACATATGTACTTTCAAGTCGATAAAACTCGATCGCGTACTTGTCAGAAGTGACATTAATAGAATACCGATTTTCACACTCTTTTGTTCAGAAAATACGTCAATGGAAAACGTCAGATATGTTGTACACTTGTCAAATGAGAAATGATTTTTCAGAACCATATTATGTATATGTGTATATTCCGATTTGGATTTTTATGTATACAAGTAGTATTTACTACTTTGTGGACACTTTTCTATCCGTACTATCTTTTTCAAATAATTTAAAAAAATCGTCATGTCAAACTTAGCAGCTGCCACTCATGTAACAGTTTTCATTTCTTAATTAACTTTGCGAGTACAAAACGATTCTGATGAACTGTCAAATGGAAACCTCTGTTCTGTACTGTAAGTTGTAGCAAATCAGCAAAGAAATAAAGTTTGGACACGTTTTGCGTCCACCGTTCGTAGTTGGTAAGTTTTTTAATACTCGAAATAAGTAACTTACTTTTTTTTTCGTCCATTTGCTATTTTCTGCGAATTTCTCCGTCGTAGTTTTAAATTATTGACAGAAGCACAGAAATGTTTTTATATTTGTGAGTGAAGTGTCAAAAGCAGTTGTTCAGCAATTTGACGACAATTTGGAAAGTGAAACGCACTGCGGAAACTTTCGAAAAGAGCTTAGACGTATTGTTACAAATTTTCTAGACTTATTGAAGTTTTATTTGGAAATAACTTCACAAATGCCTACAAACTACTTGTGTAGTTTACTTCAAGTCGACATTGCAACAACTATATAAAAGTACACATATTCTTCGAAACACGTTTTCATTAGTCCTATTTAGTTATTCAGTATGGAACTAGGAGTACATATGTATTGACATTTTTCTTGCTAAATTCATAAAGTTGTGTAATTAGTGACAAAGTAAAATGTCACATAGAAGCAACGATGTTTGTTTGAGAATGTTTCTCTTTTCCGTTGACGAATTTTTATGGCCGTTGAGGGAGTGGGAATCCAAAATAAGGTCAATTTCGCCTTTGAAATGAAACATGAGACCTCCATTATTAAAGTTTTTCTTTTACTGTTATTTCAACAAGAAAAGAAAACTGAAACAAGCTCTTCAATTGGAAGTCATATTCAATATCCAAACCGAACCGGTTTATCGGTTATCCCGATAGATGTCCTCTACATTATTAAAGAATATTTAGGTAAGGTCTTCGGTAGACCTATTGCATGAAGTTCCTAAAAAAAAAACTCTTCTAAAATATATATAAATAAATAATTAAGTGTTCAAAATCGACGACTAACTAACAACAGCATAATTCATATTTGTGAAAAAAGAAATGCATTACTTTTGTTTTGTCCATACCATTTGAAACGAAAAACAAGCATGCATTGTGTATGTTGTTCATTTTCCTTCCCACAGGTGCTAGTCTAAATCCAGCTCCAGAAAATACCATATTCTCACCGTCATCCAATCCAACATCGCACACAAATTCATACAACACAAATGGGAACAACCATGGTGGAAATAATAACATTGGCAGTGGTAGCAATGGCAATCGTAATAATCCAAATTCACAAATTGATCCACACTATGTATTCGGAGCGCCACATTCGCAACCCATCATCCCAAATATGCCAATATTTCCGTTTAATCAACCCACCCAACCTCCAGCCTTTCAGCAATTCCCTCAACCCAATCATCCAGGCAGCGGTTTGAGTCCCGCTTTTCCACATAATATACAGCCAGTGAATCCATACAATTCACCGTTCATATTTGGGCAGCAGCCATTCTTTAATCCAGCTGGGACCGGTGGTCCGCCAGGGTCCTTAGCACCCGGTGGCGGCATCGGTATCGGTGGCTATCATAATCCGAATATGTTCAATAAACCACCACCACAGTACCTGCCCAATCAGAATCCATACAATCGACAGACACAGTCCCATCCGTCATCGGCTGCTGGCGGTGTACATCATGGGAGGAGAATTGTTGTATTCGGCGGCATTTTAAGTCTGTCAAGTGTCGGCGGTGGGTTCAGTATGGTAGCTGGATGTGTGTTGGGATTGGTGATGCTGCAACAGCAGATGGGACGTTGGCTTCGTACGTAATAACAGGTCCCCATGTGAAATGAAGGCTTCCATGTCATCATCTGCTTTGGTTGGAGTTTTTTTTTTTTTTTTACTTTACTTATCCTTATATGCTTTTGAATTTATTTTTTGTTCTTTGTTGCATTTAATTTTGTGTTAAATGTGTTTGAATTTATTTTTTTTGTTTACCTAATTTAGATTTTTTTTTATGTGTAGATAGGATAGGTTTAAACTTTTTAAAACTGTGACTTGAACTAGATTTGCAGATGGAGCCACCAAACCTCTGTTCTGTTAAACATCCAAAAGTTCTTATTCAATAATTTCTCGAGATCTCTTTGATACCTACCTAGGTAAGCCTAGCCTTAAACATTTTTGTTAATAATTTAAAGCCCGTCTGAAGTCGCTGCGAATCTTCAGTAAGTCTAGTCTTAAATTTCCCGTTGATACAGTGTAAGGCACGTTTCCATACTTGGCTTGATAGTACACTTTTCAGTGTCTGACTTGGTATTACAATAATTTCCAAAGCTATGATCATATAAGTTGAACTTTAAATTTGCAGTCTATCACACCTTAAGACTGTTCAAGCCTCAACTCCAACTCTTGCATTTGGCTTAAGACAAGCAAAGAACTTAGCATATCAGTGTGCCTGAAGTACGAAAACATTTTTATTTCCGATATGACATCAACTTTCAATGTCTGGAAGTGAAGGCGAACAACGCACCAGTATCCTGTAATATGCACTTATGTATGTACATATGCATCTGTATAAATATCTCCTTATAAGCTCTATTCCTTGTCTTTTAATCTCAATATCTTAAGAACAAATCTAACGGACATTTCAGATGATTTTAGCGAAAACAGTACCGACACGGAGGTCATGGTAAAGCCGCAAAACGATTCGAAACCCACAGATATACAAAAGGAGAGTATATCAGTAGGCGGTTCTCACTACACAACTCAAACTACTAGCCGACAAATGTACCTCGGACCTTCATATCCATTCGGATCCTTTCCAGCTGTTGGATCATATCCGGGTGTTCCTCCGCCGGTGGTGAATCCGACGGCTCCAAACTCAATTCCCCCGTATCCTGGTCTCATAACTCCTCCACCTTCATTTCCGATTGTTCCATATCCTGGAAATGCAAATCCTGCCCCCTTATACCCTGGGAGCCCCATCCCTGCATACCAAGGAACGTCAAGTTCTGCGATACCATATCCTCTCCCGTCCTATCCGGCTCCTATTTATGGAGGATTTTCAAATCAAGGAACCGCCTCACAAGCATATCCGATCTACGTTATCGATCCTTGTACAGGAGCAACTCAGTATGCCCCGCCTATACCAGTAGGCTATCCCTCGGCTCAGTTGGCACCCTGCGCGTTGCCACAACAAAGTTACATACCACAAGTAGTACCTCAACCACAACAAAGTTACATACCGCCAGTAGTACCTCAACCACAACAAAGTTATATACCGCAGGTATTACCTCAACCACAACCAGTTCCACCAGCGGCAACTTATCCCATAATAACTCAACAGCCTCAGGCTCGACCTTGCCTAAATATAGTTGGTTGTATGGCGCTTTTTAATCCACAAAACACGCCATACGCAGGACAACCAGCGCCAGCGACACCCATACGAAATGGTTACGCCAATCACTACCTTTTCTACATCGCACTATAGACCCCTAAGTTTTCGTTGCAAAGGTTGGATCAGCGCACGGTTGCACAGTGAGTGGTCAAACATCATCCGTAAGCCGAGCAAATCCGAATTAATGACCATGTGACCATTTCAGAAGATGACGTTGAACTAATCCCAGTAAATGGCACATACGAACCGCTTAAGGGTCCATCACATGAATCCCAAATGATGCAACCGCTGCAACCCCTCCAACCACTGCAACCTATGAGACCAATTCCAACACCAAATCAGGGTCCAGTGGTAATGCAACCGGCTCCTGGTCAGCCATATATGGGTCCAGCTCCTGGGCCAACATATATAGGTACAGCTCCTGGTCCAACTTATATGGGTCCAGCTCCTGGTCCAACCTATATGGGCCCATCTATTGGTACACCATACATGGCACCATATCCATATCAACCGCAACCACCAGTACAGCCAATTCAAACACCAAATGGTATGGCTCCTGTTGGCCAACAGAATCAAGGAAATCAGGTTATTGTTATCTATCCGACCGGTGATGGCGGTTACTCGGTTGTCTCCTCACAACAATCCCCAAATGCATTCTATGGTCCAGCGGGCGTCTATCCATATTATCCGAATAGCGCCTTTCCACTGAACAATGGCTACAACTACACTTATTACCCAGGATATCCGTACTACCCAGGAAATCCGTACTACCCTGCAAACCCTTACTATCCAGGATATCCATACAACCCTGGAAACACAAACAATGGAAACACTAACAACGGAAACACTAATACCCCTGGGAACACAAATAATGGAAACAACAACAACCCTGGCAATACAAACAATGGAAACACTAACAATCCTGGTAACACAAACACTGGCAACACGAACACTGGTAACACAAACAATAACTACGACTACTACAACTCTTATCAGGATTACAACAACAACAACGATTACAATTATCAAGATTATGGAACCAACAACAACAACGATTATAACAATTACTATAACTATTGATAGGTTTATAGGCTTACTTAACGGTTTTTTCACAAAGCCTTTGATAATTAAATAAATTTTAAGCCTTCGCTGACACAACACGGTCTTGGACAGTTTTTTCTTGCACCACATTCTTCCAAGATGCATAGCACATACCTTCTAATCAAAATCTCGAAAATATTCTAGACAACGATGAGAAATTCAGTGGCTTGGGGCTTTCTCAAGATGCTGGGGGCCTGCGACGCGTCGCTAGATCCATCCTCCCGGAAAATGATTTGTCACAGTTTGACCATCAAGAAATGCTGGGAAATGGAAATTCCCACCTACAAGCCCAGGGCCAGCAAATGGGGCCGCAAGGGAATGGCCAAGGGAACGGTCAAGGTAAAGGACAGGGCCGGGGACAAAATCGTCAAGGATCTGGTCAACGACAAAATAACGTGCAAGGACAAGGGCAAGCGCAAGGGCAAGGGCAAGGGAAAGGTCAAGGACAAGGACCAAGCGGAAGAGGCGGTCAGGGTGCAGGACAAGGTCAACGTCAAGGACAGGGTCAACGGCAAGGACAAGGACAAGGACAAGGTCGCAGTGGAAATGGACAGGGTCCAAATGGACGTTCTGCTACTGGTCCAAATCAAAATGGCAGAGGAGGAGGGCAAAACGGACGCGGAAATGGACCAAATAACAGTGCTGGCGGAGGACGTGGTCAAGGGCAAGGCCGTGGAGGTAATGGCCAAAGGCCAAACAATGGTTATTCCGGAGGAGGTAGACAGGGTGGACAAGGACAAGGACAAGGTCAAGGTCAAGGTAATACAGACTACAGTCAAGGACCACCTCCAACGAGCGACGGACAAGATCAGTACCAATATCCGGACGATACGGCGGCGGGTCCAGTGTATGATCAAGATGCAACCGGCGATTTGGATACTCCACAGCGTTTTGTCAGAGCTATTGATGGTCAAATCAATGATGACAAACATGAGGACTTACACATGTTCCAAGACGCAGATGAATTCTTACACCGTCCTTCTAGATCTATTTATCAAAGACGTGTGGAGAGGTCGCTGATCGACAAGTTCAAGAACAGGGGAAAGAAAGACAACACTCAAGCTCCTTCGGCTGCCGGTAGTCCAAGTGCGAGTAGTCCGAATGTAAATACAGCTTCTGGAGCTCAGGCTGCAAGTGGTCCAAATACGAATGCAGCTTCCGCAAACCAAGCTGCAGGTGCCTCGAAGGATACTGCAGCTTCTTCTGCAAAATCAGGCAATGCACAACAAGCTGGCGCCAATGGAAAAGGAAAAGGAAAGTCGAGCCTGCGTCGTGTAGAGAGGTCTCTGATAGACAAGTTCAAGAACAGGGGAAAGAAAGACGACACTCAAGCGTCTTCGGCTGCCGGTAGTCCAAGTGCGAGTAGTCCAAATGTAAATACAGCTTCTGGAACTCAGGCTGCAAGTGGTCCAAATGCAAATGCAGCTTCCGCAAACCAAGCTGCAGGTGCCTCGAAGGGTAATGCAGCTTCTTCTGCAAAATCAGGCAACGCACAACAAGCTGGCGCCAATGCAAAAGGAAAAGGAAAGTCGAGCCTGCGACGTGTAGAGAGATCTCTGATCGACAAGTTCAAGAACAGGGGAAAGAAAGACGACACTCAAGCGTCTTCGGCTGCCGGTAGTCCAAGTGTGAGTAGTCCAAATGTAAATACAGCTTCTGGAACTCAGGCTGCAAGTGGTCCAAATGCAAATGCAGCTTCCGCAAACCAAGCTGCAGGTGCCTCGAAGGGTACTGCAGCTTCTTCTGCAAAATCAGGCAACGCACAACAAGCTGGCGCCAATGGAAAAGGAAAATCAAGCCTGCGTCGTGTAGAGAGGTCTCTGATAGACAAGTTCAAGAACCGGGGAAAGAAAGACGACACTCAAGCGTCTTCGGCTGCCGGTAGTCCAAGTGCGAGTAGTCCAAATGTAAATACAGCTTCTGGAACTCAGGCTGCAAGTGGTCCAAATGCAAATGCAGCTTCCGCAAACCAAGCTGCAGGTGCCTCGAAGGGTAATGCAGCTTCGTCTGCAAAATCAGGCAACGCACAACAAGCTGGCGCCAATGCAAAAGGAAAAGGAAAGTCGAGCCTGCGACGTGTAGAGAGATCTCTGATCGACAAGTTCAAGAACAGGGGAAAGAAAGACGACACTCAAGCGTCTTCGGCTGCCGGTAGTCCAAGTGCGAGTAGTCCAAATGTAAATACAGCTTCTGGAACTCAGGCTGCAAGTGGTCCAAATGCAAATGCAGCTTCCGCAAACCAAGCTGCAGGTGCCTCGAAGGGTACTGCAGCTTCTTCTGCAAAATCAGGCAACGCACAACAAGCTGGCGCCAATGGAAAAGGAAAAGGAAAATCAAGCCTGCGTCGTGTAGAGAGGTCTCTGATAGACAAGTTCAAGAACCGGGGAAAGAAAGACGACACTCAAGCTCCGTCGGCTGCCGGTAGTCCAAGTGCGAGTAGTCCAAATGTAAATACAGCTGCTGGAACTCAGGCTGCAAGTGGTCCAAATGCAAATGCAGCTTCCGCAAACCAAGCTGCAGGTGCCTCGAAGGGTAATGCAGCTTCGTCTGCAAAATCAGGCAACGCACAACAAGCTGGCGCCAATGCAAAAGGAAAAGGAAAGTCGAGCCTGCGACGTGTAGAGAGATCTCTGATCGACAAGTTCAAGAACAGGGGAAAGAAAGACGACACTCAAGCGTTTTCGGCTGCCGGTAGTCCAAGTGCGAGTAGTCCAAATGTAAATACAGCTTCTGGAACTCAGGCTGCAAGTGGTCCAAATGCAAATGCAGCTTCCGCAAACCAAGCTGCAGGTGCCTCGAAGGGTAATGCAGCTTCTTCTGCAAAATCAGGCAACGCACAACAAGCTGGCGCCAATGCAAAAGGAAAAGGAAAGTCGAGCCTGCGACGTGTAGAGAGATCTCTGATCGACAAGTTCAAGAACAGGGGAAAGAAAGACGACACTCAAGCGTCTTCGGCTGCCGGTAGTCCAAGTCCGAGTAGTCCAAATGTAAATACAGCTTCTGGAACTCAGGCTGCAAGTGGTCCAAATGCAAATGCAGCTTCCGCAAACCAAGCTGCAGGTGCCTCGAAGGGTAATGCAGCTTCTTCTGCAAAATCAGGCAACGCACAACAAGCTGGCACCAATGCAAAAGGAAAAGGAAAGTCGAGCCTGCGACGTGTAGAGAGATCTCTGATCGACAAGTTCAAGAACAGGGGAAAGAAAGACGACACTCAAGCGTCTTCGGCTGCCGGTAGTCCAAGTGCGAGTAGTCCAAATGTAAATACAGCTTCTGGAACTCAGGCTGCAAGTGGTCCAAATGCAAATGCAGCTTCCGCAAACCAAGCTGCAGGTGCCTCGAAGGGTAATGCAGCTTCGTCTGCAAAATCAGGCAACGCACAACAAGCTGGCGCCAATGCAAAAGGAAAAGGAAAGTCGAGCCTGCGACGTGTAGAGAGATCTCTGATCGACAAGTTCAAGAACCGGGGAAAGAAAGACGACACTCAAGCGTCTTCGGCTGCCGGTAGTCCAAGTGCGAGTAGTCCAAATGTAAATACAGCTTCTGGAACTCAGGCTGCAAGTGGTCCAAATACAAATGCAGCTTCCGCAAACCAAGCTGCAGGTGCCTCGAAGGGTAATGCAGCTTCTTCTGCAAAATCAGGCAACGCACAACAAGCTGGCGCCAATGCAAAAGGAAAAGGAAAGTCGAGCCTGCGACGTGTAGAGAGATCTCTGATCGACAAGTTCAAGAACAGGGGAAAGAAAGACGACACTCAAGCGTCTTCAGCTGCCGGTAGTCCAAGTGCGAGTAGTCCAAATGTAAATACAGCTTCTGGAACTCAGGCTGCAAGTGGTCCAAATGCAAATGCAGCTTCCGCAAACCAAGCTGCAGGTGCCTCGAAGGGTAATGCAGCTTCGTCTGCAAAATCAGGCAACGCACAACAAGCTGGCGCCAATGCAAAAGGAAAAGGAAAGTCGAGCCTGCGACGTGTAGAGAGATCTCTGATCGACAAGTTCAAGAACCGGGGAAAGAAAGACGACACTCAAGCGTCTTCGGCTGCCGGTAGTCCAAGTGCGAGTAGTCCAAATGTAAATACAGCTTCTGGAACTCAGGCTGCAAGTGGTCCAAATGCAAATGCAGCTTCCGCAAACCAAGCTGCAGGTGCCTCGAAGGGTAATGCAGCTTCTTCTGCAAAATCAGGCAACGCACAACAAGCTGGCGCCAATGCAAAAGGAAAAGGAAAGTCGAGCCTGCGACGTGTAGAGAGATCTCTGATCGACAAGTTCAAGAACAGGGGAAAGAAAGACGACACTCAAGCGTCTTCGGCTGCCGGTAGTCCAAGTGCGAGTAGTCCAAATGTAAATACAGCTTCTGGAACTCAGGCTGTAAGTGGTCCAAATGCAAATGCAGCTTCCGCAAACCAAGCTGCAGGTGCCTCGAAGGGTAATGCAGCTTCTTCTGCAAAATCAGGCAACGCACAACAAGCTGGCGCCAATGCGAAAGGAAAAGGAAAGTCGAGCCTGCGACGTGTAGAGAGATCTCTGATCGACAAGTTCAAGAACCGGGGAAAGAAAGACGACACTCAAGCGTCTTCGGCTGCCGGTAGTCCAAGTGCGAGTAGTCCAAATGTAAATACGGCTGCTGGAACTCAGGCTGCAAGTGGTCCAAATGCAAATGCAGCTTCCGCAAACCAAGCTGCTGGTGCCTCGAAGGGTAATGCAGCTTCTTCTGCAAAATCAGGCAACGCACAACAAGCTGGCGCCAATGGAAAAGGAAAAGGAAAATCAAGCCTGCGTCGTGTAGAGAGATCTCTACAGGGTACAGCTCAATTTCCCGGTGCTAATGGGAATGTTAAGGGCACAACCAATCTGCACAGATTTGCTAGAGACATCCTTCCCGAAAGTGATCAGTCGCAGTTTGATCATCAAGAAATGCTAGGTAATGGAAATTCCCACCTACAAGCGCAAGGCCAGCAAATGGGGTCGCAAGGGAATGGGCAAGGTCAGGGCCAAGGGAACGGTCAAGGTAAAGGACAAGGCCGGGGCCAAAATCGTCAAGGATCGGGTCAACGACAAAATAACATGCAAGGGCAAGGCCAAGGGCAAGGTCAAGGACCGAGCGGAAGAGGTGGTCAGGGTGCAGGACAAGGTCAACGTCAAGGACAGGGTCAACGTCAAGGACAAGGACAAGGTCGAGGTGGAAATGGACAGGGTCCAAATGGACGTTCTGGTAATGGTCCAAATCAAAATGGTAGAGGAGGAGGGCAAAACGGACGCGGAAATGGACCAAATAACAGTGCTGGCGGAGGACGTGGTCAAGGGCAGGGCCGTGGAGGTAATGGCCAAAGGCCAAACAATGGTTATTCCGGAGGAGGTAGACAGGGTGGTCAAGGGCAAGGACAGGGTCAAGGAAATACAGACTACAGCCAAGGACCACCTCCACCAAGTGACGGAACGGATCAGTACCAATATCAAGACGATGCTGGCGCTCCAGTATATGATCAGGATGTCAATGGCGACTTGGACACTCCGCAGCGGTTTGTCCGAGCTGTCGATTCCCGTCGCCCTTCCAGGACTATTCATTCAGCGTGGAGCTTTGACAAAAAGTTTGGTAAAAAGAAGGATCAAGGTGATAACAATTCTACTTCAAGTAACTCACCAGACAGCGATAGTGCGGAAAGTGCTTCTGGCACAGGTGGTGGCAGACGTCAGGGTCAAAGACCGGGTGGGCAAAATGGTGGAAACAACTCCACTGCTCCAAGGCGAGGTAATGGAAGACCTACCGGACTACGAAGTGTAGAGAGTTCTCAGCAAAGTGTAGTCAACGGTGAAGGCAAGAGTCTTTATACCCTACGCCGCGTAGCCAGATCGATTATTGATAAATTTAAACGAAATGGTAAGCAAGACAATGCTCCAGCCGCTGCATTCATTGAGAGTCAACCAACAGGTACTGCGAATGCAAATGCTGCCTCTAGAGCAAGACAAGGTGTTTCTCAACAAACTAGTGCTAGTGGGGCTAATGGAAAAAGGAAAACTCCATCCAGTCTACACAGGTTAACTAGGTCATTAATAGATAAGTTTAAGGGAAAAGGTAAACAAGATACTGCTCAAGCCTCTCCAGCTACTGCAAGTCAGACTGCAAGTGGAGCAAATACAAATGTAGCTTCTAGCAGTAACAAGGGTAGACAGAGTGGTACTAGCAGTGGCAACGGAAAGAAACCATCGTCTATTCCATATCGCCACGAAATCAATAAGAGACAAGCGAATCAACGACAGGGACAAGGACAAGGACAAGGTAATGGTCGCGCTCAAGGACAGGGACAAGCTCAAAATCGACAAGGACAGGGACAGGGGCAAGGACAACAAAAGCAGAATGGACAGGGTAAACGGCAGACTGCACAGAATGGACAAGCTCAACGTCAAAATAGCCAAGGACAAGGCCAAGGCCAAGGTCAACGTGGACAAGGTGGTGCCAATACTCGTGGTGGTCAGGCCCAAGGACAGGGTCGCGCAGGTAATTCAAATAAAAATGCTCGACAGGGTCAAAATGCCAATGCACGTGTCGGCTACAGTCAACGATCAGCTAGCGGTCGGGTTGGGGTTAGTGGAGGCAGTGGAGCTGGTGGACAAGGACAAGGATCACGTCAGGGCTCATCCCAGGGACAATCTCAAAATCGTGGTAGTAGCGTTGGTGGTGATCTGCAGTTCGGAGGACAGGCAGGCAGGCCTTCAGGAGGTCCTGACCCTTGGGGTGGATATGATGGTTACGATAGTAGCTTCAGTGGTGGTTATGACAGCTATGGCGGGGGTAACAATGGCTATGACCAAAAACCCAACTACAACGGATACGACAGGTCTGGGGGATACGATAGATCTGGAGGATATGATAGGTTTGGTGGATACGATGGAAATGGTGGTTACAATGGGTATGGCTATGGTGGTTACAATGGTTACGATAAACGAGGGGGGCCTCCTCCGGGTGATTGGTATGGTAATGGACCTAATTCAAACTACGGTGCTAACAGTCAAGCAGGCGCTCAAGCTCAATGGGGAAATGGTCCACCACCATCTGCAAATGTGGGCTACCAAGGCACCTATCAAGGTGGGTACCAAGATTATCAAACTTCAGCAGCTTATGGCCAATATCCTTCGGGCACAGCCGGCGGTCAGACTTCACAGGCTGGGTTCAGTGGCCAACTTGTAGGTCCCGGAGGCCCAGGCTTCAGCGCTCAAGGGGGTCCAGGATTTTCAGCGCAAGCAGGTAGTTCGGGAGCATCTTTCAATGGTCCTCAGGTGGGACCAAATGGACCAGCCTTTTCAGCACAAGTAGGACCATCGGGAGCATCTTTCAATGGTCCTCAGGTTCCACAAACCGGTTTCAGTGGACAAGTAGTAGGCCCCGGAGGTCCAGGCTTCAGCGCTCAGGTCGGTTCATCAGGTCCTGGAGTTAGTGCTCAGGTGGGACCAGGTGGTCCAGGTTTTTCAGTGCAAGGAGGGCCACCAGGGGGATATTTCAGTGGTCAAGCTGGTGTCCAACAAGGCTCTTCATTTAACGGCCAACCTGGACCGGTCAGTGCTAATGGCTACACATATGTTCAATATCCGAATGGCACTGCTGTACATTATTCCGTTGCTATGCAACCAGTCGATACAACTACAACCATTGCATCAAACTCAACGACAGCATCAACTACGACACCATCAACTACAACTCCAAAAAAGTAGATGAGGGAAACCAACTCAACGACACCATCAACTACGACATCAATATAGTAGACGACTCGCAAGATTGTACGATCTTCGGATTTGATTGGAATTGTTTTATAAAATTACTTATATCCCTTAACTGGATACACTTTTAATAAAGATTTTTGTGTGCGCACCTGCAATGTGCGTTTTACTTTTAAAATTGTCCGTCTTTTAAGGATCTGTCGTCGTGTTTTAGATAGATTTTCTCAAGAGCTTTCACTTGATGTGTCGAGGTCATATGGTGCGGCACGGTTTAATGCACACACCTTGTCAGCATCTCGGGAGCGAAATGAAACATTATCGCCTTAATTTGTGGTCCCAATATGTTGAAGAAATGTCTTCCATCGGATATGTTAGTCTAAGGAGACTGTTTATTAAGAATCCACAGCATTCAGTGCTTTGAATGGTTTCAATATAAATGCTAGCATACCAAAAGGATCCATTTTGTTGTCGATCCTCTTTTTCATTTTCGTAACTGATTTCTTGTCTCTCAAATTCACATCCCTGCTCTTCGGCCATGGAACTGGAACGGAAGTGTGTGTAAATCTCTTTAAATCCCGACCTTGGCCGCATAGAAGGTGGTCAACTGTGGAAGGTTGGGGGCAGGCGAAAATGCCGATTAGCACCACTCATAGAGAGCTTAGGGCGAAGAACAATGAAATAGGTGGTAGCGTTATCTACAGGTCATGGGAATTTCGGGTAACACCTAAAGAAGATGGGTCTTCTGGAGGACGACACCTGTGAACTATGCCTGGAGGAAGTCGGGACGGCAGCACATATATTGTGTCAATGTCCGGCATTAGCTAGCAGAAGAAGGGAGGTCCTGGGAAGCCACTGGGTAGAAACCCAGAGGATGAACCAGATTTCTGTTAAACAGATGCTAGCGTTGACACGAAGAATCAAAGCCAGACACGAGGAATCGAAGCCGCTGAAGAACACGGTGTCTTTTCTGAGTCGAATAATACGCCATTATGACTCACAAACATTCAAAACCAAAGTGCATCGACTGCCCGCTCTATGACTTGACATCATAAAAGTAGCCATAAACACTTGACGCATCCAAGTTGGGTCGATATTCGGCTTTGCTCGAATGCAATATATACTGTATTGAAAATGTGTGATCCTTTCAAATCAACTTTTCCTTGATTACCTCAAATGTTTTCTCATTCTAAAAAAGTAATCGAATGACAGATTGAAGCATCTCTTTTCACGGTTGGAATGCGATAAAATACCACTTTTAACATTTGTCAAAAAAAAAGAAATTTTGACAGTTATTTGCTGGTGAATAGTACTTATCGAACGCATATAGAATTACAGCACTTTTCATCCTTACTTTAATCGTTTTCCTTTGGATATATTCCTTTTAATTTCTGTCTTCTCTTAGAGAAAAACAAAATAATAGAGGCACCATATAAATAAATCAAATATATAACTGTTGTTCTGAAAATATGTACGTTACGTGAACTCTACTGACGTACAACTGACATTTTTAAATAATTTTAGTACCCAAATCCATCTGAAAATCTACTTCAAGTCACAAAATGCTTTTGTTAATCAAAAAAAAAAAAATATATAAATAATCAATCAAAAAGGAAAAAAATTCGCCAAAATGTACCTAACAAAAGAAAAGTAAAAAGTTTAAAAGAAAAGTTAATACTAATATAGTAACGTTACAGAATTTATGTAAAAACCAAATATGAAGTTGTAAAATAAAAGACCAGTCTCTCTTTTTCTCAAATTGTCACAATAATAAGAAACTGATATTTCTAGAATTTTAAATTTTAGACTTATACATAGGTATTTCATAAATATACATATATATATTTCAGGTATATTTTCAACTCAATACTTAAACAATAAGAAGAAAAAAAAGTTCTAAAATAAATCTAAATATACTACTCACTGATATGGATCTTGCCAAAATTCAATTTGCCTGCCCCATTGGTAAAATCAATACTTACCACATGTTAATGTTTAACAAAAATTTCAACAATTACCCACAGTTCAATTAAACAAAAAAAAAACAAAATGTTCTCCAAAATAAACTGCCAGACAAGTTTTTCAAAACAAATATCACACCAATCTGTTGTCAGTTTTTGTTTTCAGGTTTTCTATATACTTAGCTTCCATCAGACCAATAAAATAAAATAATATATCCATTCACAGTAAATGTTTCAAATAGAACTTTTTTCTCCAACAACGAATTTTTATAGTTAACTGTATAAAATATAATAAAAAAAGGAAAATCATACAATACACAAAAAATTATATAAAATAATAAAAAAATTGTTTGGTGATGGCTTTACAATAAGAAAAAATAAATAAATCTCTTTAAGACGAGTGAAAGATGAAAAATGTTAATTAATTATATAAAGTGATGTAAAAAAAAAACAAAAACAAGCAAAAAAAGAGATACGAATTTGTTATAAACTAAGCAAAAAGTAGGTTAGTGTAAAATGTATATAAACCCAAAAAAAAAAAAGTAATAAAAAAACTATATATCTTTTACTTTTAAATATTTTTTGTTCATTTATTTTTTTTATTGTTAAAGACATTTCAATGAATACAGCAGAAAGGGAGCCATATGTCCTCTCTTGTTGAT
The DNA here is from genome assembly GCA_905220385.1 of Xylota sylvarum. NCBI lineage: Eukaryota > Metazoa > Arthropoda > Insecta > Diptera > Syrphidae > Xylota > Xylota sylvarum. Next base: position 147,556,719 of record LR999957.1, on the reverse strand, counting down.
TCTCACCATTTGGTAGACTAACGCTGTGTTCATTTATAAATATATTAATTAACATCCGTCCGCTTATATATTTTCTAATTAAATTAACAATACTAACTAGCGATGCAATTAATTTAGCATTTCACTTCATTATATGTATTTAGAAAGAAAACAATTAAAAATATTCTTCAGCTAACGCATAGCCATCAAAGTCAAACTAAAAACAAAATATCAAAAAGCTAACAAATCAACTAACTAATTTTGAAGCTTAATATGTATATGCAAACGCAAGACTAATATTAAATTTATTAGCTATACTAACTCAATGTGAAAACAAAAAAAATTATAACCAAATATTGTTGCCGATGAAGGGGTAAAGTGTGGTGAATTTTTTATAAGAAGCTAAACAATTATTTAAGTTTCCTTTAATATTTTTATCCTTTCTTCAAGATAATTATTTTTCCAACAGGTTTGTATATTTTTTGGAATGACGTAGTACAACTCAGAACTACTTTAGATAATTTTTTGGTTAGAAATGCCACCTTAAGAGGACTGAAAAATGTAGGAAATGATAGTACGTGCAAGTGTCCTATACAAGCTGGAGGGTATTGCCTGTTGAGTTACTTATTTTTCTTATGTACCATATGCATGTAAACGGTGTTGTTTCAAGCCAGTAGTACATTTAAACGAGAGAATACATTCTGCAATTAATTTTCAAACACAACTTCGGGCATATGCCCACCACGACTGGATTTGATGAATGTCATCCGAGAGACAAAGTTTTCCACCAACTGTGCACGCATTTTTGGCCGTATGTCTTTAATAACATGAATTATGTTGGCTTCCAATGCGTAGATTGTTATTGGTTTGTCAGCGTATACTAGCGAATTGACGTATCCCTCAAGAAAATAATCAAGAGGCGTCAAATGACAAAATCTTTTAAACTTTACGTTCTTGTAATTGTATATAGATTTTTTAAAATTTATTTGGCTTTAGTTTTTGATTCTCTTTTTTTTCTGGTCATGTATCAGCCACTTGCTTAAATCGCATTCAATACATTTTTGATAACTCACTTAGTATTCTGTTCTCCAATCTGTGCAGAGTCTTTACTGGACCTACCCCAATTTTCCTAACTATAGGTAGTTAATTCTAAGAGCTGCTTACAATTATCCAATATTCGTGAGCATATGGGACCCACTTGTTGTCTTAAACCTGCCGGCTGTAATTGTAAATTTCTTTTGATCATTTCCTCGTTATTGCTCAACTAATGCATGCACTGAAAATAGCTATTTTTATTGGTCGCCATAAATACCTTACTTATCTTTACACGTTAAATAAATCGAGTAAAGTGGCATCCAGTTGCCGAAACCTGGTGAATGCTGAGAAGTTCAAAATAAAGAGTGTTTGTTTGTTTAGATACAACACATATAAAACATCGTTTTGTATTCAAAATGTCATTTATTCGACCATAATATTGGTTATTAGGAAAAATTTATGTCACTCTTAATAACTGCCTATTGCTTGATCATAGGCTTTCAAACGTTGTAACCATTGGGTTTCCTTGGACATGTTGCGGTTAATGCTGTTTTGAGGCTTTCCAAATTTCTGTGAGGAGTCTTGCAAACCATTTTCTACAATTCTGACCACCTTGTTGAAGATCCATCTCTCTCTTGTCATTGAGAAGGGTATTGCCTAAGTCCTTCACAACTGCCTCTTGTTAAAATGTTGCACCTGTTTTGACACTTTTTTCGTAGATATGTCAGTTTGATGAGAGACTCTCCTCTAAACCATTACGGAACCAGAATGATGGTCACGTTGAATCCTTGAAATAAACTTTTTCGCTTCCTTTCATGATGTAGCCTAGATCTTATTATTTTTATATACATTGTCCGCGTGCTACTGCAAAAGACGGTTGTATCTTCCCCCATAATTTTTTTCCGTTAAAAGTTGGCCGACGATAAACTTTCATGTGAAGATCATCCCGAATGAACGTAGATATGGATCTCCAATCCAATTCCCCCTACTTGCCAGGGAAATTTTTATTACAGTGGACGACCACTACTTGGGCTGTCCTCTCGTTCTGACAATACGGTGCCACATTCCATGTTAATAGATTGCAATCTGAAACCAAACTGGCACCTATTAGTTACTGACCAATGCATGTGTTCTGAAAGAAAAGTTAAAACTCTGGAAATTGTCCAATACATCTTATGGCAGGACTAGGTAGAACTTACGATAAGGATAACTGTCAAAACGAGGAGTCATTCTGACCGCTCTCACACTATCCAAATTATTATTGCAAATAGGATTAACATAGAAAATAGTTAGTCGATTCGCGATTTTTATGGCGTACATAACATCAGATGATGCCAGACGCCAAAAGAATGTGCGTACTGATGGGAATGTCGCCACTTTGAACCTAAGTGTGTGAATTGATCCAAATTTATACAATCGTCGTCGCTGGATGCAATTGGGCCCATGTTCGTTCATTACGTGAAACCTTTTCTACAAAGTTCTTGCCCTACACCAGTATAACGTGAGGTTGATAATTGGCTTGGTAATAAGAAAATTTGTCACATACCTACATATGTACATACATATCTTGTGTGACCAATTAATGAATGAATGGAGATCTTTACCAGACCATATTTAATAGATACTTCTAAAAAAAAAATTGGTTGACATTAATTCGAAAGAGGTATGGCTTCCACAGGACGGCGTTACATGCCAATAAGATCGACTTAATAAAATAACAATTTGGAGATACGTTCTTTCTAGTAACTCTTCTGCCAATTTACCTTCTCCCAGGCTACCGTACTGGCCCAGTCAAGCGGGAGACGCCATGAATTCACAACATTCGTGTCTTATTAAGAGTGAAGTAATATTGACCTCATTCATTACATCACACTCTTGAAAAAAATTTTCCGATCACTCGAAATCCCATTCGAAACTCCTTGACAACTTTTTCTTATCCGCTGTATCCGCTGATATAAATTCATTTTCAAGCATTTTCAAGCATCGACAATGAACCTGACAAGTTCTACTCTTAATTGCTGGTGGGAAATCCAGGTATCCAGGTATTAAGGTCAAATACCCGTCTGTAGTATCTTGTATACGTAATAGTTTGAAGCTATATTGGGTATGATATCAATAGCTAATAATATAGCCGTCGTTTCGTCGTCGGGTTTGACCTATTTTACTTTGACTCTTCACCAGATCCCTGATCGTCAAACTATTATTTTCATTTTCTCAGTGACATAGATTTAACAATTCGTTAAATCCTTGGAGCCTTATAGATTTGACAGAAGGACTCACAAAGTTAGATATTCTTTTACCTTTTCTTGACTGGGTAGACTTTTTTATAGCAACAGTCTGCATATAGATCGCATGTACGCATGTAGATCCATAGATATATCCTCAGATACAAGTTGTAAGGATTTCTTTGTTTTTAGCTTCACATTTCCATTCCTCGTCGTAGGTAAAATTGTCCGACTCTTATTTTATTTCAAAGACGAACGTCAAAAGCAAGGACACACGGGTAGCTCAAATATTAATGTCGATATCCCTGTTACATTCAGCATTCTTAAATAATATAAAAATAGATACATTACAGCAAAAAAAAAAAATCACCACTCTTACCTCGAATCGGGTAAATATTTTTTTTTTTTTTTAAATCCTATTTAATGTAATTTTTTAAAATAACATTTCTGTTTGTTTATTGTTTAATTTTGTTGCTTAAATTTCTGTGTATTTTTGTTTCTTTGTTTTTGCTTATATTTTTGTTGCGCAAAACGAAAAAAAAAACTCCAACTATCCACATTTTTGTGCCGAACATCATGCATCATAGACCACGATGGACCGGACAGTGTAGCTTCCCATTCTCCATCTCACAATCAGGGTCCATCCTCACCGTCGGCACCTTCATATCCGGGTGGCAGTAGTAGTAGTGGTGGTGGTGGTGGCGGATTTAATGGATACTCAGCTGGCGGCCATAGCCTATACCCGACATTGCCAAATTCCAATCCAAATTCAAATCCAAATCCGAACCCCTATCAGAACCCGAACCCGAACCCTTATCAGAACCCGAACCCCTACCAGAATCCAGCAAGTGGTGGATATCAACCGTACAACCCATACCAAGGAGGATATAATCCACAACCTGCACCACCTGCTGGTGCTTATGGAGGTGGTGGTGGATATAGCGGTGGCTACGGCGGTGGCGGTAGTGGCGGATACACTCCACCTCGTCCTCAACCAGGACAAAAGGACAAGGGTGATAGTGGTGGCTTCTTCTCAAATTTTCTTTCTAATCCATTGGTGAATCAAGCGGTAACTGGTCTCATTTCCGGTCAAATCTCTAAAGCTCTGTCTGGTGGAGGTGGTAATACTCCCGCACAGCCTGCTGGTGGATATGCGCCATCCGGTGGTTATGGCGGTGGCGGACAAGGACAAGGTGGTAGCAGCAGCGGCTCAAGTGGCAGTAACATCTTAGGTGGATTTTTAGGAAGCGTACTATCCGGTGGTGGTAGCGGTGGTAGTAGTGGTAGTTCATCTGGTTCATCTGGCCTTGGTTTCTTAGGACAATTCCTTGGCAGCGGTGGTGGAGGTGGCGGTGGTGGTAGCTCCAGCGGCAGTAGCGGCGGCCTTGGTGATATTTTCACTTCGAAGAATTTCGGTGGACTTTTCAACGAGAAACCATCAGGTTCATCATCGTCTTCCTCCAGCCCTTCAAGCGGCCCAAAAAGCTACCCTACTCAGCCGCCATATAATCCAAATTATGGAAAGTAAATAAATAAATTTTCTTATCCTTATGTGAAATTATTTAAAAAAAAAAAAGATTTAAATAAAGCACAAAGTTTTAAATATTCTTATAAAAAAAAAAAAATCATTTGTTTGTATAAGAATATCATTCGTATGTATACACATAATTGAGAAGTTAATAAAAACTGTATTGCAATAAGCATAAACTACAAGAAAAAACCAAAAATCGAAAAATCATAACAATAATATATTTTTTACAATGAAATACAAACCAAACCATGTGAATAATTCTAATTTAGGATCAAAAGTAGTTTTAAATATTAAAGAAAAGAAAAAATGTAAATCTAACAATAAAATCAAAAATAAACTCAAGTTATATGTGTAAATAAAAATTATTAATTAAAAAAGGTAATTAATGGTGTTTTGTTTATTGAACTAAGGCGGTTTGTATTTGCTTGGTAGTTAATTTAAAATCAAAATCGTTAAACACATTTTTATTATTTTCTTGGGAAATAATTTTTTTTTTTTCTAATAATCAGTAAATAACATTATTATTTAATAATATAAGTTTTGTTGCATCAAATATAAGTAGCAACAGACTGTAATAACCAGGATTTACATATGCAACAGCCTTTGATATGCAAAAGATAAAAGACTGGATCTTGGAGTGGTAAGATCCTGTTCGTTCCGAAAAAGTTTAAAAGCGGAAGAAAATTTCGATTGCAACGCATAACATGTTCATGGTATTAATTTTCATACATAAATTTCTAATGCCTACAAATTTATTTACACCGCAAATATCGCAAAAAATAATTACGACAACTGACAGAAAAAAAGTCCAATAACCGTTGCAGGTAATAAAGTGCAGGTAACCGTTGTGCGACATTGGCCATTTTCGAAAACTTCAAAAAATAGTCAATTTGATCGTCAATTGATCACGGTATGACGCAGAACTAACAAACCTTAAATATGCAACCGTCCTGCTTGCAAACGTGCTTTGGTCATCGTAAATGATTTATTTATTTGTAAGCGCATTTGACGTTTTGAAACAACACGCCAACAAAATACAGTCCCTAACCAAATTTATTGGGAAAATTGTTTTAGAGAATCTGACTGAGAGTTTTTTGGAATAATTATTATGATAAAAAGAAAGTGTTTTTAAGAAAACGAAAGTTAATTTTGTTCAAAACGCGAAATGCCAAGAGAAAAATCCCAAATGCACAGCTGCAACGCAGATGACGTTTCCGAACACATGACCTGCGAAAACTGCGTTATCGAACGTAATGCTAATGCAGTTCAAAATCGTAATTCTGTTTTCGAACAAATTACTTTTGCAGTTTGCGTTTAAGAACATTGTACTACAGCACTTTTGACGCAGATGACGTTTTCGAAAACGACCGTTGTATACCATCCCCTTTCGAAGAATTTCTCCAATATGAGCGTCGGAACGGATACCATGATATGAAATATTACGATTTTGTACGAATCAGAGGAAATTCCATTTCGATCGGATACCATGATAGGTGTGACTATAGTTCCAAAAATGTCTGTTCTTCTAAAATTCTCCCGTGATTCATTCCAATCCACTTTTTCTACCTACCGAATAACAAAATTTGACTGGGCATTATCATCCCAAAAGCATCAGTCCACGTCATTCAAGCAAAATCCACGAAAATTTTAGCTTTCATCATTCCAATCGTCAGTTATCATACTGATCTACACAATAGGCGTGTTTTTTTTTACAAGCTCCTATAGGATTGGACAAAACAAAACAAAATTGTGACTTCGCAGCCTCGTAACATAAACTTGGCAGTACTGCGTATGGACTGAGGCATCATCTGTAACATAAACAAACAAAATAAAAATTATCAACACAAGCCAGAAAAAAACAAACCAGAAGACAACATTATTCTGAGTAATAACTGCAATAAATGAAAGGAAAAACTAGTAAAATCAATTGGATATCTACGATTTTTTGTAAAAAAAGAATTCTTAGATGAAATGAACGTACGTCAGTTTTGACGTTTTCATACAAATTATCGATAACACAAGGAAAATTAAGGTCTGGTATCACTGTTTTTATATGGGCTAATAGTTTAGTCAAGAAATTTAATTAAAATTTATTGCAAATAATATTTATTGCAAAATTGCAACTAGGCACGAGCGAAAATAGTCATGTTATGATCCTGAGTTCGTCGGTTTCTAAAGGTTAATAAAAATGGGTTATTAGTTATTTTTAGTGGAAAAGCTGATCTCAACTCGTCAACTTTGTTTTTAACGAAGTTATTAGTACCTATGCAAGAAGTTGGTTCTGTTGGGTATGCCTTACTAACTGCAGTATGGTAATCACCTCCTAGCTGTCTCCAATTCAGAAATATCATGCAAGTTTCACGTGATCCCTGTAGAAAACAAGGTCCTACTGGTTTTTCAAATTCTATGAGAAGGAAAGTAGGTACTTTAGAGGTATATTAGCCCAGAAATAATGATTTGGATGTACACCTTTATAATAAGATGCATTCTAATCTACATACATACATATATGTATATCGCATTGGATCAGTGAGCTAAATTTGGACAAAACACTGCGGTAGGTAACTCTAGATCTGCTTATGCTTTGTCTCCACTACTTAATTTTATTTTGAACTTGCATTGAATACCAGCAGTTTGATATACGATTGTATGCCATTGGTCTGGTCCAATCCATCTTAGACTTCACTGAGTTGGGTAATTCTTAAAATGGATCTAAATCATCAAAAGGATCACCTTAGCCAAATATTCAATCATAGTATTTAACCAAGTCGCTCTTAAGGCGTTGAACTTAACCACAATGTAATCGAAGGTACTCATGTAGACTACTGTCAGATAACTGTCAAAATTGCCTTTACAATGACCTTCACTGCTCATAAATGATCAAAGGGCATTAAATCGTTGCTTAAAATGTGCGAATCTATCGCTTAACTGGACCTAAATGTTTTTGAGTAGAATAGACACAAATCATGACAAATAGTACCAAGCACCAACACATACATTTCATTTGCACTATATACCATAAGATGTCTATAGCCAGCAGATTTGTTTCACTAGTAGACTTCTTGAAGCATATCAGAGAGAAGGTTATACGTTATCTAATAACGTTTGGAGTGTATAACTAACACAATCGGCCTCCAACCGAATTGACCCACATCGATGGGAACAATAAATTGTACACTCGTATAACTCTTCACAGTTTAAATATGTCCTTGTACATCTAAACCATATCGATATAATGTACTTCTGCCAATCCATGCAGTAACACACATAATTAAAATCGAAATAACAATACAATCACTGAAACTTAATTAAAACACCAAGCATACTTAATTTCGATTGCATAGCCACAAAATTTGTTCAAACAACAAACCAATTTCCGTTAATTTGAAATCGAAAGCCACAAAACGGAATGCAAACAAAATATGTCATTAAAACGCATAAACGCCACCGCACACGCACACGTACACCCTCCACCCAAAATCAAAATATAAAATCCAATTCACGTTTATTAACCGCACACACAAACGGGACAGGCTCTTGAGCTCTTTGTCCCGACAGACGATTTCATTAAAACGAAACCGCAAATCAAGGGAACTACACCGCTCTCATCGCCCATCAAGGAACGAAGGACATCAAACACGTCGGTCCACTCGCTGTGAATGGAATTCACTTTTCAATCGTCAAACACAATTACCCACCCAAAATGAATACTTCCGCTTATTATTAATACTCATTTCCTTTTCCATCAACACATGCTCAACGTCGTCAACAAGGACTCTCTGTGCTGCTGTGTATTTGAGTGTGCTATCTCAGATCGAGTGTACAAACAAAAGGGAAATATTCAACCCAAATAGAGGGAGGCCACCCCCATCACTCCAGTGCCCTGTCCTAAATTCATTTAAAACCAACCTCGACCAACATCCTTCAACAGGAACAAGGACTATCCAAAAAAAAAAAAAAGAAGAGAGGAAAATATTTTTATAAACCAAAAATTATTGCATGGTCTGTGGCTTCTACGAAACAAAGTACAACAAACCAGACCAGGAAGAAATGAAAGAAGTGGTCCTTCTTCTGGTTTGCATGGGTCCTGGACTCTGAAGAGGTCCAGACACTAAATTATCAGCTCCTTCTGTGCATTCTATGAATTGTGGCTAGGAGACGAAGTGAAGACTCGTCCTCGTAAGAGGATGCAAACGCTTCAGCGTGTATACAAAAATGAAAAATACGGAACAAAAGTTCTTAATTGCCGAAAAGGTAATCACCAAGGATGGGCAGGAACCGGTGGGTGGTGCCGGTTCAAATGGTGGTTACTGATGCTGAACGAAAAACAGAAGGAAGTATGCTACGTTGAATTATTTTTGCAGGATGCAGTATGTACTGCGGTTACGGGGTGAAAGCTTAACGTCATTTATTTCCTATGCTCGTTGTTGTTTGTGGGTATGGAATTGTGGTGGTGGTGCCATCTGTGAGCGTTTCAAGTAAGTCTATACTTCAATACTGAGCTTCCTGGTAGCTTTGTGTCAAAGTTGTTCGTAACTTGGGATAGTGAGCATAAAGGATGACAGTAAAGTTGGGTGGAAAAGTTTGGAAGGTGTGTTTACTTTAAGTTTTGGTATTAAGTTGAAAGGTACCTACTCGGCGGAGGGATGAAAGTCGTGGAACTTTTTACAATGACGTGAAGGGGTTGGTGGATTTGTTATTATTTCTTGATGAGTAATTAAATTACTTTTACTTCTTCCATTTACTTAACTGTATATTGATTTGTTCCACAGTGTAAACAAGTCCTTTAGTAGAAACAATAGCAGAATTAATAACTAACATAAGAGAGTTGATGATCAGGGTGGAGGATGATGATGCAGATAGGAATTTTTTTTATAGGAAAACGTCACTAATTGGGTAGTTACCGAACTCTTCTGACTCAGGGAGCCGTAATGGAAGCTCTTTATTCAAATTTTGTATAAGGAACACAATACTTTTAATTTTATATGTTTACTATAATTATTTTATTGCATTATAAATCCTGGAGCTTATTAAGTTTATTCTGACAGTAAGACAGTCTTCATACCTCAACCTCCTACAATGACATAGGAAAACAGGGAAAATGTGTACGACTACTCCAAGAGATAGATGGTACTTACTAAAGAGTAAGTAAGCTTCGTTAGATTGTAGCAATGCCAGTTCAAGGAAGGACTAAGATAATTTATACAATCTTCAGTGCGAGATATTGTTACGTATACGCCCTGGTTTACTAGTAGTCTTAAAATAAGTTTCAAACTTGGTAGGACTGAGGTTTTAACTCCAACAAATCTGAAATCCTTAGTCCTCCCTTGAACGCTTCAGTAATTCTTACCAGTATTGCAGGGCAACTGTTCTAGAGAGTAGATAACGTTCAATGCTCTGCAAAATTGGGAGCTATACTGACTTAGCCATAACCAGCACCATATATGTATGCGGCTAAAGCTGCATTTGGCATAAGGGTATAAGTAGAGAATCAGCTTAGCTCATATCTCCAACGTGGTCGCTTTATGAAAGATCGAACCAGGAACCATTACATATCACTTTAAAAAATTGAAAGCTACAGTTGATGGGCTATATCCTATGTAATGACAAAAATTATAATGCCCGCAATGCAGTCCACCACCATTTGTTCTATTAGTATCATGCCTCCGCCATTACCCTCGAAACGTTAATGCAGACCCACTTCGCAGATTGCTTCAACTCATTTGCTTCGTGCAAGGTAGCAGAAAAGGATGCTGGAAATTAGGGTGGTGTTTTATCTAAACCTGGGTACAAAAGAGAGATACAGACCAATTACTCTGACATCTTTTTTACTAAAACTTTGGAAAGGACTTGTGACGAACATATCAGATCAAACTTACCCACTTTATCTCTGAGCATCAAACAGCACGCTTACACCAAAGGGAAGTCCGAGGAAATAGCTCTCACAGATGTAGTTCACACCATCGAAGATGTCCTCAAGTACAAAGAAGCTGCTCTCGATGCTTCCTGAATTTGGAAGAAGCATTCAGAAACATCAAGCTATATCTATAGCATTCAGAAACATCAAGCTATAGGGTATTATGGAAGTCCTCTCCAGGTACAGTAAAAGGAAGGTAATAAATAACTTTATTGAACACATGCTATCTAAACGGACAATAACAGCAGATATAGGCAGTGAAAGTAGGAAAGTTAGAGTTCAGAACGGGACCCCTCAAGGAGGAACTCTTTCTCCCTTGTTGTGGATACTGGTATTGGATGAACTTCTATAAACACTGGACAGCAATGGGTTCAAATGTATAGCATATGCTGATGACCTCGCAATATTAATTACGGGGAAACATCTGAACACACTGGGTGAGCTTATTGAAACAGCACTGAACATCACGCAAAGTTGGGCGGACCGCTTCGGCTTAGACGTCAACCCTGGAAAGACCGACATGGTACACTTTAGGAGAAGATACAAGCTAGAGGACTGCCATGCACCGTTTTTAGGGGGAGTAAAACTGGATCTAAATAAATAAATGTAAAATATCTTGGAATCATCCTGGCCAAAAACTTAACTTGGAGAAGAAATTTAGAAGATAGAATCACGAGAGCCAGAAGGGCGTACTGGATATGCCATCGGGCTTTTGGCAAGACGTGTGCTTTTCTATAGAGTGTTTGTATGGTGGCCTATAGTAGAAAAAAAAAAGTCCTTCACTACTATCGAACATCCAACGTATGGCTTGCCTAGGAATTACCGGATCCCAATCCAGTATTCCCACAGCAGCCATGGAAAAAGTCTTAAACTTACTCCCTATAAGACTGGAGATGAAAAGGTCATCCGGACTGACTGCTCTCACACTCGAGACTTTAGGCTATTTCAATGAACGGATCGCAACGGGACATATGGCTATTTGGAAGGAAGTACAGGCAGTCTATGGACTCGTAAGGCATCCGAGCGACCTTTTATGGTAAGGAATCCCTAAAAGCGAAGAATGGCGGCAGGTCTCTGCGTTCCAAACGAGGATGGAATAGAAGTGTACACGGGTGGATCACACATCGATGGAGAATCGGGGGCGGGGATCTACTGACGAACGCCACTTCTTAATCACGCAGTCCATCTGCAACAAGTCGTGACTGTTTTTCAATCAAGAGATTTTGGCTATACTGAAGGGCGCGGAACTTCTACTTAGTACCAGAACCCAAGGGAACTGCATTAACTTCTGCACTAAATGCACCAGCAAATTGGTGAATTGGTGAAAGAATTCAAGGAAAAACTTAATATCTTGGTAATCTCCTCCCAGGTCAACCTAATTTGGGTAAATGATCACTGCAATATACCAACCAGGGAATCAACAGGAGAAGAGGCGGGCAATGTTTATGTAGTTAGCTTCATTGAAAACTATTTCATGGAGCCGCCGGATTCACTATTTCTTAAATTAAGTACCTGAATTATTCTTTAAATATTCTCCATGTAAGTATTTCGTATAGCTCCTAATATACACAGCTGCATCTCAATACGTTATGGAGATTCTATTGCATTCCTCTAGAGGTTAAATTTTAAGGCATCGAGTCGGTTTTTTGGAACATAATTCAAGTTTGTCGTGGTAGTTAGTACTTTTCCCCGGAAAAAGACAGCTTTCATGATTTTGCTTTGTAGAATGTTTGAAAACTGTGGAAAGGAGTTAGCCTCAAAGATAATAAGGTCTTTTAAAACTTACCAAATACGGTTTATACAAGTCTCTGTTTAAACTGCGACTTTATAAAAACTGAATTTTACATCATCAACTGGTTGAAGGATATCTAAGTATATAGATCATGCAATTGGGTCTCAATAAGATACAATTTCCGAATGGATACATGTATGTATGTATCTATGTATTTATCTATCTATCTACAAAAACTACGGCGTCTCTGGAAATGTTTGGTTTTATAAATATCACGTAATTAAACCTAAACTCATTTAAGGACTCACGAAGCTACGTCCACTATCTGAATGCTACGAGCCAGATCTTAAATGAATTCAATCATACCAAAATAGAAGCAGATCTCTTCTTTTCAACTGGACTCCCACCATTCATCAAGGAAAGCTTATCCAATTCTGAGTTGATTCTTTTCAAAGCGAATTCCTCTACCCACTCCTAAGGTTCTCATCCACCGATATGGTGGAAAAATTCAGAGCGTACAGTTCTCCGATAGTTCGGAAATGAACCCCCGCACATTTATGTACATACATATGTACATATGTAGAAAGATAGGCCACCTCTGTTACTAAATTTACCTGCATTTAGCTACTCCATGCCATGTTCGTCAATGGAAACTCAAACAAGCGGAAGTGGACATTTTTTCCCTCGGTCCCCATTCTCTTATTACTGGCATTCCTTTTTCACCCGCCACACCAAACAGTTAATAGGTTAGACATTACGCTTGTATGGATATCCAGAGCGGGCTTAAAAAAAAAAAAAAAATAAAAAATAGAAACACAATCACATGGTCAGTGAATAAATTATCACGCGTACGGATATTAGGATGCCACCAACGACCGGCAGGACGACAAAAATACGCGCAACCAACCGAAATACACACATTTTACTACACATCATTATCCTTGGCAGCGAACGAGTGAATTCCAATAGACTACCGACAACCGAAAACCAACAGTGGACTACTACAACATCATCAGCGTCATAACGATGACGAAGTAGAAGGAGATGATGATGTTCCAGGACTACACTACGTTGATGATGGTGATGATGATGGTGACTGCCGCCACCGCCGACCAAGAGTGCTTTACTCAATTTTTGGTATCCGATATCCCGTTTGCAATCCAAAAGGGACTCAACACCAGCAGCAGTGTGGCAGCAACACTCTATGGCACATGCGTCCTTCAGCCAGTTGGCACATCTCACAACAACACAACCACGTATTCACAGCATATCCTCCCACCGTTCTTTGCTATTTAAAATGGGATGCCAGCCAGAGAGATATAATGTTTCATGTCGCCCGCCGCGCCGTTACAGGGCTTTCATACGTTTCGCCAGCAAAAAAGGACATCATTCTGATAACATCCCTTCGCCGTGTTACACCGCTTTACAAAGTGAAATTCTCGGCCTCAGTTCTGCCACTGCCACAGTTGCATGTAGCTCGTCTTCGTCGTCGTCGTCGTCGTCTTCGTCGTCGACGTTGTAGTAGTCAGCAGGAGCTACATCGGGGTAACCAGAAGGATTCGAATCTAATTCACTTTTAGTTTGGCGACAACTGCTGATACAATCGGTCGATTTTACTGGCGACGCCGTGTTTCATCGAAACGATGCGCGATTATCCTTCGATTCCGAATGTGTTTCGCGTAAGTGGTGGTTCGACAAACAGTGTGAATTTAATCGAGGCTATTGGCGGCGGGCGGAGCAGCGCTACACAAGCATTAATTAGTCCGTCCAGCGATACCACAAATGGTTGTGGTCGCTCCAAGAAAACCGAAAAGGATCTCTCCTCCGTCGGTATTGAATTAAATTACCATAACGGTAAGTCCTCGGAATATTTATTGAGACGCAACGCCGCACCCGGGAGTAATTCCAATCGGCATGTGGCCATCGCAGGCAATAACAACCTCAACCTCATTGCAAACAATAATCAGTCGCGTTCGGGTGGCGGTGGCGGTGGCGCCATTAATAGCATTTCCGGTACCATTCAGCCCGCCGCGAGTGTTAGTGCCGGTTATCCGGGTAAATTCACTGAGGGAAGTGATTTGAATATTAGTGTGAATTCATTTACCGACATCAATAACACACCTTCCTGTTCGAGGACGACAACAACGACTGCACCGTCGAGGCTCAGGGAAACGCAACACTTTCCAGTCGGTGGGGCAGCACTGAATCGGAGGTTCTCGAGCGAACGGAACTCGGGGTATTTCTTGTGGATTATGACACCTGTGGCTGCAAGGTAAGCGAAGCGAAGAGTCCTTCTTCGAGCAAGTTTCACAAAAGTTATTCACATTCGAGCGCTGTGCAAAGGATTAAGGATTAATTCTGTTTGTGTTTCGAGTTGGAACTTTTGTGCAGTGTGTCAGATGTTTTATGGAGTCCTTTTGAGACATGTTTCCACTGCTTCTGTGTGATTGCTTATCGGTCTGTTGGGTGGCTAGATGTGATGTAAAGTTTAGTTGAAAATATATTTCGGCTCTGCTGTCACTTCATGTTGTGTGTCGTAGACAAAGTTTGTTCGCCTGGATTATTAATAATGAAGGCGATGTGAGAAGTACTAAAGTTCCCTGCTGCTTGACAGAACTTCAAAAGGGGTTGTGAATGCAGGATGATGGATAAAAGTTCTCTTTCTCAAGTTATCTGTTGTATAGTGGCCAACACCTGTTGAATGGTGGCAAGGGTTAAGTGTGTAAGTGTTATTTTGAGCAGATTTCGGTTCAAAATGGAGGGGGCTTCACAGTTATGATGTTAATCTGAAACTTTACTTGGTTGTGCTGGTCTGTGATAAAGTTCACTAAATGTTAAGCATTTGCAATTAAGAGACTTTTGACTTGGGCGTTCAAGTCAAGTGTGCAATTCAAATTATTTACTTTGACAATATTCAAATTAGTAGTTTGAGAGTGTACCTTCTTGTAGACCACTTTATTCACTGAGACAGGGTTAGGGGTTAGGAGACAGGGTTTTTTGGCCGGAGTCTCTTTCAGTCAACTTGAATTCAGAATGAAGTGTTTAGTACATTTGAGATCGTTTGCTTTATTCTAACAAGGCCGTGTCTCTTAAGGCATGGCGCAGTTCATTGGCTTATGTACAAGATGTGTTGGTCTTAACTTCTTTTGACTCATTCTCCCAATGCTAGCTCCAAAATACCCCATTATATTCGTGTATAAACGATTAATATCAACAGTGAAGTCCATTTAAGAGGTTTTGGGACTAAGAACTTGGTCGAGAGAGTCATTTTTTGGCACATACCTGCTCTTATTTTTTAATTCTTAGAATTCTTATCCATGACGGATGGATTGCGCTAAAATCCTGTCGCGAAACAAGGAACCTTTAACAGTCTAGTACAACAATAGAAAATAGTGCAACCTAAGATAGGTCAATGTTTCTTATTTGCTTTGAAATGCAGGACATGTCGTTTTCGGATTAAAGCACCTTAAAACACTTTGTTTCACTTAAAATATTGGAAATTCCAGTTGTGAATTAAAACGGATAGGTCCTGTGCTCCATAGCTACTAAGTGGTAAACCGTAATATCTGAGATACTAATGGAGTTTATAGTATCCGAAGAGTACTAAGTGTTAGTTCATACCAAGTACTCAAAATGTACATATGTATCTCTGTAAGTCTTAGACTAAATAGCTGCCTCAAGATGTACCTTCTCAGTTTTAGAAAAACAGAATGCCATCAGGAAAAGACTTACGTATTTATGTCGTATGTTAGTTTTCAAAATAATACTCGCTAATAGGATCCACAATAATTTTCATATTTTTCTGTGATTAGACCGACTACTGTGACGCAAACTCATAAAGAGAAATGACATTGCTTTTATCACGGTCTTTCACAAAGCTTGACTATGTCTCTATTACTATTTACTATTTTTGTTAAACTCAAACCATTTATCGAGGATACGTTTTGAATCCTTATACTTCAAAAGCATTGGAGATTTCATTGCTTTCATTGAAGGCTTGTTTAGTCTGTTGAGCTCTTCTAGAACAATCTGGGAGTTACATACTTTTGTGGAACTGAAGTGTTTTATTAAAAGCTGGCTGTCACAACAGACACTTGTGCCAGACTTTCACAGTAATTTTGGTTTGAAAGTCTCAAGAAAAGAATCATTACTTGAACTAAACGAGGCAGACACTGCAGTAACAATCCCACCTACAGGGTCTTAGTCAATCCAATGCAGCAAATGAGATATGGAACGGGCTCAAATCCCATGGCCACTCTACAACAAACAAAAACCGATATAATCCTACAAATGAGAAAAAAAATCCTTGTCCTTGTCCTGAAAAAGCACACAAAGAAGATAAAACTTTACTCGAACAACCTGTTCATAGGATACTCCCAACCTCCTCTGTCACTGCCCACCACTATGTTACATAAGAAACAAAATTCTGGGAAGAAATTTCTTCCAAGACTTAGAAGGACTTTCTGACAAGTCTTTAAAAAATTTGAATAAAGTCGTTAGCGCCTCGGGATGGCTTGAAGATCCATTGGTTTTTCATAAATTCTTACAGTATACCAAGAATAGATTTTTCATAGTATGGGAAGTATAATCACCACCATCTCCCAGAGCTAAGAGGCACCACCCGCAATCTTCTTTGGAGAGAATGTGCCAGGAAATCCCTGGCTGCCATATAAATATGCTAAAAGGGAGTAGAATCCACTTGGGGTCTGCAACCAAACATTATGGACTGGCTATACACCTAGGTAATAAAACCGATACTCATGTATGGAGTTCTGTTTTGGTGGCCCGCCCTGGATAAAAATTCCAACCTAGCTACAACAGAAAAAACTCAGGGAGTCGCCTATCTCAGCATTGCTAGTGCACTGAGAAATTCTCCCACTGCAGCGCTACAAACCATGATCCTCTTGATTCCAATTCAGCAAACAACTGGCTGCTTGCTTAACAATAAGACTGAGAAGCTTTAAACAGTGGAACGAGTAACACGCTGGATATGCCAGAAGACTATCCATGTATCGTCATCTTCCACATCAACCACCTGCACACTGAACACAACTTCGATATGGGCTATAAATTCTCAATACCAAACAGAACTGAGTGAATACACCGAAATGTCCTGTACCTTATGGATGGATCAAATACCGATGACGGAGTCGGTGCTGGAGTCTTCTCAGAAGACCTGCATATCTACCTCTCTTTTAACCTTCCAAACTATTGCAGTGTTTTTTTAAGCCGAATCGCTGCCATTCGTCAAGCAGCTGACTGGTTGATATTGTCATATATGTATGTTCATCTACAAGCAGCCATCAGATCACTTGCATCCACCACAACGAGATCCAAGGCAGTGAAAGACAATCGTGTCAATCACTTAACGATATAGTTGGGCAGTACAACCTCACGCTTTGCTGGGTACCAGGTCACTGTAACATACCATAATAATTGTGAGACTAACGAACTGGCTAGACGAGAGTGTGAACGTCTTATGCCAAATTCCTTATGAACGCCGACGGGGTAAGTGAGGTCAACCATCGATGGCATCAACTCGACCAATGCTAATAATAAGACTAGGTCCAGCGGATTCCTAAAACAAAAGAGAGTAACTATCTCCAAGATAGTTAATACCCTCACCAGATACTGTGCTATAGGAAAACAAGCTCAAACATTGGGCATTCCCTACAATGACTTCTGCATAAGCTGTAGGGACTAAGATGAAGAAAATTGCCTTGCACTCGCCAACATCAGAAAGGCTACATTAGGTGAATACCTCCTCAATTATCAAAACGATCTCAGCAACAGCTGCACGGCTAAGATTAGTTCCATCATACAAATGAGTAAATGGTTCCCAGAGTAAGAGGGTGATCTACCCACCTTACACATCGGCAGTACAATGGATCTTCTTCTGGTCTAAGTGCATCCTCATCGAGGCCCCGTTTTAACCAACTAACACCCACTTTTTGACGGCGTTTTTAAGACTGACACATATTTGAGAAATCTCCCAGATAGCAGCAGTTTAATGTTATCATTAGAATTTGATGAAAAATGCACGCCTATTTTATTAGACATCATGTGTATGAACAACAAGACTTGAATTTCAATGCCTATGAGGAATATATGTATAACAACTTATTCTGAATTGAAACCCTCTGATGAGGGTTTAATTATCAATTCATCATACACAATCAATTTAGTTTATAAAGTATAGCCGCATAGTAAATAAAATATTAACCTAGCAGCTGCTTTTAGTGGGTGCCGTGGCTCAAGTGGTTAGTGTGTTGGACTACGGAGCAAGGGGTTTCAGGTTCAATCACCTAAAATTTCTTTCACGGCCCCACCTCTCGCGAGCGTCTGACAAACATCCGAGAGTAAAACTGTCATGAAAAAACTTCTCAAAATTGCACGTTCGGATCCGGCATTAAACAGTAGGGCCCTTCCATTCGTGTGAAGAATATAACACGCACAACACGAATGGTTGTGAGAAGCTAGCACTGGGTCACATGAACCTCTTGCGCCAAAAATTTGTATTTTTGTAGCAGCTGCTTTTGACATTTCGAAAACTGATTGATGTTTAAGTGAGAATTTTCTTGACTGAGCATTGAGTTCACTTCCTCAAGAAATGTCTTGTTTTCAGTATATGTATGTATCAGAGGCGTGTTTACTTAGTATCTACCTAGTATACTGAATGTGCGCATTTCACCATTTCGGGAAAATTCACTTCAATTCTCTCTCTCTTCTTCTTTCAAACATTGCGACGGAACTCTTACTAGTATCATGAAAAAATACATTGCCTCGATGCTCTACGAAATAGTGTTTCATGCCAAATGTTATTTATATTATACCCTTCCATATAAAGGATTTTCCAATAGGGACTTGACAACTTTGAATTTAATTTGTGAACGCACTCTTTCACTAATCATCAAACTGTCACTGTCAATTTATTCAGTAATCTCAACATTTTCATCATGGTAAAGTACACGAACGAGCAACGTCTGCAAATTATAAAAATTTTCTACCGAAATTCGGAGTCGGTGACTGCAACTTTAAGAGCGTTAACTCCAATTTTCGGTCGTAATTCTCGCCCTAGTAGACAGGTAATAACAAGTTTAGTGCAAAACTTTGAGTCTACATATTCGTTGTGTGATGTTGCCGTATCAGTGAGACAACGGGTTGGTCGAAGTGTCGAAAATATCGCTGCCGTTCAGTCGTCCGTAGCAAACGATCCAAATCAGTCAATTCCACGGCGTTCTCAAGAATTGGACATCGCTCAGACCGTTGGACATGCCGTATTTTGGCCCGAATTGAAAGATATGGACTTAGACGACATGTGGTTTCAACAGGATGGTGCCACAAGCCACACAGCACACGTTACAATCGATTTATTGAAGAGTAAGTATGGTGAGTGTGTTATCTCAAGAAATGGGCCAGTCGATTGGCCGCCTCGTTCGTGCGATTTAACGCCGCTTGACTATTTTCTGTGGGGCTACGTTAAGTCATTGGTTTATGCCAATAAGCCGACGACGTTGGAAGATCTCAGAGCCAACATTGAACCGAAATGTGTGGCCGAGTCGTTGAAAATTGGGTCCAACGAATCGACCGCTGCAAACGTGCCCGCGGTGGCCATATGAACGAAGTCGAGTTCCATTCATAAATTTTTTGATTGTACTTCATGCCGATAATAAAGTTTTTGAAATATCTCAAATGGTTTGCGTTTTATTTAAAAAAAAAGTTGTCAAGTCCTTACTGGAAAACCCTTTATAAGTAGGTACACAGCAAAAAAGTACAGTAATAGGTAGAATACTCTTAGTAATCTGGTGAGTATGATCACCACCTCGAAGATCATATATCTGTTTTATACACTATATGGTACGATATCATTCGAATGACGTTAAACTAACATTATTAATGCACATATATCGAAGAGAAGAAGATCCCTCTTTCAATGAAAACACAATTACTGACTTCATAAAAATAACTTATACTCTACCATTTGAAGTCACCCACTTTTTGGACCTTTGACTTTGAAGTATGAAGTTGAGATGGTAGTGTATCATTGTAGTTTTCTGTAGGAAACATGATTCCGAAACTATTTAACGTTTCTGTGTACACTCCAAGAGAAGCCCTTACAATTCTCAACTCAAAAAGTAAATCTACCTTCCAAAATTACAAAACATTTGGAGATATGTAGATATATTTCCCGTCAAACACAATCCATACTGTCTATTATTTCATGTCAAATACATATGTGTAGTCCTGTATGAATACAACCCGTTTACAAAGCTGCCTTATCATATTTAGGATTTTGTTTAGCTTCAGCCATCCGTAAAAGTTGATAAGATTATCATCTCTCGGTCTATGCAAACACCTTGATGCCTCCGTGTTAAGCCCCTATAATCCTTCGCTCAGACATCACTATGCCACCCGATCACCACCCCCTTTCAAAGTTTTTTAATCCCGAACAAATTTTCAACATTTCTAATTAGGGAGTTTCATTGAAACTTCTTAAGACTCCCTTACATTTGCTTATACAACTCTGACATGTCACATCATACAATCTTCTGTAAGAATACCCTTACTTCCATGCAAGACATACATAATACGAGTGTGGGTATGAAAACAAAATGAAAAATCCTGGAAAATGAGATAATTAAGAAACATCCTTGCAGGCTGCATGTTTGCCTATTCGCCTTCGTGTTTTATCCCGCACTCAATTCATTCCCTGTGATAGGCGTTCCAGATACAAGTCATATTTCTTTTAAAATTTGGTATAGAAGTTGATTTAAATTACCATACCATGGAAGAAGACATTGAGATGTGTGTAGATATTTCAACTTGTAATTAGAATTTAAAACACACTAGGTGCGTATCTCTTTAAAGTTCAAAAACTACTGCCGCTGGATAGTTTAAACAAAAAAAAAATAGCTCGCAGTTAAATGATAAACTGCACTCTAGATTTTATTCCCGTCCCGCTCGTCGTCGGGTAAATGAAATTATTTCCTCCCCCAGCAACTTGTCCATTTATCAAAATAAGAACAAAAAAATATCAGCGAGTTCCCAAGTGCATCGCCAATAGATGGAACTACATGTACCATGTATCCAGTAGATACGCTTCGCTCTGTGTAATGTGTTAATTTTTCTGTGGACTGTCCTGCATTCCATTTAGTTGTCCTCCCTTCATGCTCATATGTGAATACAAAAAAATATATATTCTCTTTACTTTTTTTGTTTTTTGTTTAACTCCCGCAGCTTCTCTGTGGCGATAGTTATCGCTGCTTTGGCCGGTCCACAGTGGCTATTCACCGAGGAGAAACTTCCGAATGCCAACTACAATGGGACGGCGAATTTTAACGCCCAGGACGATGGCGCCTTCATAACCAAATACACCAAGTCCAGTTTATGGATTCTATGCACGGCTTTGCAAGGTAAGTGAGGGGGCAGTGGCCACGAGATGGCGCTGATTAATGTTGATTTATGCACTAATTGAATTCCATTCAACCTACATATACAGACATCCATACAAACACGTTTCGTGGGAAATTTTTAAGAGCAGACTATTTGGGATTCCAAGTATTTACGCATTGTAGAGGTGGGGGAGGGGGCTATTTTTGGGATTTTCTCTAGCGGTACTCACATAGCCACTTAAGGGCCGTAAGGGTGAATGTAGTACATTGCGATTGTTCGTTGTTTGGCCTTGAAGCCGAAGTGCTTTGGATGGGGATAATCTCTACGCTTGGGGGAATAATTTTCTGGTGTAATGAAGCTTTAGGGAATAATCGACGAAGGCGAGTGTTTCTTTTTTTTGTTCGTACCAGGGAGAGGTGATTACTTTTATGTCGGCACTAAGTTTGGGGAGAGATTTGTGCGAGAGTCTCTTTTATTTTTGTTGCTGTGGTATTAAGGAATAATGAAGCGTTTCTAGGAATATACCTGGGAGACTATCCACTTAAACCGAAAATGATTTGATTTAGAAAGCAATAGAGGTTTTGTGTTTTTGTTTTTTTTTTTTTTTTTTTTCTGCCAGACAGAAATACCTACATCGTACGTGTGTCTCAGTGGATTTTTGTTTCTGCGACCGGAAAACTCGATTGGGGTTTGCCAGATGCATGTGTGCTTTTTGGTTTTAAATGTCTTATGCCTCTCTCGGTAAATCGGGCGTAAATTGTGTTGGATTTACTTGGCAAATTCAGAAAACGAAATAAAAGAGAAACAATAACAATGATATGTACTATATGACTTAATTTTGTCATGTCATCTTACATAGAGTATTGAGCATAGTCATCCCTCTTCCATTGCTACTAATCTTTTTGAGTACTCCTCAACAGGTCTGTGCAGAATTTTTTGACGGATTACCAGTTCCTTCGTGAGACTGTAATGTATTGGTTCAGCTACTTAGCTAAATTACAATGGCAGTAGCCTTCCAAGTAGGTACTACACCAATAAAAAGCTTGTCTATAAATTTTTTTTTTTTTTTTTCAAAATGGCAAGTTCTGTGAGTAAAACAAAAAGTCACCAAATTTGTCGACACATCTTCATCTAGTTCGCGGGAACAATATAACTGCTGTGACTGCCTTGATTGTGAATACTGAAAGGAACGATCCATCATATACTAGATGGTACTAACAAGGATACTGAGAACATCCGTGAAGAGTCTCTGCCTGAGACATGGCATTCTTCGATCCTGGGCATCTAGTTTTATAGACCAAACACTTTGGCATCCGCGATAGCTTGATTTTTAAAGCGGAGGGTCGGTGTTCCTTCTTTCGTCTCGAACTTGGGGGCTGTGATTCGAAGATCATCTTTGCTGGAGCATTATTGTCCATTCACTCAATGTGGTCCAGCCAGTGTAGTCGACGTGATTTGGCTTTTTGGATTGCACCCATATCTTGCTTCAGCTCATAGAGTTTGCGGTTGTATATTCTCCTCCATTCGCCCTCTTCAATACAGGACTGAATATTCGACGAATTTTTCTCTCGAAAGTGTTCAGTATTTGCTCTGCTTTCCTGCTTATCGTCTAGCACTCGGCTCTGTATACCAGAACTGGCAGGATCAAAGTATTGTAGAGCATGTATTTCGTCTTCCGAGTTAGGAGTCTTTTCCTTAATCATCATCGCATTATTCTTGCCATGATCCTCCTTTTGACCGTTCAATCCGTCCTCAATGTTAGAATTATTTAGCTTTTCTCTGGATTCAGGACTGATAACCGTTTGCTCCGAAGACAGTGAGGTGAAACCCAATGCTGGACGTTCCTTTATAATTGCCATAATGGGTGTATCTAGCAGACTGTCCCCTCCAGAGATATCAGCAAAGTTCGGTGGAGCCGGGATTGTAAAATTCGACCACGAGGATTTAATTGAACAAGTCTTGGCTGGTGTACGAGTCTGATCTATAAGTTCGGACTCATCTGTTGAGAGAACCGTAAGTTCATCGAATGTCTTATGATCTGACAGTGTTTTAACAATCGTTTTGCCGAGCTGGATTGGAAGGGTGTCTTACATTGCGTTGGAGAATTCTGAGATGAAAGCATCAGCGGAATCAGCTTGTTGTAATACACAATCGAAGCCATCATCGGGTACCATTGTCGATAGTTCTCTGTTCTACGAAGGTGCACAGGATTCTGGAGTTGGACTGCGATTCAGCAATGTTTTGATGATCGGGGAAGTGCGACCGATCGTGGTGGGTGCAATCTCGGTAAGGTTGGTGGTTCTTCATCATCCGGGGTTAATGGGGATTCCTCGATTGTTCCGTTGAACTTTGCAAAAATATTGATGGAGGTGCTGGAGCTTTCTCAGCTTTAACTACCTCCTTCCGTGGTGACGATGGCTCTCTGGTAGATCAGGCGACCCATTGGCTGATAAATTTTGAACGCTGTTGTAAGAGTTCCGAGCGTTTTTCACATCTATTTCGCTGTTGCATTTGGTAGAGATTTCTACGTCCTTTTGGTTTAGAATGTGCAATGACATTGGCTTCTTCAAGCCAATTCCAGCATTCGACTCTAAATGGTGACCATTTTGCTCGGCAGAATTGTTATTTTTGTTTGGATTACCTTTGGTGTTCCTATTACAGTCCACGGAGAGATTGCTTTTATGGAAGTCGTGGGTGTTAAGCATCTGACTTAGGTCCGACAAGATAATATAAAAAATCTTTTCGTAGAATGGGCAATAGATCGTATGCTTTGGGAAACTTTGCCTTTTCAGCTGTAAAGCTTCTACTGGATGAATGTGGATATGTGAACGGAAACTGAGTTCTCTGTCGTAGATCGCGCATTTCGGTTACTAAGGGAACGGGTTCATTGAAAATCTGCAATCAACTAGTGTATTTCCTAAAGTTTCTGCAACGAATAGTGTTGTACGTCTTAAGGTACAAACTAGTGAGGGAGCCAGAATTTATGTACTTGTTCTTGCTTTTCATTTCAAGCCAAATGTATAGCCCATGTACGAAGCGGTATCTAAAATTTTTAACAGGCGCAATAACGTTCAACTTATCCTATTACCCAGCAAAGATGCAACTATCAGAAAATCTACCCAGATCACGTTCAGGTCTTTTAGCAGACAGATATCTCAGACAAGAACTACTCACGAGTCAAAAGAAAAACTCCCAACAGAAACATTTCGCCTTTTAGTAACTCGCAGTTCTTCACTCTCGTCCGTACTGCTGTACCTATACCTCTACAGTCAGTATCACGCAATTCCGTCAAAGCATTTCCAGAGCAACATGCTTCCACTTAAATTTATAACAATTTTACTCCACATAAACATTAGTATTCCTTATTCATGTGCACATTTCCATTCCATCGTCCTCGCAGACGACTTGTTGCGCTCAAAAATAAAGAAGTCGAATAAAATGGATACTGAAGGCAATAATAATTCCACCTCGCCATACATTGCAGTTTCAATTTTTTCTCGCCAAGATAATATTTTTCCATTCACTAGAACTACAACACAGGTACAAAGTAAGGGGTGAAAAGAACCCCAACGCAAGCGCCACCCACTTGCTTAAACAACGCATAAGAAAATCGTGCGAAAAGGGCTGCATTTGCAAGTGCGAACAGCAAATGCCACGCGGCCTCAGGTGTTTCGAAACAAGGAACGTCGACGTCGCGTCGTCGTCGTCGTCGTCGTCGTCGTCGTACTTCGGTGTCTTTACTCACTCTGTTGCAACAAGAAACTGTGGCTTCTTTCGTAACAAGTCGTCGCCCGCTAAAGGCAGAGATGAAGGCTATAATTCATTTTGTTTCTACTTTTACGACGACGGCATTCCAGAGCCGTCGTTACATTACTGTTGGGCGTGCTTCCCGCAGCATGAGGAAGTGCTTGGACGGGTTGCACTTTACCGCATCCTGGTTGCGAGTATGGGAGGCTTCTCGGTGACGTATTATTGCCCCCATCTTACATGGATAGTTGTGCTGGTGGTTGCACAGGTGGTGAACATCATTCAACTGTCGCAACATTAGCAGTAGACTTGCGGCTTTTGCTCTCTGCATCGTTATTGTCGTTGTCGGTGGAGTAGCATGCGGCAAACTACAAGGAGTTGATAAAACTAGCAATCTGCCCCCGGACGACTTTGCCTTCTTCTTCATCGTCTTCTTGTTCTGCATCCACCAAGGGAGCCATGACGAGTTATTGGATTTGTTGACGGCGGAAATGATTTTGATAGACTTTCGGTAGAGAGGAAGCGGAATTTTGTTGGTTTCCTTTGCTTGTGACAGGAAGTAGTTCCTGGTTGCAGGTTGTTTTCTCTTTTTTTTTTTTTTGATTTTTTTGCCAGCGAGACCACTCAAGGATTTTCTACCTACTAAGTTACTGTTCGGGGTTTCCTTTGAACTTGATATTGATTTGGGATTTCTTCAAAAGGAGACAGTAGTACGAGTAGTTTGGGTTGCTCATGTTGTGGCAGAATTAAAAGGTATCCAGACTACTATAAGTGCAGCTAATATTAAATAATAAGATTCGAGGTGGACGTCGTTAGAAGTTGTTGCCCTCGTGGGAGCTTTGGATTGGCTTTTATGGAAGGGGTTTGTTAGCTTGGCGCAATGTGATTATTGCTCGTGGAAATGGATTTAAGATGACTCTGGAGAAGAACTGTATATACGTAGTTTTATCTAATCATAAAAAAGGAATAATGCTGGGAGATTTTTCTTGATTTCGATTTGGATTTCTTTGATTTTTTCCTTATGACAAAAATCTCAGAAATGGTGGCAAGCAGGAACTGTATGTATTTGTTTTTTTTTAGCTAACTTTGGTTCATTTTACAGCGTTCTTGACGATTTTCAAAATGTGGTCGGTCTACCATGATCAGAAAATTAATGCGCTACCCTTCTAGTTCTAAAACGAAAATCAGAACCTGTAAATACAGGTGTCAGAGAAGAATGTATTAGATTCGAAAAGGGTGTCTCAACAAGAACTTGAATTTCGAATCGCGCGATTTCCGTCTGTCAAATATTAGGTCCGTCATCTGTGGTAGCTGTCACTTTTGTAAATTCCTTAGACCCTATTCACACAAGACTGACAGACTTGTTTTTTTTTAACATTTCCGTGTTCAAATTGAAAATTCTATATGAACACTTCCACAGACTTCTTTTGTTTATTTTTTTGACACATTAGTTGTCAGCGCCAATTAAACTAATTTGATTTTCAACAAAAAAAATTCTTTTCACAACAAAACTAATGCTTTTCACAGCAATTGAATTTGTTTTCTTTAGTCTGCTTCGTAAATTCTTAAATTTTTTATATTATTTTCACCCTTTTGTCGAGTGACACCAATTGACATTTCCAAACCTCAAAAAAATCCAGAAAATTCCAGAAATTATGAAAATCAAGATTGCTGTAACATGTCACCTCTCCGCTTCCTTCTTTGCCTGTAAACGTAAAAAAAAAATACAGTCCGTCAGCCCGTCAAAATTCTACGTTAAATTTTCTTCAGTGGTGGCAATTACCCAAGTTGCCCATAATAGGCGTAAGTAAACGGAGAGGAATGTCACTTTGTCAGAGGTGATTGTGAGAGTCAATTCATTTTACCTTTCACAAATGACAAATGTCACCAATGTCATTTGTTTTTTTATTTTTTTCTTAATCTTATAGAATTCATTTACATGAAGTCTAGGCACATCAAAATTTAAATTAAAAGCCTTTTAAAATCAAACATCAGATTTTTGTACGAAAGAGCGAATGGATTCGCTCGCTTCGAAAGCGAGGAAGAGTGAACTAAAAATTGACGAATCTGAGCACGAAGCTGTTATGGTTGGAGAATACAAATTCAAAATACCATTCGACTATTATTGTTGAGCTTTTACAAGTTGTCGTTCTAGATGATTAGCCGAAAACATCGCCATCATAAGTGACACCATTCGCCATCGCGCACAGCAATTAACCATTCAGCATAGCACTCTCCAACGAATGATGAAGTACTTGGACTCAAGAACTGAATTCGACCGATCATACATAACACAGAAACTTCATTAGCGGGATCTTGGAACAACAGCAAGTGTTGACGATGCATTTCATAAGAAAATCATGTTTAGTAATGACGCACTAGGTAACTCACCTCAGCGGTTACGTCAACAAAGAGAATTCTCGGAGCTGGGTAGAAAAACCTGGGCAGAAAAACCACTGGGCAGAAAAACCACAAATCATCCAAGAACTTCCGATTCATCCTCAAAAAGTGACAGTTTTGTGTGCAATGTGAGAGTCAACGAAGTAGTTCTTCCTCCCACTTTGGAAGAGGTTGGCATATTACGCCTGACAGTCGGAACTTCTCAAATACGGAGGGGATTTGGGCATGCATCAGATCGTAAAGTATAGGGGGACGAAAGTGTGGGACTCTATATGCTCAAAATACATACAAGCCGATCCATAGACGTGGATATTCCTGGCAAATGTCGCACATAAACTTCTGTCCAGCGTACTGTGTGCACTTCTTAAACCGTCTGCACCACCATTTCTCGGAATACTCGAATGTTACTTCTGAGATTGACCATAGACTAAATATTCACGTTAAGACAAATCCTAGAAAAAAATCTGTGAGTGTGTCGAAACACACCGTCTGTTTATCGACTTAAAGTCTGCCTATGACAGCATTCATTGCGTGGAGCTCTACAAGGCGAATTCGAGATCCCGAATAAACTGATCCAATAATGGTGTACAGAACATTAATCTTGTCAGTTCTACTATA
Source organism: Xylota sylvarum (assembly GCA_905220385.1). Lineage (NCBI taxonomy): Eukaryota > Metazoa > Arthropoda > Insecta > Diptera > Syrphidae > Xylota > Xylota sylvarum. The sequence continues at coordinate 147,528,142 of LR999957.1, read as the reverse complement.
TGGCGCTAAATGCTGGACGATAATCAGGAAACCGAAGCAGATCTTTTGTGTCTATTTAAAAAAGAAATACTTCTTTGAATGACGAATGGAAAAGAGTCAATTCCGCACTCTACGAGCTGTACCAAGATGTGAATGTAGCCTGGAAGGTCGAAAAATACGTCGATTGCGTTGGTTCGGTCACATCGAGGGAATGGACAGTACCTCTCCAGCTAGGATGATTTTCGTATAATACCCCTTAGGTTCGAGATGACAGGGAAGGATACTATATGGATCAAGGATCAAGATAAACTGGTATACAGGAGGAGTTGGCGGACCCACTTCTTCGAGCTCCTTCATCACAGTTTGATTAAAAACAAGTTTAAAATTGTTTACCCAATCGATATATAGTTATAGCCATAGTTATAGTCCAATATAGTTATAGCTATTCCTATAGTAGTCCTATATAGTTCTATAGTTGTGCTATAGTTACAGGCTCTACCAAGACAGAACTTATTGAGAGAAGTCAAATTCTTAAAGCTTTTTAAATCCAGCTTTGGCCAAATTTGTTGACTTTTAGTTTCCAAGTAGCGATTGGTGTACCTAAGGTGCCTTTGTCTAGCAGGATGGGTATAGTTGTTCCTATTTTGGCGAGTTCATCGACCTTACAATTTTCTGGAATATCCCTATGCTCCGTGGGCGCCGTAGCTCAAGTGGTTAGTGCGTTGAACTACGGAGCGATTAGTTCCAGGTTCAATCCTCAGATAACACCTAAAATTTCTTTCACAGCCCCACCTCTCGCGAGCATCTGACAAACATTCGAGAGTAAAACTGTCATGAAAAAGCTTCTCTAAATCTTCGGATACGCCATTGAACAGTAGGCCCCTTTCAGTCGTGTGAAGAATATAACACGCACAACACGAATGGTTGTGAGAAGCTAGGCGCTAGGTCCCATGGACATGTACCGCCAAAAATTTGTATTTTGTATCCCTATGCTCCGGCACCCAACACAGGTAAATATTGAACTCGTCAGCCATAGAGAATGGTCAGCGTAAAGAATTTATAGAGGTCGATTCCAAGGAGTGGATAGCTACTTGGTTGTCTGAAATTAAGCCAAAATAAAACTTCTTTGATTGCCATAAATTCCGCCTAGAACATGTTACAATGAAATAGACGGAAGGAGAGCTTAAGATTAGATTAGACAATCAGAAAAAAATACCTCCACCAATGCCGTTCTTGGTTTTTGAGCCGTCCATGTAGAAGTAACTAGACTTTTCTTCTAAAAATGGATCTACATTTGAGAGTGTTCTGTAAGGGATGGTGATGAGAAAGTTCTTGTCAAAACGTAGACATGGTTACCCCCTTGTCTAAATTTTGACATTTTGAATTTATTGGTCTTTTTGGGATAGATTTAGAATTTATTCAGAATGAGAGAATAGCTAAATTCTTTTCTTGACCAGTGTTTGTGGTTTGTGGTTAGATCGAAAAAAAATCTGACGGGGAATAATAAAACTCAGCAGACTAAAGTTAAGAAGAGCGATAAAGATACTCTCTGGTCATTGCCTTCTGAGGAAGCACGCTGATATTAGGTTTAACGAACATGGATACATCCAAGTATTGTAATGACCTACATGTTGCAGACGACCTACTCAACTCATCTACTCTGTGAATGTCAAGCCATTACTCGGGTAGAATAAAGTATAACCTTTGAAGATACTTTTTCTGCAATTTAGAGGAGGTTCGTTCTTTGAACCAAACTGAGGCCATATATAGGTCCTGTAGGTAAATTAAACCCATGGGCGAATTGGTTTAGGTTTCCGACCTTGAAGGTTCCCTAAGGATCGCTAAAGCACTTCCTATTGCTTTATGACGAACTTATAACCCTATTCAACATTATCTAACCTAACCTATGCATATACAGTCAGTCACGAAAGTTTACATACAGCGCTGAAAAGTGCTAAATTTGAATTGATAGACAAAATTTCAATTTTGTTTTTTATTAGATAACATTATTATTGTTTAAAAACATGATTCAAAACAAAGTACAAATCATATCCTCACAATAATTCAAAGAAAACAAGAAAAACCCAAAAATTCAATTCAAATATAGCACTTTTCAGCGCTGTATGTAGACTTTCGTAACTGAGTGTACATATGTATGTCGATTGGTCGTACGCCAGTGGAACTGTTCGCTAATTAAAGAGCTCAGAATATTCTCCATTTTCGCTGACGTGCTGGATAAATGCTGTCCAGAAAGGTAAAATAAATGAAAAACTTACACCGTTCGTTTTCACAGCAATATGTAAGAATATACATACATATGTATCTTCGGAACAATGGATAAGATGTCTAATGAACCAGCGGATTCGTGAATATTGAAATCTTTAAGTAATGTGGCGATACTCTTAATTGACTATGAGCATTATTCATTGTCTCAACATGATGTTCACCGTATTTTCGCTCTGCACCAGGTGTCAATTTTTCTGGAAAACCCCAACCCAAATTATTTCAAATCTCTAGTTCATTAATGTCTCTAAAAACTTCACAATCGTGCCACAGACCTTGAAACACTAGGAAAATATAATGAAAGTGAAAAAAAAAACAACCAAAGCTTCCTTCGAGCCGGATTTGAACCAGCGACCTATGGATTTCCGCTAAATCAATTTTAATGCATCTACAGTCCACCGCTCTACCAACTGAGCTATCGAAGGCTTACAGATATTTCTCTGCATGTGGCCCAAACCTCACCAAAGCATACAGCAAACATATAATTAAAAGTGAAAGGTCTGCAAACATATTACCTTGATGACTGTGTACAAAACTTTCTCTTAGAAGACGAACTACTTTGAAGTTGATGTCAGTTACCATCATCGAGCGATGCAGTAGAGTTGAAGCAGTCTCAAAACGAAGTTTATTTTGTTTGTATTTTCTTGTATGCCAGTGAATTTATAAAATTATGTGGAGGTGATGAATTGCATTCAGAATCCAATAAACTACACATCTACTCATATAACCTGGAAGTTCTGGAAGTGATGTTTGTAAATAAATTATCAACTCGTTCATTTTCTGCCTCCGACGTTTTCTTTTTATTTTTGACAAATTGAATATTTTATTTTGCTTCCTTTTCCTTCTTCAAATCGATGTAATTTTACAAATGTTGATGCGATGTCTCGTTTGCTATAGAAGGATGTACATGTTCTGTACACTCTATCAATTGATGACACCTGTTGAATTGAAGGGGGATACGATGATGTGAAGTTGAATATCTGCAATGGTGATGTGGATGATTATGATGATGTGCAAGTGGTAAAGTACTTGTACTTTAGATAAATATTACTGGTTCATACATAAACATTTGCCAATGAATATGTAAGGTGGTTATGCTGGAAATGTAAATAAATTTAAACTTCAATGACTTCTTTAACGGCGATAGGAGTGGCTATGCTTGAGTCCAAAAAATGTTGGATTGTGAATCAACTATTGATCTGGGGTTCATTAACCCCTTCCTCATTTGATGTCACTGTTACATAAGTAGGTGGCTCAGTTGCTTAAGCGTCGGACTACCGTGCTGCAGTTCAAGACTCTATTTCCACGAACATCTGACAAACATTCATCTACAAACAAAACCTCTCCTCTTTTCCGACACCCATATCAGGTGCGTTTATTTGGGCCTAGATATCTCCGGTTCCTTATCCAGAGGGAATGCTTTTAAGGCAGTTCCCTCCCAGGACATAAAAGTGGGTAGTGAGAAGAAATGCGGTAGCAGTGTTTCCAATAGTTTTTCAAATGTGGTTGAAAATCGCCTTAGCCATAGCCTTCTCGATCAACTTCCTCTGTTCGAAAAAATATTGTCAGCTAGACTTACCTTACACTTTTCGATGGGTTGCTCATTTCTTCCTAGATTTGGCAGCCTTTTGCTCTTCTTTGTCTTAGCGACGGGGCCTTTGCTATTGGTTGCCGCATCTTTGCATTTTTTTCCTCTTGCCTTCGATGATTTCATTGAGAGCCCACGAGAGTTTTTCTTTCTCCATGTCGGAGAGGATGCCTTTCTTCTCCAGTATCCGCTTCATATGAGCTTGCCTATACATCCTAAGTCTCTGCATAGTGCATACCTATGGAGAGGCCGTTGTTTTTCTTTTCCTCCTCCGCCGAGTTATCAATCTGATTTGTCTTTAACCGATCGGCAAGCGAATGCTCATCCATCTCCCTCCAGATCTCTTCGTCCATTTTGACCTCCTCTAATGCCACATCGTCGATAGCTTCTGCCATCGCTGCGAGTGACAGTTCACTCCTTTTTGTTTTGTTTTTTGGGGTTTTTTGATTAGGTTTTGATTAAAATTTTGTTCCCACGAGTACGGCCGGAAATGAATATTCGTTCCGAGCCGCCGATATCGGATTAAGGCTTTGCACTCACAGGCCCCGCCAGGGCATCTATTAGAAACACTCGAGAGCTGTAGGAACAAAAGTGGAGGATGAGGAGGAAGAACATTGGCTTCTCCGACGGAAAAAGAAAGATCATAAGAAGCACGCAATCTCGGAATTAGAGAGGTTCTACTCCAGGAACAATGTGCGGAAGTTTTACTAAAAGGTAAAAAGAGCGTGTCAAGGCAACAAGACCCAAACAGAGGCCTATAGAGATGAACAAGTAAACCAACGGCAGAACATGGAGAAAACCCAAGAAGTCCACATCGGTATCCACCATCGATTTCAAGGCCACATATGACAGCATTTATAGAGACGAGCTATACAAGGCCATATCTAGTTTTGGCATCTCTGTCAAACTCGTCAGATTGCGCAGAATAACGATGGAACGCTCGCCTATAATGTCAAAAAAGGATTCAGACAAGGTGATGCTGTCATGGTATGTCATGTCATGTCATGACTTTTTATAAAAAAAAAATTCTTCGGATGATTTTCGGTCTCGACTGTTCGATGATGACCAAAGGCAGTTTGAACTGAACGAAACGTTTCCGAGATATTATCATCGTTTTTATAGTGAATTTTCATTACTTCAACGTGTTGGGTGAGTGTGTATCGATTAATATATAATAATATGACTCCTGTCTTAAACGGACTTTAAGGTTGCTGTTGAAGCTGTAAGATTGTTCCCTACAAAAAATACCTTCATTTTACAAGCCTTTTGAGTGCCAACCACCACTTTTAGACACTGGCACTGCACTCCACTTAATCACAGCTGTGCAGTTTCCTCTTTTCGCGTGGGTTATTCGTTCCCTTCTTTTCACATTTAATTCCCTGACAGGCACTCAGTTTGTCAATTAAAGCTTACAGATCTGTTTATTTTGATTAGAAACCAAGCATCCGTCATTCAATGGCCTTAATGTCATAAATCGTCGGTTTGCAGGAAATCACACTTCACTATGGTTTGCTCTGTTTAAAACAGAAAACCAACCTATTCATACCATATCGTCTACACACACGGAATTATTCAATTTAAAAAAAAAAAAAAGGTAAACTTCTCGTTCCTAAACGTGCATTTAAAAAACACTCCCTCATGTCCCGGTAGAATTCCTTAAATTCCATTTAAAAGCGAATAGCTCTGTTCTACATACCACGCCAAGCCCTGATTACATTATCATTGTCCACCCTTTAGTTCCACTTTCTACCAGGAAGTCACCTTAATTATCCCAGCGAGAGAAAGAAAGAGTTGAAGCAGAAAAAAATAAAAAAGCAAAAATGTTCATTAAAAATGGAAATATTAAAGGTTTTTCTAGTTTTCATTCATATTTCCCTTTTTTTTCTCTCTCTCTTTCTTCTTTTTCATAATTTCATGTGCTTCCTTCGTGTGCACCTCTATATGGAATCGCCGCGGTTCGCCATCTCTAAACACAGGAGTAGAAACGTACAACTGCATTAAAATCGACTATTTCCCAAAAGAAGGATACCAACCGGATCCACACGACTCGACACCAGCTATACCATGTAAGTACCAACCTCTGCCTCTAGTAAATTGTACCGCTTTATGTTCAGACAAAGGCTTGTTTTTTTTTTTTTCGTTTTTTTAGTGACCAAGTAGAGATCCTTCTTCATTCAGTTTTGTCCTTTCCGATCCATTCATATATTTCTGTTGAAAAGTTTACATTTTATACACTTCGTTTGGAAAAAGAAAAGGACCTGGCGCACATGACACATTTGGCGCATTGAAAATGTCATCTCATTCTTGGGCGCACTTGTATTTGTTCGTATCCTTATCAACTGAACTGTGTTTCAATTCAATCCATTTGCCAAATTGCAGTTGACTACAGAGCTGATGTCCTTCGTCGCTTGACATATTTATTTTTTGAAATTCTCTAAAGCTTAGGTATTTGATATTGAAAATCTTCATGGATAGATTATCTCTTGATAAATGGTAGTGGATCCTTGTGTGTGTTGATGTGATTGTTATGTTTTTTTTTATTGTTTTCTTATTAATGTTCTATTTGTGGAGAGAAAATGATAGAAGTCTTAGTAGGATATCACACGGAGTGGAAAAGTTTTCAGGTTTTAATAGTAACAACGGAAAGAAAGGATAATGTGATTAAATACCTTGGGGCTTTTCTTCCCTCTCGGATCGTTTGGACAACGTTATTGTCACAGCAAGACAATCCATTAAGGTTCACTCACCAAAAGCGAATGAAGTCAGAGAAATAATGCATTTAAACTCATTCCCCTGATTCAATCATAGGGACCTGTTCATGTGGTTTAGTTGAAACAGATTAGTCGCCCTCGACGGTACAAATGGGGGGATTGGTCAATGCATTGTTGTCACTTCAATTAAGGATTTTAACACGAAGGTGTGCGTTCCTATCAAATTCGGCTCGAGCATATTAAAGCCAGGCATAAGCCATCTAAACGATCGATCTAGAGTATGAAAACAAACGCACCGAGTTATGGAGGGTGTGCCATCTGCTGGTTGCTTTTAAAATCAAATGTTATTTTGACACTGACAGCTCTTTCGAACTCAAAAAATGATGAAAAAAAACAATGGTACAAAATGAATCGATTTACTATTGATTAACGTTGAGAAATATTGAAAACTTATGTATTTGCAAAGTGAGTGTTGTGTTGCCGAAATAGTGTGAATTTTGAAAAGAAATTTCGGTCGAAATAATGCACCAACAGCGCTTACTGTTAGGTCAGCCACACTTAGGTCAACACAAACCTTTTTTGATACCTCTAGTTCTACAGCTGTCGTTTCTATGATCTTTCTTTCTTTCTACTTCCTGTGATCTTCCTTATCCATGTAGAGAATCTGCTTGAATCATGTTCGGTACAACTCGTAGAGTTCCCGTAGAGTTAACAATTGTTAGAAGTGCAGCTTAAACAAACCTACAAATCACTGCAGTTCGGCGACCCATCACATTACTATTTCGACGTGCCAGCGCACGTTCCGGTCTTGTAACTAGCTGTCAGATTTTTCGCCTTCTTATGGAATTTGATTTTTTTGAGCTGGGAGACTGTATCCCAGTATCCTCCTCTGTTGTTTTGCCTTGGTATTCTTTCCGTGCAGTTCTTGTTTTTCGCTTAAGATGTGTATCCTCGGTCCCCTATTTTCTATATTTGCAAACATCATCATGCCAAGGGCTGTCAATTTAATGATGTTGGTGTACTATGTCCGCTGTGTGTTGGCGTCAGTGGAGATTGAATATTTAGCGGAGAGTCTCTCAAAAGGAAATCATCAGCAGTGTCGGTCAGTTATGATGCAACTTAGGATTTGAATTATTTTTTAGTGGTGGTAGTGATGGCCCCTGGACATCATGTTAAGTAAAAAACGAACGACATAGTAACATGAATACAAGTCGCACATAGGCATATTATACTGTTTTACGAACTATGTAAAACCCTCGAAAGCCGCGGTGAGTTGTTTTAAATATTTTTTGGAAAAACGAGATATGTTACTTCAGTCTGCTCTGTGATGATGTCGTGATATCAGGTTCAACGAAATGAAATCAAAAAGGGATCACTGGGAATAATTAGCACTTGCTTTGTTTTGTCTATAGTACAGGGTACAGTATTTACTCTCCTCTACACAAGTGGGAAGATACTGTACTCTACTGCAGACCAACTAATATCTGTCATTATACATAATTTGGCAGCACTCAACCTTGGCTCCAAGTCCAACCAACAAGCCTTTCTAGTTAGATATCGTTGTACAGCATTGTATAGCTTTCCCTGTGTTGGCAGCAGGGTTTTGTTTTCATTTACTGCTACGTCCATTTTGACAGCTTCTGCACTGGTGACAGAACGGAGAATTTTGCGAATTACATCAATATCGTCGGTGTATGCTAGTAGATGAAAAATTGTACCTTCAGCGCACGCATGTGAGTTTATCACAATCTGTTCAAGGAAGGTTCTAGAAATATTATATGACAGCAAATTACATGTCAAAGATCAATCGGTGATATCGTTATCGATCTTGACGCACAGATGAGTTTGGAAGGGATGTCAAAGCAGGACATGATTATGTTTAGCTCTTTTCTATAAATAATAAAAATGATAAATGATAAAAAGTTAATGAGTATCGAATAGGACTCTTCAGTATTCTGTAGGATCTACTGAAGTCTGAACACTTAATCGATTACTTTTCTTTAATACAATCGTTTTTTAGATCGCCCTGGGGCGGTTCGTAATTCGCCTTAAGAAGTACAAATACTACGATAGGCTCAACAAAATTCGATGAGTTTTTGGTCGTCTCATTATAAAATTTTAATTATTTTCTCAGATTACACCCACGAAATAATGATTCTTCGATTTCCCTCCATCAAATCACTTGTCAAACTGAAGTGGAACCTCATTGCACAAGTCAACTGGCTGTGTCATTCTCCCTGAAAGTACATAAAATTGGCACACTACCTTCAATTCGATTCACCTCGAAGCCAATTCCCCAATTAAACGACGTAATTTCTATCAATTTGTTGGCGGAAAATCATTGGAAAACGGAAATCAAAATGAATTACCACAATTTTCCTTCGCCAAGTGTGGGAAAATCATCTATCGATCGTCTCCCAGAACAGAACAGGGCGCTATTTCGCAAAAGGACAAGTATTATATTTTCCGATTTTCCAACCATGGAGCAATTTCCCTTATAAAAACTTTTTTTTTTTTTTCAAATGTAATTAAATACTCCTACGACTCCCTTATATCGTTCGCTTTCGCTGGATGGCCTGAGAAATCAGCTAAAAACATTTTGTTTCCTTTTCTCATTTTCTTTTTTTTTGTTTTTTCTCAGTTTTTGAAAACAGCTCAAAATGAAGTTAGCATCCAATGCCGCACTGACAAATTGAGTTTGAACTTTCATCTAGAAATTGCCATACAGAAGAACAAATAGTTTGACTGGGTAACTGAATAAGTTATTAACCCGAAGCGCCGCCGGGGCCGACGAGTGAGGGAGTGATAATAATTATTGTCCTTACCATCGGGTGGAGACATTTGGGATACGGCAGTTGTGCGATGACAGATGACTGTGTGTTGCAAGTGGAACTTGGTGAAACTTTAATTAGTCAAAAGTTTATCGCATAAGTTTTGCATTCTTTGGGGGCTTTCTTTGGCAGTAGTCCCGCAGGAGGAACACAAAGATTTAAGGAAATTATACAATATCCATTCTGGTGGACGACGAATACGCCAAGGAAGGAAGGAAGGAAGTTTCCATTATGAATTTAAATTGTCTTGTTGAATGCTGTTTGTTGGGGGGTCCCAAGTCAAAGAAAATTATTAAATTGGTTGCGTTGGATATTTTTTGACGCGCGTTAAATTTTAATGTCAAGCCGACGCTTTCAATTGTTTAGAAGGACTTTTGGGGGTGATTCATTAAACATTGGTATTCATCTTGCTAAAGTAAAGTGCCTTCGGGTCATGGGAAATTCCTCGAAATTGCTTAGAAGCAATATTGTCATTTCGAGAGAAATGATGTTGTCTAAGAGAGTTTTTACTTTAAAAATTGTCTGCAATGGATAAAGGGATGTTATGATTGCGAGCAATTTTGTTTAAGTCTTCACTGAAAATTGTGTGTTAATATTTAGCAGAATCGCAAAGTTTATCCGATCCAAGAAGCATCGCCACAGTGAATAAACGTACCGCGATGATATCAAAAACATTAATTCGGCATTGTTTACATTTTGGATAAAAAAAAACATCCAACTCTGTGCTTATAAAGTTCAGTTGACGTATGAAAACCAATTAAGTGCGTCACTTGTTTTCTAAACAACTAAGGAACGAACGACGACCTTGCGAAGAAATTCATCTTCTTCAACACGGCGCATCATTAACCAAAAAAATTATAAAAAAACCAAATTATAAGATTTGCGTCATAGAAACATCCGAAATGAACCATGAAAGACGGAGTCGTCCCTGATGATGCACTCTTTGGTTCAGTTTTTTAGCTCCAGAAATGCAATAAGCGTAAATAGCGTTCCTTATCACATGATAGCCAAGTTTTTGTAACTTCAACTGACCGGTAAGGACCTTGATAACATGTTGTTGCAACAGGATTAAGCAATATATGGCACTAGTAGAGCAACAAATATTATTTTTAAGTCGTATCACCAGTTTAAGATTGATTCGGCGTCATATTAGACTGAACGACTGAATTGACTGATCAGTTATCGACGTCCATATATGAACAAATTTGAACAAATTTCAACAATGTCAAATCAGAAGCTATATCTGCTGCAATTCTTTGCCTGAAGGTTAACATCTATCTTTGCTTTTGTATCTGGATCGGATGAATGTGTTCCAGCAGAATCATTTCTGTCAAGCTCGGATAATCTTTCATTTCCATTGACCACAAGGTGGTGTCCTTTGCCTTGAATTGGGTCCAATGTAGTACCGATACTTCTAAACGACTAAAACAATTCCTAATTTCGAAGTCAAAGCTAAGGAACAACCAAGAATCCATCATTACTGGAAAATTGCAAAATCCCGTACACAAAATATATGATTGTTGCTAGTGAGAAGGTTTTCGTGTTTTCGATCTTGGAGCAACTCATGCCGGAGGTGTGATTGGACCTTATTTTTTCATCGATTAAAATAATACCCATGTTACTATGTATATAGGTATACATGAAAGACAGACTTGACATCAGTAATATGTGGTTCCAACAAGATGGTGCCACATGCCAGACAGCTGGTCAAACAATTGGTCTATTGAAGGGGAAGTTTGGTAATCGTGTAATCTCGAGAAATGGTTTGGTCGAATGGCCGAGGTGCTCATGCGTTTACCGAACGGTTTATGCCAACCAATCTCAATTATTCTGTGTTTTATTTAAATACAAAATTGTTATGTCCTTATTGAAAAACCCTTAACATGCTTTTGTTATTTTATTTCCGACTCTAGCACGTACGAAACTAGATTTTCTAGTGTCAGTGTTCCTTCCAGTTCTTATATCAATATCTCTAGTTGACTGTGGAATCATGGGCACTAAATAAAACTCTGGCTCTATATCTTTCGCTGAGTTGTCATGCTTGAACCGATAGAGGTACGATCGTAAACAGCCGTACCCTGTTAAACGCTGTTGCCATTCTCTCAAGGTCCTCGTTGTCTCGTCATTGTGTACCAATTCACCTTTCTGGTGGGTCTTTTCGTATTTTCTTTAAAATTCTTTAACCAGTATGTCTAATGCTATCGGTGCCGATTTTTCGCTCCAGTATTATAAGTAATGTATAAGTAGGTATTACAGACGTAACAATCCTAACTAGCAATAGTCAGTAACAGACATAGTCATAGTCTGATGTCATTGTTGCTATGAATCACTTCTTACGGCGGTTTCGGTACTACTACTTTGCCTTTGTTCAAGGCAAAACCTATCAACTTAGCTTCGCTGTATCCATCCATTACTACCAAACCCTTGTGTGGTTCACATATAAACAACAGGTCCATACGGATCACAAAGCTTAGCTTTTCACAAACATTTGTGTTGAGCACGCATATTCTTCACACGAATGGAACTCTCTCGGATGTTTGTCAGACGTTCGGACCTTCTTCTCAGCTCAAATGCTACACCCATGAACCTAATTTCAGCTACTAGGCAAAACTACCACAACTTATTAAGGCTATAGCACCAAAGATCTCTATAAGATTGCAGTACTTCTTGAAGCAATGTTAATGTCCTTCGCCCCAGTTATCTTTTTTTTTATAAAAACCCTCGTTGGTTGAGACACCATAGATTTTACACATGGATCGGTGGTCAATTAAGTTAGTAAGTAAGAACCTCTACTCGTATAAGTAGTTACTATATTTGGTTATCTAGCTTTCAGATTCTCAATTGATTTTATTCCATCTCATTAGCCGACAAAATTCGATCAAAGTCTTACCTCACTCGACCCACAATGCATGTCAAAGATTGGCCACAATCTCTTCTCTACTGTCCACATAGTGAAACGTAACACAATCGAGACTGCTACCACCACGTATTTCATGTCATTCCTTGGCAAAACACACATCGTTGTCTGAGGAGGAACTGAAAACAAGCATCACCAGTCATTCCTATCAACAACGCGTTCCCAGTAAACGTGCTTCCGACTAAATTGAATGTTCTTTCTACCCAGGAATGTCGTCCGAGTTTATTTTTATAAACAAGTTCCTCGTTCCATCCGACATCGTCTCCGGGGCCAGCCATCTCGCCTTCTTACCTATCCTCATTCCGTTTTAACCGCACAGGTAATAAGTTCATCCGACAAATTAAGGAGCTGTTCGAATGGAAAATCGGAAAATTGGTTTCCTTGTGAATTCATGTTGTTAGCTAGGTCGTTGGTTAGTCGGCTGCCTCAACAAATCCACCTACTCTTGTTCTCTCTTTGTCTCTCAGTTATTCTCTCCTCAGGATGTGGGTTTTACTGGAGGGCTCACTTCCTGTTTATACTCGTACTTCTTGTGTTTCTTTTGTTAGCCTCAGCTACTGTTCCCCTCCCTCACTACCGCACCAACCGAAGGAAGTAATAAGGAATGTGAACGCCTTTTGGACTTCCCTTTCATATGAATGTGTTGAATTGGTACTCCTGCTTCTGGAAGGAAAAGGATATGTATGAGCCGAGGGGATGATGGTGATCACATGAAAGAACAAGTTCCGTTTGACTTAGAAAACATAATGTGTGGTAAGGTTACGCTTTTGTCGGGTTCATCCGATGAATTAAATTAAACCATTCAACACACACATATACATACGTATACACCCGGGGCTTAGGATCGGTCCCTCTGTGGCGATGGGGGGTTGAAGGGATAAAGTGATTGGTGTAATGAACAACCGCAATTTGTACGTTTGGCTGGAGCGAAATAGGAAGCTAATCGTAAATTAATGCGGAATTATGTATTCAAAGTGGTGTTTAGCTTTATTGTGCTGTCGGCGGCGACGATGACGATGGTGGCGGTGTGTGAATGTGTGGTAGACCTCATTGAATGTTTAATTTTGTGATGATGAAGGCGTAGGGATTCGAAGAATGTCTTCGGCTAGAGGGAGGGACAATGGACTTGAGGAGTCAATTTGCAAAAGGATGTTTCTGGGGACATTGGGATTTTTATTGGATTTTAATTGAGGTTAAGCTTCATCGATTTAGGGAAAATATGTCTCTTATCGCAGATGGTCCTGGCATACATACATACCACAGCATGGAGTGCTTTGGAAGCGATAAGGAAGTAATTAAATCGGTTGATTATCTACTAGCCAGAAGTCCTTTGTTTTAGTTATTCATGGTGAAGTTACGTTCCGGTGTGTTCCTGGTCATTAACTAAAATCTTCCTTACCGCTATCACGGTCCTTTCTATTTATTTCCATTGCAAACAATTCTGCGTGTGCAGGTGAGTTCTACTACACATTGTGCTAAAAAGATGGTTGATTTGTTCAGCTTTAAGAAGATTTCAACAGAGATGACCAAGACTGATCTTACCTCTAAGGGTGCAATGTCTCATCTTAAATAACAATAAGTTGGAATTATGCAGACTGAAGTGGCATACCATAAGGTTCCATTCTATCACAACTATTGTTCCCCGTACGGATCAGTAATGCTCTTCATGTAGCAGTAGCAAGGAGCTTTGTGAAGACAAGCTTTAATATCATCTTTGACCTCCTCTTCGTATCGAAAACTCATTTCTGATTTCTGAGCCCGGTCCATTCCATTCTACTCATACTTACTTATCCTTATTTAAAATGTTCATAATTTATGAAGCGTCGCTGCCGAGGATACAAAACTCTACTTTCAGTTTTCTTCACTCGCCCTAATCATGCACTGTACCAAATATTCTACCAAGTATTCGGTTTAAAGATCTCAATATCTTCCTCTCTGCTTTCCTGGCTATTGTTCAGCACTCAGCCCCTTTGAACCAAATAATCGGGATTAATGTCATAGGTATAGATCTAAAGTGTCGTGAAGGTTTACTGTGGTTCCACATGGATCGAAATCCTCAATTAATTCTACCATTTGAAGCAGCAGGAGTTTAATATATAGCGCCGGAGGCTATGTTGGCGTTAGCCAATTCACCCAAATTGTCGAAGAAAGGATATAACTTGGAATGTAGAAGGAAGATGAAATATAGTTTTCTCTTTTTCTTTGTCCATGAAGAAAGTATTTAGCGAAGAGCACAATCCCTAGCGTGCCTGTCGATAAAGTAGTGTGTTGTAATGACATCTACTTTGATTGCTACGATCAATCTTTTCTGTCTAATCAGACAGTTGAAGCGTTTCTGATCCAGTTTGGGCGAGATCTGTCTAGTAATGAGGCACATACTGCCGTCTGCCCATCTACAATTGGTTCAATTAACGATATTCAGCTTAAGCAGCAGTTTATATATAGCGAGAGGCATGCCGATGTTCGCCTTATCCGATAAAATCGATAAAGACAGGGTAACCTGCCTGGCGAGCTCGTCAGCCATACAATTCTCTGGAATATCGTTGTGCCCCAGCACCCAAGTTAGGTGGATGGTTGAATTGTTCAGCCGTCTCGTTGAGAGACAAATGACAATTTAGGGTAGTTTTTGAGTTAAATGTGAACATTCCAGAGATTTGATCGCGACTGCAATGTCCGTAAAAATGATGATATCCCGATTAGATCACATTATATAACTACCTACATACTAAGGCACGACAAGGCTTCCTTGTTCACAATGATCTCCACCTGGAAGACGCCGATTCTGTTTCTAATTCCTCCGTAAAGAAACATGTAGATTCCGTGTTTTGAAGCAACAGATCCTCCACCCAATCCACTCTGGAGGGGACATATGTTTCAAAATTCTTGTCGAACAGAAGTTGCGGAAGTACAAAGTTGGTGTCTTGCGGAAGGAATTCAAGGTCGTTAAGAACAGAAGAGTGTGCAGTAGACTAGACCACTCAGATATAGCCTTCAAACCAATGGCTTAATTTTTTTTTTTGATAATGATTTGGTGCATGTAGCTTACCAAACACACCTTCTTAAAAGCCGCCATCCTGGTCGATTCAGAGTTCGGTCTCTACCGGCCCGTAGATACTCGTAGTCGTTTTCTATTCAATCCCCACTCAAACTTGAGTCAAACCATTCATCCTCCTATTTCGATGTGCCATGATTTATTGTCGCGGCCGCTATTTCTTGATTAGCAGGACGTTTTCTGTTTACTATGGAAGATAACTCAGACATATGTATGTATGTGCCACCACGAACTCATCGCTTATTGTCTGTTCAGTATAAAATTGTAATCCAGCCCACACTGTAATAAATGACAATTTCCTTTTCTGTCATTAACCTAGGTAAGCACAAACTCTACTTATGACCTACATGTACTTTGTGGCACTGTATTAAGCAATAATGGGTACTCTGCACGCTCAGACCTCCACCACCTTTCAGTATCTAAGCCTCCCAAAGGTTATTACTAATATATTATTGCTGACATAAAGTTTATACCACTTTTAGAAGCGTTTCGGGACTCATGAAATTAGTATGTCCTAGAGCAAAAAGTAGAAAAAAAAAAAACACCATCAGGCGGTGTAATAACTGGCGACATGATCATAAATATGTCCTCTTCTCTACCATAGCTGTAGGGTAGTCCATTGGCCCAATTCCCACTGGGCCAGAGTAAACAAAATACAGCAAATGTTGCTGAATGATATAACAAAAGGGCGAACATAGAGTGAAGTGGGTTGGATGGGAGTATGACAATAAAAACATTGTTACAAAGCCAAAAAGGCAATGAGGATGTCGTTGGTTTTTTTTTTTTTTGTTTTTGTTCATTCTCGTCCTTCCAACAATGCACACTGTGTGTGGGGAGTCCATTGACCACTTACCACTGACAGTATGCACGAATAATCGAAACATTTTAATTATGCTCTAGTAATCAATTTCAAACCCCTTTTTGTGTGGCAATAATCGATGAACTGATTGCCAGGCGAACCATGTGCTATTGGCGGTACCGAGGGATGCTCCTAATGGTTTACAGTCAGACCGATTTTATTTGATTGGTAGTGTAGTCATATGTGGAAGAAGGGCAGGTTGTTGTACTCCCCTGTGCTGGTGTTAATGACACATGGGTGGCAGGGTGGCGATGTGTACTTCCTTTTAGTCCTTCGTTGGGGACAAAAATAGAATGCGTCGCTATTTTTGAAAAAAAAAAAAAAAGATATGTTGTAACTAAGGGGATAATAATAAAAAGGGAGATCCAGTATTAGGGTGACGTAAAGGGATGTAATTGTATGATGATGATTTTATTTGGACCGTTGACCAAAGGTTTGTTCATAATTTTACTAATGTCGGTATGTTAAAGTATGTTAAGCACTGATACCTTTTAAAATCGAATTCGGATAAATTCCAAGAGAGAGGGCAACCCCTATATCCTTATAACCTGCCATCCTTCTTTGAGCTCAAGACATAAGCCAGATTGGGTATTGGAAAAGAATTAAGATATTCCTATATTTCTGTCATTTTCTAAATACGAGACAATAAGGACTTTAAGGACTAAAATTTAGTTTCGTTTCACATTATTTTTTTGTTTGTTTTTTTTTTTTCTTTTTCCTTTTCTTAAACTTATCCCTGAGTAGCACCCTCTTTATGACTGGTTACAATATGTACTACATCCTTTCATTTAGACAGATCAAGGATGGTCTTCTCTCCTGCTCATGGGGGTGAATTCATGTTCGGTAGAGCATTCGTTGGCAAAGTTTCACTACCGAGTACATAATGTAGGTGACCAAATGTACGAGACTGTCCGATACTTGAAAAATCCGATTTTGAACAATTCCCTAACCACAACTATTTGCCATTTGGGCTGATAGTAACAAACTCAAAATTGTCGGCATTACAATAGTAAACGGATTCATACAAGTCTCTGTGTTTCTTTCACTTGGCGGTGGGGATAAATCTAGACCAGGATATTCATATAACGACACTATGAATCTCGAGACTATAGACAAATAGATGATGAACTCATTCAATACAGTGGATTAGTCGGCACCGTTCCATCTAACGCAAATATCAAGACGTTTATGTCTCAGGAATCGCAGAAGACGGCGAGTAGCATTAGAAACATATTCCGAGGATTAGTAATCGAAAATATTGAACTAGGGCTCCTAGAAAAGGGATTAAATTGAAATCTTTACTCACTCCATGAACTTGTTTTGAAAACTTGGCTCAGCACCCAAATAATGGCACCTAAGCCTGCCATCAATTCTACCTGTAAGCACTTTTAGTCTCATACTGATATTTAACGCTGGCAACCCTGTATTAACAGATAGCATAGGCCTAGAGTTCCTACTGCACAACAAGATAAACTGTTTGAATTGTGAAACGAAACAATGACACATTCCCTGCCGGAATGAATCCATGATCAAGACCTTTACAAAGTTCAACGGACATTCAACACATGGCAAGCTTTTCCTTGAATTCCGCCTTGGTCGTACTATAGACTGGAAGAAATTGGAAATTTGTTTGGAAACTGGCTTTTAGTTGGGTATTTGCAACTTCCGAATGAATACGAATCCTTTTCGAATGAATCACCCGTAGCCCTCGCCATTTGTCTAGGCTTAGAAGGAAATTAAGTTTCAATCCTGCGGTGTGGCGTGGAAGCATGAACGTTTACTAAGGTGAACAAAAGTTCTATTGTTTCGCAAGTAATTTTTAGTACCTTTGAACTTTAGGTGGCGGACTTAACTTCTTACTTAACTTTGTCAAAAAGCAAAAGGTTAGGTAGCAATCAAACTAAGGATCAAGGAGCTTGTTGGTTGATGTTTAGGTGAGTCCAAGAATCACTATTATACTACAACTACAAAAGTCAAAAGGTTTTTTTGAAATTATTCAGCTACATACAAACTTGTAAATGGTACCGTTTCAGCTTTCATTAAATGGTGCCTTGAATTTGACAAATGATGGAGTTCCTTCCACTACAACTGGTGCAGGATAATGTTTCAGTAATAGTTTAGCCCTTTGAATAGGACGCACTAAAACTACGATCATGCGGCTTTCTGAAACCATCGTTGCCGATGGCGTCAGTGATCTGCCATCAGTTAGTTGTGAATAGTTTGAAATCCATTGTCCTAATTTTCAAAGACATATATGATATATATGTATGTACATATGTAGGTACATATGTCTTCATATGTCGCATCCAACGAGGTTCCCTCTTCTGTCTTTCTTTTTCTGTCTGCCGTGTATCTTTAACGCGCTTCTTGCGATCTGCACTATTTGTCCTAACCCCCGATAAAATTTGTCATTCCACGTACTTACAGCACTCGGATGCCAAGTCAAACAAATGATTTCCAGAAATTCTTATCATTTCTTTCCTCCTTTCTGTCGAAATCGACCTTCACTAATCGTTTCTCACCAAAAGTGTGCGAAGTGTCCCATTATAATATATCAATCTACCGACCGGCCGGCAGGCTGAATTCCTTTTATCTAACCCAACTCCTTTCTCCATGAAAGCTGCTGCTCGCTCGAAGGAATTATTTTTGGAACTATGTACATACAAAGAATTCCCTGACACGGCCTCCAAGGCCCTGCCAACCAACCAACTATTCACCCGGGAGAAATTTAATGGATTAAATGAGAAAGCTAAGAGATTTCTGCCTTCGACTATGGAATTTAATTAAATCCTCACCTCCGAGCGTTATTTGTGCTCCATAGGAGCACCAACCAACCAACCAACCAACCAACAAACACACATCTTAAATTCATCCGCATCGCTAATTTGTGTGAAAGGATAATGAGCATTTCGCGCGCATAGGTATCTTCCCTATCACATGAAATTGTGGGGTTGAAATTGTGATTTATTACCTGCAGGTGTTGCAGGTAATTTGAATCCTTTTTCACCAACACCCTAATCTTAAAAGGCATTCGACGCAAATAAAGAGAAAGAAAATTGTCTCCGACCTAAGGGCATCCATGAAGGCATCATAAAAACTCACTCAAAAGTCCACTCTAATCCAATAAAAAAGAAAGGATCTTCTTTGTCACATATCACATCACAATACCGTATCAAAGGGTGCTTCCTCACACCACCCAACTCCATCAATGTCACCTTAACCTCAAAAAATAAGACAGAGATGAAGACCATGAAGACGAGAAGACGTTGCGCACCACAAAGCGCCACTTAGAATCCCTTTTTTTTTCCTCCTTAGGGCATTAAACGATGTGGCACAAAAAACGGGAAGAAGAAAACGCACCGTGCCATCTAACCGTACACAGTGTGCCGACAAGGGACTGAATATATGCTCACGTTCGACGTCTTCCACATGCATGCAGTTAAATTTATCCTCTTTACGGGTTAAGGACTCGTTAAATGTATTCTACAGAATGTGTGTTGTTGTGTTCGTTATGTGTGAATGGAACATTTATTCATCTTGCCTATGGCTAAGCAACCAAAAGTGACTGCTGCCATTATTAATCTTCAGCTTAGTCGAAGCGAGTAAATGTAGTTAACCACCACCGCCCGCCCGCCTGTTCACCTAACATCGGGACAGAGTAGAGTAGAGTAGTGTAGCTAATTTCTTTTACCACTCCTGTAATCCTGGGAGCACTTAAGTTGACACTACACAGAAAGAAAGGGCAGAAAGTGTGCAAAACCCCCTCATCCCAATTTTGTGGTAATAAATTAAGGACCACAGGACGAAGACGATACACAACTACTACCGGAACTCTGGGCGCATAAATCAGTCGCAACTTGAAAAACTTAAGCTCAGCATATATGCAAAGTCCAAAACTGTTTACTCAAAATGGCAACCGGTTCGATATGATGAATGTATGCTGGGTAGGTCTGGGTAGCTGGGTAGCGCTTGCCGTCTGCAAATGGGGAGAAAATTACCATAAATCCTTTGCCAATCCGCCTGCACCCTCCATCAGAACATCCCTATATCACTCGGAATGGCAGCAAACATGTCATAAATACGAGGACAACGAAAATTTCTCTCGAATTCATTGATCTAATAAATTTATTACAAGTGTTTCTTTCCTTTTTATTTTTATTTCGATCGTCCTTTCTCACAGATACCATCACAAAGTCATGTCCATTCTTTCTGGCATCTGGCGTCTTCCTATTGATTAGTTTTATCGTGTTCCTGGTGCCAACGTGTTCGCATCAAAACAACCTCTACTACTTCAGTTCGGGAATTATGTTCATAGTGTCAGGTGAGTTCTGTTGGCTCATTCAAGTGTGAGTATACTCAGACAGTTTTTTTTTTTTGCAGGACTCTTCATGTTGATTGGATTGATTGCGTACATTTCAATTTTGAAAGCGGAAATTGGCTCAAAACTCCGACCAAGGTCAACACTGCAGCCGGCACCGTTCAAGTTTACCTATGGACAGAGTTTTTTCCTCTACGTATTTGGATTCATTTCGACGGAGTTCGTTGGAGTGCTGAATGTTTTTCTGTACATCAGCTTGCAGGAAGTTGGATATTATAGTGTAAGTGGCTATTTGTTTTTGAGAACTATTTTAACCACCATGTTGACTGCTATGATTATTATCAATTGGTATATTTGAGATTTGTTCATCCTTGACTGGCATCTTAAGTAGATAGTTGAGTTAACACTGCCTACCCAGTGTTGCCGTTTGAAAAATGTAAAAGAACAGGAGATTTCCTTTTGAACTAATGGATGTAGCAGGAGATCAAACATTTTCTTCAAACATAAATAGCAATAAGCTTTTTACAATGGCTCTATTCGTGAACTTGCAATTTTTACGAATTCTAGTCCAAATCCGTTCCCGAATGAAAGAAATCCGTAAAAGAAAGAGGCAATGAAAAACAAAGCAGTACCAGTCCATGGAATATCTTTCGATCGATTAACAACCTTCTCCAGCCAGTACGATCCATGGCTAACTCTCCAGTTGCGTACGCCAAGTTAGTTGAGATCAGCCTCCACTTACGGAAGGTATCATCGGAAATTTGGACGTTCTCTTCTGCATATTCCCTCAGGGTTGAATACTAGGCGCTAAATCTTTTCCTCCACGTAAGAATACGTAGATAGAATAGGATATTTTTCTCTTGAAGACTTCAAGGGACTTTCATAAATGGCAAGACAGAGGTGATGTGGGTCTTTTATAGCATCTCCTTTGTGTAAATATATCAGCGATCAGTGAGTGATTCCGCACCGATTTCATTTAGTAATCGCAGAACCTGGATAGACATATTCATTTACTACTTCAGAGCTACATCAGTCCATGAAAAGTTTTTGGCGGAGACGTTGGTGTTGTATGTAACTTAGAGAGGCTATCTGCACTTAGACCAATAAAGATCTATTGTGATGCCATGGATCGCATCATTTGGCAACCCGGGACTAATTAAAACCAAACAGATATTTTGATAAAGCGGAGGAGACTATTGACGCCTATTGATGCCAGTTCGACTAGGCTGTCGAATAAGTTGGCTTAAAGATGGAGTATTCTTTTTGAGACAGAGCTTGGCACGTACATACATAGGAGGTGGAGAATGATTTCTTCCTCTGCCTCGTCCCTACAGTTTCTGTAGACGTCATGTGAAAAGAGGTATGTTGGCAGAGAGGTGTTGGACAGACAGTGTCCAGTAAGAACACCGATAACGTGGCTTCAACAGGACCAACTCAGCATTACGTTTCAGATCAAGTTTGCGCCAGATCTGACTTGAAATATTGCAAGTAGAGAGATTTTCCAATCTACAGCCGGTTTTGCTGAAAGCATGCAGCTTTGGTAAGAGTTTACAAGTAGCGAGCGGCATTCGCAGGTTCCGCCACTTCGGCAGAATCTTATGCGTCGTACCGTATCGTCCGCCTGCAATGCCTCTGTGGCCTGGCACCCAGCAAAGGTGAATGTTGAACTGCTGAGTCATCTCCAGAAGAGACAAAAGGGAGTTTAAAGCGGCCCTTGAAATGAAGGTGCACGATTTCAGGCATGTGATTGCCGATTGACTGTCATTGAATTCTAATATCCCAGACAGATATTGGGTTACATTTCAGACAGGACAAGACTTCATTGATCGTCATGATTTCCGCCTGAAAAACGCTACAATGATCCGGGAGGCGGAAAGAAATGCTCAGATTGAGCTTATTGGAGAAGACACCACTGTCCACTTCCTCATCAGTCTCCTCCTATATGTATCTTTATCCGCCTATGATCTTCGACAGTGAACCTCATCGATATTGGAAAGTGTTTGTGGAATCCAATTTGGCAATCTGCGAAGCATCCCGACTTCTGTCTCATCGCTTATCATTTGCTGTGGTATTTTTCTCAGACTGTCCAACTTGCATAGGGTTGATGAGGAGTCCTGCAGAACTCTTTGTAATATGACATGCCGCCAGTAGTAAGTTTTGAATGAGGAGGGCGACTAAGCGTAGAAAAACTAGAGATGCATGCAAGATCTATAAGGAGAAAAGAACCGATGAACAGCCGATGCAGAAAATAAAAAGCTTCTGCCGCAGGAATAAGGTTCTGAAGTCTTACGATAGTCTTACCTTAGAGTCAGAATTGAAGCTTGCTGCTAGCTTAGACCAACAGGATTGGGTCCATTATGCGCAATTATTATTTAACCCAGGAAACGCTGAAGAGAAAACTACTGTATTAGAACCACCCCATACCATAGTGACCTGAATCGCAGTAGGGTCCTTCAGTTCGACATTACCCACGTCATCCAAGGCAGTGAAGAAGTAACTACAGAGAGTTCTCATTCTTTTGACAGATAGGCAGGTGTCGTACAGATTTAATTTCCTCCTCGTCCCTGGAATTTCTGCAATAGTCGTTGTGTTGTACACCGAGGCGCTCCGCATGAATACCAATGGCACAGTGCCCAGTAATTATGCCAGAGATGACCCATGTATTGTGACGACTGAACTTCCCACCCTGACTGTTGCAATAGTGTCAAGATGTATCCATCGTCGATTGGTTCGACCAGTGACTACGTCCTTTAATTTTTTCCTTAAGGAGCATACTTGGATTGCAACGAGAGAGCCTGCGATATACATATGCAGCACCGACCCTTTTTTTGCAAGTTTATCAGCGCTTTCGTTTTCTAAGATATCCATATGCTCTCGTACTCAGCAGAGGGTCAACTTATTGGCTCTGGGTATATTATTCAGGAGTGATTTCCAGGTGCTCACAAACTTCGATCTAATTACCGCAGAGCCCAGAGCCTTAACAGCTGCTTGGCTGTCTATATAGACAGTTATCGGTTTGCCAACATACTACTTTAACGGTCTATTTTTAGAATTTCGCAGTAGAGAAAGTATCGATGCGTGGCCATGAGGTTTCGATGACCATGAACGTCATTGAGCCTTTCACTTAGAACTGGAAGAAACTTCTCTGAGGCCAGGATGACCAGATCGTCAGCATAGACCGACACGATGAAGCTATTTTCCTTCAATCTTACCAAGATTTCATCAACCACAAGAAGCGACTCCGATCATGAATCTTTCTGAGGCGCGATGCTTCGTTGGTCGATTCCATAAATTCACAGAAAAGTCTCCAGGAGTTTCTTTTCGCATATCTAATTTATTTCTTGAAGAGTTTAATGCTCTCCTTCTAGGTGGACCATTCGATGACCCCATCCTTGACGAGATTCCAACCTTGTCTTGTCTGAGATACAAATGAGCTCCACTATTCCATAATAGTGGACGTTTTTTCCAGCTGTGTCTACTGATCGGATAGGATCCTTCAAATGATCGCGTGATGAAACCGGTTAATGCATCGACTGCTTGGTCAACTACTTCAATAGAGGAGAGATTCTCAGTGGAATGGTGTTCCAAAGATGTCCTCATCTCTCTTTTGAATTTACTCCAGTTAGCCCTTCTCGGAAAAAAAAAAAATTCTGAAAATTCTCTTCCCGCTAGTATTTAGTTTTAGTTTCAATAGCACCCAACAGTGATTAGATAGTGACGCTTTGTTCAGATATGAACGTGACATCTAAGTCTTCCCTTCTAGTTGACGTAACAAAGGTGGGGTCATTACCTCTATTACATATAATAAGATTGGATTCTAAGATATAATTAAACAAAATTTCACCTCTATCATTTATGTTGGTGCTACCCTATAAGGTACGATGAGCTTTTGTATCACATCCTACGACAACATTTGTCTTACCTTGTTGAGACGCTAATATGAGCGACCTCAAAGTATCCGAGGGGACTTTAGTGGCGTCATAGGTACTCAGACGCCACTGTATATACTCCGTTAGCCACTCCAATGTCAAGTCACCTAAGCTGAAATGACACTGCACTAGTACCTATATGATGACTCTTTTAAGGTACAATGCAGGTCTTATCCTAAACTTGACAACGTCGCTCCTATAAAATACATTATAGTTTTTTGACCCCAATCCCATTACGCGATTCTTAAGAATATATGGTTCCTGGATTAAGACCAAGTCCAGCTGCTGCTCCATGAGGAGGGGCATACGTTGGCGCAGTTGCGTCAGCATTCTACTGAATGTGGTCAAAGATTATTTTGGCTAAAGCCTTCTTAATCATTTAGCCACATTCTAGAGAATACTGACCACTTGGTCTTCCACAATCCACCACAGCAAGCTATAGCGAACTACGGTTCGTCCTACTAAAAAGCATAGCCTTCTGCCTTTTGGGGGGTTCTTAGAGTCCTCTAAAGATTTAAGTCTTTTCAACCCGATATCTTCCCTCTTAGTCTCAGGGCCTGCCTTACCGGCAGCGGCCTGGTTGTATGCTTTGTCGGCCATCTTTACCCCTCCGTTTCTGCTATGGTGTGCCTCAGCGGCAACACCAATACGGGTGGCAGGAACGTTCTGTTTAGGTCATCGTTTCGATAGCACAAGCCAGCGAGTTCTTTTCCTTCTCGGAGAGAGAGGAGGGGTCCTTTCCGCCAAGATCCTAACCTCAACAGTTTTTTACACTAATCCTACATAACCTTTTATACAAATGACCAAACCCCTAAACAAAAAGAGAAATCATCTCCTCTCGCATATCACTCCAACTCACTATCCATTTACTTCTTGCTTCAATTTAATGCCAAACATCATGAAATCCTTCCTTCCAGCCACCACCATCACCACTAGTGATTCTCTAAATTGCCATGAAGGATTACCAACCAGCAACAGCGGAATGAATTTACCTTCCCTTCGCTGATCCTTTAATAAATTATCCGAATTAGACAAGCGGAAGTTAAGTCGCGATTATGTCATAAGTCTGGAGAGTGGAATCCCAACACAGATATGAGGTGGATGGCGCGAGAATACCTTTCTCTCGGATGTAACGAATGTTTTTTCAACTTTTCACTGAAAATAAAATTTGCAACCGGAAATGCGGTTGCCTGCAACCATGACGATAGATATGACATTCGTGTAAAAAAGCGCCCACAGCGTTCGCATGAAACTTTCCTCCCCATATGACTTGATTGGCTAAGAAGGAGTCTTCCTTTTATTT
The DNA here is from genome assembly GCA_905220385.1 of Xylota sylvarum. Classification (NCBI taxonomy): domain Eukaryota; kingdom Metazoa; phylum Arthropoda; class Insecta; order Diptera; family Syrphidae; genus Xylota; species Xylota sylvarum. Next base: position 147,502,372 of record LR999957.1, on the reverse strand, counting down.
TCATTTTCATTTTCATTTTATTTTTTCCTCCTCACGAACTTTGTTTGTTGCACTTTAAAATAATGGAAAAGTTCAACACCCTACCCTGGGGAAGATTAAAAACTTGTGCCAAATGAGATTATCGTGCAGATTTTCAGAGAATTCTTAATTTGGGCTGGGGACTAGGAACGAAGTTTGGATGTGCATTATAATGATGATTGTGTAACTTTATGCATTACTGGGTGGTAACCACCTGCACATAATATCAGAGATCGAATATTCAAGGAATAATAATATGTTAACAGGATTCAGGGGATTACAAGAGACATGTCTTGCCAGAACTTTACCACTGACATGCATTTTATATCCGTGTTTCATAACTACACAAACAAGCAGGTGCAGAATTTGTTCAGTTAGGTGGGGGCCACTTAACCCTATTTACCGGGCCTAACTTGTATCCAGTTTGCATAAATTATACCATCATGCACTGGATACGAAGCCATATTCAATAATCTCATTGAAGTCCGTAGAAAATCGTATTTGTAGTTAAATGGACAACATAAGTCGTGCAGACAAAGGGTTCTTAACCAAATTGACTATTGCCGAGGAGCTTATGCAATTGATTTTAATAGCGTTACACAATACTGCAAGGAATTAAGCTACACAAGGGTTATTTGTCCGTAAATGACAGGATACTAAGTATGTAGGCAGAGGATAAAGTAGGACACGTACACCATATGATAACCTTATCAAAATAAACCAATGACCCATCAAAACATGAAACTAACAACCCATATTCTTTATTATTGTTTTTTTTAGAAACTTCCGTGTCTCTCGTTCACGAACATTCAGGAAAAAATCAAGGAAGGCGAACATAAGAGCTCCAAACATCACCCACATCGTCGCAAGGAGAAGCTAGAAGTTGGCGGCTACAATTGCAAGAAACATCCTTCGAACGTATTCAATGACCTGGAAAAACGGTGAGTAAGTCAAGTTTACTCCCATAAACCCATGCTCTATGAGTGTATCCTTTCGGATTCATTGAGAAAAAACAACAAACTATTTTATTTTCATCTACTTACAGATATTATTTTGAAAAACCACAAAAATGCGACCTACATTCCAAAAATATTGCCAAAAGCTTAAACGAACTATACACCGAACCGGCTCCACCACACTTTCATTTGCCACCACTGGATATACACTACCAACAGCAGCAGCAGCAGCAGCATCACCAGCTGGAATGTACACCATTAACCCGTAGTGTATCGACAGCAACAGAGATTTTCTCGAAAGGTGCCAATGGAATTCCGGGACAACAGTCAAACAACACCAACAGCAACCATTATCAAAACAACAACGGAACCGAGAAAAGAATCACCACGTCGACCAGTGCCACCACTAAAAAGCACCAAGGAACTCTAACATCAAAGCACCCTAGGGACATGCGATACGACGAAGACAATGACTCCATCGGTAGTGCCGATGCCGATGGTGGTGGTGGGACACGAATGAGAAGTGGCGGCTCCACCACAGGCATTCATGACATTTGTGGCTTATCTCGTGGCATCCGCAAGACAAAGGATGAGTTTTTCAATGAATTTTGCAAACGAGCTGGAGTCCGACCAAAGCCAAAGGATATCTATTTCATCGATGGCAGTGGCGACGATCCCAACGATGAGAACATTTACATCGTAGATGGGACCAAGCCACAAAACTCCCGACAGGTACAGCATCAGCATCACCATCAGCAGGCGGTTTACTACCCAAATCTCCGGCGGAATTCTATGTTCGTAGAGCCTCCACCGACTAGTTCTTTACGGAAACAAAACTCGAATTTATCCCTTCACGCTGAGGGTAAGCTCTACCAGAAGAGCCTCTTCGACCTGGATCGATGCGAATCAGAAATCTGGAACACATACCCAGAGCACTTCTACGCTAAGGGCAGTGGAAAACAACTACAGGACTGTAATGTCTATCAAAGTCGCACGTTACCAAGGTCGTTCATGAAACGCAATTTCGACTCCCAGGAGAGCCTGCTAATGTCGGTGACTACTGCCGGTGGCGGTAGTCAGAGTCGCTTATCTGCTACGGGACACAACCATTACCCAACAGCCCAGCCGACTAGGTTATCGCATGGTGCGAGAGAGGCGAACATTTATCACTCTGGGCTAACGTTGCATAAATCCTGTGAGGACGTGAGAAATTCCATAAACCTTCACAGCGGTGCAGGTGGTGGTGCTGGAGGCGCTGCTTCTGCACGTAGACCATCCACGACCTTGATGCCATCCACTGTACAGTGGCCAGCAGCAATACCAACTTCACCCTCGAATTTTTCGAGTAATTCCTTTTTGTATGGCAATCAACATTCACATCCAGCAATGGTTGGCAGACCGGCCACTAATGGCGGCGGTGGCATGAGCGCTGGTGCACATCATAAATTCACGCGGGCGTATGCATTTGATGATCGACGTGCCGATGTGACTGCGGGGGGTGTCTACGAAGCATTCGATTTGGACGAAATCGAAAGGGAACGGCGAAGGTCACATGCGAGTTTGTTTGACGGCCGTTACGATGTGATTAACGGCACAGCTGTTTAACACAGAACGGAAGCGCAAGGTGTCAAGAATTCCTACTGCCAAAAGCCATTCTAAATTAAGTGTAACCTTAAATTGTCATAGACTAGACCATAGACATAGAGACTTGTGTCCTAGATAAACAAATTGAGTGTATCGTGTATAGGAATAGTAGCATGAACTTCGGCATTTTTATTAGTTTTAAGATTTGCACCAACAATCGTCGTACGGTTTTTAAATTTTATTTTAAGACTAGGATATCCGTCGTTAGCGATATCCAAAATAAATGAGTAAATTGTATGTGGATACGTGCCTTTTATTTTATTTTTTTATATTTTAGCTGTTGATGTTGAATTTTGGGTAAAGTTCTTCCTCACTGGGAAGGATACGAAAAGATATTATTGCTTATTATCTTACTCTCTATATCCTTCACACAAATGGAAGGGGCCTCCTGTTATCCGAAGGGTAATTTTCCTTTTGAGAAGCTTTTTCATGACAGTTTTACTCTCGGATGTTTGTCAGATGCTCGCGAGAGGTAGAAAAGATGTTGGTCTTGTTTGGGAATTGAACCTGTAATCTCTCGCTCAGTAATCCGACGTACTAACCGCTGAGCTACGGCGCCAAATTGTGCTTACACTTGGACTTGGACTTGGATCTGAGCTTGTTACATAAAACAGCCAGTAACAAGTTCGACATCGCATCCAGGAAGTGCGATGGGATTGGTCGGGATGAAAGGAAGGATGAAAAACTGTGACATCTACTACGGTGATTGTTATAGAGAGCACAAATAGTACTTATTCGGATTAAATCTTCACACTTCGGAAGATCCTGAAAAAAACTCAAGAAGTCCAAATCGATACCCACCATCTTTTCATCGATTTTAAGGACGCATATGATAGCATCTATAGACACGAGCTGTACAGAGCTATGTCTAGTTTTGGCATCCCTGCCAAACTCGTTCGCCTGTGCAAGATGGCGATGGAGAGTTATCGCTGCTCCATGAAGGTCGATAACCACATTACCAAAACCTTTCATGTCAAAAAAGCCAACATCGGAGGTACAACCTTTCAATCGACTAGAGTATGCCGACGATATTGACATTACTGGCTGATCCCAGCGGGCTGTCACATAGTACTGAAATGTAAGCTGCCAAAATGGTTTTAGCAGTAAACGAGGGCAAAACCATGCATATGCTGTCAACAAGAAGGGACACACAACATCGACGAATTGGACAGAATGTCACAATCGACAGCTATAAATTTGAGGTTTACCTTGGCTCTGCTATCGATTCTAACAATAATACCTCAGAAGAAATAAAATGAAGAGTAACTCCTGTCAATCACGCCGACTTCAAGTGCACAACTGGAGAGGCTTGTTGGTTAAGACCCAGGTTCACCCGGAACTGCAGCGCCACTTAAGTAAGATTTATGAAATCGTATGAAATCTACAATATCTGTCAATTTTGACAAGTGGCGTAGTTACCTTGAAACAAAAAGGGGCAGTCCCCCGGAGCAGCAAAAGGCGAAATTAAAAGTTGTCTAACGTCGATGGATTTTTAATTAAATGGTTCTTCGAAAAACTTGATATTATAATTACTCTTGCAACAAATTCTTTGGCATTGAGAGGACATCGAGAGGATTTAAGGCTGGAAGGATGCCAGAGTTCCCTTTCCAATCTAGCTGCACCATTGCGTTTGACATTTGACGTTTAAAAAGTGAACAAATTGAAAGAATTGTACTCCCCCTCCTTTAAATTTCACAATTGTACGAATTTCGGTGCAGAAGATAGGTCAAACAAGAAAATGGTCGAACAGACCTTAAGATTCCCGTTCTAGGTTTTGACTAAAATTTTGACCGTAAAATTCTGAACGTGTCCAATTACCGGCTCTCTTTCAACATAACCTCAGTAATTTAATAATACAATCAAAAGTATTTATTTACCATGGATTTTCCCACCTTTGACAGCTAATTTGAGCCCTTTTTAAAATTTGTTCATATATTCCTTGTATACCCTATCATTGGTTGATTACTTTTGCAATTAACCTTCTAAGACTACCACTCTGATTCACTTTAGTCATTTCCTCGAGAAAACAAAAAGAAAAATTGTTTTCTGCTGCAAAACGGATTACTTTCACCCGAAATGTCAAAGGATAACACGTCGGAACTAATTAAATCCTTCTCATTATTACTAACCTAATTAAAAATCACCTAAACCGCTTCAAGCCCTATTCAAATTAAAAACGAACAATTTCCCAAGGAGTGGCATTTATTGCTTAGCAACCCTTAGCATAGTTGTCGTCTATCCCCAGAAATCATTATCAGAATCCTTTTCTACCCTTGCTTCGCCCGTAGAAATATCTATGCAAGAACTTTGCGATGAAGCATCTTCCTCTACTCCTGTTGAAGGTGCATCCAACTTGTTACCTTCAACGTGCACTTTAGAAGTTCTATTTCCATGGCCTCCCTGCCGCTTCCCCTTCATTTCCAGCATCTCTTTATTCACATCTTCATTCTTTCTATCTATATCAATGGATTTCTTTCTATTGGAACCATTCTCCTTGTTAATCTGCTTCAGTGGCTTTTCCGCTTCCTTGTTGCCATTACTACTCGATGGGCCATCATTATCTGTCGTTGTAAACAGTTGTCGCCTAAGCTTAAATACTCCGCGTGGACTGCTGCTGCTACCGTTGGATTCACCACTTCGGAGGGATGATGACTTACCCGTTGTTGGACTGATCTCAATGCCGTCCAAAGTGATGTCCTTTATGTTTAATTCCGGTGATAGTTGTGCGATAGTTGTTTTCGTATTGGAAACACGACATGGAGACAATGGAGGCGGAGGTTGGGTGACTTTTGTGCGATTCTCGTCGACGTCATTATGTTCAATCAATTGGAATACACTAGGCCGTTGTTGACCCTGGGGTCGAGTATGCTTCTCGGCACTCGATTCAGTGTCTGTTGAAGGTAGTGGTGGCGGAAGCGTTCTACTCCTTGCAAGAACTTTCCTTTGTGCAGTGCGAAAGGGATTCTCAAATGCTGGAGGACTTGCAGGCACAGTGGTGTGGATGTTGATTGTAGGAATAGATAATGCGGCAGCTGTGTCGCCAGATATAGCAGGAATGGGAGTGACAGGATGCTTTCCCACTGCCGTTGTTGCTGTCGCTGTCGCACGATGTGTGGCACAGTTTTTATCCAACATAAATTTCCCCAAAGCATAGTTCTGCCAGATGGATGTGGCATTTTCACGCATTTTTTGCTTTTCCAAACGTTGCCTCTCAAGGTAGTCGCGGAAACTGCGATCCAGTTGGTTGCTTTCGTGCTCTAATTCCTGTATGCGAAGTCTGAAACGAAGGATTATTATTTGTCTTATGTGAGACATGTCAGAGCAATGGAATGGAGTACGTACTTGGCGTTAAAAACAATGTGGTCAACTTGACGTTCTTGGTCAGAGATGGTTTTAACCATTTTCTGGAGTTCATCTCGTGTATCCAGTGGGATTTTAGTGGGTTTGATTTTGGAATCGGTTGTTGTTTGAGTTCCTTTGTTGTCGATTTGAGTGTGTATATGATGAGGGTTAGATTCAACATTTGGTATCGGATTTTCGATGACCCTTTGTTCCGCATCGTGGATTCTCTGATGCAGTTCCTCATGTTTGGCTTCGAAAACTTTAAGCTTCTTTTCGAAACTTTCATTTGCCTTCTGTGCATTCTCTGCGTCGCTTCTTGATGTATACTTCGCCAGTTCCTGTGGGATAATGAGAATTTGAAATATCAAGGAGGCGTCTGGAGTATTACCTCTGTGAGTTTCTGTTTATATTTGGTTTTGACGATATCCTTTTGAATCTGAAGCCTCTGCTCGAGTTCACGTTCCATTTTTTCCCTTTCACGGTGCAAAGTCTTTCGCAGAGACGATTCAATCTGAAAATTAAATTCGGTTGAGTCGGTTGATTATATTATACCATCCTGAGGGGTCTGTACATTTATAAAAGCATAGATTGTTTGTCTCTTAATTAAATTCTTCGCAACAGGAGCATACAACTCCTTGAAAATATTTTCGAATTCTTTGCAATAGCACAAAATTAGTAGGGGATGACATTACGTGGGATGAATACATAGAAAATCTAAAAGAAAATCCTGAAAACAATTCTGCAAGTCGATCGCAGATACTAGCGAGGCTCTGCAGGATGCTGGCCAAAAATCTGGCAGTTCCCAGCTACATCAAGAAATCTGATGGTTCATGGGCGGAAAGCAGCGGGGAAGTATTGGAAACGTTAACCAGTGGTTTCCATATTGAATGGGTACTCAGGCCTCTGCCAGCTATGCAGTAAAAAGCTCCAGCAGGTACAGGCTTAGAGAAATTTTCAAAAAATGTTTAGGGTTAGACTACATACCAGCAGCGTGAAGTAAGGGTCATCTTCATACCTAAAGCAGGTAAATCAAGCCACACTCAAGTGAAAGAGTACAGACCCATTAGTCTCTTGTCATTCCTTCTCAAGACACTAGAGAGGCTTCTAACTAACAAAACACGACAAAACTAAAACCAGATCCATGCCTTTAAAGACCACACTAGCACTCTTCATATAGATAATTACCAGCCACAACCTCCTGATGGGTCACCTAAAAAATAACCTCTGCAGAGTCTGTAGCGATACAAAGCACATCTCACTTCCTATGCGAATGCCCTACCTATGACCAACGCGATCTATCAGAAAAGTCTCCATTGACTATCCTAAAATATATAACAATCTCCGGATGATTCAGGGCGGCCGCATAGTCAACACAGAGCCAATAATTATAATTATTTTGTCTTCTTTTATTATTCATGTTTCTCCACGATGCATACACAATGGATCCACCCGAAATCTGAGTGTTAGCTGCATCACATCAGCTGTACTTCCTACCCAGCCTAACCTCAGTTGAAACCTTACATCACGTGTGTTCCAAGAATAAGACTAAAAATCCTATCAATACCGCAAGACACTTTTCAAGCCGTGTAAGCATTACGACTCTGTAACTTACCTTTTCTAAGAATATTTTCCCATTATCAGTGGTCCTCATCTCCCTTATCCAATCATTGTAAGGCTTCTCAACATTAGCAGGAGCAGGTCCCTCAGCTGCACTCTTAAAACCCTTGCTAACCTGATCAAAGTTTAAAGCGCATCTTTCAAACTGCTTAGCCATAGTATCGACAGCCGTAACAACTGCTGTCAGCCTTTTATTCTTTCGTTTCACCGACATTTGTCGCAAATTCTCAGAAATCTTCTCCAAACTTCGATTCAAATTCTCAAACTTTCTCGTCTGAAGAGATTTCTTCTCAGGAACATTCCTCTGCTTTTGCAGCATTTCTAAATTCTTCGACATTTCCTTCACTTTCTTCGAGAGGATTATTAAATATTTATTTAAATAACGAAAGTTATTACTTTGATATTCCCCTTTCGTGTCAAGTTTTTGGGGTTTTTCCTGTTCTTTTGGTAATTCCTGCACTGTTTCCACTTTCGGTGGTTGGTCTTCTCTCATTTCACCTTCTTTGGGTTTATGCAAAAGACTTTTCAAGACAACAAACAGCAGTGAGTAGGTATTTTCCTTTGAATACTCCTTACAAATCGCATCCTTTATGTCCTTCCCCCAGCTAGTGGAAAGTGCATCGAATATTTCAAATATTTCATGCTCACTGAACCGGAAATGACGTGCGGATTCAAAATCCGGCAGTGTGTTACGATAGGGAACTTCCGTACAAAACACCGACAGAGTAAAGTGACAGTTTTGAGCGTAAAGGAACTCCGACACAAGTGTATTTAGAGCAAGGATTAATGGTGAAAGTGTTAAACGATGGGAAATTGCTGCTTGAGCGATGATTTTCTTTCCTGCGAAGGAAAAATAGAAAACTGGCCGTTAGTACTGCATTATCGACAGATATGTCATGGCAACATAATCAAAATAAACAAACCAAAAGTTGTTTACATTTTTCGGCATTTTTTGAGGGAAAATTTCTAGAAAATCTCATTTTATTGAATGAATTCTTACCCAGAGTTGTTTTGTTGAAATTCGAAATAAGGTCTTTGCGCAATTTGGCTTGTAATGAACGCGCAATATCGTCTTGTTCCACCCAATCACGAAAGTGTTGCTTGAACTCGTTTTCTGGTATTTTAGTTAAATCACGGAGGTTTACGTTGGCAGTTTCCATAGTGGATTTGTTATTTGCACTTTAATTGAATTATTCAGTTTAACTTTTAATCTTTATGAGTTGTTTTGCTTACATTAAAGCGGAAAAATGTTGTTTTTCTTCCGGCAATTAATAGTATGTTAAGTCAAACAAATTTCAAACGATGTTGTCAGGGGTGAGTAAGTTTTTTTATTCCTAAGGAGATGTTTACATTGCTTCCAATTAGATTTACGACACGTTACTGTAAAGGAAGATACTGGGCGTGGTATTGCAGTAAATTAAATATGTACATACGTACTATACATTTTTTTGATATTGGAAGCCACACATTATGATCCGATGGTAAGTCACTTGTCCCTCATATATGTACAACTTCCTATTTTTTTATTTATTCACGGACTGACGAAGAAAAGAAATTTTACATGAATAAGTTAAAAAATATTTATCGAACCTCTTACTTACTTAGATATTATAAGGTGGGCCATCTGTTGGTTTCTTTTTACAAAAGGCTACAAAAAGAACACTGTTCAGTGCTTTTCAACGACTGTTGCTTTATTGACAAGCGTAAATCTTCCGATTAATTATGCATTATTATTTCATTGACAGAAGGCCATCCTGTCAACCCAATTTTTTTAACTTTCAATGGTTTCGGTCCCTATTTTACGAATAGCTTAACCAATATTGTTCTTGAGTGCCTGAATCGGCCCTAGATTGTTCGCATTGCATCGATCTTTAATGGAACTCAAAAAAAAAGTGCAACGGCGTCAAATCGCCGTGTCGGCCAAGAAAGATCACCAGAACGACTGTTTACGCGATTATTGAACTTATTGTGCAATAAATCGATTGTTGGTCGGCTTGTGTAGCACGTAGCCCCATTTCACTGTAACCTTAGCTCTCCCAAGTCCAAGTCCACAGTTTTTGGCCATGAAAATCGGTTATCATGCCTCGATAGTGCTCTAAATTAACTGTAACGTTTCCTCCAACAATTACACCAACAGCTGCAATATTCTCCGATGAGCGCATAGGACGAACACGGGAATATATTTGGTTATCAATCAGCAAATCAATCAATCAGTTAGTTCGTTAAACGAACTTTCATCACAAACTTGCGTACGCCACCTGCAGTTGGTGTATTATTTCGACCAAAATTATTTTTTCAAAATTTGCACTGTTTCGGTAAGACAGTATCCACTTTGGAAGTATTTTTGCAATATTTTCCAACGTTTTTCAAGAGTAAATCGATCTACAACGATCGACAGCGCACAAAGCTGTCAGTGTCAAACTAACAACCTAACTAACAGCTTCCAGTTGCGTACAGTTGCGACTTATGCGTATCTCTAGCGGTAGGGCCTTTCTCCAATGCACACTTCATCTGTGGTAGATTTAAAGACTCTGTGAAATGTTAAATATCCTTTGCTCAGCATATCCTAGTTATCTCAAACGACCAATGCACAGCTTTTTGACTAGGTCGATGTAGGTGTATCGCTGGCACAGTTTCTCGTTCTTCTTCTAAACCCTTCAATGCAAATTCAACCAAATCTTTCATGACAACAAATTTTTCTCTCGCATCGACCAAGATAATTTTCCTTCTATATTGCATACAGCAACGGAACGAAAAGCACATGCATTAAGGCAAGTAGGTCATCACGTTGACGGAAAAGTAAGCCCTAATAAATCTTTTCAACAGAGCCCATACTTCAGCGGTATAAAGTAAGATAAGCGTAGGGACTTACTACTCAAATTCCTTCTCAGATCAAAAAAACATTGACTGGCAAGAATTATTTTTCATTCGATTTCTAGACAAAATCCCTTATTTCTTTCTACATCCGTTTCGGTGAAGACTCCTGTTGTTGTCAACATTTACCTGGTTTTCCCTAAACCCATTTTGACAGCTAGTTGTTTAATACGACAGCAACTGCTTCAAAATGACAGCTTGCTGAACTCTGACATTTAATTCAGTATTTTAAACTATTGGTAGTAGTTCTACAGACTTATGAAAGATTTTGTCTCCGGTGTAGGATTGTGTTCAAGAAATCACATGACATCAATGTTTCAGTGACATAGCTATCGACGTTAATGGAACACCGAACATTCAATATCACCCCTGATTGATTTGGTAGACTTATGCGTGCATAAAAATTCTGAGAACAACTTCCCATTACGGTGACTGTATCTTAGTTAAATCTGCCTTATAGCAGTCTTATTGGTCCGATCAATTCTCATCCAGATCTTAACAGTCATTTACATGGCAACTGTCATTTACATGACATTTAGGTCAGCCGCCAAATGAAATACTTTTTATTTGTCCATTTGGTGTTGCTCTCATTTCATTTAAAATGGTCACCTGTTGACGCATCTATTGACTAACTTATTAAATAATCTTAATTTATATCTAGAATCTTTATTTGTATAAAATAAGACTACCTGTCAAATTGTTGTAAACATTATTTATGTGTATAATGCTACTGTGATACAGCTTCGACTATTTACAACCCTTCCTTCATAAAAATCACAAATTATCAAATAGTTCATAATTTTCCTCCATTACTGTACCGAATTGGTGAAATGTTATTTGTTGATGATGCGCTTTATACACTACGTAACCGACAGTCTCTGTCATTCGCCCACGCAATTGTTTACATCTTTTCGGGAATTTCTGCGAATCAGATGTTTTTTGTTATTGCATCCCGGAATAATCTAAACGTATATACATTTTCATTGTCGACCGAACAAAGAAAATAATTGAAAATAATTTCACCACAAAGTTCATCGTCATGCCGAACCAAATCGACAATGTTATTATCCAAGTTCGAGCTCGGCTCCAAACGCTACAAATAAAACTCTGGCTGGAGCCGTATTACTTTCAGGATATCGGCGTTGTGGAGTCTGAATTGGAGGTAAAATCCTATGAAATACATACATTCTATACATTCGCCAACCATCTTTGTTTAGAAACTTGCCGAGGAATTTAGTGGGAATTTAGCCATTTCGGTGTCCAATTGCAAGTTGGCTCTGAGTGAGTTGCAGGATGGAGCTTTGCGCAAATTGGCTGCTCGCAAGGAATTTGATGAAACTGGTGAGTGTTGCATTGTCTTTGTGGCGAACAATTGTTCATTGTTTGTTTAAAGGTCTGGCCACGTTTAGTGTGCGACGTGTAAACAACACGGATGGCACAGAGAATGTTTTTGAGGTGAAGTGCTCCCTGTCCGCCTTTGGCGAGGACCTACAGAGGAAAATTGCCGAGAAGTTACAGCTCAGCGATGCAAGTCGCATTAAAATAATCTCCGCTGGGAGAATTGTAAATCCAAAAGTTATCCTTGAGCTGCAAGGTAAGTGAAGTAAATTTGTGGAAACATTTGTGCATGTTGTGTGCCTTTTCAGGAATCAAGAACAACCAACAGCTGATGACTATCATCGGTGCAGTGGAAAATAACACACTTAATGCCCAAGAGGCTATGTACGATCGCATTAAGAAGATAAAGGATGACGTCGAAGCCATTGTTAACTCGGGCAACCGTCTGTTTGAGGTAAAATCATTGAGTTCTTGACGAAGACATCAAACAAATGCACATTTTCAGATGGAAGATCAAGATGGCAATCCAGTATTCCTTCCGCCAGATGAAAACAAAGCTCTTCTGATGGCCATGGGCTTTTGCGAAAAGGCTCGCGCTGCTATTAAGCGGAATCACTACGACGAAGCGCTCATTTTGCTCCTGGAAGCCGATGAGAAGTTCACCACTTGCAACTCAAAATTCTTGGAATCAGTGGACAACTACGCACTGGTCAATTTGGACATTGTCTGGTGCTATCTCTGCTTGAAAGTGAGCGCACATACTTTCTTTCATAAACAAGTCCTTACTGCTTTTTCTTCTGACAGAATCTAACCCAACTACCCGACGCCCAGCGTCGATTGGAAATATGTGAAAAAAGTTTCTACCGGAGTTACGGAAAGGACTTGAATCGCTTGATCAACATCAAAGGCGACTCTTGCCCCGAGCGGGCTTTAATTATGCGACTTCATCTGCTTCAAGGTGTTCTGCTCTTCCATCAAAATCGCCGTAACGAAGCCTACGAGAAACTGGATCTCGCTCAGACTGAACTAAGAGACTTAAAAGTGGATGACAATGCTGTTCAGCAGCTCGTAGAAATGGGTTTCGAACCAGTTGAGGCGAGAATTGGGTTGCGCGCATGCAAAGGCGATGTTTCGCAAGCCGTCAACTTTATCCACGATCGTAAGATCAAAATCGCAGAGGCTCGCAAAAAGTCCAGGAAGGAGAGGAAGCTAAATGCCAATCTGGATCAGTCTCGTGCTTCCGGCAGTGGATCTGAGAACTGGGTGAATCCACGGAGTGTCGTCACTCTAACAGAGATGGGTTTCCCCCGGGAGTTGGTGGTTGTCGCACTAAAAATGGCCAAAAATGATCTTACTAAGGCGGTAAGTCGGTCATTCAATCACCACGAATTGTGTTAGTAAAACTTATCCATTCACAGCTGGACATGTTGCAGTCCAACACAGAGGCATTGATTCAAGCCCTTCCATCAACTCCACAGACAGTGGACGAGAACTTGCTTACCGAGGTGAGCTGGTTTACTTGAATTTCTGGGTGTTACTCTCGATTCCTTTATTTCAGTTGCAGCAACTTGGCTTCGACGAGTCAATGGTCAAGTTAGCACTTGAGACCACTCAAAACAATGGCGAAAAAGCTATGGACTTTCTCTTGAAAATGTTTGAGAACAGGGACGAACTGAGGTCTACAATCCAGAAGCTGGTTGATACTTCTCAAGCATCCACTTCGACAGGGGCAGGTAGTGGTTCCACATTAGCGAATCAGTTTTTGAAAAAGGCACAGAAGGAAATCGATTCCATGAAGGCATATGAGCGCTTCAACGAGGATGTCTCTGTCAATGAGAACGAGTATTTGGACTTGCCTCTGCTGCAAGAGGAACATATCCTTTCCGAGTACAAGAGAATGTTGGAACAGTAAAGCAGTTACAGGTGTCATTCTTAGTATCGTAAGCATTTCTTTTATAAATAATGTGTATCTCAGTGTTTGTTCGAGTTCATGGATAAATATACATATTTTATGTAACCCATTAGATTCGGGACTCTTATTCGAAATGTCTTATAATTCATTATTGTCTCACGAGTTAAACTAGGGGTCGTAAGGCGGGTTCCCTGTCGTTTGTTTCAAAAACAGCGCCAGGTCACTTTCCTCAACAGCAGATCATTAAAGTCTGGACACAAGTTAAGGGTCTTCCAATATCTGCACCTGCCCTGTTTTGGAGTTTTAGTATTTTGGTACACTTATCGTTCAGCCGCATCTGCTTGAATTTGGTACAGTTCTGTTATCTTCAGTTGGTTAGCTTGTTCGTTCCACTCTACACGTGTACATATGTTACTTTGCCTGGATGATGTGTTGCAATGCTAATGCACACAATACAGTGTGGGGAAGTACCAACGACAACTACAGAGGAGAAGCTTTATTTGAGTTTGTAGTGTGCATAGAGCTAACTATTGTCAACAGAGCAACAGAACCGACTTTTGTGGATGCAAAACGAAGGGAAGTTATTGACGTGACTGTGTGTAGTAATAGAATGCTTGATAGACTATCAAATTGGAAGGTATTGGATTAGGCAATGATGGCGGACCACAGAGCTGTATCATTTGATGTTCGATACGGATGTAAAAGAAAAAGAAGATCGGAAATACGTCAGGACTCCCAGGAACCGGACAAAGTAAAATACCAGAGAAAGTTTTACGTCATAAACTGAATGGGAGGGTACCCAAAATACCGAAAACCACTTGATGATGTAGAGTCGCAGCTGAAGCATTTACAATCAGCTGTTGAAAATGCAAACCATGAGGCGTGTACACATACTTTGGTAGGTGAAAAGGGCCTCACCCCTTGGTAGTGTAGGGAACTTAAAATTCTAAAGAAGGAGCAGAGGAAAGCCCTTAATCATGCCATGAGAAGGGATGATTCTGAATCATTGAATGAGTAGAAGGCAAAGAAGAAAGAGCTAAAACCAACGTTGCGACGACGTAAAAGGGAGTCGTGGAGGGATTTTGCTCGAATATGAGGAGCTGAGGTCAATAGACTTCAGAAAATCGTGTCCAGGGATCCAGTTTCCAAAGTTAAATTCATTCGTAATAGAACGGGGGAGATTGTTGAGACACTGGATTGCACAAATGACGACCTAATGGAAATACACTTTCCGGGAAGTCTCAAGTCAGATGAGACCGGATTCTGAGGAAACAGGAGCAAACAGGATAGATATGGCAGTCGCAGGATCAGTCTTTGATGCAATGGCGTGCAGATCTCACTGTACCAAGGCTTAGGGGTATACATATATGTTACATGCCTAGCAATAGGCTACATACCGGTAACACGGTGAGAAACAAATATGGTGTTCCTAAACCGGAAAGAAAAGGACTACATCGAAGCGAAGTCCTTTAGACCGGTCAACCTAACATTATTTCTGTTGCAAACAATGGAAAAAATTGGGGTGGACTATATGGAGAGCA
Source organism: Xylota sylvarum (assembly GCA_905220385.1). Classification (NCBI taxonomy): domain Eukaryota; kingdom Metazoa; phylum Arthropoda; class Insecta; order Diptera; family Syrphidae; genus Xylota; species Xylota sylvarum. The sequence continues at coordinate 147,487,130 of LR999957.1, read as the reverse complement.
CGTCGCTGAAAGCGTGTTCTTTGAGTAGTAGGCAACATGCATACAGAGCTGGCAGGTACGGAAACAGCGCTACACCAGCTGGTACGCATTGCGGAAGAGGAGATGAATACCGAAGGCATCAAATGACAATAATAATGGACATTGAAGGTGCCTTCGATTAGATATGCTTCGAATGTCTTTAGAGTAGCCTATTTGCTAAAAAATAGGGCGATAAATACTTATTCGTTTTCAGAGGTTGCCGCAGGGATACCTCAGTCTATCATGCCGAGATGATTGCTCTGTTAGATCACCGGAACGAAGGTGATGTTGCGGGTAAAAACATTATTATGGCACTAAACGATCAATCAGTGATTAGACGCACGGAGCAAACAGATAGCAATACATCACTGGCATTGGAATGTGTTTATTAACTCAATGAGTGTTCATCTTGAATTGAGATGACGCTGCTCTGGGTAAGAGGGCACGTAGGAGCTGGGGGGAACGAGAAGGCGGACTCTCTAACAAAGCAAGGGACAGCCTCGAAGTTTTCTGGTCTGGAACCATTTGCTGCAATTCGCAGAAGCGCAGAGGAATGGTAGAGCACCTAATTAACAATTGGGCCGCTGCGGAATACCAGAAAGGGTGATCAACCGTGGAAGGTACCACGTCATAGAGAAGTTCTAAGCTTGGGGTAAAGACCACAGAAATGGGTGGCAGCGTTGCATGGTGAAATTATTCTAAAAGATACTGAAAGACCTTTCCAAGCAGTTGTTTCAGCATCTTCGAATGTACCCGGACAGGTTGGACAATAGGGGTTGACGTAATGACCCACATTGTGGAGCTAGACGTTAAAATAACTATAGTCATGGCCTGTAAACATCTGCGTCGAGTAAAAGTTCAGACCACTCTGTGCATCCTTTTGTGCCTGTAACCTTGTTATCCTTGGAGGTGATTGGATTATAAAACGATGGCTTCGTCACATTCATGCTAGAACTCCTCCAGAAGTTTTTAAATCCAAAAAATGTCATTATACATAAGTAGTGTCAAAGTAGTGGACATAATATAGAGCCTTGAGGGACGCCACCTATGACGTTATACTGCTTAGTTGTCCGTCTCCCTCGCATTTCAATCATACATTCACGTGAGTTCCGGTAGTCGACGAATTTATAAAATAAGTCGAATGTTGTTAAATTCGTCCTTAATGCCAATTGTTACTAAAAATTTCCTCGGGTTTGGCCGTAATTAGTTGGCTTTTATTTGTTTTTATAATGTTCCACGACATTGTTAATTGGACTTAAGAACCCCGATCGTAAACCCTCACACTACTGCATGATTATCCTAACTTGCGTCTGCTTTTAAATTAAGTCAATTGTTCAACCGTTTAATCGCAAACTAAAATAAACTTGATAATTACATAACTACGAAATACGAAACAAACGAAAACAAAAAAAGTTTAATGAAATATTTTCCGGTTTAATGAATTGTACATACATACATATGTATTCATAATATGATCAGAAACAAAAACAGAATATTAGATAGATTTTATGATCACGGAAGTTGATACTTTAATCGGTGGGTTTATTTCAACGTTCTTACTAATTACATCCTCCGAATAAGTGAACTGTGACATCGCGAGGAGCCACGCAAACCTGTATTGATCAGAAATCAAATAGCATTTGAGCAGAATATTCCTGTCATTATTTATGGTATTGATTATTATTGGTTCTACTATCAAGAACTTGTACTTAATGCAAATAAGAATCTCAAGGGTTAATTCACTAGGAGAGTGGTTCGGGTTAATCGCCACTCGTCAAAAATTAATTCAATCATTTAGGTCCGAGAAGTTAATTCTTGTTGGTGTGCTGACTGATGTTTTTGAGCGGTCTTATGTTACATCAACCGAATCCTTATCGTTGGAGTTTTAGGCAAAAAAATCTCGTCTAAATGGAGTCTGGCCTAAATTCGCCATGTTAGCGCTAGCATTTGTTTTTTTTTTTTAGCTGGTAAAATACATAGGTACAATAGTTCCATGTCTGGTTAGTTTATCGGCCCTACAATTCCTTGGAATACCCCTATGACACGGCACCCAACAAACGTGAATATTAAACTGCTCTGCTATAAGCTATTTATATAGCTGCTTGTCTATCTGAAAAGATATAGATATCTGTATATGACTTTTTTTTTGAGCCAAGATCAGACTCCTCCACCTCCTCCCGTCGTTAGTTTTTGATCCATAGGTATAAAAGTGAATCGGCTTGTCTTCCAGATACACCTCTTCCTCGCAGAATGTCCTAGAAGCGATGGTTACCCGGAGGAAGTTTTTGTCAAAACTTAACTTGGGAATAGTGTAGTCTATGTTTTCAGAAATGATTTCGAAATTATTCAGAATGGAAGCGTAGCGATATTACTTTAAAACAAATGGATGCACTAGGAGCAATTGTCCTACCAAAAATGTCAAGTGGTGTCAAGTGAAACAAAATGTCCAGTACTCCAGAGGGTGTCGTACAAAGCGCTCCTCTTATGCACAAACAAGCTGGGCTTTGCTTAGATAATTATGTTTTATGGCTTTATCTAAGGTAGTCCATGAGACAATCGTACGTAAATATCGGTCTTATGACCAAGATCTACAGTCAGTTAGTTATATGAGGTTGCAAGTCCCATTAGTTACCAATAGCCTTCTTAAAAGAGAGGCACCAGTAGCCTTTTTGACTCTAGAATGGTGGATATCTAGCTTAATTTAAGACCCAGGTATTTTGCTTCGTTAGAGAAGTTAAGTTTATATCATTTCGGGATCAATTAACGGAATTTAATAATTTTGTGGGGGTTTACACCCAACCCAATCTGGTCAGTTTTTTAAAAATTCTTTTAGAGTGTTTATGTGATTGCATTCCTCCGCTTCCAGGAATATCAGTAAATTTTTAACCACTAAATTCCAAAGAATTGGGGATAGGACGCCATCTGGTGAGGAGTTTCTACTGGCCTTTGAGTTTATAATTCGTTTATTCAGTAGTAGATTAATCTAATTGCAAAGTTAGCCTTCTAACTTCAGACCTGACAGTGCATCTGTGATCGCCGATTTGTTGACATTGTTAAAAGCATCCTCAACATATAAGAAAGCCACCATTGTGTACTCCTTCCGTGCATGGATTCGATTTTTTGTAAAAGCGTATGTAATACCGTTTCCACTGATTTACTTTTGCAGTATGCCGTGAACAGAAGTCAGTTTCGACTTGAAATTCGTTACCCATTTTCATGATATATCTTGGCGATATTTTTCTATCCACAGCTTGTCGGATCGTCCGATACAAAACGCATGAAGACTAGCATAGACTGCTGTTCACTGACATATACCTTGGATATACACTGGATATACCTTGATAGTTCTTACAATCGGATCTACTTTCAAAGATCATAAACATAGAATTGGTACTTTTAAGTTTATACGGAATTTCATTTACTCCACCATACAGCAGTCAGTTGGTGAACTTTTTTTTATAAAATCCATAGATTGGTGGTCGGATAGGTCCTATACTTTTCCTCTTTGGCTTGATACTCATTACTCTTGCTCGTGTTTTTGGGTGCAAATATTTCAAATATGCTCTACATACCGTCTACTTTCTCTGTAAGTACACATCTAAATTCTACGGGCTATTAGCTTAAAGACGGTGCGTTTTTTATATCTTTGTAGTCCATTAAACGATGGCGAGAAATACGAAAAAAGGTACAAATATTTGGTGGACCCAGGGCCTAACATCACAGAACCATTCGTGTTGTGAGTGTTATATTCTTTACACTAATGAAAGGGGGCTATTGTTAAATGCCGGTCCGAAGGGATCAGCAGCTTAGAGATACAATCAACCGTTCAAATAATTGACGAAAAGAAAGACGTTGTAGCTTGAAAAGTACTTGCAAATTTACTCCCCAGTATTACAGTACCCAATACATGTACTTAGAAAAGAGGACTTGGAATAGTACTTGTACTTGGTGCCTTTAAAGTACCAAGTACATTGTACTCCTTTTTTTCAAGTACAAGTACAAGTACAAGGTACTGGGTACTTGACTGGATACCACGTTAGGTATTAACTAGAAATAGTTCACATGCACTACCCTTTTTCATGCATTAAATTGCTTTATTTGTCTTTCTCTGCCCGTCTAGTATCAAACTACAAAAAATGTGTCCAATAGCAATCCTTTATTAGAACAAACAACTACATACGACTCTTTGCATAAGAATCTACTAAATAACGATTCCGATCCTATGAAGTGCATAAAGTTCATCTGTTCAAACCACTATCGCTCGTGCAGTTGATATGTTTATAACAGCAATTTCCTTTGCCAAGTCTGACCAGCCCCAACCAGTCAGTATGACTACGTAATTACTGTCATCTGACGCACGTAGGTTGCATTTAACTTACCGGTTAAGTTAGTACGCTACAATCAGTAAAAGTCCAGAAGTCACGATTGCTAAGCTCCCCCCCTAAACACTTCCGTGATGCAGCTTAAATTAAGCCAGAATTTCAAAGCAAGACCAGCAATCACACATACCAAACTCATACGCCTGTAACTGTAAGTAGTATAAACGTAAGCTCTCGCATTTCACCACATATGAACATGATAAGCTCGAAAACTCTCTTCTCTCGCCAGATCAAATCACACATGTAGAATGTAGACAGAACAACCAAAACAGGTTGTATGAAGCTGACAACGATGTCGACGTCTAGTCAAACCTTCTCATCATTCCCCGCGCCGCGCCGTCGTCAAGATCATCTTCACAGTGGTATGGTGAGTTGATTCTACCATTTCTTCCAATCGATCTGCCTCTGGCCGGGTCTGGAAATAGTCCAATAGCAAAACATAGAGTCAGTTTCATTGCGGCTTCTCATAGAATCGGTCAGAAAGCGGAATCTCTAAGCTCTTCTCGGTGTGTATTGCTAAAGTGTATCCCGCTCGAAGTGTAGTATTTAAAAACTGTTTTCTGCTTAAGGTATTCACTGGCGAGACTTCTTTATCAACAAAAACTAATACGCGCGTCATAAAGGTCAACATTTTTATTATTGTGTACTATCCACACGATCGGCTTGGCGCAATAAAACTGTTTTTGAAATTGTTTTCCTTTCTATCTTGGATGCGTCACTGGAAAGTGCAGCATTCTTGGTGATGGACTTCGGTCATGCCCTTTGGCTTAAAATAGACTAGCATCAGTCTAAATCCCTAGACAAGAAGTAGTTGAACCTGTTTTAGAAGATCTGAGAAAAATAAAAAAATAAAATTCCTATTCAAAACCACTATCTTTGGAATTTGCATCGAGACCGGTCCCGAACAGGATGCCAACAATTTTGCCATAAATTTCGTTGCTTGACCACTGAAATTATTAAATAATTTCCTCTAAGCCTGGCTTAGACCCAACCAACACCACTCTTGTCTGCGCCACCGAATACCACTCAGAATACCAATTTTTCCATTGGAAAGTGATTTCCTCGGTGCATGTTTGCGCACTTGGATTTCTTCTGGTGTTGCTTTGGTCGCATCGTTTATCCGTTGCTTTCTTTTGTCACTGGAAAGCGACTCTGTTTGGACTCTTTGTTTACCTCTGCGCGTTCGCGCGTGAGTACTTTTTTTTTATGAATTTTATTGTGGTAGTTACACTTGCACCTTGCGTTAGTTGTCCGCATTCCCACGTGACGTCCATACCAAGTTGTGTTTTCACTCTGGTCTGGAACTCCAACTCTGTGGCACACAAATGGCTTAACCATTTTTTTTTTATTTCAGTGAAAGAAAAAGTCTCAGGAAGCCAGCTCAAAGCATAAGAAACAAAAAACAACGACACGAAGAGTGTAACTAAAGATCGAAGGAAAACGCGAATTAGTGATCGAAGTGATTGAAAATAAAAGTGCTAACTAGTGATATAGTGTATGTTGTGGATAAGAAAAGAAAGAAAAAAGTAAAACCTAGATAGAAACGTTCCAAAACTAGTGTTTTTCTCCATCTTCGATTGGGAAAGTTGCTGAAGAACGTGAATTGGAAAAGGAACGAGCAGTAGAACTCGCAGCAAGTCCAGTGGTAGGTAAGCGTGGCGACGGAGTGGGTTCATTGAATCGGCCCGAGGGGAGATAACGATTTTGTGATGAAGTATCTGGCGCTAATTCTTTCTAAGTAGTCCACAAGCAAAACGTATTTTTTTTTATTATTATTATTATTATTATTGGAGTAAAAATAATTAGAATACGCTTTAGGTCATCTGATGTGTTTGTTGTTAACCCTAAAATGCTCAATCAGTCGAAAGCTTAAGTTATGCGCATAAGCGCGATTGTTGATACGACGCTATAGTCTTGATGTGATTCGCAATTTTCCTGCGATTAAATATATAGCTGACGCGGATACACGAGTCGTGAAATATTTGCACTTGAAAGTCCAATATCGTTGTTAGAACTCACTACTGTCGCCAGGTTAGAACGGCTGCAAAATAAACCCCAACTCATCTGGAAAAGTTCATGACTTTCTTGAGCTTACTACTGAAAGTCAGCATCATTTTGGAACCAAACTCTACATTTGAACGCCACTTAATTCGATTTTATTGATTTTTTATTAACTACGTGTGAGTTTTACCTGAGTTAGAAGAGGTACATGAACTTTTTTAATGATTTTTCGAAATCTATGTCAAGGACTTTCAGGAATCTAATCAAATTCATTGTATACTCCTTGAACAAGACGTACAATGACTTTAAAAAAAAAGACTATTGAACTGAACCAAATCTTATTATTATTTATTATTTAAAGAAGGGGTATGTTGCACTGCGATCTTTTGATCTCTTGTGCCCGCAACTAACTAAGAGTTCCCCTCCCAAAGAGATTAGTATTCCTAGAGCACTCTCTCTAATCCAGTTTCCTTTAAGAATCAAAGGATGAGAGTTGTCTCTAGTGACGGTATATCCTCTGATATCTGATAATAATTGGTACTTGACCAAGTATTTCAATCTTTTGTTTGCCTGTACCCACCAAGTTCCCAGTACATGTTCTAGGATTTCACTGGTTCCATCTGTAAAGACCTTCTTCAGATATTTCTAGTTGGTCCTCTAATTCTGTCTGTCTGTCGGCCTGCATGTACATATGTATATACATTCAACTGCAGCCTACATGGCTGAACTGATTTGCCTTAAACTTCATATCTAGGCCCCATAGGGCCTACGTCCATAGGGAAGATGTGTTGTGCGTGTTGTAAAGACAAGAATGGAAGGGGCTTAGTGTTTAATGCCGTTTCATGACAGTTATACTCTCGGATGTTCTTCGCGAGAGGTGGGGCTGTCAAAGAAATTTTAGGTGTTGTCTGGCGATTGAACCTGGAACCAACATGCAACGCTTAAAGCCCTTTGTCAGCAACCAGATTGATTCATATCGGGCTAGAAAAGTCCACATATCAAACTAGAAAAGTCTACTATCGATCAAACTCAGGAATTTAAAATTGTGACAGTTTCATTTTGTTGATTTTAAGGTATATCAGAACTAGCATATGAAAGCAATGGCTAGTTCTGGAATCCCTACCAAATTTGTTCGTCCGGCAAATACATTCTTCTCTGGGACCTGTGATACTAAGAAAAAATTTAGACAATGAAGAAAAATCCGAGAAGACCTTACCTTAGATGCCCCTCCTGTAGAAAGAGTCCTTAATTAACTAGATGTGCAAAACTGAAAAAAGCTAGCTTTCTTAGTTAGCTGGCTGACAAGCCTTCTTCGTTGTGATCCAGATCCACCCTTGAATGTGGCGCCATCTATGCTATAGCTATAATGTACTACAGAGGTTTGTCATTTTGCTGGCTGGCTGTCATCATATCAGACTACCGTTAGTACCTACATAAAGATTTCAAAATTCACAAATATTTGGAATCGCGGTATCTGTCTTCCAGTATCAACTAAATTAGGTAGAAGTTGACCTCTTGCCATTTAAAGAATAAGCGACAACAGCAAATCGACAATCAGTTATAATATTGTACTGTTGTGTTGCAATGCAAATAATTATAATTTTCATGCGCTTTCCAACCTTGGCAACCCTTTTCAATTTGTTTACCGCTGATTTATCAGCTGAAATTAATAAGAAAAATATTTTTTCTTCCTGTTTCGTTACGTCAGCTTTACGCGTATGACGACCGACCGACATGTGGCGTGTCGAGTGGATACATTTTCCTTTATTGCCATTGTTAATTATTACTAACCAATTCACAATTGACAATATTGAAAATCATTAGACTTTTGATAGACTTCTCATACGAAAACAGTGTTTGTGTGGCTACTAGAAGTCTGTGACAGCTTAAACGTCAAACGGCGAAAAGGTCTATACACAATGATTCAGCAACTTATTGGTGATTAACAATCACAATACCGAAGGATTTTGTTGATTATTATCAACTTTAAATTTTTTCAACAATTCAACTTTTTTAAAAATACTTCGCTTTTAAAAACTGACAATCCCAATAAGGGCGGTTATCATTTTAATAGAAGATCTAAATGCAACGAAAACGTCAGAGATCCTAATGAAGTTTCTCCAACAGACGGTATTTTGAATAACGGTATCTGTGTTTCAGTATCAACTTAATTATCTACATATGTGAAGATTGATCGCTAGTCCATGGTATCTGAAATATTTATATATGTAAGTACAGTGGAGATGTTGGAGAATTGTCTAAAGAAGAGACCATCCAGGGATACCTCAGTTAGAAGAGCGTTGGTAGTTAAAACCGCAAATATATTCAGATTTCTGACTGTGAAATGATTTGTTTCTAAATTTTTTGACAATGTTTCATTCACAAATAAAATATTTAAAGCTAATAATTGAGAAGATTTTTAAAGTGTTTCCATCAAAACAAAAACCAATAGCAGAGGAGAAATGACACTATCCTGCGGTTTGCCGCTAGACTGTGTTCCACCTGTGTATAAATATGTATATGTTTGTAGATCCGTGTTATAGTCTGACTATGGAAGATATTTGACTAGGCCTCATTGCGTTAAGCGCTATATCAAATACAAATTGAGTTCCAATCCTAAGTTAGTTGATGTGTGCAATCAATCATAATTAAAAATATATTACAAATTAACAACAAATTGAGTAAAAAATTCGTGAAATCCTTCTTCTTTCAAAACATTTTTGAATAATTATGCTTAGCGTGTGGGATAAAGAATTCTTTTGTCTTTTTGTTTTGTAGATACACTGTGGAGAGCATTATCTTTGAAAAGTAATAATAATATCCCACCTGTGCCCTTCGGATATTTTGTTCGCTGTATTGTATGGTAATTACTGACACGTCAAAATTTGTGTAAAATTATTGAGTTCATTGAACAGCAAAAAAAAAATAAAAAAACAAAAAGGTTGCTAAGTTGTTATAGCAGCATTACAGATTCAAATTTCTTGCTTTATTGTTCAGAAGTAACGACAAAATCTCTGTTTACGTTGAATGTTATCAGCGTCTTACAGTATAAGATTTATTAGATCTATAACTATCAAACTCCATCCAGTCTTATGTTCAAAATATATTAAAGAATAAGTCCAGTGTCATCTTTAATGGAAGACATCGTCATTTTTAAATATACATATGTATCTACAATTAATAGTTGCCGAGACAGTTTATACAACCTTGGCAACACAACACAAGAATTATGCATTTATGACTGCATAGTGTGCAAAAATATATATAATTCACAGACACGATTTATTAACAATAAATAAACAACAAACACACAAAAAAGAAACTAACTCGCTGACTAAATTAACATTAAAGAGATAAACTTAGTCAAGGTCAGAATTTGTTTCAACATTTCAAATTTTTATTTTCGTATCTTTTAGATGAACTTATGTACATATGTATGTACATCATACGTGTTTTTTTTTTAGAGAATTATGTTTTAAATTTTGTAATCTACACACGTTTACTTGTATTTTACTTTAGTTTCAATTAATTTTCCGTGAGGTGCAGCAGTAAAATGCGATATATTTCAGGTATTATATGCGAGATCTTGTTTTATATATCAGTGGCGGGAGGAATAAAATGATTATTAAATTCTTGGTACTTACTTTAGTAAATCATAACTTAATAAGTAGAATTTCGGTTAACGACGAACCAGTTTTTTAAACTTGTCACGGAAGAATATTTCGTTTTATTTCCGCTGAAAGGTGGTGATAATCAGTTCTATTTTATCAGTCATGGTCACGTTTAATGGTAGCAGGAGACCAATTCTGGATTTAATTGTGGGAATCGTGATTATCGAGTTCGTCTAAAGGTGGTCTTGAATGTGTCTTGTACTGAGTTGAAGGTTTTTTGAGATACATCCAAGTGAGCTTAAACTACGTTGAACATACAACCCACAATGGTTGCCAACGTGAAGTTCAGTCAATTGTTTGTTCTTAAACCATGCCGATAAGATTATAAGTAAAATCTTGCATTTCTTGAATTCCTTAGGTTGAATATGATTTCTTGTTTTCCTTCAGATAAGCATGGATAGCTTGGGGTAAGATTGTCTTCTGGACACTGTTCCACTAATAATGAGGTCGATGACGATATACATACGAGTAATATGAACATAAGGAGATTGAGCAAAATGCAAGACACTATGTTGCTATATCCGTATTGGGATTAATCTAAAATGATTAATTTCTGCTTAGATTTAGATTCGCTAAAAAAAGGATATGAATTTTAAAATGACTCTTACCTTGATTTTGTTTAAGTTTGCCAACTTCGTAACTACCAAAGACCCAGTACTTCTATCGGTGAGAGACTGTTGCTAATATACATAATAGCATCGGATAGACCTTATCTCTTGCTAGTACCAGCATTTCTAATGCATTTTTAATAAACAGCCAACAACAGGGAATCGGCAATTAGTTATGGTTGCCTCTGTGTTGTGAAACAAATAATCGAAAATTTCATGCGCTTTCGACACTTGGCAACCCTAATGTAGTCGTTTCGTTTCAGTTTCGTTAATGGTAAGAGTGACCGTATAATGTAATATACATATGTTTAATATATTATATGATCTTTGGTGCTATCCTCTAACATTACTAAAAGAATATATCTCGTACAGTGCTGCTTCATTAGATGTTCTCGATTCGATACAACGAAAATGGTGATTTTTGTAATCCCAACCACCTTGTTATACAGAGTCAAATTTTTTTTAAAAAAAAGCATTCTCAAGTAGAGCATGTAGTCCAACTTTTCATTAAAAAAAAACTTCTTGATGTTTTTTGTAGTTTACCAAAAGGTGTCAGTAAGTCACGAATTCTTTTTAAATACGTAATGTAGATGCCCCTGATCCACATATATGACAAATATATATTCATAGGTACTCCTCATGAGATAAAGAGCGGTTTCATCATTATCAAAACATACTTTGGAACATATTGGATCGTCTGAGAGGTCCATGTGAATGTGGTGCAGATGACAATGCTGGGCTATAGTTTCTGTCAGAATTTTCAGATTATTCTATTATTATTATTATATTTAGCCGAGGATTACGGGTTGATTTTATGATGATGGTTTTGCAAGTTCGGACCAATCAATGTACCTACTTGTTTTAGTTTTCTAAATGTGGTGGCTTTTAGTCTTTGGTTGATTTGTAGTATGTTGCCGATCGCATGTACAGCTCACAAAGCAGCTTGCACTGCCTGACTTCAGTGTCATCGCCCCTTTGGAAGAATGCGACCAATTCATTGCGTTTTCAGTATAATCGTAACTATTCATAACTGCATGTTAAGTTGACGTCACTGTCTGGTGTCCGAATCAGAATGCCTGCATCATCTCCGATGTCCAATCGAAAACCAGTATAACACTCTGTTTCCTGTGTTATTGTAATCTCAGTACCGTCATCCTTTCAGGATCTGGTCTCAAAGTTTTTTTCTCTCTTAATGCCGAAAGAGCAGACCAAGTGCACAGAAGGTGGGTTATAGTTTCTTCCTCATCCACGACTCTACAGCTTCTACAGAAGAAGTGAAGTGGTATTGTCCGAGAATCATAGGGTTTAAATGTTTTACCAGAAATGTAAAGCCAAGAGATTCTTTGAAACCACTTTTAAGCATTTAAAAGAACGCGACGAAGAAGTATTTGTTAAAGCAAAAAGATTGACAGCAATACGTTCTGTTCAATATCTGATTTTTTTGCATTCATTTCGAACAGCAAAATCACATTAAAATAAACTCCAAACAATGCGTACAGGCAAAGAATTCCATAGCGATTCGAGATTGTGCACGAGTGCAATTAATTTCTTCGCCTTTATTACAACAAAGTCCAAATAATGCGTACAAACAATGAAACGCTTATCGTGAATCTGTATCGCGAAGTTGGTAGTGTTCAATTTAAAGATGTCGATTCACATTAGGTTTCTTCACGGAGCGTACCAACACAACTATTTTTCACGAAAATCTATGAAAATTCACGAAATCCTGTTCGAGTACGCAAAAGTTTCGTTTGACGAGTGGCGTACCCACAAAGAGTGACAGTGCCCTGTGGCAGCACAGAACAGAAATTAAACAAAAATTGCCTAACCTGGATACATCTTCTGAGGTTACATGATAAATTAGTCAAATTCTTTGGCATTAAGTGGACATCGAGAGGATTTAAGTCTGAAAGGAGGCTCCAGGGCCCTTTCCCATCTAGCTACGTCACTGCGTTTGACATTTGGCATTTAAAAAGTGGGATCAATTCGTTAATTCCGCGTTCGTTTACTTTTTTGTAATTTTATCTTTCTCTGAGCGAATTTTACATCCACTCCTTGAAATTTCATAATCTATGATATTGATGCAAAAAGTACTCGAACAGACCTATTGTTTTTGCATTGCGCTTACAGCTACACACGTATTGTAACTTTTGACAGCTTGAGATTTAGATGCAGATTCGCATTCTGTTCAACCCTTTAAACAGTACAGAACACCGTTTCCAACATCTTTAGGTACATGTTTTTGCCTCTTTTCAATTAGGTATCTCAGCGAAACTGTCAGTCTTATAAGAAAACCACATATGTATGTACGTACATGCATATATTTCACATAATTGAAGAATAAGATGGCAGTTATGTTCCATTTCAATGGACCTAAGTTAGGTATGTATATCTGGTTAACTTTTCCCTTTTCCTTATTTTTCTAAAGACCATACTTAGTTAGAGGTGTTAACGATTTCGCTCCTCTTCTTATGCAATTCTTTTGTCCAGAAGACCCATACAAGCCTGGATGTGCCCTTTTGTACTTTGTTCCGCCTTCGTTTTTAGGTTTGCGAACGCTCGTTGCATTAATGCTTGCAATGCGATCAAATCTTCCATGATGTCACAGATTTTAAAAAAATGTAATCCGACTTCGAAGAGACCAAAAATAAATGAACGACAACTGTTCGATTTGCACGTTGTCTTTATTTCAATATCAAAAAACCGAAAAGGCAGGAATGTATTTCATCTTCTGTCAAAAAAGGAGGGGCACAACAAAACAAAATTTTAAACCGACGCCGTTCCCTAACACAAAAAAAACATCGTAAAAGAGAGAGCACACACGTCAGTGAAATATTTTCTCTCAGTGACAAAAGTTACGAATTTTTACCGAGAAAATTTCTGTAGGTAAAAGTGTACTTTGTATTGCAATGGTTATATTTTTGGAATCATTTCATTATTGCTACCTATTTGCATAAAATAATCCTCGTATGTAATTTTAGAGTAATATTTTGATGGTTTCAAAAACACACATAAAAAAGTTGATCAAATTAAATCAGCTGTTGGTAAAATGAACTGTTCCCTAGATTTAGGTAGACTGTAGAAATCGTGACGGAATTTTGAGAAGTCATATATTCCAATCGACCAGTGAAAAGGAACTCGTCTAGCTAGGCATAGTTCAGGTCTTGAAATTTGAACGCAAAAAGTACAATTTAGTAAAATTTTTCTGATTTGACGTGACAGTTTACAATTTTAAGTCTACTTTCAAAACAATAGGCTTGTTTTTGGACTTGGCACTTGGCACTTGGAAAAAGAAAACTTGTGAAAGTAATAATGGACTAGAATTCAGGCATTACTAATCCACGATAATTTTTATTTTAATGAGTATGAGTACTCTAGAGAGCAAGTACGTATTATTAAAAAAAATGTGAGTACTCTAGAGAGCAAGTACGTATTATTAAAAAAAATGCTTTCCCATAAGTTATTTACAATCCGCAATTACTTTTACGAACTCACGTACTTCACGAACGTAGCCAATAGAACTGGCTATAGCCTGCTGGAGATTGTCCTACTGGCTGGGGAGGTTTCAAAAAACACGACTAATAATGGAAAACAATAATAGAGATAGAATTTATATCTTTTCATATCCATGGCAAAGCAATTTGATTTCTGAATTCAATTGTCATATTTGACAATGACTGCAAACTAATGTGGTAAGTGCAACAATTTACTGCACGTTTGTTTCACATGGGTTTCATGCATGCATTACTGCAAGTAATCTTGCTGCATATCTGTTTCAAGCTTAAACAATGACCTACCTTCAAAATTTAAGTAGATACTTACATATGTATGACATCAGTGAAGAAGTTTATGAATTCCTTCATTCGGAGGTCTCCTTTCGGAAAAAGGAAGTACTTTATCGCTTTAGACGATTGGTATTTAGAAACAAAGCTTTAGATTGCCGTATCCTCGGTCTTAGTACTTTAGGTGAAATTGGCGTTAGTCATTGTAATGGCAGCTATCCAATTTATGCCGTACAAGGGTTTTATGAGTTTAAGAAAGCGGTATATAAGATAGTTCCAGCTAGTTCATCAGAATCCCAATTGGCACAGAGACTTTAGTGCTTGGTCTCAAGACGTCATCGACTAAAAACTCTGTCAAGTCAGGGAAGTACAAACGTAAGTCAAGTAGTACTCGAATCAGAAGACTGTTAAAAGGATGTTTCTGGCTGTTTTTCGGAATTAATAGTGCTAGACATCAATAGTGTCACCATCATCCCAAGATGTCTAGTTTATGTCGCATAAATTCTTTTGAAGTGTCTCCTAGTCTATGTCTTGAAGTTATTTTCTGTCCCAGAAAAGTTTACAATTCTTTAACTACAGAGTACCTAGTTACGACTGCAAGAGCTTTTTATTTTCATTTTTCGAATTTCATTGCAATTTGCCGTTGCTTCTATAATTACAGCGCAGTTCTGATCCGAATCAGTGAATTAACCAATTTGTACGAATTTCATTACCATCGATCTAATCTACCTCTCGGTACGGTGTATACCAAGATCCACAAACAATTGAATGTTTTTTTTTTTTTCGCTTGTTTTATCTCGTGACCTACTCTATCAAGATCTTTTCTGGGAAATTAACATTGAAATCATTATTTGTCTGAGGCGATGGAATCGCTGAGTGGGCGGTCTTCCACAGAAATTATGTCAAGAATGTCTTCTTTTCTTGCAGCAGCAGCAGCAGCATAGCTTAATTGCAGACTTTTTTTTTGCATTATTCGTTCAACAAACAGCAGCGACCTCATTGAGCATCCGATACGACAGCAAATGAACCTCAAAGCGGAAGCCTCGTTTCGTGCATCGTTAACTCTGATCATTGTTCGATGAGCTATCTGATGGACAGCACCGACGATGACCGCACTGGGCTTCGACTCCGCGGCGCATATAAATCAGAGATAGACATACAAATGCTAACATTATCTAAGCCATTACGAGCTCATAAACATTGCCATTAATTTAACTGTTGTTGGTGCGGCTGTTCATTATTCTGATGGGGGTAACGAGTTTTCGGAATCACCTCTACCAGTACAACCCCTGCCACCGATCGATCATTAGTCGATCAGTATATTTGACAGACGTACATACATACCTACTCACTATAGGTGACCATTAAATTTGGACACCCCCTCCCCCGGATATTCATACGGATGGTCCACATGTATTGGTATGCCGTTGATTTGCTTTGTATTGGTTTAATTGTCGCGCCGTGTTGTGAGCTTATCGCGACAATTTCTTTAATGATCCATGAAATATATGACATTTGCTACTGGTGTATTGTTTGTAATTTGTTTGTTATTTGTTTGACAGGCAATGGATCATTTGTTGATATGATCCATACCACAATATACAGCAATCGAAATAAATCAAAGGCAGGTTACAGCGAATAATTCAAATGACGTACACGGTGTGTGTTGTAAACTGAATTTTGACAGTCCGCTGTGACATGCGTTACGGGTCTGTTATTTTTCTGTTTACATAGCGCTGCAGAGGAAAGTACGAATACCAAACTTACTCAATGTCGTTGAACGCTCCGTGACGAATCGGACAATGAAACACGTTAAGCATGTTGCAATGGAGTTGTTTTGCAATTATATACTTTATTAGGGAAGTATCATAGCATGGTACATTCCTAATTAAGGTCGAATGGCTATTGGGTAAGCTTGATAATATAATAAAAGTGAAATAAAAATTTGCATGACTGTTGTCTTGTTGTCTTGCTGTCAAGAGTATGGTATTTCAATTTAGCGAAAATCTATGTTTGTACATACATACATTCTACACTATAAATAGACGCTATTTAAGTATTTGTATCGAATTACAAAGAACTACATAATATGTGTAGTTCTAGGAGTTTGGACATCTAATCGTCAAACAAGTTTTCTAGGAATAAATAAAAACTTCTGAATAGGATAGTTTTTGTTAAGTAATTAAACTCTGTATAAATAATATTTAAACGAGATATGGTAGTATAGGTATCTTTGACCTACTGAAGGGAAGCCTAGCGGACTCATGTGGGTCATCGGTAACAGCATAGTGCGGATAATTTCTTTCTGAATGCATGCATGAATGACGCATAAATTCTATCTACACACTTTATGTGTCACCTTTCACTAAGCACTGTGGTTTTCTCATTTATTTGCGACATAAACACTTTTATGTATTTAATTATTCAAATAAACTTAAAATTACCTTACAACCGAGAATGAAGTTTGACATACGAGTATCTGACCTCGAGGGTTCTCAATAGTTAAATAATGACACTATTAAGACATTAAAACTAGTGTTTACTTTGTATTTGATATTTTTTTCTCATGGCAATGAGGAAAAACCAGATTGTTTTGGCTTTAGAATTGCACCTAGAAGAAAAATATTTGTTACGTAGATTCCCTAATTGGAGTTTTAAAACTTTTAAAATCTTTTGAAGGCACAACAACGTGGCTTAATGTACATGAACATATGTACATAGAATGCGTCATTTTGATACCACAACTCATGTGGTTTGATTATTGGTGTGGTTCCTTAATCAAGATAATAAGATACTTTGATCCATCCGTGAAGCCTAGTCGGAGCCTACTTGCATAGGTTTATACACGACGACAAAGGGACGCTTCAAAGGACTGTGTACCGAATTTTGAAATATCCATACAAAACTGTTGCTATTTTCAAACCAAGATAAGTTTAGAAAAATCCTTCAAAAATGGAAATTTAACAACGAACTGGTATCAGTTTGTTTTTTTGTTTTTATCGGTTACATCGCAATGACTTCCGAAATATGACGCTGTTTGAGAGTCCATGCACCTATTTTAAAGCATGTGCGTGTTTATTATACCTTGACCGAGACGAAAGCGAAAAATTTCAGTTTTGCGTTGGGTCAAAGTCTGTATGTAGGCTATAGCTGGTATACTGGACTGATCGTGGTAACAAACGACGTCATTTGATGGTCTCAAATCGCCTGATATCGATGGAATGTACTCAGTCTCGTCCCAACAGAGTATTAACCAGTTGCGGCCAACTCTGAAAAGGATGTTCACTTCGGTTACAGTTGGTTCTATGTCAAAAATTGATAAAGATGACTACTCTCTCGTCAAGAGTTTCAGACTGTCTTCTTTTCTATTGAAAAGCTGCCCCTGCTATGCTATATGATGGTTGACTCTACGTTGCATACACTCGGTGGGCTAACGTCAACGCTTAGGCGGATGATGTTGCCATACTTTTTGTCGGGTCACTGCATTGATGGTCTTAGACCGATGATCAAAGAACCGTGCACTCTCTAGGAGTGGACATTCGGACAACCCTCAACCCTCCTTACGAGAAGGAGGATTGTGTTCGGTGTGATTTCACCAATGCTAAAGGGAGTAACTATTCAGATATCCGATGAAGTTGGAGTGATTCTGGATAAAAAAAATTGTTTGGGTAAAGCATGTCAGGTCGAAGACATTCAAGGGGCTCTCAGTCTGCTGGGAGTGCTTTTGGCAAGATAGGGGGCTTATCATCGAAAATGGTGATGTGGATTACTGGCTGCATTGGAGCTTATGGGTCGGTTGTTTGTTGGAGGAGGCCTTCTCTACTATGCTTTAAGGAACGGCTTGTTTCGGCTGCACAAAAGCTTTTCTGTGAACGCCTAGCGATAGCCAGACAGGGTTTAATGACTTGGGTTGATATAACCTGTTTCGAAATAGCAGCAAGGCACGCACAGTAAACAGCGAAATGGTAAAGAAACGTTGCCTTGAAAAGAATTTCGACATAAGGCTGACCAATTAACGTGACTTGAGCAGAGAATCTGATAAGTATCTATCCATTTAAGTAATTCACATTTAAATGATACACAGATGGATACAAGTCTCTGAGGACGTTTCCCAGTATTTTTCAAGCCGAGAGAATAGTAGAAATGTACCAAACACAGAACTTCTAAGGAACTATAATTATAAAAAAAATAGCTCAGGTCTACGAAGGGCCTCTTTCTTTCTATGCTACTCTCGCTGAAAAGCACAAAAAACAACTAGTTTTGCCCAAAGCTCTTTAGGTCTTCATCATTTTTTGAGCCACGGTCATTTCATGGGCGCAGCCATTTTGGTGTCAAAACATCAATTTGAAAGTGATATTGCTCCTAAATGAAAGGAGTATGATGATATTTAATTGCAGTTTTGAATTCAGTGCAATAAGACGGATCAATTGACATAAACAAAAGTAGTGTAGAACTGAGCTAGATTTTCACATTCTTGGGGTAAATTTTACAGAAATAAAAAAAAATCTAAATTTATCTCTCAATACGTGCAAATCTTAATTCACGCTAATGGAAATTCGATCAACTGAGGATTGTAATATATTATTTACATGAGTTCGCGGGTAGGGAGGACATTAGGCTCTTGAATATTTAATCTGTGGCCAAGTGCAATTGAATACTTGCAGCGTGACTATAGGACTTTGTCTTATTGTACACTTGCTCACAGCTGATTGAATTCCTGGAAAGTTACTGGCAATAAACTGGTGTTAAGTGTTGATATATCATTTCAATATCATTACAAGAGTCCCATATGGTATGGAGAATCAGATTACTAAGCGCGCGTTCAAGATTTGAAATCCAGTTCATAGTTCTGCCTCTCGTGAATATCTTAAAAATAATTAGGAGCATAACTACCTCCCTTTCAGAAACGACCTCTATCATTCGTAAAAAACTAAAGCCTACACGATGCAAAAGATATAACCAGTCATCGCATCGATTTGTAATCCATTTTGCACTGAACCTTCCACCAGTCTGTGCAGAATGGCTTAGTTTAATTATTTTAGTCGCATTTCAGTCATTAGACTGAGTTCCTTAGTGGTTAGGCAAAATGGCTTAAGTTCCATGAACTGGTTATGTTTCTGCGATATTAATACCAATATGCTCATTAATGGCTACTTTAGAAACTGCTAAAATTTTTTTCAGATGCTAGTGTGCTTCTAGCCAAACAGGTTTCCTTGTATGAATAAGGAAGTGCTATTGCATTATTTTTTATTGATTTTTTTTTATTGCCTGAAACCTATTAAATCAATTAATAACAACGCATTTAAAAATCAAAACCGATGAATCTTTCGAGGACAAGAAGACAAATAGCATTAAATTAGATGAAGTTCTTAAGGTAGACTATAAGGATTGATTCTTATTACCAAAGCACATAGTTAGTTCAGGACTCAATGTCTTGCCTATTGACTTATATATTCCTCTCTTATGAAAGAGTTATACATATTACTTTAAGTGCAATTAAAGTTAATGAGATGCCTTCGTAAAACTCGATGTTTTCTTCAAAGTCTTTGCGAGGACAGTTGTCGATATACTTCGCCAACTTCCTAGACCTTTAATGTATAATATCATCCTTAAAATTGATAGGCTGATATATTGAGACAGATTAAGTTAGTGGGACTGTTTATACTTAATTTAGATACCGCTACTCTTTGACAAGAGGAGAGCCATTGCAATACGACTATCTTGGTATCTCCACTACCCAAACGACTTGTTAAACTAGTCGATGCGTTAGATAAAGAATAGAGGAGCGATCTTTTTTTGAAAGGTTCAGGTAGATGCAAGGGAAATGGAACATAGTTTCATCCTCCTCCTTCGTTCGATTCGGAATGTAACTAAATTAGTCTAAGCTCAGAATACAACGGGCCCAATCGGCGGCCTACTTGATAAGGATATCCTCACCCTCCCAAAGTACATATTTCCACATAACGAGTAGCGTATGTACATAGGTATACTCAAATCATGATATTTCATAAAAATCCTGAGAGTTGTATCATGCTTGATATATGTAGTTCAAACCTTGCCAACGCCCCTAGATACTGGTGGAGAGCGAAAGTAGTTTTCATACCGAAAGCCCATAAGACCTCCCACGACCCCCGTCCGACCAGCCTATCCTGCTTTCTACTAAAGACTCTGGGAAGACTGATCTATGTCTACATTAGAATAAATTTGGATAGCATTCTCCTACCGGTATCCTCACATGCGTACTGCCCTGCACTGTTGGTAGGAATTATTGAGAAATGTTGATATTAAAAGGAACTTTCAACAATGTCAAAACAGAAGCTATATCTGCTGCAATTACTAAACTTAAGGTTGACAAGCATCTTTGCTATTGATATATGGCTCATGAGTCATGATAGTGAATGAGATTTTCTTAATCTTTGATAAAGTGGTTTTCAGTGTCATATCTCATCTCTATGCGGATGACATATGAATAATGTCGGTTTTGGAGTTAATCCAAGACTGAATTAGTATTGTTTACAAGAAGTTTGAAAATACCATATATGAGTCTTCCAAAACTCAATGGTATTGAACTGTAATTAGCAGATCACGCGAGATACAATTAGATAAAAACTATATATTCAAGAGCGTAGAGGAAGGCCTCAATTGTCCTTTATTCATATAGCAAGGCTATGAGTCCAAACTGGGGTCTTCAGCCCCGGAGTGTTCACTGGATACACAAGGCAGTCGTTAGACCTATCCTCACGTACGGAGTACTAGTCTGATAGGTCTGGACAAGAGCAGCAGTATTGAGAAAATACTTGAGAAAATTCTAAAGCTATGGACGGTCTTCTTTCCGTTGATGTCTTTAGGAAGCTGATGACGGCTAAAGTAGCATTACAGCTTAGGACATCTTTTCAACTGGCTCTTGGAAGAATGAACCAATGGGCAAGGAACATCTAACCTGTGTATCACAATGGGTCTGTATTGACCTGAGTGTGGATTCTTCCACTCGCCTACCCACGTACCGAACCTAACCTAACCCGATTCGACTTAAGGAAAATAAAAAGTTTTGTCTCTGGGTCAAACGAACCATATTTATTCGGCATGGATTCACACCATTTGGTAAGTCTACGTATAGGTTCTGGTGCTTGAAATAGACCTTCGTTTAAATATTCCACTGATGCAATGATGAAATGTCTCTATGGCCTACCATCTAGAAAAAAAAAAAATTTAATATTGCTCCATCGTCTCTATGAGAGAGAGTTTCTTTCTATGTCATACTTGACAAATCTAACCTGAACTGTCTTTAAGTCTTCTAGTCTTGGTGCTTCAACAAATATATTTTTTGAGGATCAGCGTAAGATATCCATTAATGCATAACAAATTATTTAAGTAATACTAATGCCTTGTTTCTAATTAAACACGGGACCAAGTATCTTCTTGCAGTTCTTTAGTATCGCTCATTGAAAATCCATTCCATCGTTTATAATTTCGAACATTAATTCCAATGAAATTCGATGATTATACAAGACCGAGTAGTGCGCATTAAGATCAAGAAGAGTTACCGGTCAGCTTACTGATATTCGGAGAAACCCCTATCGAAACCATAAACATTAGTGATTGACCACCACCATCAACATCAATTATAAGCCACGCGCTCTGACTATCAATATTCAAATCCCACTTTTCTAAAATGCCAACTTCATGGTCAATTGGAAATTTTCGAAAAGATCATGATCATATGATCGTCGAAAAGAATTTCGCTCTCGATAGCCGGAAGTTTTGAAACACCCGGTCGCACAAACAACAACACTAACAATTATTTGTGTATTTTTCAAAGGTTAAACGTGACTTAAGGCGATTTTCTTAAGCAATATTGCGCAAGAATCTGGGTGACTGAGAACTGCAAAGAATTTTGACATTTCACATCTCTCATGCATTTGTGTCGAGTACACACTATTGACAAAATGCATATTTTCACGACCTTCGAACGAGCTTTGTGTACTTTGACCACACAGCTAGATAGCTAGATAGGTGTGTGAAAATCTTTTCACTTTTTGCACATTCGTACTGTTTGCCGCGAACGTTACTCTTCAATTATTTGCATCGCGATAATTGAGTAGAAGAATGAAAATAAAAATACTGATGAGTCAAAAAATAAAAGTGATAAGTCGGCAGAGCGAGGTGGGGGGCCGGCCGTCCGTCAATGTTTATCTACGCTTGTTACTGGTTTTCAAGTTCAAGTTTGCAGTCCAGTCGAAGCAACTACGCGTTTATCCAGTTTTTTTTTTGTTTGTCATCATATTGCTCCAACAGCAGAGAGGGGATTTGGTAAAGAGTTAAGAACTGATGCATACTTGTGGCTTGTGATTGATGAGGGAGGCTTAAGGCGACAAAGGTGCGGATTGTATGCCAATTTAAATGTTTTTTTTTTTTTTTTTTTCATTCTATTACAACCAAGCTTACTCTGTTTACAGTATCAGGCACTTAGCAAGTTGGGGATATCTGGAATACAAATCACCTAAGATTAGGCAAACAATCACTTCAATAAGAGACAAATATATGTATAGTGGCAAGAAAAAAAAATCCCAAAGATGTTCTCAGTTGGTTATGTAAATTTAATTGGTCGCCGTCGAGTTGAGAATACAATTTTTGCGAAGGAGATGTGATTAAGTTTGAATAATAGATACGACGACTACCTTGATCAGTTTATATATTAAGTAAGAGAATGCTATTCTTTTTTTTTTTTTGTTATCTTATTGCTTGTTTCTAGTGGATATAGTGAACTAGACATATGAAATATTTATTGCATAATAGCTAACAGAATTTTGAATAAGCTTTTGTAGAACTTGTCATTATAGACTATCCAGCACACAGCAACACTCGTAAAATATTATTGTTTCCTTAATCATTATTTATATAATTAATCAAACATCTTCTTGCAGTCCATGATAAATAGCTGTGGATACGTATGTAACTATAAAATAGTAGGTAATTGTGTGTACTGATTAGCCAATGAAAAAGAAATAAATGCATTAGATGGAGTTAATTTATTTTATGCAATGTTAGAGGGGTTCATAGATGATGAAACGCAGATCTCCTGAGGCAGAATGTGGATTTACCTAATGAATGGCAATAAGCATTGAAAAGTATATTATGAACATAGTGCAATGCTCTTCTCTTTTAAATTTTTTGGACAAGAGTAATTGTTTAGGGACATCCATCTCGTTGGATGATTTTCGAGCTAATTACAAACGCTTTAAGCCATTTTATTCACTTAGCTTTTGATTTACGATACGAATGCTATCATTCGCTTGAAAGGAATCCGCTTGATCCTAACGATTTCCACACAATTGTATCCTGTTATAACTATTCTTCTGTGACACACAGTGTTTGCACACCCTGCAATCTACTGTAGATACTAACTTAAGTGGCAGCACAGTTTAGAATGAACATGGGTTTCAGGCAGGAAACCTTTCGAGCCGGTTTTTATTTGACTGTCTCTAGTTGCTCTACATGCCCTAAACATCGCAAATGAATGATCTCCCGTCTTGTGAATAAGCCGATAAATCTTCAAGTTCAAAGCCCGTCAACTTAGACGGGACCAAATATCTTACGAAGCAGTTTTTCTAGAAACGACTCAAAATATCTTCATCTGCTTTTGGAAGAGTATATGCTTCAATACATTGAACACAATGATCCCTGCTTCAATGGCTGATCTTCTACTGGCAATAAATCATTGCGAGAAATATGTCATACAATTGAAATTTTCAATGGAGACCGCAAATTTCTTGAAATAATTCATAGCAAGACATCTATCTATGTCTGTTATTATTTCTTGACATCTCTGTGGATATAAAGTCTGTTTGACAGTGATTATTCATTTGAGTATTACTGCAAAGAAAATATGGCTGATTAGTTTCTAAATCATGCAAATGTCTTTTTTTGTAGAAAAGGATTAAACCAAAAACAATGATTTCTTTTTCTTTTTGATTTCTCCAATTTTTCGACTTTATTTAAGGGCTACGCGACATGATTGAAAATGAAATGTCTCGACATAATTTGTCCACCTAGTACAAAAATGTTACAAAATACAAAAAAACAAAAATACAAATTTTTAGCATGACAGATTCATGGGACCCAAGGCCTAGCGTCTCACAAACATTTTAATGCCGTATCCGAAGGACAATTTTTGTATTTGAGAAGCTTTTTCATGACAGTTTTACTCTGGGATGTTTGTCAGAAGCTCGGGAGAGAAAAAAAAGTTAGATTTCTGAAATAGTCTGACATTACATAAGTTTGACGTATGGTATGGTATGGTATGATCTGAGGTATTGTGCACCATGGGTCCATTGTGATTTCCTATTGATTGTTGTACCATATCTAGTTTGATTGTATTTAGGTTGGTCTTGAGTCAAACCAACCTGTGTCCTTGACAAAATTTATCATGTTTCCGAGTGGAACTTGCACCAGATCCTCCAGTTCTTCGAAAAATCTCTTTCATAGAAGAAGCGACGAGTTTGGAGGTTGGTCCAGGCACAGAGTAGGTGTTTGATAGTTTCAGTTTCTTCTATGTATGTATATCATGACAGCTCCGCAGTAATTTGGTGATCTGAAGCCTAGTCTGGCAGCCATTGCAACTATCGGGCAGTGTCCAGTTAGTACACTTATCATGATGCTGATTTCTTTTTTGTTCAAAGACGAAAGGTTTTTAGTTGGCCCGAGAGGTCTATGGGACCCGAGGCCTAGCTTCTCACAACCATTCATGTTGTGCATGTTATATTCTGTTATATTTGAAAAGCTTTTTCATGACAGTTATACTCACGGATATTTGTCAGATGCTCGCGAGAGGTGGGGCTGTGAAAGAAATTTTAGGTTTGTTTAGGGGATTGAACCTCGAACGCCTCACTCCGTAGACCAAAGCTCTAACCACTTGATCCACGGCGCCCACTTCTAATAGAATAATTGAAACTCACTCGTTGAGTACACCCAATACGCCTTCTTACATGACGTTGTCTCAGAAATCGAGAAAAGCTTTAACTACAAAGAATTCACTTTGGCTGCCTTTTTAGAAATAAGTAGAAGGAGAGTTCAACAACTTGGGAACTGTGATTTTTGAGGTTCTATATAGAATTTCCTCAGCCCGAAGAACAAAGAAACAGCGACTGGCAAGAGTTATTCAAACAAAATCCCTTAATCCTTAAAAGTTATAGTTGCACCCTTTAAGGCTCTGTCCAATTCATCATTGTGGTTACATGTTTTTTGTTTGACGGCTTTTGAAGGCGAGCACAATAGCAAACATTTGTGAGAGCTTGAACCTCTAGTACTAGCTTACAAGCCAAGTTTCTCTCAATCAGTTCAGGTATGATGTTAAAGAAATCAATTTGTCTAAATACTTCACTTTAGACGGTTTAGGTGAAGACTAAGATTTCAAATTTTTCGTTTCAGAATCTTGAATATTTCATATATAAACAAACTCCACTAATAGCTTTCATTTTAAATTTTCGCACTAATCTAGTAACTTCTTGCTTCAGCTTTCTTGTCCATCCGATTTAGTCGATCGTGAGTCTTACATTCTTAAACCACTTTCGGTAATCCCTGGGCATAAAAAGAAAAGCTCTCTTATGCACTTATTGGCTTAAGGTAGCCCAAGAAATTTAGCAATTCCTTAACAAAAAAGAAACACCTGTGGTACAGTTTGTAGATAGATTGAATTCTTCGACCGAGCTTGCTGTCTTCAAGTTGCTCTTTTTGGGAAATCGATCACTATTGAATGCAGTCAATGATCTTAAACAGCTTTCATTGGCTCTAAAACTTTTTTTATATTGCCCATTAGGCAATACCTTCTAATTTGAAATTCTTTGGCATGAGTCGAGAATTTTGCATATTTATCACCTAGCACTGCATAGGAGCAACGATCTATGAAGCACAAGTCTCGTTTTAAACCCAATTGTTTTTGCATACTGAATTAACAGTGGTATTTTAAGGCATAAGCCTTGGTAGATCTTACAAGGCATAGGATGGTCGTTTTTGTACATTCCAGCTGTCCATTCCTATATCCACATCAACATCTCATTGATTGCTTATTTTTGATAGATGTGTTGGCCCCTAGGTGACAGAATCGCTTAGTGTTTTCTTTACAAATGCAAGCTTACTCTTCTTTTCGTATATTTTTTTGTTTTTAACCAATTAAGCCTGTTTTTGACAAATATTTTTGTGAGTATTGCCGTTATGGTATTAAGAAAAACAGGAATCTCTTTAAAGCCGTTTTTACGAAACAGGTTAAGAATTGCATTATTGTTTTAGTGGTACTGGTTAATCCGATAATTGGCAAATATATTATGCACATCACCGCCAGTTACATACCTGCCTATCCACTTTCGAATAAATTCAACCGATTCGCAATGTGTTTGATGCTTATTTTTTGACCTTTGGAATAAGTTAACGAAAAGAATAATTAAATGCAGTACATACTTGTTTCTGTTTTGCATTTACTCTCTGAATTGACATTAACTGAATAAATTAATTCTTTACGAAGAGGGTAAACCAAACAGAGTTTTTGCTTAAATAAAGTTTTTAAAAAAATTATCCTGAGCAAACAAATGAGAAAGTACACACCCATTATTAAAAAAATAAATAAATAAAAATTGGGTGGTAAATGCTAATCAATATGTCTATGAACGTGTACGGAAATGCAAATATTTCGAAGTATCTATGAAATTTTAATCACAGCTCTCAGCTGTAACTTTCCTTTCAGTAGTATGATGCTTTGAATACATACTTACACAACATGTGATCTACCGATCCGTAAACTGTACGAGTAGATATAGCTCCGCAAAACGCATACATATGTAAAATCAACTTTAACTCGGTTTAACTGAACTGAGCTAAGTACTAATAGCTGCAATTAGCAAACTAGAGTCAGCTCACTTTTATTTACAGCTTCCTGCCGAGCACTTATTCACTATGTTTACCAACAGTATAGGAATAATGTCTAGGATTAAATCTAGACATTTTTCGAAGGTTCTTACCTTTTCAATTTAGATAGGCCATTAACAATCAACGGCTCCAATTAGCCCGGTCCTTAGCTAACTGCCACCAGTTGCGCACTCCAAGCCGGTTAAGTCCCCTTCGACTTGTAAGGCGAAGTCTTCCTCTACTGCGTTGTCGCTCTGGGTTAGATTCGAAGACTCGGGATAGGGATAGGGCCTTACTACTCAATTGTTTTCTAATCCCAAAGAAACATTCGGAATTGATAGCAGAGTCAAGGTAAACAAAGTCCCTTACTACCTTAAAATACAGGCTTACAGTTTCATAAAATTTTAGATCCCCATGCATCCTGGTTATCAATAGATATTGAAGATCAGACTCCTGCATGGTTGCTTTTATTGACTTTTTAGCTATATTTTAAAACTGGTACATTTTGAGACTGCTACTTGGTCTCTACAAACCAATTTCAAATATGGCTCAATCCGCAGGTTTTGATGGTTTTGTGTTTAAATAAGCAACCTTCGGTATTTATGATTTGTATGTGATTATATTTTCAGATTCTCTTAATGTGTGACAGGCATGAACGCTTGAAATTACCGATAAGAGTGGTGAATATTACCAGTAGTTTGATTTATCATTTGCATGTAAATACATTTGTCAACAAGCAAGCTTATTACACAAATCAACAATAAATACATTATATTCACATGTGCATACTAACCCCTATTTTAGAGCACGTACGAGTATGTTTCGTCTATGGGGATCATTTACTAAAAGTAATGATTTAGAACATATTGACATGTTCCTGTAGTTACGTAGTGTAGCAAATTCTATGGTCTTTTAGTCAAAAGTTAAAAATTGTTGGCAAAAGGTCTGATTAATTCTTTTAAATTAACAAGGTGGTACTTATATTCAATATTGAAGACATTGATACCTTGTAGTTCAGAGAGGATCTGGCTTTAATAGCCCTGACCACGAATAAATAAACATCATCTGCATGTTCTGAATGAAGTACTTCTAACTGCAAGCCAAAGTTAAAGACCTTCTAGCCGCGTCAGCAAAATTTCTCATAAAGTTCCGGAAAAACCAAGGCAATTAAATTAAGTCATCTTAGAGATAGAGAAGCAGTCATTTACATACCTGTGCAGGGTATTATCCGAAATTGTATCTAAGCTTGAATTAGCCAGAATCAAGCTTAGTTTTTCTTGATAAATAACGCCCAAGGTTTAATCGATAAGCGGTTTCGAAGATTTAAAAAAAAAATTGCAACTCTGCGAACATTTTTTTATAATATTTAAATTTAAAGATAATGAACAACTTGGAAACACCATAAAGTATCAACATACGGGTTGTCGTGATAATTGCTCCTCCATGGACCAAACAAACAACATTTTAATAAAATAAGTAATTGAAAGCAAACGTCACTCTAACTACATTTCAAATACTATAGCAAGGCCTTTAATAACCCTGACCACGAATAAGTAAACATCATCTGCATGTTCTCAATGAAGTACTTCTAAATGCAAGCCAAAGTTAAAGACGTTCAAGTCGAGTCAGCAAAATTTCTCATAAAGTTCCGGAAAAATCAAGGCAATTAAATTAAGTCATCTTAGAGATAGAGAAGCAGTCATTTACATACCTGTGCAGGGTAATATCAGAAATTGTATCTAAGCTTGAATTAGCCAGAATCAAGCTTAGTTTTTCTTGATAAATAAAGCCCAAGGTTTAATCGATAAGCGGTTTCGAAGATTTAAAAAAAAAATCGCAACTCTGCGAACATTTTTTTATTATATTTAAATTTAAAGATAATGAACAACTTGGAAACACCATAAAGTATCAACATACGGGTTGTCGTGATAATTGCTTCTCCATGGACCAAACAAACAACATTTTAATAAAATAAGTAATTGAAAGCAAACGTCACTCTAACTACATTTCAAATACTATAGCAAGGCCTTTAATAACCCTGACCACGAATAAGTAAACATCATCTGCATGTTCTCAATGAAGTACTTGTAAATGCAAGCCAAAGTTAAAGACGTTCTAGTTGAGTCAGCAAAATTTCTCATAAAGTTCCAGAAAAACCAAGGCAATTAAATTAAGTCATCTTAGAGATAGAGAAGCAGTCATTTACATACCTGTGCAGGGTAATATCAGAAATTGTATCTAAGCTTGAATTAGCCAGAATCAAGCTTAGTTTTTCTTGATAAATAACGCCCAAGGTTTAATCGATAAGCGGTTTCGAAGATTTAAAAAAAAAATCGCAACTCTGCGAACATTTTTTTTTTATATTTAAATTTAAAGATAATGAACAACTTGGAAACACCATAAAGTATCAACATACGGGTTGTCGTGATAATTGCTTCTCCATGGACCAAACAAACAACATTTTAATAAAATAAGTAATTGAAAGCAAACGTCACTCTAACTACATTTCAAATACTATAGCAAGGCCTTTAATAACCCTGACCACGAATAAGTAAACATCATCTGCATGTTCTCAATGAAGTACTTCTAAATGCAAGCCAAAGTTAAAGACGTTCAAGTCGAGTCAGCAAAATTTCTCATAAAGTTCCGGAAAAATCAAGGCAATTAAATTAAGTCATCTTAGAGATAGAGAAGCAGTCATTTACATACCTGTGCAGGGTAATATCAGAAATTGTATCTAAGCTTGAATTAGCCAGAATCAAGCTTAGTTTTTCTTGATAAATAAAGCCCAAGGTTTAATCGATAAGCGGTTTCGAAGATTTAAAAAAAAAATCGCAACTCTGCGAACATTTTTTTATTATATTTAAATTTAAAGATAATGAACAACTTGGAAACACCATAAAGTATCAACATACGGGTTGTCGTGATAATTGCTTCTCCATGGACCAAACAAACAACATTTTAATAAAATAAGTAATTGAAAGCAAACGTCACTCTAACTACATTTCAAATACTATAGCAAGGCCTTTAATAACCCTGACCACGAATAAGTAAACATCATCTGCATGTTCTCAATGAAGTACTTCTAAATGCAAGCCAAAGTTAAAGACGTTCTAGTCGAGTCAGCAAAATTTCTCATAAAGTTCCGGAAAAACCAAGGCAATTAGAGAAGCAGTCATTTACATACCTGTGCAGGGTATTATCAGAAATTGTATCTAAGCTTGAATTAGCCAGAATCAAGCTAAGTTTTTCTTGATAAATAACGCCCAAGGTTTAGTCGATAAGTGGTTTCGAAGATTTAAAAAAAAATGCAACTCTGCCACATCGAACTCTTAACAAAGACTGACAAGTTTTAAAAAAGTACAAAGACTCCTTCCGTCCGACAATACACAAAAAAATTTAAGCCACGTAAGCATTTGCTTCCTATTCCTATACTCTTCGAAAAGAAACAGCCACTAACGATGACGATGGCTATAAGCCTACCATTAAATTGCCTTCCTCACTATTGAAGGTTGCAGACCGAACACAATCGGTTCTAAAATTAAGCTGCAAAACGCAACTTTTCATAATAATAACTGTAGGTACGTAAAGTTATTCTTAAACCAGTTAAACTGGGAAAAAAAGTTCTAAAGATAAGTAATTAATGTCGGCAATTAAATTTTCATTGTGCATTTGCAAGATCATGCTCCTCCTGAAAAGTGAACAACTAATTTTAATGGCTTCACGTCACTTACATACATAGGTAATTGCAGTCGTTAGTACCTACACACAAACATATGTAGTTGAATTGTAAAATTTTTTTTATTTTTCGAGATATGTCGCTAAGTTATTTTATTATTTCTATAATTTTGTCTTATTACCGAGTACTATAAAATTTGTTTTATTTGGTCTTCAGAGCTTCAGTTAACTAATCTAACTATGAGTGTTTTCTTTTTTGTATAATGCTGTCAAGTGCAACTATTAAGATTACATACAGGCAGGGACATAAATGTTGAGCCATTCTTAAGTGAAGTACGTGAAGTCACGGTAGATACTGAGGATTAACTTCAGCGTTAAGACCTCAAAGACAGTTTTAAACTCTTTGAACAAAAGGGATGACAACTTACAAAAAGATCAGTAAAATTTAATAAAACAGTTACCGACAGGGCTTGTCTCTAAAAGTTTAATAAACCCAACGACGAATGATCGCAAAACTCCTAACTCATCCCTGCACTTCTTCGCTCCGTCTATTCGTACCAGTCCGGATCAGTTCCAATCAATATTCAGGTTTCCAATTCTAGAACTTAACATGATTCGTTCTGCAACGGTGGAGAATTGCTTATCATGTTTATTTAGCCCACATCGAATCGATTTGGGTCATAAATGATAAGTGTGATTCTGTCGGTTGCACGAAAATAGTTCCCCACTCAGACAGAACTTTACCAAATGTCAAACGCGCTGCTGATTGATTGGTGTCAAGCCATTTCGGTTTGTTTCTGGTTGCCGCGTATTCGTATTGTTTTTCATGTGTCATCCTTTTGCTAAGAATAAAGCTCCATGATCTTAGACATTGTCATAAAGGAAAGATCTAGAATTTAAGAGTAAGCCATGATAAAAACAATATCCGACGGTTTATAAGCAATTATAATTGTTATGACACTTCACGTCTGTCTTCCAGTTATAAAAGCTTTGAGTCTAAGTTGTCTTCAAAGCCTTCTAAAGCTACCTGTGCACCATAAAATCACATGAACATGAGTTAAAATACATAGTTTAGGCATCCCTGGCAATGCAACTGCTAATGAATTTGCCGGATCCTGTATCCAGTCCCCATTTACTGGCCCTGGCCACTTCTGTGGTCTAGTTGGTAGCTAGATGAAGATAGAGTGAAACCACTGGGAATAAAAAGAAAAGCTTCTTACTATAGTTCACAAACTGGCTTACAAAATGCAAAAAAAATTTCTCAATTTCAAAAACAAAAGAACGAATGACCAATTATAACCCTAAGATCCTGACGAGCTTCCTACCTGCTAATTGCTCTCTCAAATACCACCCCAAGAATATTGGTATTGGCAAATCGGACGCGTGCCGATTATGTCTTGAGGACATTGAAACTGCAGAACACATTATGTAAATATCCCGCGATTGCAATGATGTCACCTCCTCCTCAGCTCAAACAATTTTAAGCTTCATTTATGAACTTAATTTCTGCTAGCAGGTAAAACCTGTCAACGTCTTTAAAGAGATTGCTAGCTTTTTGAGGCTAGCTACTTTAAATTATCTTAAAAAGAAAGATTACAATCAATTTTTATGGGTGACATGGCTCAGTTCTTAGTGGGACTGAGCGGGACTACTTTTTGATTCTCACGAATCATACTACCCTCCAGCACAAAGATTAATGATTACAAATAAATTGAAGACTGCACAAATTTTTTGTCGCTGACTATTTACCGGTTTTTTTTTCCAAATGAAATCAAGTGCTTCAATAAGAAGTATCTATTCTAAGCAGATAGCAGATGCCAATCTCCATACAAGGTCTTGGCTGCGTACTAACAAGTATTATGTAGTATCTACTTCAAGTCTAGGCCAAGTTTACACATTGCTGCACAAGGTGGTATACCTTCAGGCTCCGGCAGCATCATATGTATGTATTTATGAATGAAAGTGCACAGCGTGACCATAACCCGACCTTTATTGGATTGCTATTGAGAAATATCCGATAACAGGTAATGTCTTTAGGGTGTTAAATAACACTATTGTACATGCGATTGAAGCTGACTTTGACGCTCATGACTTTGAACCATCGATTGGTTTCGTACTGGGTACTTTGTTATGTAATAATACGTATTTATAAATGACCCTTGAACTAGAACCCAGCTGAGGACTAATTGCATCATTAGAATAATTATCTTGTTCAATAAATAAAAAATATTTTTTTATTATTTTAATTGTGAATCAAGTTTAAAAGAAGGTTATATTGTTTTTTGGTATTTTTTATTGTATTATCTAATTTCGCCAAAGTCGGATATAATCAAAAGATATAACTTTATTAATGGTGAAATAATAGACAAGCTAATGAGTTTATTCGTATGTACACATGTATGTTTGATACAATAGCATTCTTCCGTAGAAAACTTCGAGACAATCAACAACAAATTTCAGACCTTGTTGGTAATTACCAGACTTTTTGACAGACATTTGAAATGGTTGAATGAAACAGCTTGACGGTGTTATTAAATTTATACAAATCATGCAATCAACACCTACATATATACGTAGTTAACAAAATTCGTGTGTAAATATTTGCCATGCCATTGAAACGTATGTAGATCCGATCTATCAGGCATTTGTGGCCACGATAATATGAGGGACATACATACATATGTATATGTACAATACATGGCTCATGATACAATAATAAGAATATTTATGGAATTTTCCAACGATTATTGCTCCATAGGGTAGTTTGAAACGTCAAACAACTACAAACTACAAATTATAAACTACTCCCCGTACAGGGTTTAGAGCCTATGTTCTCTACGGCATTCGTGTTGAGCGGGTTATATTCGTCTCACGAATAAAACTATACTCTGATACATGTATTTTTTATAATGTGGTTGCGCTGGTAAAGCTATTCTTATAATGTCAAGACACAGCGAAAGAGGTTAATTTTTGGCTTACGCCTAAGAGCATACACTCCCTTACGGCATAAGTCGGAAGTGAGGAGAGAAGATAGGGTCAATTTTGCGGTATAGTGGTTTCTATCTCTGGTGTCATTATAAACAGAGTATTCTTCGAGTTTCGAATTTCGAAGTAAAACCCAGCTCCCGTACCGAAGTCCATTTGGAATCGTAGCATGCCAGCTCTTCTTCATTAGTAACCTTACGATTCCACGAGAAATTCTGGTACTGAATCTTCTGATAAGCTTTAACACTGGGGTCATATAGTCGGTTTCGGAGTACAGGTGTACTGTTTCAAAAAACGTGGCTAAAAAACCAAAAACAAAGGCCAAGGAATTGCCGGTGTTATCTTCGAAAAAAAAACCGCGGCCCGATTGGGTCGTCAAGGATATTTTAGTCTTGAGGAAGCCAAGACTTTTCTTAGTGAAATGAAATTATTGAAGATAGAAACTGTAAAACGGTTCACCTATTAGAGGTGCAGGGTGCAAAAGTAGGAAATAATAGAATCGCCTAACAATGGTCATTCCCAATTAAGGAAACGAGCTGAAATCGAAATTGCGGATCAAGAATCCCAGGGAAAGCCCTCGTTGAGTGAGACTGATAAGACTAAAAAGTGGATACAATTCCAGATAGCCAATAGTACTTAAGTCGTACAACGGACGATTTTAAACATTAATTCTAGTCAAGCAGGTTAAGGATTATTCTTCGCCAGGTCCAAGAGGACCCTGCAAGATTTTAGAAACAGTGCATCAGCGGTTTTGATGGGTCTTTGAGGTCAATGTAGCATATTCGGTTTTAAAAAATCCCAAATGTTGAAAAGTGTATCGAAAATAAAAGTTGCCGCTTTCACCCATCAGTTACAATGTACATTGCATCTGAACTCATTGACAGATATTTGTCTAATCATTGAAAAGAATTTACATATTTATTTAGTTTGTTAACATGCACGGGCCAATCCTCGATAACAGATTGACAATTCAACACGTTCTCTGTCTGAGTTTAGATTAATATTCAACTCCGTACCCTCGCGCCCAGTGGCATTGGATATTGGAAAATAAATAAATAAATAGATCAAGCGACTAAATGACTTTGTAGTACTATCGACAATCGTTACGCTTAAGCTCACACTACTGCATCGATTGATTTGTTCAATAAGCATGATCATTATCATTTTTATTTTCAGATCACTTTGAAAAAGATGAAATAACAGTCGTACCCGCGCATTACTCTACAAACAATTGATGCAATGAAGCTCTTACGGACGACATTCAGTGCCCCACAGATAAAGGCCCTGCTCAAGAAAGACGCACTAGTTCGACTGCGTCAGCCAGTAAGTTGTTTTACGATGCACAAGCGAATGTATCGATTATAATAATAATTCTCTTTCAGTGTATGACCATAGTGCAATTTATATGGCCGTGCCTGATCTTTCTCCTGCTCTACACAATTCGATTCAGATTTGGTCCACAGGAAGTTGACAACTGTCAGTTTCCAACACGTCAATTGCCGACAAAGAATAACATTTTGCCATTCTTCCATTCGTATATCTGCAGCATTGAGAACAGATGTACGAGTACCGATGAGTATGAAGAGTATTCAAAGTTGGAGAATGCTCCGTAAGTTATTCTTTTTCACATCACAAAGATGGCGGATATTCTAATGTGTTTTCTGTTGTAGAATGAAACCAATTATTGACATTGCGCAAATTTTTATAAAAGATGACTCACTATATAACGCTTTAGTCGACCTGCCAAAGAAGGCTAATTTCATTTCAGCAGTGACATCTCTCGTCACAAATAAGTACTTCGATGAGATACGCGGTAAGTCGAGATATGCCTAAGTAAACGTCACATTTTGACACAATCCCTATTTGCAGGTAACATTGGAAAGGTCGTTGCATCGATACCAAAGGTTGAAAAGATGATTGGACGTAATTTTGATATTCAAAAACTCTTCTCAGGTTTGAATTTCTGATTCTGAGAGTTTGGGCTTGATAATAAGACTGTGTTTTTGTTTTTCTTTTTAGATCGATCAACATTTGTTCGAGGTGGCAATGTACTTTGTGGTCATCCTTTTCCCAACACTGAAGTTATACCATTAGCTAATGACATTTTATATTCGGAAGACTTCAGTGAAGTCAATGATGATGAACTTGATGCTATGCCAAGTGAGTTTATCATCTTACAAGCATGTGCAGAGTAAAATTATATTTTGACTCGTTTTAGCAAACTATTGTAAACGTTTATACCTCGATGTGACCAGTAGTAACTATGGAAAATTGACCTGGGACCAAATCAAGCCTATTATTCATGGAAAGATTTTATATTCTCCAGTGAATGAGGACACCAACTCGATTGTTAAGTTTGTAAGTAGACAAATTTAAGTACCAATGGACGTAGGGTGGAAGACTCAATATTTTAAGGAGAAAATATTATTTCCGCCACGAAAATTCTTACACTGGAGCCTAGATAGGTAAAGTTTCAGGCAGGAGTCTGTCTTCTGTGGTCAGGCGCTCGACTTTCTTGCGGCTGGTAGTCAGTACAGACTCCGTTCTTGGATCTGCTACGTCCTAATGAACGAAGCTATATCTTCACGTCTTTGAAGGTGTTGTTGCAGCCACTACCACCTCCGCGATATCATTGGCGTATCCGATTATGCCCACTCCTCTCGATCTCCCCATTTGGAATACTCCATCACACATAATGTTTGACAGGGCAGGACCTAGAACTGATCCCTGTGCGACTCCTCCTGTAATTTTTTGTCTTTTCGGGCTTTCGTCCGTATCAGAGAAGAGGGGTCTGTCTTCAAAATAATTTGTAATTATTTTGAGCAGGTAGCTTGGCACTTGCATACTCCTCAACGCTCTCATAATTAAACTCCTATTGACCGAGTTGAAAACATTCCTGACGTCTAGCGTAACCACGGCGCAGTACTGCTTTTTTTCTCGTTTCCATCTGATCCCAGATATGGCTGTAATATCGAAAACTGCTTGTACTGTGTTGATGGTGCTTCATTTTTTCCTGAAGCCGTATTGTCGGTCGGAAAGCCTGTTGTCTCCTTCCCTTCGGTGTACTGGTCAAGTCTGTCACGAGTAATTCTTTCTAGAACTTTCCCTACTGTGCCTTGTCGCCTTTTGCGATTAATATCAGCCTCTGTCGTTTCCATTCCAGACGAAATTTTCCTTCTCTCAGGCACGTTGTGTAATGGCTTCCTTCAGGACGAAGTTTGGGATCCCGTCCATTGATCTTCATTAATGCCACTGCTTCCAGAACTTCTGCAGTTGTGAAGGGTGGTTTGTAAAGGGGAGGGGTTCTTACTTTGACTTGTAAATCTTCTAATCATAGGTTTGGACTGATAACTAAGGCGTATAGTGACTTATTTTAGGTCCTAGGCACCAGTATCTTTTGCTGTCCATATAAAACCGAAATAACTAGCTTCCTGAAGGTATCTTGAATGAGAAGGTCGAGTTTTTTTTTTTTTTTTGTTTTCTTAAATGAGTTAGAGACTGAAGACCAGACTCTCGAAGTACTGCGACCTGCATATGTGAGATCATTTGTACATTTAGCAAAGTCTGTACAGGTTTTACCATCCGTTTAGTGTATGTAAATTGCAGGAGATTGAGGATGTGGTCTATGAACGCAATATTTCAATGTAGGTCGATAATTTGTTTCCATTACTCTGAAGAGTGATCTACAGCCAGATTTATAAAAGATTGGACCTAGACAGTCAATGGGGACTTGCATTCTATGTTGCATCAGGATTCGGTGATCTCCAGAAGCTTTATGGCTTCACATTAGAAAAGACACGTTGTTAGCCGGCTCTACTCCATATACCTCTTCCCTTCAATACTTCGGTGATCAGGCAAGCAGACTGTGTCTGGACAGTTATTATTATGCCGCTTAGCTTATTGAACAAAATTATAACCTGTAGCAGCCTAAATGATCTAATCAAAGTTTTTCCTAGCAAAGATCTTAACGTTATGTCTCCAAATAGGTATCAAGTTAAAAAAACATCGACTTCAACTCCAGATTCTATCCTCTATTCAGTATTCAAGTACTCTAATCGATCTTTTCTTCATTTAGCAAACACGTTTTACTAATATTTAATATTTTCTCTTCCTTCTAGTCTAACACCACCTTCGAAGAACTCAATCGCTTAGTAACTCTAGCGTTTGCGCTGGATGACACTCTAATAAAACTTCGCAATGACACCCATTTCCAGGGTGAATTCGATAGAATCCTAGAACTTGCCAAGTCCCCATTTGTAAAAAGTCTAATCGGAGATTCAGTGGATATTGGGGAAATTGAAGCGGTGATGATGGGTATCCGTACAGATCGCACTGTTTTCGAAGTTGTTCACACAATCAAAAATATCCTGGAGTGCTTCTCAGTAGATCGCTTTGTTGGAGTTCCAACTGAGGACGAGCTTCAGAAATTGGCATATAGTATGAATAAGCAACGACTTTTCTATGCCGCCGTTCATTTTAACAAAACCGATGACAAGGACATTATTTATAACTTTCATATGGACACAGATAATACGCCAATAACTATTGAGACTAAGAACCGGTTTTGGTTCCCTGGTCCAGCTGGGCGAATGTCAGAAGATCTCAAGTACCACCAGGGCTTTGTCGAAATCAAACATGCCATCGATATTGGCATTATAAAGCATAAAAAGCATCAGTTAAAGAACACGGAAGGAATTACCGAGAAGCCGAAAGATACAAATGAAAGTTCGCTTCAGATCGTCCGTGTCGGTGAGGAAGATGACGATGAGGATGATGATTGGTTTACGAATGATGACGAGCAGAGTTCTACGAATTCTAGTAGTGGTGGTGAAATCGGGGGTGGTGGGTTTTCAAGCTTGTTGTCGGGATTTTTAGATGGATGGAATGGCGTCAATAACGACAACACATCGATCAGTGTTGAGTTGGACGATGAGGATGAAGTGGAAGAGGGAACGACAATAGAAAGTATCGAAAGTATCACGGATGCTCCTATAGAAGACGATGAAGATGAAGAGGTACTTAAGCGTAATAAACGAGCTCCACAAGGACTTTTGGAACTTCTTCTCGGCTTTGGTGGAGGTTCAACTACTAAGGACAAGTACGAGGTGGATGAGCTGAAATTCTTTACCAAACAGTTCCCGTATCCCGCTTACACAAATGATGAGTAAGGATAATAGGATGTGTGAAAAAATTAAATAACTAATAACTTTTTTTGCAGATTCAAGACTGGACTTTACCTTGCACAAGCAGTTCAGGTTGCCTTTTACATGGGACTTTTGGCACAGATTGCCACGTGCGTTAGGCATCGCATTTGGATGCGAGAGAGTCGAAATACTATGGTGAGTTGAATGTTCTTATTTTTTTACTAACTTGTAGGCTTTTCTAACTGGCCTATGGTTTCAAAGAATCTGAAGTCCAAATTTGGGAAGTATGACTCTCTTTGAGAGGTGTGTAGGGATCACAGGAAATATAATGCGATTGGGAGATCTATCTAAATGCCGCTGACTTAGTATCATGCTCCAGCCTATGGATACAAATTGTAATACTGTCACTGTCACTCCTGGATGACACTCCTTTCTCAATCCATTCAATATTATCATATCCGGGAATCGGTTCGACTAAGTAATGACATATCTAGTACACTGCAACATTTTACAACGAAATATTTGTCACTGATATTTTTCACAGTGATTTTTGTAGTAATGAGAGCAATTGAGGCCTGAAACCCTTAAAGATATTTCTGATCGTTTTAATGAGCTAATGATTGATGATTCATGATTTTCCATTCCAGATAATGCGCTCCATGGGTCTCAAACCATCCTCTGAGCTCACATCGTGGTCCATCATAACATTCGTCGAGCTGCTCTTCATCTTCTTGGCCGTGTGCATTATATTATTCT
Source organism: Xylota sylvarum (assembly GCA_905220385.1). Taxonomy (NCBI): domain Eukaryota; kingdom Metazoa; phylum Arthropoda; class Insecta; order Diptera; family Syrphidae; genus Xylota; species Xylota sylvarum. Next base: position 147,447,211 of record LR999957.1, on the reverse strand, counting down.
CCGGCGGTATTGTACACTACACATCGTTCTTTTTTGTGATAGTCTTTCTGATATTTTTCGGGCTGTGTTTGATCTCATTTTGGTAAGAAAATTGTTGGTTATTCATTCCCCTACTAACCTCTTTACTTCCAGTTACATGTGTACAACGTTTTTCACTTCGGCTACTATAGGCTCGGTGGCTACTTCACTGTTCTTCCTGATCTCTTTCTGTCCATACATTATAATACTTATCTACGATGCCAACCTGACTTTATTTGAGAACTTTTTCCTCGATTTGTCCTTTACGTCGGCCTTTGCTCAAGCTTGGAATCACATAATGCGAATGGAGCTCCAAATGTATGGTCTAAATTTTGGTGACGCCTTCGAAGAGGGCTTGAGTAGTGAATTCGCTTTTGCACTGTTTATGATTATTTTGGATACATTCCTATATGCTGGCATTGGATATCTTATCGAATATTGGACTGATGGTAGGTTTTAACATCCATTAGAGATGACCTAGCTTATGGAGCCTGTTATATTTTTCAGATGAGTTCCGATTCACTGATGTCACCAGGGAAGAACTTTCACCGAACATGGGAGCAACCATGACAAATGTATCGAAGATTTACGATGATAACAACATTGCTGTGAGCAATATTTCACTAGGCTTCCAGAGGGATCAAGTTACTTGCTTACTAGGTCGAAATGGTGCCGGGAAAAGTACCATCATGTGAGTTTAAGGACAAGAAGATCTCAATAGATCCTGAAAATAAATTTTATTTTATTTTAGAAAAATGCTGACAGGCCAGATTATTCAAACCACCGGCAGAGTTATTCTTTCCCAAGCTTCTGATATTCAGGCAGAGGAATACGATAAAATCGGTGTTTGTTCACAGGATAATATCCTTATACCGAATCTAACAGCCAGGGAGCACTTGGAAATGTATGCGAAGATAAAATTGAAGAAAGACTATCAGGCTGAAGTGAGTAAGACTCTGAAGGGCATGAACTTTGGCAAGCATGAAGACTTTGAGGCTTGGAAACTATCCGGTGGATACCAGAGGAGGTTATGTGTCGCTATTGCTTTCATTGGTAAGTTTCAATTCGCATGTGCAATGGTTCAGCTCTCTTGATTGTAGAGTGAAAATCAACTCTCCACTTTTAGGCTCTCCAAATGTAGTTATTCTCGATGAACCATGCAACGGAGTGGATAACAAAGCCCGTAAGGATATCTGGGAACTCATCGAAGTCTTACGAAAGGGCAGAGCAGTGGTTTTCGCCACTCATTTCCTGGACGAAGCAGAGTACCTAAGTGACTCCATCATCATCATGAAAAATGTTAGCTTACATCAATTAAACAGTCTCGGCCTAATTTAACCATTTCACCTCTTTTCAGGGAAAAATCATAGCCCACCACAATCCGGAAACAATGAAAGCACTCTTCACTCAAAACTTCGACCTAGACATTCAATGTGCCGACATTCAAACGGTAGCGGGTATAAAGAAACTCCTCGATGCTAACCTAACCAACTACAAGATCGCTCAAAATACTCCAGCGGATCTGAAACTCGAGATCAGTTACGATCAACAAGCTAATAACTGTCCACAACTGATGGAATCCCTTGCCGAACTCCAAAAGGAGGGTAAGATCAGTGAAATCTCTATTAAAAGTAAAAACCTGGATGAAGTCTTCACCGAAGTCAACAATATTTCGGATAAGACCAATGGCTATGCAAAACGAGAGACATTGCAGCCGATTGAGTTGAAAAAATCCATAACTCAGGAACTGATCCGTAGCGATCCCTTGAGTACTGCTGAAAAGGTTAAGCTTCTGTTGGGAAAGAGGTTGACTCACTTTAGTCGCAACTATCGGATGTTACTCTGTGCTTTAGTGCTGCCAGCAGTGTTTGAGATCATAGCCATGTGGTTTGTGAATCTACGGTTGGAGGATGATTATGATAAAACATTGAAGCTATCAAGGGACCTATATCCGGAGACAACAAATGTACTTAGCATGGAGAATCCGACAAATTTTACTGACGATATTTACGATAGGCTTCGATCGGGTTGTAAGGATTATGACTTGTATTGTAAGGAGTTTGTGAGTTCAGATAAGGCTTTCTATTGGATTTTGAACACGGTTCATCTTTATCATGAGAAGCGGTACGGTGGGATGACATTTAATGAGACTCGAGCGACGGTGTGGTACAACAATAAGGGCCATCACGCGATGATTTCTTGGCTTAATGATCTCAACACGCACGTTTTGCAGGCCGAGATGGATGACTCTGATTATAGTATCACCGCATATAATGTTCCCTGGAAGCTGGGCGATAAGGAGTTTAGCACGTCTTCGATGTAAGGAGGATCTAGATTTTAATTTTATTTCAGAGTAACATGAATATATTACAGACTCCGTCAAGTTGGCGACTCTGGAATATCCTTTATCCTTCTAATATCTCTAAGCTTGGTCATAGCAGTGGCATCAGTCTACATCGTAAATGAGAGGATCAAAGGGGAAAAGTTGCAGCAGATGTTGTGTGGAGTCGATGCAGCTACTTACTGGGGTGTGGCGTTCGCCTGGGACTTTTTGGTCCTAATTGTCGGTATCGCAATCTGTGCGATTATTCTCTTGGCTTTCGGTATGCCTGTCTATACATCTAGATCCAACCTTTGGGGTATCTGCCTCCTCGCTTTCCTCTATGGGTAAGTCTGTACACTTTGTTTGTGCAATTCTCTTATCCCTTTCTTCCAGATTCGCGTGTATTCCTGCGATTCATGTGATTGAAAAGCTCTTCAGCGATTCCAGTATGGCTATAGTAACCATCTTCTGCTTGAATGTGATCATTCCGATCGTCACCATGTCCATAGTCATCCTAATTGGCATCATTGGCAAATCCTCCACAGCGGATAGTTGGCGGTTCTTTTTGAATCGAGCTTTCTTGATTTTCCCTCAACATGCACTGGGCGATGGCCTGGTGGAGATTTGTAAAAATTTTATGGTCGCTCAGTTCTTCTCTAGATACGACATCGACTCGTACAAAAATCCAATTGCTAGTGATCTTCTGTTGCCTCACATTTGCTCCCTGATCATACTGGGAGTGATCTTCGCAACTCTGAATATACTAATCGAAAGTGGTTTCGCTAATAAGTATCTGCGCAAGCTTTTGCGTGAACGTATAGAAGACCCATTGGAAGATTTGAAGATAATTTCGATACAGAACTCATTAAAACGAAGTGATAAAGTGGGTTCGATGGAGAGGCATGTCTTGAAGGTGGACAATCTTTCGAAGAATTTCGGTGGCCGACAGTATGCAGTTAAGAATGTTAACTTTCAAGTGGCTGCTGGTGAGTGCTTTGGATTGTTGGGCAAGAATGGTGCTGGAAAGTCGACGATATTCAAAATGCTTTCGGGACAAATACAACCCAGCGGTGGTAGTATTGTGTACGCAGAAGTAAGTTCGTCAGAAGGTATAGTGGAGAGGCTAGATTGATTTTGGAAATCTTTACAGAAAGAGATTGCGTACTGTCCTCAGACTAATACCCTGGATTCACTGTTGACTGTGAAGGAGTTGATCGAATTCTATGGTAAACTCAGACGGATTAATGATATTCAAAAGGTAAGTGTAACTAGCTACTTGCGGTCGTAATGTATTTGACCTTTTTGCTGCTGTCATCTAGACTTTTTGTTGATCTATTAGGTCTCTAATAAGATCTTTTCTTCAGTATTTTCAATTTCTTATAGCAATCGCCTGAAACATATTATGGTTCCTTACTGGCGGTTTTAGTATATCAAGATATTGGAAGGGGTTGTGTAGATTATCGAAGGTGTTTGGCGGCTGTTTGGCTGTTGGTGCAAGTATGGGAACAGTGGTACTATTGGGTTTTTGTCGAGATTCTAAAGGAGAGAATCTCTAAGCTGTTCGCCACTTACTGACGATGTCCAATGGCAAAAAAGCCAGTACCTGATGCTGTTCCAATAATGAGAGACGTCGAGCTCTGCAAACAATTACAGATGACGATTGAAACTCTTTAGGTTTCTCTAAAATTCTTCGTAAAAATTTATTCTTTCTACACTTTTTGTGGATAAGACGTCAAGAGCTAATATTCACGAATAAGGAATGAGTTGTAAGGCGTCGTGATTTCATATTCAAAGCGGAGCGGTCGAAGGTTTAATTTTTCGCCCAATGAAGGCTCTAACATATTAGTTGTTAATCCGTAAGAATTCAAAGGGAAACTCTTCATGTACTCCCTTATGATGGACATCCAAAATGTGGCTGAGTTACTAACCTTTCGATTCACTTTAAACTTACCACAGCGCGGTGGCGAGTAAACAGTTTACCACACTGACTAGGCCTATCTAAATCCCCAGCGCACTTACCATTTATGATGTGCATAGGAACGCTCTTAGACTTACAAGGTATAATCTCTAAAGGAAACTGATGATAACTATGTCCAGTTTCAAATCACAGTACAGTGGTTTCCATTTATTTGTCAAACTCATGAATTTTTATTTCAACATGAACCAATTTGGTGCCATACTCCGAAAGAATGTCCAACTCGCCTTGATGGAGCATCAAATAGTTGGTATCATAGCTCAGGAATTCCATTGGGTTTTGTGGTGATTCCAAATTGCGTACCTGAAAAAAGATCAGACTTGTAATTGTTTATGCTCGTATCCCCCTCCATATTGCCTTACATGAACGATAGTGCTCCTGGAAGACGTCATGGCTTCATCAAAAGCAGTTATTGTACAATAAATAGGTTTCGTGGTCTGGACAGTCACCAGCCAAAGAATAAGGACATGCTTGGCCTTATTCTCAGAATCAATGAATTGTTCTGCCTGGTGGAAATAGAGCAAGTTAGCAGATATGACAATAAGTAGATGTCTTACCATTTTCTTGTCCTCCATCATTGTGGATATAGACGTTTTACAAACCATGACCAAGATCGGAAGATGATTCTCCAAATGAGCCGAGGATTTCGAAAGAAACGAGTTCTGTTTGCAAATTCCTCTTAAAGCCGGACGAGATTCCAGCTGACTAGACAATGTTTATGTTAGACATATGAAAGTTTGGTCAAAGAGTTACACCTACCTTTTAATTCCTCCATATGATAGAACACCCAGGCACACATTGTCCCCAAAGTGAAACATATTTCGATCGAAGAGTAGAATCGATCGACCATTAGTGTACAAACTCTGACATTCAACTATCAAATCTTCGTTATGATCGCGCAGGAAATGTGACAGCACCGATGTCACACCTATGGTCTTGCCACATTTACTCACCGGACATGAGACCGGAGTCCTTGAGATTGTTGTCAATGAGGCCGCGGGCTTGATCTCGTACTGCTTCTTCCACAAATCCTCTGGTTCCATAGACTCTTCCTTGCAATTGAAGCGACCCTCCTTCAGGCCGCATCGGAACTTGGCTATATCCTGCGTGCTAAATTTTTCCAGAACTTCTTCCTCCTTATTATCGAGTTGCAGATTAGTAAATTTTTGATTGAATTTCAAAAGTTCATCCTTGGTAGCCTTTAACTTTTTGGCCATCGCCTTAGCTTCTTTGTATTTGGAAAAGCTATCCAGGTGATCGTACATTGTTGGCTGATGGAATTCGGGTCGGATCGCGGCATTGCCGGGCAATATTTCCTGCAATCGTTCGCAGTTTTCACAAGGATTTGACATCATCAATGAAATGTTATGTTAAAAAATTTTGAGAAAAAATTAAAACAAAAAAAAAAAATTAAATGAAATGTCGTTCTAGCTGACAGAAAGCACACTGGTGTCCTTCCAATTGGAGAGCTACAAGGATGTTTTAGTAAAAAATCTCAGCGGTGGCAATCGAAGAAAGTTGAACGTGGCTATTACATGCTTTGGCTGGACTGGCGTTGTACTTATGGATGAACCTACAAGCGATATGGATCCGGTTACTAGATCGATTGTCTATCAAGCCATAGATGACCTTATAGCTGAGCAAAGGGCAATTGTCCTGACTTCACATTCGATTTCGGAGATTGATCATATTTGCCATCGTATAGCGGTGATGAAAGATGGACAGATGATTACTTGCAGTAGGCCGGAGAGTCTGAAGGTTCAGTATGGCGGATATTACAGTGTGGATGTATTTTGTGAACCTTCGCAGATCGGAGACATCGAAAAGGTATGCACGAGGATGATATACAAAGTTGAAACTAAAATTAAAATAAAATAAAAAAAATAAATTTGTTTGTCTTTAAAGAAAATCCATGAAGCATTCCCTAGCTGCAAAGATGTCCAACCATACACCCACTCGATTAAGTTTGTCCTGAAAATACATGAAAACATTCATGAGGTAATTTTTGTAAGTCTCTAACCATTTCCTTCCATGATACAACCTTGTATTCTTCTTTAGAACGGCAACTCCATCACTTCAGCGCCGGAATCCGAATTAAAAATTAATCCAACCCTCGCCGAACTATTCCAAAGGATGAACTTACTAACTACTGAAAATCCTTCCGTTCGCTTCACGATAAATCGCTGTCGCCTAGACACTATATTCGAGAAGATTCTCGATAGTAGCGATTGTCTGGGTGGATACGTTCACAATGGGTATGTGGAAACGGAAACTACAACGTGACCATGTCTTGCATTGCAACACAATATGGTGTACTCAAGTACTGAAGGGCCTGATCATAAAGAAATGTGATAACAATGAAACATACAAGTGCTTAGGTTAAGTTTTATTGTATCTGTATCTGTATGTCTATCTATGTATCTATAGTTTTGGATTTTTCTTCTTTTTTTTTTTTGTATTTCAAATTGTTTTATGTAAATTTTAAGCGTGTGAGCTGTACGGGATGTTGGGAATACATTTGATTCGGGTGTAGAGCACCCGCATTTGTTAGGTGTTAAGTGCAGGGCGTAGACCTTTCGAATGTAAAGTGACCAATGTTGTGTATCGGGGCTAAGACACTTTTGTATTTGTAAAGTTGTATTGTAATTTTTATCTATGTGAATAATGTATTTTTTTTTTCTTTTAATGTTATGTTTATGAACCTATATTTCGAAAAAATAAACAAAAACGTAAATTATCCTTAGGAAATATTTTTTTTTTTAGTTTTTAAACGCTGTCTTGAGTTTATAGAAACAACGACTTAATCACCCTTATTCCGCGTGAAGTTTTAATAAAACGCGGTAGACTGCCGATTGTCGTTCTTTAAGGCATTTCGTTTTTTAAGAGTGGATCGTATGTGGAGTGTATCCGACGAAGACGTTTTCTTGCGCTCAATTTCTGGAATAACTCTTAAAAAACGCGTGTTTTGGAAAAACGGCTTAAACGCCTCACGGAATAAAAGTGATTCTTGAGATACTTTTAAAATTTTCTGTGTAGAAAGTAGCTTGATTCAGCGACAGGTGTGGTAAAAATTGTAAAAATAAAAGGTGTTTCAGTTGTGGTACCTCATTTTTCAAATATGGTTTCTCGGGTATACATGACGACAGCTCCGTTTTGTTTTGATTAAATACAAATACATCAACAACATTTCCAAATTATCCCATATTTTTAATTTCTTCTTCAATAATTCTGGCAACACAGTCACAGTCAATTTAGTATGACACGTTTAGCATATGTGATTTCAACAACACACCACCACTTGTCATACAACTGGTCAAACAAACGAGTAATTGAAGTCTAGGTTCGATGCTAATAAGCTAAAACAAAAGAAAACATTCGATTTAAAAAATTATTGAACATTGGGTTCATCCCATTGACATTTTGAATTATGTCGTGTTTCATAATTAATGGTTCGTAAACCCGAAATAAGTTTTTGATATCTCAAACACAAGCTTAGGTATACAGCTCATTTGAAAAAAAGAAAAAAAAAAACAAAATGGGGCTCTTTTAATGAAAAACCTTTTACGAAGAACCCATGGAAAATACATACGAGCACCTACTGCCTTATAAAGAATCCTTGCAAACATTGAAGCCCTTAGACACAGTGAAAGACTCCTGCTGGCAGATGTTGCTGTCTAACTATGATTGATGCAGTAATCTTAGTCAATGTGCTAAGGAAGTGCATTGCCAGATGAATACAATTAACAGAGGAGAACACGTGTCTTGGAACGAAGTAAGTAAGCGAAAAAGACTAAAACAAAGGTTTGATCTGTAAAACGAAAAGGCGATGGAATCATCAGTTGATAAATTGTTTAAAGATGTAGATAGATCGTCCTTATCAAAAAATTGTTTTTTTTTATAGTGACAAAATGCTTCTCTGCCAAGGAGACAATTTCGCCCATCTTTGGCGAAGTTTTAAAGAAGATGCTATATATTTTTCCTCTTACTTGCTTAACTGCTGAAGGTGACAACGGTATAGTGGGCAGTTCATTTGCTTAGCATAAATATTTGAGCCAAATTGAGGAACAACAAGCAATATCTACTCGAACCAAAAGAAGAATTGGTTCCTGGTGGTACAATCGACTAGTATAACTATACATGTGTAGAACTTTGAAGAGTCTATGCATGAGACACTCCTGGGACTGGATTTAAAGATCTTCATAGCTGGATCATTATTAGGGCGTAAGGAATTGCTTTGCTGAATCATCGAATCTCTACGAAGGTGATGAATTTGTGGAATTCATGTTTACAGCGACTGTTGTGAGTCTTTGTATTATCCTGATGGAAAACGAAGTCAATATCAGAAATTGATCTTATTTAATTCTTTGAGAGAAAGTTCTGGTACTCCTTAGTATTCATAGACAGGTAGGTACTTGTTTGTTGGCAACGTGAATTTCAATGAAAAATCTTGATCGTCAATATAATTAAAGGGTTTTCCAATAAGGACTTGACAACTTTGAATTTAATATTCAGTAAACTCAACATTTCCATCATGGTAAAGTACACGAACGAGCAACGTCTGCAAATTATAAAAATTTTCTACCGAAATTCGGAGTCGGTGACTGCAACTTTAAGAGCGTTAACTCCAATTTTCGGTCGTAATTCTCGCCCTAGTAGAAAGGCAATAACAAGTTTAGTGCAAAAATTTGAGTCTACATATTCGTTGTGTGATGTTGCCATGTCAGTGAGACAACGGGTTGGTCGAAGTGTCGAAAATATCGCTGCCGTTCAGGTGTCTATAGCAAACGATCCAAATCAGTCAATTCCACGGCGTTCTAAAGAATTGGGCATCGCTCAGACCATATTATGGCGTATTTTGCTTAAGGATCTTGGTTTACACCCAGATATGGACTTAGACGACATGTGGTTTCAACAGGATGGTACCACAAGCCCCACAGCACACGTTACAATCGATTTATTAAAGAGTAAGTATGGTGAGCGTGTTATCTCAAGAAATGGGCCAGTCGATTGGCCGCCTCGTTTGTGCGATTTAACGCCGCTTGACTATTTACTGTGGGGCTACGTTAAGTCATTGGTTTATGCCAACAAGCCGACGGCGTTGGAAGAGCTCAGAGCCAACATTGAACGCGAAATAGCGGCCGTTTCGGCCGAAATGTGTAGCCTAGTCGTTGAAAATTGGGTTCAATGAATCGACCGCTGCAAACGTGCCCGCGGTGGCCATATGATCGAAGTCGAGTTCCATTCATAAATGTTTTGATTGTACTTCAAGCCGATAATAAAGTTTTTGAAATATCTCAAATGGTTTGCGTTTTATTTTCAAAAAAGTTGTCAAGTCCTTATTGGAAAACCCTTTACATATGTATGCCAAAACCTTTATAAGCCTTTATAATGGTGATGTGGTCTCAATGTTATATTTGTTTTCAGCTAAACAAACTTGTAAAGATAGTAGAGTAGATCTGTTCCAATATCAAAAAATTCGTACAAAATCCGTACCGATTTTTTACTAACTCTTGTTCAATTCCCTAACACAAGAAATTCGTTGAAAAGAAAAAACACAAGACAGTTAGACAAGCCTTTTTAAGGGTCAACCATAATGGGCTTGGATGAGCTTACGCCAGCTTAATAGAATGTCCTATTACATGAAAATAATATTACATGACCATAATGGGATTACACTCGGTTTCGTCAAGTTTTCGTTAACTTCTGTGGGCCTACGGAAAGTGGGAATGAAATGTGACATTCAGTTCGGAAATTTGACAACTGACTCAAAAACAAGAAGACATAGCAATAGTAATAGAAATTAATTTAAAATACGAATTTGGGATTATTTTGATTGCAATAATGCAATAAATTTATTTTTCTAAATTTTTGTTTAGCTGATTCTTCATTTTTTTTTTCCTAAATCAAGTTTTACTCAAGTTTATTATGAGCAACTATTTAGAGCATCTAATAGAAAATTAGTGTGCTTTTCGTTTGGTTGTGACATGAGCCTAATTCCACTGATGTCCATTATGGTTGCCCTTTTATTCATAAAATAGTTGTAGGTAAGAAATATGCGACCTGTCAAAAGCAATATACAATCAAATGACACTTTAGTTCAGATATTTCTCGTTTTCTGCCCTACACATGACATTTTAGGTTGTGCTCAGGATTATGTGTTGTCTAAGTTTCTTGACGCTTTTATTATTCTCTGAGTAACTTATCTTCCCTCATACTCTTAGAAATTGTCACCTTTCCTTTTGGAAAGTTCTATGTTCTATAAACTCTACACTTTTATGCTTCTGAGCGTGTACAAATATTTCTTGTGGTCTCAGTTTTGGTATCTCAACCTTGTGAGATACATATGTATATACATATAGCAATCTATTTAGCATTTCTCTATTGTATAGATAAAATTTCAGCAAAATGCAATTTAATTCAAAAACAGAAATAACCAATTAACAATATGAGTCGATCTGAAAGATAAGAAACCATAATAGTTAATTTTTTCTCTTTCATTCCATATACTGATGACGGAGGTGCATATTTTTAAATATTCTCACATTTTATTTGGCAATAAAATACCGAAAACGGATATGATTGTGTCATATATTATAAGGTTGTCCAATGTATGTGCGTATGCTCTAGAAAGATTAAAAATTTGCTTATCAACGCTTAATCGCCCTTAGCACGTTGAGTTTATGAAACAATCGTATATTATGATACCATTATCCGGAGATAATCGAATCGACAACCATGTATGACACGTGGTAAACAAACACATGATAATGAGAACTTTGGAGAGATATTTATGTGGATTATATTCGTGTTAAAGGGCACATACTTCAGAGTCACTGATTTGTTTTTATAGACAAGATATGACATTGAATTCGAAGGTTTATTTGGGTCGTAAATGGAGTAAGCTCAATATAAATTACGTTGCAGGTAGACTGTGGAATTGATATCGTATTCAAATTATCTATTCCCGTCATCAATAGTCTAACACTGGTCATAGTGTTTCATGCAAGACCGCATTGCCATAATGGTCTGGACATCGATGATAGACAGTCTGATGGAAAGTGGACGTTATAAAAGAACCGAGGGGAATGAAGAGAGAATTTTTCTGGGTAATTGATTTCCAACCATCTTGAGATTAAACGCAGTATAAATTTTTCTGTTTTCTGGACTGTACGACTGAAGTCCATACTTTCCAATCGGAACAATGACCGGATTTCCGAAGAGAATTGTCTCTATAAAAAATGGAAGTTTTGAAATGTCAGATTGGAACACCCTTACGACACATACCACTTACAGACACTGTGGAAACTAATAACGATACTATTCGAATGGTTTGTTATTAGATACTATCAGTTGATTTTCAACTATTTACTTATGTATAAGACTAGGACATTGGTAAATGTAGCTTCTATCTAGAGTCGTGACGCTTGTATTGCTCCGCAGATTTGGACATAATTTCAAGAAGATATGGGTAGATCAAAGTTTGTCAAAACCCACCGTAGACCTGTCTCTCAAAAAACTATACATTACGAATATTACCAAATATTGCGTCGAGTATTATCAATAGTCGAAATCAGCAAATAGGTATAATCTGTGGTGTGCACGAAACCAAAGTAGTAAGGCCATAATCAGTACATAGGTCTTGACTCATCTCTAATCTAAATCTAAGATCTTTAATGTGAAGTATACTGCGAATTACTTATGTGTAGTAACCATAGGAGATTAGAGTAATATTAAACGTAATATTAAACAAAGAAATAATCTTTGTAATCCAATTGATAAGAATACAATTTCGATTAATCGATTGTTCTTCAATGACCTTAACTTAAATAAATTTACTCTGTCATAGCTAAAAGGAATTTAATTTTTTGGTTCATTGTGTTAGAATACTCAAAGATTCTCCATTTGCTCCTGCCCTACCTGTTACTCGATTAATAGATACAAATGAAAGAGTCAAACCCAGACTCAGAGAAATTGAAGGAACTGAAAAGAATAACTGAAAAACATAAGAAGATCGATGACTGGAAGCTATACAGTAATATACGAGCAGTTCCGTCAGTCTGATAGTATAGACCCTCTCGAGAGTTGAGGTCCTGAAAAAAATGTATGTAATGTTGTCTGGGAATTGCATCTCAAACTCCCGTTCAATAATACGAAGGATTAACTACGGAGCCACGACAACAACACTAAATCAGTTAATCTTTAGAAATTGAACGAAGACTTGGGACCTTTCGAAATCTAACATCCGCTCTACAAGTAAACGCAAGTGTAAAGCCAGATAATCATGTTAGAGTCGGATTTGAATTCAATCACTTCGTGAAGGAAGTGGTTATCACTGTCAATTAAGTCAGCATGATCTCACCTGGCTTGTTGCTATCCGTTCATATCCTTGTCAGGTAGGTTAGATTTATTCTAACGTCTTCATAGGATCTTGGAATTAAATTATCTACCTTGTATCTTTGCAAAATCTTTTCTCTAAGCTCTCCAAACAGACTAAGGATTATTAACTAACTAGAGTAGATATTCACCTAATTAATCTTTCCCTTTGCTAGCAAATATAAACCTTTGCTTATTAACTCACTAAAGCTGTAGAATACAAGGCACCAGTCGTTTATTTACAGAGAAATCCAAATAAATGTGTGGGTCCAGAGGCTTTGTCCCAGCTGCAGCGCAATGTAATGCCTGGGTGGATTATCATGAATTTTACTGACAGTCAAACCGTGATTAAGTATATTTAGATTCAGATACATCTAACAGACAGATGTAGTCTAAGTTGGGTTACCTACGCTCTCGCTGTCTGATCGTGCAAAATTAAATGTGTTTACAAATAGATACGCCCAAGGCCCAGCTCATTCAGGACTTCTGTAGACGCTGTATAGATGAAGGAGAAGAACATTCGTGCCCTTCTCTTAGATAGATAGCACTTAGATAGCACTTTGTATCTTCTAGTGAACAAAACTAATTCGGTCTTAAACGGATGAACTCCAAACCAATACCATCCGTCCAACTTGCAAAGTTGACCCTATCAGGGTTCGTACTATAAGGAGGGTCCTTCCAAATATCTCTAACGTAATGCCATCCGCATAGGCTATGTCACTGAACCCCTCATTTACTTAGAGGAGATACCCCTGTACATCAATCTTTCTATTAGAAGCACTCTGGCTCAACCCGGTTAAGCCTACTTTTAAGCATGTGCTCGATCAAATAGCAAAGAAATGCAGCGGTTGAGAACTGCAGCAGATATAGTATTTTTGTTCACATAGTTAGAAGGCGAAAAGTAAGGGTCCTAATATAGAATCCTGTGGCACGCTGATGATGTTAGAAAGGAAGTCCGTTTGTAAACTTTCTCAGCGAGAATACACCAAATATTTTTTATGGTATTGCAGTCAGGACTGCAAGCTGGCCAGTCAAGTAAGCATATATTTTCCTTGTAAACCAACGTTTTGATGGCCTGGAAGCATAGACAGATGCATTGTCCTGCTGAAAAATGAGATCCTCTTCAATACAGTTATCACGATGTGATATCAAAACATCTTCCAAAAGATCAATGTACATCTGCGAGTTCATTCGTGCTGTTCTAAAGCAGTTGGGAAATTTTTCATGTGGTGAGCATGCAGCCCACACCACAGCGCTTTCGCCCAATTTTTGTGGACGTTTTCATTAATAAAATAGTTTGGATGAAATTTTGCCATTTACATATGTATAAGCGATCGAAATTATCATTATTTCTCAAACCAAAAAACAAAGTACACCACACCCACATCATTAGGGCTAATAAAAAGGAAGTAGGACTGGTTGTACCACGATTTGTTCCAGACGGATTGTAGCTTTCCTGTATGTGTTTCTTTTAATAGAGTACCACTTGACCAATACCACAAATAAGGTGTATTAACTTAATCTCTCAAAATTCCCTCTTGACTTGCATATCTGTGAATTCAGGTGAACATCGTTTTGCTAAAACCACCAATAGTGTGAAGTTGGTTGATGTGGATTTCCCACTGACACTGACACAAGCTCTTGAGTGACACTTTCTACCAATAGTGTGAAGTTGGTTGATGTGGATTTCCCACTGACACTGACAAAAGCTCTTGAGTGACACTCTCTTCACATGCATTTAAACGCATTTTGCTTTAATAGTCTTTTATAGAACTTCAAACTTAGATTTAGTAATTCACTAATCTTTGAATATAAGGCCTTTTCTGAATGAGGTGGTATTTTTATTTTATCAATAGGTATAGGTACAATGGTTAACACTTTTATTATCTATTGGGGATAACAGGTTTTTTGTTTTTAATAAGCCCATAAAAGCTTATCTGTCTGCAAGTCTAGTTAATATTGTATCGATGACAAAATTCTGCCTCTATTATTATTTTCATTATACCATTATCTCAAGTCAAACTAACCGGGAATTATCAGAAAATTTCATTCGTTTTTGACACCCGCGCTGAGGGTTGTCTACGATGACACTGAGTCAGATTCAATCTAACAATTAATCCACAAGTATAATTAATGACTGAACTAGGCAATTCTATAAGTACACCATCTCCACGAGAATCACTTTCCAATCAGACTTAATCCCATTTTAGGCAGCATTCTTATCTAGTAGTTCGCAGAATTACCTGATTTGTATTTATTGTCCACTTCATAATCCATTATCGTGCTACTAACAGGAAATTATTCGCATTTTACAGCCCGGTCATATATGTTTGAAGGTAAAGAAATTGCAGGGAAAACCGTACGACAAAATCTACGAGTAAGTCACCTAAAACTTTGGACTCTCCAGAACCTCTCCAGAATAGCTTCTGAGTTCCTTCTGGAAAGCCCTGTAAATGTAAGCTCTTGCAGGTACGCGATTCATAGACATTTTGCAAAGCATCTGTGAATGCACAAGTATGTACTTTTATTGCGTCTCTTTGATAAAATACTTGATACTGTGCTGTTCTGATAAGATTTAAACTGCCTTCATATACTGATAAGCGTTAAAACAATGGCAAAATGAAAAGTGTTCCCAAACCGATGGTATCGTGTATAGAGATGCTATCGGTTCTGTAATCGGTTCGAGATAACAAAGGTATTGCAATCTAACTCAGGTACCCGGCTTTCCTCCATGTATTGAAAGTTTTCGCTTTAACGAAGTTTAATCAGTGCACAGCATTTGACGGGCTAGGATCTAGTTTGGGTCTCACGGTTTACGTTCAAGATTGTACGGTGTATCAGAGTGGCAAGAGTGTTGACCGTAGATACAAAACCATTAACGGGGCTATCTCGACACGCAATGTGGAGAAAGTTTTCAAAATAAAATAGAAAGTGAATTGGCGCAAATATTAAGTTTTATTTTCGGTAACCTTAATTGAAGTCAGCTGAGAACAGCCATGGGACTTAAAGACGAGAAACCTGAAGAAAATGGTGATTTTTTTTTTTAAATCAATTTATGTATAGGATTGGTTTTTAAGGACTAAATCAGGACTAAATCAATTATTTGTTGACTTGTGTGTTTGGCATGTTCAGAGAGTGTCCTTGATAAGGACGTGATTTCTTATGGAATTAATTTCCCTTGAACATGAACAGATATCTACATACATATGTACGTAGGTACTTAGTTTTGTTGGAGTGCTGATTTTGACCTCTTTACCCCAAGAAGCTTAGAATAATGGGTAAAGGGAAATAACTTCACACGAAGTTCATGCTCTACATGACCCTTAGAGGGAAAGAAATTCCCCGGATGTATTTTCCACAGTAAGGGAAAAATAATTTAGCAGGGTTGCTCAGAAACTGAAATTTCTGGTTCCCATAGCTGTGAGTTTCACCTTTATTTGATTACACAAATTACACAAATTGCTGATACCAATCTTGTTATTAAGGTGAATGGGGGGAAAACGGAATGGCATCGCAGCGAAGCGAAACAGTTCAGTAATTTGTATGTACAAATATTCTATAACTCTATCTGAAGGTGAAGCTATTTCTCACATAGAAGTGAAATTATTGCTCACTATAATGGGAAATAATTTCACTCTAAAAATGTGAATATATTTCCTAACAAATGTGGACTAAATTTTCATTTAGAGCAAATTTCAATGGAGTTCTTTCCCCGCATTAGAATAATCACCTATCCTTGCAATGGAATGGAATCTGTATAAATTAAGAATCGCTCTAAAACCGAATTTTTATTAAACACAGTTCACATTCGTTTTCAACAATGAGATTTGAGGGGGGTACTCGACAAAGTCACCTACAGATTCTTGCATGCTAAAGTTTTCGATTTGTCGGCATTTTGGTCTAAACAGGAATCTGGAAAATTTATCCTGTCAAAAGGAACATTAGAAAACTGTTACTTACTTAGTTAAATCATTTTCACCCCTCGAAGGGGTCTAGAACCATCATGTTGGGAGTATTACAACGCGTGTGAGCAGATTCCGCCTTGATTTCTCCCCAACTGTTCAGTGCCACATTTGCCTAAGGCATCCCGCAGATCTACTTATCTTGGTGAGGGAATTCTATATTGCCTTCGAGTAGAGTTGTTTTCGCACTGTAAGTTATGTCTGCCCAATCATCCGTCGTACGAAAGGATATTTGTTCATTGTACGATTGTGCCATTAAATCCCTAAGACGATTTTTTGATATCTTTTTACGAATGTCGAATGTCTTCAGCTTGCGTGTGTTAATGGTATCCACCTTCCAAGTACTGCAGTCATATAGCAGTAGGTACTGATTCTACTTTGAAACGTAATACTCTCAACTTGGTTTTTGTGCTGATAACGAAGCTTCTGCAGACTTCTGCATTCCGAACGAAGCTTCGCGATTTTGCTGCACATATTGAGTTCGATGCCATCGTGGGTTGCCGAAACCACAGGACACTCCGGACCCAACCAAGTTTATTGGTGATTAAATAAATTAATCTTAATGCAACAGGTTCACATAAGACCTAGAGTATACCTTCTCAAAAGCAATCGATGTATACGTTATTTATATCAAAATAGGTTATTTGTTTGCATTAGGTAGGGCCCACAACATTTTTTTTGATGACATTTGCAGTTTAACACACCTAAGGCTTAGTTTAAACATAAAGTGAGACGAATCTCACTGGTCGTTCCAAGACCAGTTTTCTCTAGGTGTCTGGTCAAAATGAATGATCGAACTAGCACTGGAGGAGAGTGGATTTAAGTTTGGAAGATCTTTGCAGAGGTTGTCTGCTTTTCATTGGGAGCTGTAATGAGATATACATATTTACATACATATCCTTAATCCTGGTATAATGAAAATGCAAAGCTGATATTTTTGCTGGAATTCAAGGCTCTTGGTATGCACTCTACATCACCAGTGCCGATTGTCTACCTTCATATCTGTTTTCCTAATAGTTCTTCATCAGTTCACTCATCTGCCTCTATTTTTCGAACGACAGCATGAACTTTTTCTACAATTACAAATTATACCGATGACATCACCTAAAAGGAACAATGGTTAATCCTTGCACTAAGAGTGAACTACAGTGAAAGTGTCAAAACGAGTCACTCGGTTATCAAATAAAATCGATAGTGGTCCACTTGACTTTATGGCACTGTTTCACTTCAAAAGAAAAAGATTCTTGAGTGCTCCTGTACTATCGCGGACTTTGTGTAGAACATCCGTCACATACGCATTTTACCTTCGTTTAGTAAGCAATTAAAAGTATATTTCTATCAGTCTGAAGGGGAAATGAGTGCAAATACTGTAGTACAACACCACCGAGTTATCAGTGCGCAGTTGTTGATAGTAGTAAACCTTTATTACTATCTGTTTAGTGGGTTGTCTGTCAACAACAATCCACTTGACGTGACACATTGATTTGAATGATTCTCTTATCCATTCATTGGATTTTATGACGCCACGTGTGTCGTCCTTGCTTCTATTAGCTCCCAAAATATTAAGAGCTTTATTGATAAAGTTGTACATATTGTCAAAGTCTGGATAACACTTGTTGTGGCCTCTGATTACAGAATCAATTAAAACGATATCGTTTGGGTTTTGGCGATCGCCAGACCCGGGCCTGGTAGTCCTATGAAAGGGGGACTTTTCCTTAAACATTTTTTTTTTAAGAGAAATACAAAGCGATTTACGTTGTACGCTGTTGTTGGAGGATTTAATTTACGAACCTCTTTATAAATCGTTGATAACAATCGTTTAATGAAGTGCTAATCGTAGCTAGTAGATCGATTACATATATTCGTACTGGATGATAAGGTGTTTGATATTGCACGATAACCGTGCGATGTCGGGCATTGCGATTGGAGGCGGGAATTTACAGGCCGTGAACAATTATAACATCCGTTGGATAAATTTGAAATATAGTTTTAACGGTGTTATCTTTGTTGAGTTGTTAAATAACCTTTGCATATGGTTGTTGTGCAATTGATAGGTGGTACTTAGTATTTAAAAATAATGTCATAAACCAAAATAATCGATAATTCGATGGCGGGTATGGGTCTAGTCTACAGATCAGATTGTTAAAATTTTTTTGGCTATCCTTAGGAGACTTACATTTAGAGTGTATCTTTTCTTGTGGATCGACATGTTCTTCCTTTGCTGTATTTTATAAACGAGTAGGTATTCACTCTTAGATAGTTTTTATTGCTTTCGTTTGGTTTAGACGAAAGTCTTGGTTGACATCATCCAAATTGGATGGATGATCACGCTTAACAGCGGGATATTTGCTATAATCACCGTTTAAGAGTATACTTCACCTTTGGATGCCAATTAACCACGGCATTTACTAGTTTCTATCTGCAGGCTTCTGGTCGAGCTTTGAAGTCGTACCATGAACAAACGCAATCCTTATACCTAAAGGGTGACAAGGGTGTCGTGGCATTTAGTAGAATTTGCCTTTTGCTATATCCACTAAAAATATATTCCTTGCCAACATAGACTTAGCATCATGATTGGGTTCGTATCGTGTTGCCGTATTGTGCGACTTAATTACTTACGTTGGTGGGGCTGCAGCCCGGTCTCTCCAGTTAGCGCGATCCTTGGCTCCCAATTGCGCGCATCACCTCCGGGTTGAATTAGAAAACTCTTTGGTCTACATATCTCAGCCACCTTAGACAACTCATGCGTATTTTTCTGACCAGGTCGATGTTGCTGTATACCTTGCAAAGTTCGCTGTTAAATCTCCTCTTCCAAAGCCCTTATCCTTAGTATTTATAGTGTTTCTTGACAAGGCTTTTCTACTCAATTGCTTGCCAAGGATACAGCAATTGGTAGGCGTACCTCTTCATTTGATTTCATATGTGATGTCGTTGTCAAAGTTTATAGTTGAGTCGAGGTAGACAAAGTCTCTAACTACCTTAAAATTAAAGCCGTCCCTTCTTCTTAATAGAATATACTGGGTCTTGCCCTCTTATCCAGATTCCGCCACTTCAGAGTGCCAGTGAAAATACAAATATCCCTGATAAATATTGCAGTACAATACAGCTCGGACAAGGCTTCCTTGTTCGCCATGATTTCCACCTGATACAATAAACTAGAAGGCGGAGAGATGCTCCGATTGAGGTTGTCGCAGAAGACACTAGAACCTACCCCCTCGTTAGTCTTGGAGCAGATGAGTATTAAGTATTAAATATCTCTAATCTTAACTCATCACTTAGCCTGGTCCAAAGATTTTTCCAATCCTTACGTTACATTACATTATCTATGTTCGCCCCCTCCTTAAGTGTCACCAGTCAAGTTTAGTTTAATTTTTAGCAAGTTCATGTGTCCACAATCGGGAACATTAAACATCGTTTTCTTAGATTTGTCCTTCAAGGTCTACTCTGGAAAGACCGTTTTATCTTGCCTCCCAAACAAAACTACCTCAACCTCATTGACTTGAATACCCTTAAGAAGCGCAGGGATGTAGCAGACATTCTCTTCTTTTTACGACTCCACTTAGCTATGTGGATTGCCCATCTTTTTACAAATCTATTTTATTCAACACTAACTCTTCTTCGTGTTCAGGACTTGCTTCGGCTAGACTGTGAACCTGGCATGGGCTGTAGTCAAATCTTCACGAATGGCTCCAAAACTAGTGTTGGTGTCTTCGTGGAGACCAACAACACTAGACCTCACTACTCGTTAAGTAAGCATGCCTCTGTTTTTCAAGCGGAGATCTATGCTATCCCAATGGCTCTCGACTATATTGTTAAGAATAGGTGGCGGGATCGGAATATCTGTGTCTGTAGCAATAGTCAGGCTGCGGTTAGACCTTTTCTTTACAGGATTAAACTGAAAAAAAAAAACGTTCAGGATTGCAAGAACACTTTAAGTTCGGTGGCAAGGCTGAACTTTTTGACTCTTTTTCACTAAGCAAGACGCAGAGGATGATTTCTCACGACCTGAACCTGCGTTAGGGATTCCCGCGTCCTCGGTCAGGGCCTACATTGACGATTGGGTTTCTTACGAATACAATTGTGTTAAGCACAGCTCTCTAAGCATTCCTGCGGTCTTTTAACAGAAAAGACTGATAGATGGCTCCTATGGCTCCAACGAACCAATCTTCCGAATGTTGCAGAATGTTAACTCAAACTGTACCGTTTTCGATTGCAACTGAAGCACTCCTTTCTATGTAGTATTATGTAAGCCTGTAAGTTTTTCTCTTTGGAAAATGTTTAGCCAGACACGAATGTACCCCTGATGGCAAAAAGACTAAAAGATCAGAAAATGTTTTATGAATCGATGTTATAGAGTTATGGTTGTAACTCATATGGTGGCTGGACTCGTCAGTAGACGACCACCTATATTTTTTCTGGATGCATTGTTTTCCTTTAAGTTAACCGAGGCTTTATGATTCCCACTACCAGAAGCAAGTGTAAATCATATGCTCAGATTTACTTATATATGTAAATTCATTATAATTTGTCCAATATGCAATCAGCTGTAGATGATCTTGATCTTGTTCCAAATACAAGCACACTTTCAGATTCACTATCCCACATTGATTAGAGAAAAAAGGTCATAGCAACAAGATATACATATATATATGTAGGAACGTAGTCATCAAAATCGAATGAAAATTTCAATTCGTTGCAATTTCATTTTTTAGGTCAAACACATCAGTTAATGGAAATTTCTAGTTTCCATTATGCCAGAGGAAATAGAAGGCATTCCGAGAATTGAATTTGCGCATTAGGGCAACACATTGACAGGCTCCAGACGTTGTGGTATTTTTATTTTAGCCATTTTTTTATTTTACTTTCTGTTCACACATAATTTGATAACAATTAACAACTGCTCTTGATAGTGATATCTTAATAAAAATTTCATTCTAAATTTCATACCTTTACCGTCGTTGATGGTGCGTGATAATATGCGTACAGGTGAACTGTTTAGATTACATTTTTATTATGACGCATGACACTATGATATACTAATCAATTGTGAGATATGACTTAAACTATTGGATTTGGAACAAGGTATTATAAAATGTTGACCTTGTTCGCATAGAAATAATTTCAGTGTTCTAGATTTGTGTTATTATGACAAAATCAGCACACATTAGAGAATAGATGTATCCAAACTCGACTTGTCTATTGTACGTGTATCTACTCCGATTAATTGTTGCCAAAATTCCATGAAAAATTGCTCACATGAATTGCAGTGATTTCAATCAGTGATTTGTCGAAAATTCATCAAAAAATTAGTTCTTCAAAGAGTCTTTAGTAAATTGGTTTATGTATTCACTAAAATTTCTTTCAAATCTTTTTTTGTTATAAAAGTGTTATAATCCAACAGGGTTTTTTAATGCTTCGAAAATGTGGACATTTTCATCTTATTTTTGAGACCAAAGTTAGACTGTTTAATAAGTATAGGAACACAAGCCTGATGAGTAAAGATAAGTATCAGAAATGACACAATTCATTAGCTTTGCTCAGTGATAAACACGAGCAGATACTTGATAATTCTCTATTGTTATCCACTGTTTCGGAAAAACATTTTCCTATTTGCTACTTATATCGAACACACTATCTTTTGTTTGATAATATGGCCACAACCCCTAAATCGTTTGTGTTTTTTTTTATTATCAGCATTTCCGTGTGTCATTATAACAATGAATGAAAGTCACATTAGGCTTATGAGGTCTGGGTAAACCCAAATAAGAATTTAGATAAAAAAATGGCAATAAAGCTGATAATCAAGTGATAAGTTGCACCCACATATTCATATTCGACTGACGTACATATTAGTTTTGCGAAATGTTTTCTAATTTTTTTTTTGTTTGTTTTTATTGCAGGGGACCCAACCTTAAATGAGAAAGTTAATGGTAATAATAATTTACAATTAGTAAAACCCTCGTTAGATACTAAGGACCTGAAGTCATCAAAGGAAGGAGAAAATGATGAAGAAATTCACGATCCAGATGCATTGGAGGGACAAGTTTCGGTAAGTTGACAAACTCTGCTGTATTTGTACTGCTCTTTATGTATTTGTACGATAAGTATGAAATCAGGATTTCTAGCGGGACTGCTTGGGAATCGGTAGAAATTTTAAAAGAATCTGCGATGGAGATTTACATAAACGGATCCAAGACAGTGTCTGAAACAGGTGAGGGAGTTTACTACGCGTCTGCCGGGCCAAAAATACCGGGCCACTGTAGTGTATTTCAAGCACAAGTCACAACAGTCCGTCAAGTCATGAGCTGGCTTTCGATTAACTCGATAGAATGCAGCGCTATTGTTTTCTACATTGGTAGTCAAGCTGCGATAAAAGCCTTGGAATCGCCAATAATAATTGATCCGTGTGGATAAAGCAATGCTACGGATTTCTTAACGAGATCTCTGTCAGGTGCAACTTATCCCTGTGCTGGGCTCCAGGCCGCAGGGATATTGTAGGCAAGTGCAAAATGGACGCGCTAGATAAGGAAAATGCAGACCGGAATATCCCTGGTAATAGGGGGGAACTCATCAGCACCTATTAAATCGATAAAAATCCAATTAGATGCCGCAGCCATTAGAATGGCAAACAGTAGGTGGACCAATATCCGCACATGTCTCTCTTCCAAACAAATCCGGCCGGAGCTGAATTTTCGATAAACCAGTAGACTTATTTCCTTCAATACGACAAATCTAAAAAAGATAGTTGGCGCCCTATCTGGTAGGCAGACATGCCACAACCCTTGGTGCTCCCTTTAACGTTTTCTGTAGAAGCTGTAAAGATGAGGAAGAGAAGAAAACCATGACATGTTTTGAGAAAGAAAACCCTAGGCAAGTACTTCTTCAAAGATCTTAACGATTTAGCTAGACTTAACTTAAGCAATATAACAAACTTCTTCACCTGGTCAAACTAGTTTAATGCCTAAACGGTTCACATCGAAACTGGTTGTGCTGCCTCCTGTGCTTTTTGTAAATATTCCATGTATAGGCCTCCGGTGCGGTTTTTCCATAGTGGTATCACAATGGACCTTCTTTTGATATCGGGTTGCCTCTGCTGAGCGGGGATAACCATCCAACCCAACACAACTAACCAACGATTTGCCTTAGCTTCTAAATTTTGGGACATCAGATTATGAGGAATTTATTGAGGTGTTTAGGTAAGGAAGTACATCGCTGATGACCACCAAGAACAACAGCTGTGACAGTATTCATTCCTGACGTACTCCACTTTAGTTTTTGAAATTCTCTGACATCGTACCATTGTATAAGACGTGATATTTACTACTCTACATACGAGAGTGATAATAGCTATGAATTTTTCATGGATGCCTCTCCTGCCCGAAGCCGACAGGTTTGGATCTCGATTCAAAGCTTTCTCGAAGTTGACCTGCTCGCGATTCATTGCTTCATTATGAACCGTAAGGTGTTGATGTGTCCGTTGCAGGGGAATTACATGCTTGAAGCCTGCTTGTTCGACATGGAGTGTTGAATCTAAATGTTCCTTAATCCATCTTGGCTTGCCACAGTGCTACAGATTTTGCCCTTTCTTCTGCTTTTATCCTCCTGATAATCCTAGGCCTTGTCGGTTTGTGGTTTGCCTAAGGTAAAGCCTTTGCATCCCATTAGCGAGAATGTCGATAGGGACTATACCCGCTTCGACCGAAACTGCCCGGAGCCTGTATGCAGACGAGAGCTGCCTTTTTGTCTCTTTCATTGTAAAAGCTCCCGCCCAGACCGAAGCAGCGTATAGAAGTATTGAGTTTACCACTCTGGAAAGCGGAATTCTCCTTGCATATTCAGGTCCACCGATGTTTGGCAGTATCCCGGTGCGTTACTTGCACCTTTGATGCCTATTTACTGCAGTACTTAACGTGGGTTTTGAAGTTAAGCCAGTTGTCGGGTATTACACCCAAGTATTTTAATGCCTCTTAAGCCTTGATAGATTGGCTCTCAACTCAGAAGTTTGCGTATGTCACAGTCTCTTGGCTGGTTATTAAGACAGCCTCCGTCTTGTCAATTTTTGGTCTTGGCGATCGCTTTATCCGTGCGGACTCTACGTCGTGGATGTGTTTGGCTACGGTAACTACAGCGATATCGTCAGCAAAGCCGATAACCTTCACTCCTTGTGGCAGCGTTAATCCCAGAACTCTGTCATACATTATGTTCCACAAGAGTGGTCCAAGGATAAGACCCTGGGGGACACTCGCGCAAACATTGTGGTATTTAAAGCCATCGTCCGTCTGGTACCTCAGCTTCCTGTTAGTGAAGTAGTAAATGATTATCTTTCTGTCAAAAATCTCTTAATGTAGGATCAGTTTACAGAATTAAAGGCATTTTTAAAGTCGAGCGTTACTACGGCGCAGCGTTTCTTTGTGCCCTCTCGCCATCTTTCCGTAGTATCGTTTCAACTGCTGTATCTACTACCTCCTTTATGGCATCGACGGTAGGACGATTTTCTAAAATCATACTAGTGGTCAGACAAAGCTCCCCTATTCTCTGTCACGGCGATTAGACTGCCCTATATGATACGTTCTATGATCTTTCCAGTTGTATCTAGCAGACATATTGACCGATACGCCGAAGGATCTATGATACTTGGTCTCCAATCTTCTAATATCTCGTCCCTTCATATTAGCTAGTGAAAGAAGGTAGCAAGCCATTCAATACTATGTTTCTCGACCAATTGCCAAATATCAATTGGTATGCCATTATACCAGCTGCTTTTCCAGATTTGACTCCGTATACATCCTCTATAGCTCCTGTCCGAGATATTTTCTGTATTGGACCCTGTGTTGTATTTCATTGGGAGGACAGTGGGTTCTTTGGTAAATTACAGCTCAACAAATGAGTACACATAGAGACATTAGTTAAAGGATTACGAAATGGGCCTTCATCATTTAGTACTGGTTACAGCTTTTTACTTTCAGCCAAATTAATGTTTTTCGATTAGTGATCCTATCTTCGATTTCGATCTTAACAAAACAAAATCTTTTCTGCAATATACTCCTTATCTCACGTACTACTTGTGTTTGCGAAATCGCTTTCGACTAGTTTGATTAACAATCCTATCGCCCTATAATCTGTGCCTGATAAGTCTTGTAACACACTACTCTATTATTAGCTTATCATCCTTAATCCCATAGAGCCACCATATAGCAACGTTCCAATCGAAAGCACTAGAAATATTTCCCATATCCCAGGTAATATTATTCAACGCACATATTGACACAGCTCTCCACCTTATCGCTCACTTCATGATATAGTCGATGAATTTCGAAAAAAAAAGTATCTACAAGCTTTATCCCAATCGCACAAACCTCGGATATGGCATAGATAGTGACTAATTGAAGTCTTTAATTAATTACGCCGCAGCGGATATACTACATTGATTTGAAACGACCGGCATTGTGTAATAAAAATAAAAACAAAAAACTTTAAAAGAAGGACAGTTCATAGTTGGTTAATTGTTTATTTGTTTACAGTTGTTATATCTAAATAAACTCGTTAACATGACTACTTTTGTATCTTATAGAAAATCCCGTATCCAAAAGCTGTGGGCTTCATCATTAGTAATGAATTCTGTGAACGATTCAACTACTATGGAATGCGAAGTAAGTATGCAATTTAAATATGTACTTATGCATAAAACTCTACATAGGCAGTAGAAATTAATACATACATACATATATTCTTGGAGGTTTCATTTGTGTATCTTTGGGAAAAAAATGCACGATAAGACATTCAAATGCGAAAGAATACGAGTACATTTTGAGTCCTACGTGACCTGTTTTCAATATATACGGCAACAATAAATCTTTATTGCCGAATGCAATGGCCTTTATCAAGGTTCAAACAAAGCGATCTTTATTTTGGGCAGCGAATTCTTTTTTTGATTTCGTCAATGCAGTGTCCTTAGGATGTGATTTTGATCTTATGATTGAATGCTCTGCTTTGCCAAACTATCTTGGAGTATTTAAAGAAATAAAATTGGAACTTATCTAGGATTATTTATTTTGTATAAACACTGGAAATTGTGACAATACTTTCCGAAAATCTGTCAGAAGAGACACAGCTGCAGTCATCAAATGAATCAGATCTATGTGAGTCGGCAAAACCATTTCTGCAATTAAAATCAAACAAAAACTGTCATCCGGAGGTGTTCAGATGGGTTGACAAATTTGTCAACAGGGAGGGTCTGTTAAAACTTCTTCCACTTCAGAGTAGATTTTACAATACTAACTTCATAATGAGCGATCTTAAAGGCCAGTTAAGGAAACTAAATAATCTCCAGCTACAAAACAGCAGTCCAACTGTGACATTCTACATCTATCTTTGAATCAAGTCTGAAAGATACATCACTCACTGAATACATCACTCGAAATGTTGACTAATTACAAACACACAAATGGGTGGTACATATATCGGCCACAAGACTCGACAGTCGCGGTATACCCGAAGGGGGTGTCTTATCCCATTTTTACTGGAATCAAATAGTCAATCGTATACTAATAGACTTAGAAAGAATAGGATGCAGAGCGATTGCATGTGCAATTAACATTGCTATTGCAACCTTATATAGACACCCAAACACTTTCAGGGAAATCCTTCAATACGCGCTCCTTCTATTCATCAGACAGGCCTCCAAATGCTTTCTGAGGTAAACCATAACAAAGATGAACTTGTCCTCTTCAAATATATTTAGCACTCTATTACTCTAACAAGACTACTACTGGGATTTGACAGTATCTTCCGAAGCCCGCAGTGATTGGGACAATGACGACCCCCTGAAGGAGCAGTTCAACATTTTTTTTTGTTTTGACGAGCTTGCCTGAAAAAGCCTAGATATGCTTCTCGCCACAAGTGGACGCTTTCAGTAGATCCAACCACAGATTCAGTAGGACCAAAGAAGATCTGGCCTAAGGTGGATCAGAAGCGTTGTGTCAGACTGGTTTGATGCTAACGTGATCACAGATTGGCTAAAAAGTTGGTCGATTTTATTCAAATGACTTCTGCAGGAGTTGCAGAAACGTAGAGAAGGTTGATAACCACCCTTCACCTCCTATGCACCTATGCGGTCCTAACCCAAGGGGATCCTTTCTTCAATTACCTTAGCGAACTGGCATCCTCTGATGTCATGAGCATCCCTTGCTTCATAAGAAGCACCAGTAGATACCTGCCCTGGGTTGCCAAAGTGAAAGAGCCATGGTATCAAAAAGGACCTCTCTAAACTCAGTGTGTCTGATAGTCACCCCTAACCTAAACCAAAGCCTTTTAGGTAAAGTCTTTGTTATAGACTTATATTAAGGTTCGATGCAACCTATGTACATACCTAAAGCCAAGATTGCATTTTAAGCTTGCCTAAAATAGGCTAAGTTCTTTTTAGAATCTAGTTACTCACAACAAGACTGCTATAACTAACTCAGATTTGTGGTAGATGCAGTTCTCTACCACCATTCATAGACCCCTTATCTAGGGAACTCAGTATAAGGACTTCTGTCATTAGAAGTATTGCAACGCTTGTAACTGAGATCAGTATCACCTTCAAAACTACTCTAAAGCGCAGTTGACTCTTTTCAAAACTTAAGCCGGCTTTGATATAAAAAAAAGAACAATAGAAAATACCTTATTCGGTTGCAGTCTTAAGAGCAGTTTCATTTTACCCCCAATTACATATGTTTAATCAGACTTAGTCTATTCTTTCTCTGCCTGTTCACTCCAAGTTGGAACTAGGCCTCAATATATAAGCATCTCTCACTGACTGGATTTTAACGAGCTGCTTCTAATTGGATGAAAGTTGGATTTTGTTTCGCTCAACACGTCCTTTAGATCTAGGTTTCTACGATCCGTTTGATTGATCTTGGAGCTGAAGTTAGTATTTATCAATTTAGGACCGTCCAAACCATTTTCTGTCATCCAAGTCACGGATCGTGTGGAGTGCAGTTTCTATAGTTGGTTCCTTTTAAATAGAGATCTTTCTACAAAACGATGGTCCGTTAGCGCTATTCTATTCACTGTACTCCACAAGCATTCAAATCACTTATCACATGATTTCAGAACTTTTTTCCTAAAACAAATCCTTTCTTTCAGCAATTTTGGTACTCTACCTCAACCGAGAACTGGGCTACGATACCGATACCTCGACCGTCATTTTCCACATCTTCACCATGTTAGTGTATTTCCTTTGCGTATTTGGAGCCATCTTAGCCGACAGTTGGTTGGGTAAATTCAAGACAATCATGTACCTGTCAATGGTCTATGTATGCGGATCTCTATTGGTGACCTTTGGCGCTATTCCACCATGGAATCTACCAGGAACAACATTCACTATGCTTGGCTTATCGTTGATAGCTTTGGGTTCTGGTGGCATAAAACCATGTGTATCAGCCTTCGGTGGTGATCAGTTCACAATGCCTCAACAGATTAAGCAAGCAGCTACATTCTTCTCGTTGTTCTACTTCGCCATTAATGCTGGTTCGCTGATCTCGACGACAGTTACACCAATCCTGCGTGAAGATGTCCACTGTTTTGGACAGAATGAGTGCTACTCACTTGCGTTTGGTGTGCCTGCGGTTTTGATGATCACTTCCATCAGTAAGTTTGGTACATTCACGCAACAGATTTGCTCAATTAAATAACTTTTCTTGCAGTAATTTTCGTCCTTGGACGTCCATTGTACAAGATCAGACCACCAGCAGGAAACATGGTCGTTTTGGTGTGCAAGACCATTGGAGTAAGTTTTCACATGTACTCTGAAAGCGCGAATACCATTAATCCCAATTTTCTTCCAGAACGGCATCTCGACCTACTTTAAGGAACGGAAATCAGATCCTCGGGAACATTGGTTGGATCATGCGGACAAGAAATACGGCAAGTCAATGGTCGCTGATGTTAAAGTGCTGTTGCGTGTGCTGCTGTTATACGTGCCATTACCTGTCTTCTGGGCTCTGTTTGATCAACAAGGCTCTAGATGGACATTCCAGGCTACTCGAATGGACGGCGATTTAGGAGGATTCACTATCAAGCCCGATCAGATGCAAATGTTAAATCCCCTCTTGATTTTAGTCTTTATTCCGCTGTACGACGTGGCTTTCTATCCACTACTGAACTTGGTTGGCGTTAGGCGGCCTCTGCAAAAATTGACCGCTGGTGGTATCTTGGCTGGAATTGCATTTATTGTGTCCGCCCTTGTCGAGCTAAAGTTGGAGGTAGGTACACATAGTCTATTGCCCATGCCATGTTTGTAACATTTCGTATTTAGACCACCTACCCTGTATTACCGTCACATGGTCAAGCTCAAGTGCGTATCTTCAATGGAATCCCCAACTGTGACTACGCATTCACGTCCACAATGGAAGGGCATGCAACTTTCGATATCAAGTCCTTTGAACTGTTCGAAGATAAACACATTCCTGTCAAAGGTTCAGTCCTGATTGATTACACACTCAGCTCACCAACAGCTGGTAAGTTTTTCAGCAGCCTGTCGTCAAACTATCTTATATAACCATTTTTTACTCTAGGTTGCCCCGAGTTTCCGGATGGCCGATGGAATCTCACAGATAACATAGCCCAAAGTTTCTTCATCAGCTCGAGTGGAATTATTGCGTACGTTGACGATGTGGATAAGCCCGATCGCGGTAGCCCTGTAGCTCGAACTTTGGCTAGTGTAAACGGCATTAAAACGGTTGTATGGACGACGAAGGGCTCTAAAGGCTATGAGAACACCACCAACTTTCATCCATTGGTTGAACTTCAATCACAAGAATACGAGATAACAGTCGATGGAGAGAAGGTATACACGGCTAACCTTAAACAGGGCGGTGTTTACACTTTAGTCATTGGAGAAGGATCAACGGCAGGTCAATATGAAGCTGAGATTTTTGAAATCGCTGAACCGAATTCGGTGAGCATTCTGCTCCTGATTCCACAGTATGTCATAATGACACTTGGTGAAGTTATGTTCTCCGTCACCGGTCTCGAGTTCTCGTACTCTCAAGCGCCAGTTTCTATGAAGTCTGTCCTGCAAGCATGTTGGTTGCTCACGGTCGCTTTTGGTAACGTAATTGTGGTTATAATTGCTGAATTGAAGTTGTTCGAATCACAAGCCAATGAGTTCTTCCTCTTTGCTGGCCTCATGTTCGTCGACATGATACTGTTCACGTTCCTTGCGTACGGATACCAGCCTAATGATCCTAATGCACCGCGGTCGATAAGTGAAACGGACACGGAAGAAACTAAGCCAAGTTCTTTGGAATTAAATCCACCCGCGATACAGGATGACTCCACTGAAGGTGGCGGCAAGCCGAGAGCAATCGAAGCTCCTGGGACAGATGATGATGTGAATAAGATTGAGGAGGTGAAACCTGTTGAAACGGCTACTAACGTAGAGGAAGCGCAAAAGAAACCCGAGACGGAAGAAGTGAAAAAAGTAGACGAAACTCTGACTGAGGAAAGTCCAAAGACTGTTAACGATAGCAGCGATGACAAACCGACTTCATCAACCGATAGCAAATAGGATCTTAGTTTCTTGTTAAAGTAGATTTTAAGAAAATTTACGCACATACAGCTTAAGGTTTAAGTGTAGTTCTGTAAGAATGATTCTGTCACGCATTTACATGTTGTTATTGTATTATGTTCGGGATTATTCGAACGATTTTGTACTGACATTAAAATATCGAAAAAAAAAGGTTTTCACTTGTGTTTTGGTTTCAAGCTCGAAGTACGGGGCAAAACGTTTTGAAAATGCAATTTTGTGGATCTCGATGAAATAACAACAAAATATAAAGTACCAAACATCTCGTTTCGTAGTTTAAAATTAAATTTTTCCGATGAATTTCTTTCAAAAATTGTTGCCCCGGAAATCGTGGGACATTGTGATTATTCAATGAAAGTGTGGTGGTTGGTGCACAAAATTGCAAGAGTGCACAGTAGAACAGTGTACAGTAGGACAGTGTCGTGGTTGGTGCATAAAGTTAAAGTCCACAGTGGAACGTATAGTGTTGTGGTTGGTGGACAAGACTTTTAAGTTGGTACGAAAACCAGAAGAGAGTGGAAATGGAAAAGCGTGTACGGTCCCAGGAGCAAGTGGCGAAAGTGCGTGCTGCAACTAGAGGTGGGAATTTCTATTCTATTTCTATTTCTATTGTAAACATCGATCGTTCGGTTGTTGCTGTTATTGGTTGATAAGCGTGTTTGATACACGGGAAGTCATAGCAAAATAAAATTAAAAATTGTTTCGCGCTCGAATCCTCAGATAGACCTGATTCCAGTGATCTACTTCTTCTTTGTCCACTTATACAGAAAGTCAACTTAAAGGGGATTTCCCTTTCGACCTACAAGCTGAAAAGCACCAGAATACAGCTGTTTTTCCTCGTCGCTCCTTAGGTGTATAGGTGTTTCACATTAATTAATGGATAGGGAATCATAGGAGAAGATTTAGGTTATCCTATTTGCGGGTTTTAGCGGCACGGGATGTAAAGTTGCCTATCTGTTTAATCTGTGGTCGACTTATCAGTTCAAAGCCAACGCATCAGTTATAGATGAAGTTCGATTTCGGACCGTGTCTCAGCTCACTGCTTTTTCAAGTCTCAAGGAATCTCTGTATTCCAGGCTAGTGTTGACCAATTTAGACGTACCACAACAACAGAGTTACACTACGATGTTTCAAAAATAGAGTATGGCGCAGTTCTGGTCCAAATTTTTGAGTCGAAAGACGTCGCCGGTGTAGCAGAAATATTCAGTTGAGGCAGTAAACATGTTTAAGGTCTACTTACGAGGTCAGCCATTTAGACTTGTCACCAACTCTGAAGCATTTGAACTGACTTTGAAGAAAAAGAATCTTCAGCCAACGACAACGGAAGAATATGAGTTCACCATGGAGCATAGGAGTGGATCCAGATTACGTCATATTAATGCTCTGAGTCGCTTTTCAGTCTCGTTGGTTGGTCAGCTTGATGAAGACATAAGTTTCGTAGAGAAGGTGTGGAGTGCGCAACATAATGCTTAAAGTTTTAACAGACAGCGTAGTATCGGAGCAAAAAGCTGGATCTGTAGTCGAAACTGGAATCTTGTATAAAGTTGATGGCAGTAAGAGGCGATTTGTAGTACCAGGAATGGAGATGATTCGAAGAACTCACGAAAGAGGGTATACATACCGCTCTGTATGTTGGGTACTACTTCAACAACGCGTCCTGACGTTGAATGCAATAATTCAAAACGCAGAAGGACTATCCCAGCACCAATACGACTCTCTACGACGGAAGGCACACTCAACCATCAATGTTATAGAAGTGATTATTGGTTACACGGTAAGAGACATAGAAGTCAAAGAATCGTTCAATGCTTAAGGTTCCAGGTACAAGATACAAGGTTTCTCCTCCATAACACTAGGTAGGAAGAATGTAGAATAATCTGAATTCCCAGCGTAGGAGTACTTTGAAGCATGAGTGTAACTATTTACATCATCAATATGCTGCTGGTCTACTTAAAGTGGTGAACTATATTTTTCGTGGTAGGTGGAGTACCTACTATAAAGTTCTGTGCCTTTAGCCCTCTGCTTTGGAACAATACGTAAAATGATATACTCCGATTATCTACATGTATCAAATGTAGTAGTGGAGAAAAGTAAAGAGTACTAGTAACCCCAATGACATCTTGACCGAAACGGAAATCAGATCCTTTCTTGTATGTTTATGTAAAAAGGCTGCTTCTGGGAAGGAATTTTTCTTCCTTACTTGCCAAGTAAGGCAGAAATCATCATTGATACGAACATAGTGGTAACAATATTCAACCTTCTCTTGAACTTCAAAATCTTCTTGTATCTTTTCCTTTTAGATACTATAATAGAAAGTTTATATTGTAATTGCGTATTTCCAAAATACCTGTCAGTTTTGTACGCCGAATTTTGTTTAAAACGTAATTTTCTGACAATACCGACAAATTCAAACAAAAATATTTGAACTTTCATAGACTGAACAGAATGAAATGCCTCCAACATCCAGAGAAAGTAAGTAATGCCTTCTGAAAGTTGATATTTTATTGACGAATCTTCTTGATAAATTGCAGGATCCCCCCTTATTACCAGATCTGACACCAAAATACACGTTAAAAGGGTTAAAAAGCTCCAACGCGAGGAAAAAGTACATATAAAGAGTAGTAGACGTGATCCGGTAAGCTATGTCTTGCAAATACAAATATTTTGGGCGACAGGTTCGTATAGGACCCACAACCAGTCGTGTTATATTTTTCACATATATTAAAAGGGCCTCCTGTTTAATGGCAATTCTTGATTATGATAGTTTACATGACGGCTGTGCTCTCGGGTGTTTGTCAAACGTTCGCGGAAGGTTAAGCAACTTTGGTGTTGTCTGAGAATTTAACATCGAAATTCAACTTAAGTATGTATATTGAGAGAAAATGTTCAGGTGCCGCTCCCAAACAGAATTAATTACATGTCATGCACGTTTTCCTCTCACTGTCAGGGAACAAACAAGTTCCGGAATACACTTATTTTTTCTGCTTTTTATCACTTTCTCAAGGTATCCGGCAGAACTCTGAAAGCCCATGCAAAACAATTCATATGCTTATTGCGCTGATAATAAATTCATCCGCAAAAAAAAAAAAAGTTCTATTGAATATGAATTGAGTGAATCTAAACGAATAAATTGCATCTAGCGTCGGTGAACGAGAAGACAACGGAAGCGTTGTATTGTTCGCCGATTCGATTCGGTTCATTGTCTCGGCCAGGCGGCCAAGTGCAGTGGAGACGCGCAATATGTTCCTAGAGTTGATTCTGCTCCGACTGCGTTGGAATCATTATACCGCTTGAGCCGCCCGTGAACTTCAATGAGGGCAGTCACTGTCACCGCATACGGAAACTCGAATGGAATTATTATGACTGATAAGAACGAAAGCGGTTTCGTGGATAATGCATTTATTTAAGTACGTCTGTAGCTGTGGGAATAATATCACCCAGCCATAGCGCAGTTCGTTTGATAGTAAATTCTCCATAAGCTTGTAGATGGATTGATATCAATCCAAATGCATTCCGAAGTGGCGGCATACGTATATTGAAATAATTAATTTGTCCGGGTACGTTTTCTGAATAAATTCACTGGAACTGTCTTTATCTGTGTTTAACGATAAAAAGTTAACAATGCAGTTGTTACCACATAGTACACACAGAGTTACGACAATTTACTATAAAAAAAAACATTTGAGATACTTTAAAAAAAAATGTATATACCGTCTGAACTTAATTACTTTAGATGACATGTTACAGTTTGGGTTGGATTTGTGTCTCAACCAACAGGAATGTTAACGCTCATTAAATTTATAATCAAATCGGCTTGTCAAGCCATCCTGCCTGACAGCATCGCTGTTCATATTCTGTGGTGTGGCTGTGGCTGTGGCTCCACTACAAAACTACCGTTCTTGACCTTTGTAATATATGTTCGTTTACAAACTGTCATTATTTCACAGCTGTCAAATAGAAACTATTCAGTTCAATAAAATGGATCAATATATTCCTGATCATCAATCGGCCAGGTTAGTGATGTGCAGAATCCGGCTCGTGCTAGCAAAACCAGATCAGTCAGGTTTTGCATCAGGATCTTGGAATGCATGCTAACAAAGTTCAGGCTCAATAATCGAAGCCTCGGTGCTATAAATGCATTATGAGCGATGAGTCCATTTTCAAACCTCGTTCCAACTTCCTTAATACACAGATCTGTCACATCTGGGACATGGAAAACCCGAGAGTGATTGTCAAGCAACCTCTCCATCCACAACGACTGACAGTTAGGAGTGGTTTTTGAGTTACCGTCATCATCTGATCTTATATCTTAGGAAAATGAAGCCAGTGCCACCTGCACAGTCAATCCATTGCATTGAGGAACTAGTTCCGCATTATGTTTATATCCAGCTAGATGGGGCCAGGAGCCACGTAAACGATTATACATACAACCGTATTATTACACAAGAAATTTCCTGGACGCTTAATTTCGTGCTTCAGAGACTTCAATAGTCCGCTTTGATTTAACGCCGCCGCTAGGCTTCACTTTCTTGGGGATACAATAATGACTCATATACGATTCAATCGCTCAAAAATAATATCAGTACATTGCCCGTATTAAATCTTTCCCATTAAGTTCAAGTTGAGCTAATAGATGTGATACCGCAGGATAGCTGTTTTGGGTCACTGATCTTTATTTAACGATGTTTAGAAAGTCTGACATATAGGACACTTACGGTTTGAACGGCAATTTTATATTTGAGAAGTTTTTTCATGACAATTATACTCTCGGACGGATTCGACATCACGGCAAAACTGATTCAATTGTATTGAAGTGCGTTAGGGTAGATGTTAACTCGAAAGGAACTATCTTTAATATCTTTCTTTATCATTGGTCGTTTCCAGAGTGCCGTATTAGAGATTTTGATGAACAGGCATAACGAGCTAGTTTTCAAGTGAATGAGGACAAAATACATACTGTCAACATCCAAAGTACCATCGGTCCAGCACCTAGGACCTAGTTACAGCTTCGAGGTAGTTAAAGAGTTTATCAATCCCACGAATGACACCCTAATGAAGATTCCACGAAAGTAAGGCCTTGGAGACCGTTTTTACTTTGGTTTGCAAAACAACTGGAGTCAAAACTCTTTACTCGGAATATGAAATGTCTGCCCTACCTGAGTGCTGGTTGAAAAGTCAATGAGCAGAACAGATATTAGGGACTTTCGAACGAAAAATTCTTATTCTTATATTGAATATATTATTCTAATATTTGAAAGTACCAAGCTGCACCAAGATGTGGATAGCTCAAAAAGCTAAGATAATAGATATACATTGGCTCGGCCACATCAACCCAATGGACATGAATGAGACGATTTGCAATTCCCAACCTCAAGGTTCGAGGCGTCTTGGAATTGGGTTTAAAATCAAGGGATTGGGTCGGTTGGTGTAGGAAATTGGGAACAACGTGGACCTTCGTGTTCAGATTCCTCTAACGTGTTTCAGTTTTCTCCAACTCATTGTAAGCATTCTGTTTTTTACTTCCCCAACTTTGGTAAGTGGATTCCTTTGTTGAACATTTTCAATCCATTTGAGTTTGAGGTGACGATAGAATCTTTTTAAAGCTTTGGTATCTTCTGAACTGACCTTCAAGATCATCCAACTACTATCTAGACTTTCGAACTACATATATGAGTTCTTTGTCAACATATGTACAACATTTTGCAGACACATCTGCAGGTCGCTGATACACGAAGAGTATATCACCGACCCTCTACTTCTTTAAGAAATATCTTTCAACACTAATTCTCTTCGACTAAAGTCGGTATTCTATTCCGTTTTCCAATTGGAACGCCCTATTTCTCAAA
This sequence comes from Xylota sylvarum, assembly GCA_905220385.1. Lineage (NCBI taxonomy): Eukaryota > Metazoa > Arthropoda > Insecta > Diptera > Syrphidae > Xylota > Xylota sylvarum. The sequence continues at coordinate 147,410,145 of LR999957.1, read as the reverse complement.
TTGAATTTCTACTTCAATGGTATAAGCAACAAGAGTATGACTTGGTTTCAAATGTGGTTTCCTCACGATGACGCCACATGCCACAGCTGCCCAAAAAATCGAGTTATTGAAGTCGAAGTTCTAAGACCGTGATTATGTCAGAAATGTATCAGACAATTGGCTACCTCCTGTGTGAGATTTAACACTTCTGAGTTTTTTTTTTTTGTTTGGGCTATAATATCAAGTCCATCGTCAATGCCAAACGCCAGAGACTTTACATGACCTCAGGCCCAACATGGAGTACCAAATGCCGGAATATAGCCCGATTTATGGGAAAAAATGACATTTAAATGATGTATTTCATAAATAATGCCATCGATGGTATTTTAACTCGAAATAAATGTTATTTTTTATATTTATCTAAAACACAAGCTTTTTTATTAAAAAAAAAGCTCTTAATGAACAACTCTGTACTATAAACGTGTTGAAGAACTATACTTCGTCATTTTCACCTTTCCGTGCAGATTTCCAATACAGATTTCATTTGCCATCTATTATAGTTACAAGCTTCCTAACATAGACTAGATTTAGATACAAGTATGACCGATGTTAGTACTAAACTTAAAGCTTTTGACCAAGTTCTTGTGATGTATGATGTAGAACTTGAATTGACACTACCGTACCGCTGTATCTAAATTCCTTCAAACTATCAAACATTATTTCTAAATTTCTTCTCCACTCATAAAATCCCAACCCACAATGCAACTGAAACTCACAAACTGAGCTTGAAACTACAAGTACGTAGATAAAAAGTTATCTAACAGTTAGATAAGATTGGTACAACAAGTTCCCAATTCGAAGTAAAACACATTTACCCTTCTGGTAGCAAGCTCGAGTTCAATGAAACACTAATCTGCTCTTTATTGCTCAGTGTAGATATCATAACTGAAAAAAACTACCAATCATAGATCTTGGTAATTAAACGGTTATTTATGCCGCTTTAACAATTATTCTCTACGATCACTGTCAACACGCAAGTGTGCTGTTGTAATCATTCGGCTTTTAAGTTCCACAAATAAATTAGATTGATATAATTACGTTCCACAAACTCAATGGAGTCTGTCTGTGCCCCCTCCAAACTCAGTACAGCGATCGAGTGAGTGAAATATGACTTGATCAATTCTATAAGCCACTTCAAGCCTAGCTTCTGCATTTCATTGTTGACTGTCGGCCGATTCGTACGTGTAGTGTTGTTAAAAGTTTTTTTTTTTTATTTACTGCTGCAGTACTCGAGACAGTGTTTTGCTAATTAGTCTCTCTGGTTACCTAGTTGTTAAGCCCCGGTGATCTTGAGCAGCATTGTGACGTGAAAAGTTTGTCGTAATATTGTTAATGCTAAGTACGTGGAATTTTATTTTCATTTTGAGTTTCCGCATCGATATGCTAAGTATCTGAAAGCTGACAGTTATCCTATTCGAGTATCTAAGACGTTTCAATAAAAGCCGTGAAAATGGTTAGCAGTACGCTGAAGATAACTGAAAAACCGGTAAGGGTCTGAGAAAAGGAAAACTGTCTTTCGCTTTTCTTTTTGCGGGAATTACCGCTAATTGTAGTGTCAGATGTGAAAGTGATGAGAGATTTTCACGCCAATAATGTCAACAGAGTCTTTCTAATTGTTTAGTGTGGTAACGGTAAGGTATGTGGCACATTTGTCTGCATGCGAGGTTTCTCTTTGTATTTTTTTGTTTTTTTTTTTCGGAAAATTTTTCGAGTTTGGAAAATGCTTCTTTACAAGGCCAAGGCCAAGGCCAATAGAGTGGCTTTAGAAGCAAAATGTGTTCTGACAAAAAAACTGTTTTTCGTTTACCAAAGTTTATTGCATATGTATATGTATGTATGAATTTTATTAAAAAAAATGCTAAAATGAAATAAATACCTACCTTTGTATACATATATCGAAGGTGTTTGTTGCGGTCAAAACGTGATTGTCATACTGACAAACAATATGGGAGGCGGTGACCGCCAAAAATTAGCTTTGCATTCAGATAGCGCTGATGGAAATGTTAATTTAATGATTTTTTGATGCGGGTTTTACGTTCGATTAACTTTTGGTTATCGTTTTATTAAAACAAACAAATAAACGACGATGTGTGATGGTTGGGGAAACAGGTGATTCGGGGAATTCCCTCCAGATTTTGAATTAATTGTTTGATGAGGTGTATCAACTGGTTTGTAAAATCAACATTATTTAAAGTGGATCTTACTTTGTACGACATTCATACGAGTATGTACTACATGCGGTTAATTTGTTGTTCGGTTTTGCAATATTATTTTATGTTTGCCTCTAGTAATTGCTGGTGGAGAGTAAATCGTCGGTCTTAATTTAGTTTTTAATTTAACTCTTAACCCGCAAATAGTTATATGCAGTACCATAACCATATCTTATTGCAATTTCAATTACATATGTACTTCCACTTTGATATTTACAAGGACAATTAGACATCTGTTTTGGTTTATTGTTATGTTTTCATTAAAACTTAGAAAATGCGGTCACCGACAATTACACTGAAGTCAGTCTCTACTGCTTTACTGCTAGTAAGTGTTTTACAAATTTTATTCGAATCTGTAGTCAACTGCTGCATAAAATTCTAATAAAATTCGCCTGCGATGTAATTTCAAGGTTAATATCAGCTTTAAGTCAATACAATAGTTTAGGTTGGAGCGTTGCCAAAACAGTTGTAACTTCACATCACGTGCCTGCCAGTGTTACGGCTGTGGTAAACACCAAAAATGAAGGAAGCGTGTTCATTCGGCATTTATTTGGTGAATAAACCTATTTTCTCGGACGTATAGAGATACACATATAAAAATGCAGTGGGATTCAGTATATTATGCGTTGTAATGACCGATTCCCCGAAGTCGGTATTGAGGAAATGTTATCACACCAATAGAGCGAAAATGTTCGCAGTATGAATCTGCTTGAAAGATCCAAAAAATGCAGGCATCGCCGAAAAGAAAAGAGCGAGGAGGGGTACTATCGTTACATGTGTAACATTTATACATGTAGGTACATAGGCTTATTAAGGGTTCATCCGCCACCAACTCTTTTCTACCACCTTGGCACCAGTAACAGAGATCCCTATAGACACCTGTGATTTGAATATATCGAAGCAGCTCATATAGGGATGAAGCTAGACAGTTCGGTCGCCACCATTGATTCGATCTAGAAAATTCGTCCACTGCCGTTTGGATCAAGAGGACGTGCTCTAGCATGAAAACACTACCCTACCACTGTTCAGTACCGCTGAAGTCACTATAGTTACATAGACAAAACTATGGCACAAAGTTCTATTCGATAAAGTTGAAATAAGTATATTCGATTTTTCTCTGTACTAACGGTTAGAAATAGGTTCATTTCGATCCAGGCGTTGAATCAATTCAAAAATGTTAACGTCTTTAAATAGACTCGTGCTCCAGCTCCCTATTCCAAATATCTGTGCTTGAGAGCCTCTTGGGAGAATTCACAGACTTTCACCATCTGGTGTCGGTTTTAATATTGAGCTATAACCTATGTAGTTGTTGATCATTTTCTTTGAAGCATTCCTGTCATAATCAGATTCAAAGGCGTCAGCATAGAGATCGTTTCTAGATTGGTAAGTGGTGACTTAAGGGCAGCTATTGCAGTTAGGTTGGTTAGACTGGTTTATTTATGTACATTAATTACCAGGGCGAAGTAGCTTGGTTATCGTCATTGCTGTCCACTATTAGTACTATTAGAAGGTCCCAGCTTTAGTAAATCTTTGTTATTTTCTGGTCCAACCTTCTAAGATTTAACTGTCTACTGTCTAGAGTTAAGCCCACATATTTGCCGAGTATTTCAGTCTACTCTAGTCTGTGATTGATTTTCTTTATAAAATAAGCGTGTGTACATATCTCTAAAATACAAGAGGTTGCATAATTTCATTGCTGATGGTAAAAAAATTTTTTATCGAATGACAAAATCCTTTTAAATCGTTAAAAGGACCTTCTGGCATGTTTGCCTACCAGACTATGACACGTGTGGACTCCAACTAAATGTCTTTCCCACTAATGCAGGTACATAAGTCGAAAGGTTTTCCTATAATTCAGCTCTGGCCAAATTTGTTTAGAAGAGGGACATGTACTGATGTTATTCCACCTACTGTTTGCAATTCTGATGACGTAACTGAAAGTTACGGTCTGCACCCTTTTTAGCTAACTTCTCCGCTTTGTAAGTGTCTGGAATATACCTGCGGCCTGGAATCCAGTATCATTTCACCGCGATCTCGTTAAGTGATCCGCGGGATTCCTTAACCAGTTTGGATCGTATTATTGACGATTTTAAGGTTTTTATCGCTGCTTGACTGTTCTTATAGAAAACAATAGAGCTCCACTCTACTGAGTTAATTGAGAGGCAAGCCGTAGCTCCTCGAACTGCTGTAACTTCTGCTTGAAATACAGTACAGTGGTCCAGCAATCGTTTGGTGATACAAATGTCCAGTGCGCTGTAGTAGACTTCCGCATCTACAACAAACCCATCGTCGCAGAATCATTTATACTAGCTTCAGACTCTCAAGAATTTCTGTTTAGAATCCTGATTTTATACTAGTTCGTAGACTATTATGGCCGTTGAGGATACCTGCGTGGCCCAAGTTTCCACAAACCAGTGGCGAGGATGCCTTAAGTTGTATTGTTGTTTTTGCCCCCATCAGCTTCCCAAAAATATCAACGAGAAGTGGGTAAAGCATAGTTTTTATTGCAGCTACAGAAGTGATTCCAACGCAGACGCAGTATCTTTGAATCCTTTCGTCTTCCAATCTTGCTTTTCTTGTCCAGTGCCGTCAACCAGTGTAGTATTGTAAATCTAACTTGGCACGCCCACTTTTCATAACTTCACTAAATTACATGAAACCGAAAAATTTTATTAAGAGCAAATATTTAGATATTGGTATTGTCTACAATTCATCCGTACATTTTCTTTAGCCACGCCCACTTTTGTGGGCGTTTTCATAAAAAAAATCGATTTTGGTGCAATTTTCCATGCAACATCCTTTTCGAGGTTATCGTTGTAATTCGAGAAAAATATGCAGTATATCACGCCCACTTCATTAGTGCTGCATAGAAAGGCGGATAGGGTAACAAGCGATCCATTCCAAACGGATTATAGCTTTTCTATATGTCTTAGTATCAACTCGGAATCATGAAGCGTAACTCTAAAACTATAAATTAAAGTTACAAGCGGCTTAATTAAGTTTATCTATCCGGTGTCAATATCAGTTTGCTTACACTTTGCTGCACACATATGTAGCTGTAAACATATATATTTTCTTTAAGGTTTTTAATTACCATGTAACTTTTGAACACCTTCGTGCAAAGTATTGTTGAGGAAAAAGAACAATAGACGAGAAAGACAGCCAATACTTCAAGTCTTCTTTTCCTCCACAATATTGAGTTAGATTGCAATCCAACTTGTTAATTTGTAATTCATTGTAATTCGGATTGAAGTAGTAGACATTGCTCTACCATTTGACAGTATGTCCTTTCTCAGAGTCGCCAATGTAAAAAAGATTAACCCTGTTTAGAGAACCTTCTAGATGACCTAAACACTAACGGCTTTAGACTCTAGACTACTCTAAAATTGCTGTCAACTCGAAGAACTAAGCCTCAAGAGAGTCATTAGCTGCTCATTGCAAACACTAAACGAAGTTCAATTATTTAATAGAAAACCGTCACCTAGATAGCAAAACCCGACCGGCGCTTCTTTGAAATTGCTCTAGTTGTTTTGGAAAAAAGTGGAGCCATAGATCAAAAAAGGAGTCCATTAGACGCGACATCCACAGAGCTCCAATCAGATTTTTTCCACACATTTAGTTAGCTCAATGGTATTCTTCCTAGGTACCTATAAATCATTGTATCAAAGGCAAGAAAATCGTTAATCATCTTACCACACATTGATCTCAAATTCCATTTAACGTCACCAATGAAGTGCTAAGAGTTCAAACAGTACCTCTTCAGATTTTCAAACCAAGTAATTCAATAAATCTCGAGACAAAAGAAGACGCCAACAACAAGACTTGCTCAATCATTAAATGGCTCTTGGAAATCGGCACTACCTGGAAAAAAAACATGAAACTGCAGAAGAACTTCTATATGAACGTAAGAGACTTTCGAAAATCGTTCAATAATTCAGATAGGATCCAATAGAAGGATTCTTTAAAGCCTTGATTTTTCCCGGTGGCTTATCAAATTATTTCTGGGTTCTGCGGACAGTACGAAAGATCTCCCAAAGCCTTGAAGCTTTTACACATATATTGTCCAAATGCGAGTTGTTTTTGCATAATATGTCCTAAGCCTGGCTTAAGCTCAAAACTCTCTAAAATCCCCTGCCATGTACATATCATGTATCTCCTAAATTAAAATCCCTTCCCAAAAATCCGTTTCATCAATTGTATCAATTTGGAAAACTCTTAAGTCGCACGCTCCAAAACCACTCAAAAAAAGTAGATCAAGGTTAAGTTCAGCGTCATTTCCCGCTCGCATGTGTCCTTTTTAAACTCTCTCAACAAAATGCTATCCAATCTCAGCGTTAATTACTTACAAATCAATCGAAATTAATTCCGCCCCAAACATTGGCACAGTTTGACCCAATTTTGTGGGCCCGCCCAACGAACGCCAAATAATGATAAATCACCAGAGCATTGCCGGGGTCACCAGATCGCAATCGGTTTCATTGAATGGCAAACGTTTTTTCCGGTACTTCCAAAATTTGACATTTTTTATGGTTTGGTCAATGGACGAGCTTCCAATTTAGATGGATGGCATTTGTTCGAGCCCGCATACTAATTAGTTTTACTATCATCAGCTGACACAAGAGCTTTGCTTTATGAAGATCTTCAATGAGTAATGTGGGCATGGTTTGTCGTTTGTCCATTCACTATATTTGGGCGCCAAAAATTATTATGAGATGGAATTTTAAACGTTGTCATCAATTTGACAGTTCACAAGAGTGTACCATGGAGGTGGTTGAATCTTTTGGATGTCTTTTGAAGCAATCTGAGGTTTAGTTTTGATTCAACCACTTAACGCTACACCGCGGCTAATAAGACACGCACAACTGAGTATCTGTTAACTGCGGTGCAGTTAATTTATTTTTACTCCGAAAAAATGGTGAGTTGGGCTTTGTGAACTTTCCCTTTGGCGTTGTACCGTTGTTATGGTTTTATTTTATAATTAAGCGCTAAAATTCGGGCGAAACAGTGTAACTAATTGGGTGATTGTATTCATGTGATGATGGTGCATGTAGGTGCAATTAATTTGTTATTTCTGTGATGGTTAAGTCACCATTTGAAGCGGAAAGCAAAAGCGCGTATAAAAAGTGAAATAGACTGCAAAAACAAGTACTTTGTGAAATAGTCCGATGGTCATGGGAGTTGTGTATGAAATTTATTTGTTGCTGCATTAGACTAATTACATGACAGTAATACTTCAAACTTGCGTAAGATACATTTTTTTTTATAATATAAACAATCTACTAGACTGCGACTGGGGGACGTTACGAACGCTCGTTGAATTTTTATTAGTGTATTTGGTAACAAGATACTTTCATTTACAACTTGCAGGGAATACTTATTCTATCACCTTATGACTAATGTTGTTTTTATGACAACTGCAGCCAGATGTAGATAGTGCGGGTACGTACTTATGTATATAAAATCGTAAATAAGTATGTAAATAAAACGAAATTCAGTCCAGCCTACTTAAGTTTCAACACTGAATTCACGAATTGAAACCGAAGACTTTACGTCTTGGCTAGTTGTAATCTACAGTTCCTGTGAGACTTTGTGTAACTTAGGTTATGTTGAGTAGAGTTATGAGGTACTAGGCACTAGAATTAACCCATCACGATCTCTGGGGAATTTTTTTGTTAAGAAATTTTAACCATTTCTCCCATACGCCTAATTTCCCCACAGAATTTAAATAGAACATTCACAGAGTCGTTTAGCTCATTGCAGCATCTGCATACATCCATATTAGATAATCCTTACCTCATAGCGTGTTTTCTCAGAAGGCAATGACGAGAGAACAGTGGCGATTATTCATATTGTTCATGAACACCAAAAAATATAGACTAATATCTAGACTAATCCACACTGAACCCGTATAACTAATGTCTCTTACATCGCAATGAAAAATGCATCCTTTGCCACCTGTAACCATATTTTTTATTAGATGGTGGAATGATAGTATTAGAAGCCTATTCTTTCGTAGTTAAGTAACTACGATTGATGTCCATTTATCGACACATGACATGGGATAAAATATTGTATTGAACTGTCACTATTCAATTCAGCTGTCCAACATTTGCTACTTCTAGTGTGAGTTTTCAGTCCCGCATTCGGACTTAAAGTTAATGACGCCAGTTGCGGCCAGATATATTGTTCCTGGTACACCTATTTATTTATATGAACAAAGTTCACAATCTCTGCAAAAAGTCAATCCATTATTTTTGGGAATTTTGCTGGAAAACTTTTACTGAAACTTTTCTTCGTCGTTCGGTTGCATCGGCAACCCCATTAAAGCAGACCTCCCACAGATATCCCACAGATACAGATACGAGGACTGCGTTCAGTTGGTTTATCTGTTATTGACGTTGTAGGCAACATGCAACATTGACTTTCTTCTGAACATGTTTTTCTTTTTCTCGTTTTCAACGCATGGCCTTGAGATGGTGAGCAGCGCTATAGGTTGTACTACTATAATAGTATAGTACTATTTTGAGACTACTACTTATTTTTTGTACTACTACTTCAAAATTTCTGGTACATTTGCCCAAGTACAAGACTCTTGCACTTCTTCAATAGAAATGAATCCAAGAGTGTCTCAAATTTTATAATGTAGCTGCCTGACATACAATGAAAATCTAGATGATGATTAGAATAGGTCGGACGATTTAGTAACTGATGAACACCCCATTCAACCAATAATTCCTGTTCTAATTTCTTGAACCGTTAGTATAAATTCTAGTTCCTTTATCACTACACTTCTTCTAAATCAACTTTACTAGCCTTCCAGATCAACTTCTAATTGTTTGAGGCACGATGAAATGATTTTTTTGATTCTAACCGATACATATACATATGTACACAGTATGTGTTGTACGCTTTTATTAGTAAAGTTAATATGAACTTCCCTTAGTGCCTTTAGTTCTACTTGCCATTTTTTAATCCAAGCAAATATGTAAGTATATTATTTACTGTGTCTTATGGTTTTCGGTTACTTCTTTCACTGTTTTACCAGCAGCAGTCTGCAAATGCGGCAACAGTAGTTTCCTCATTTTGCGGTAGATAGAAACTAAACGCGTTCTAGTACACTACCTTGCGGCACGCCACCTTTTATATGTTGTAATGAAGTACTCATCTTCTTACTTTATTGTAAATGATCAATGCATCTACGTTCAAATCCTTTGTGCCATACTTTATCAAAACCCTGTATTACATCATGAGAGATGGTAGAGCTAAGGCTTTTACCTTTTTTTCAGTTATTCGGTGAATCTTTAGTTGAATATCTATTTCCAAAACCAAATTAATAATTTGGTATCAATGTCTTTTCTTCTATGATCTGATGAAGACGTTTTAGAAAAGTTTTCTGGAGAAAGTTGTTTCGTGAAATCTTGCTCTATATTGGATTTAACAAGAGATACGAGACGGTAGAACAGAGGTAACGACCATTGTCAGGTTCCCTTTCTTGCCCGCCCGTTCATTTCCCTAAATGCCGCTGTGTCCTGGAACCCAAATTAGTATAACGTCGCGGTTTGCTGTGAGTTCTTCACAGCATCGTTTCAAAAGTTTGGATTTGACGACAGTGGAGGAGATGTCATGGCGGCTTGACTGTCGATGTATATGTATGTCGATAATTTTTGTTTTTTGAGTTCATTTTTGTGGATAGTTCTCATGGCGTTTGGAAGTTTCAGAGGTAGAACACTTTCGGGTTCAGATGAGTATATACCAGAGCATACTCCTTCGTCAGTTTTTGACCAGTCAGTGGAAATTAAGATATTATTCGGGTTCTAATCCTCACTTGAGAGGATGATTATTTCAACAATTAGGCCGAAGTCGTCAGATGTTAGATATGTAATCTGTATCGGTACCCAAGTGTGCCCATCTCACAATAGTAGTGTGGTCCGTGGCGCCATCTTTCCAAAGGTTGGATTGCTTTAAGCGAAAGGCTCTCTTTCCTTTAAGTCTGGTTCTAATGGTATCAGTGCTAGTATGGTTTCACGTCCTGGAATCGGCTTGGTTCTGATGGCGCTGGTAGTCCCTATACATCTTTATCTTTGTATCCTAGGCAGCACTCTGAGGTCTTATCTGCTGCGGGTCACCAGACTAGGCATCCTTGAGATAGAATGGGTCCAACGATGACTGTGTACATCCAGTGGATGATGGTGGGGTTGAGCCACCATTTTGCTGCATGTGAAGAAGGCTGTGAATGTTTCCTTTATCTTTTCTGACGTGTGCAACCAGTATCCATAGTAGAGGTAATAGGACCTCATCTTGCGGGATGCCTCTATAGGCCAGTGGATTTACTTGACACTCACCCAGTTCTGACTTGATGTGTCTCATCTTGAGCATGTATTCAAGTCTCAAATTACTGGCTCTGTGTTTTGTTAGTCCAGAGCTAGTCGTATAGATTCAGAGTTTACACTATTAAAGGCCACTAGCGTGAATTCTTTGTGATGGAGAGAACTTTCGATCCTTGTTACCACCTCATGCATACTATACTTTCGACGGTCAATTATGCACACCAAAATGTTCACATGACTTTCGAATTGATATCTTAAAATTTTCTCCGTTTTCTTAATTGGTCTTCAAAAATTAATAAACTTTCTTCCGAAGTGTAACATAACATTTTCTTAAATATCTATGACAGCTACCAAATATGACTGACTAAACATTAGACAGACGGAAATGGAACATGATTCGAAATTTAAGTTCGAATGGAAATGCCATTTGCTAGGGTCACCAACAGTTCAATTAGTATTTTTCGCCTCGGAAAGTTATGCTGCATCAATTTATATAAACAACTTCATTAACCTGTAACTTAGTCTCAGAAATATTGTTATGATTCAGCTTTTTGGGGTACCTGTTTTCTTTTATGGTACATAAATTACTTATGCTAATAAAATAAAAAAAATAATAAACAGCGCTGCTTGGGAATATCTCATACTTTAAGATATACTTACGTATTTATCTTCGAATAAGTCATAGTTCATGTGTATCGTCCTAATGGCGTATCTAGAATCGTTCAAGTATGTGTTCTTTGAAAACCACCTGTTTTGATTGTTTCCATTCAAACCGGCTTTCAGCAATTCTTTTGTTTTTTTTTTCTTTTCTGTTATGCAACATTTATACCACAATCGCTATGAATAGTTAAGCAAAACTCTCAAAGTTCCGCATTTTAGCCACGTACAAGCCACAGCCGCACAGCCATATGTTGTCAACCGTACCACTGAATTTCAATACTTTGCAATGTACGCCACAATCGAGCAGCTGACTACGCGGCTCTATGTCAAGGATGGTCATTGAAATACTTTTGAAGTTTTACGTAGATACATAGATAAACATAACATTCGTACACCTGCACACTAATTAAATCCATTTGGTGCATGGGCGTGCGGATTAAGGTGCGTTTTCAAATGAAATGTTTACATCGATTTCGAAAATGTGACTCAAGTTCGAAAGTAAATAGGTTCCACAACAGCGAAAGATACTCACTTAGTGTTCCAGATAAATAAAAGTGAATTGCATGAAAGTATATGTATTTCTGTCCTCTTTTACTGGGGCTTTTACAATTAATTACGCGATAAAAATTATTTGCATAATGATGTTTTTATTTTGGCGAGAGTTAACTCGAACTTTTACTTTTATATGTACACCGGTGCTTAATGTAAATCAACCGACACGCGGTGTGGCTTGATTGAGAGTTATTATCGCAAGTGAGTCGAAGCGTAACAGGCTGATAGCCGTAGACTCAGTGGACTCAGAATGAAAATCGAGTTTCGTTTTGGTGGAGTGTAGGTCGGTCAAGGTGATTGCTAAGCGCTTTGACGCGCATAACACAAACTGGCTTATGCAAAGTCTAATCAACTGTTAGATAGTTTTGCAGATTCATGACATGGTTAGCAAGTATTTGCGTCTCGTGTTTATTTGCCTTGTTAAGTGCCACTTGTTGATCGATATTCATGGAATTTTTTTGAGGATTTTCGAGTAAAGATTTGTCATTGGAGTTGTCATATGTAAAGTATTAGATAATTGTAGACATTGTGGAACAAATTCGTTGATATGTAAAGTTAAATAGGGCAATGAGTAATAAAACGACGCCCAAACCATAAATAGATTCTAGCAGTGAGTTCGGGGTTGCATTTTCAAAACTATCACCAGTAGAAGCTTTGTTCTACACAGATTAAGTTTACTTTTGTTGCTTTTCTTAAGTTGAACTTAATGACAGGTTGTTGTTATGAAGCAATAGACCCATTCATTCATTGAAACTGACATTATGCACCTGTCCTGAAGGAAAACCTTTCATCGACTTTCGAACCCTTCGGCGACCACTGAAAACTGTGGAAAATTGACGCCATTATAGTTATGGATATTATGATCGCTATGACACCTAAGGAGTCTAATCCTTAGCTACTCGATATATATATATATACCTTAGTGTATGATTACCATAATGTCTTCCATCCTATTTGTCTGACCGTTAATGCTGCTTCTCCATCAAGTTTCTTCACTAGCAGATGTCAAGCCTTGTTGTACCGCATGCGCATGTTTATGCTGCGCATCTTTAACTATACAGATTAGAAATATGGGTGTCCAAATCAGTGGTGAAACCTTAAACCACCCCCAGCATGTATTTTAGTCAAATGAATCTTTATCCACGTTTTCTGTTGATCAATGCGACTATGTTGAGGACCACTCACCATCGACATTTTGTGGGATATGGTCCTTATAGCGCTGGCTAATATCCGGAACCCGTACAAAATTATCAACACCGAAACTGCCGAACATCGTCTCCTATATTTTGGCTGTTACTTTAATGCTAGTTTCATGCACTGTCTAACATTTCATCGCGAGGGGGTATTTCATTGTCGCTTCTATCTTCGCTGTTCTTTCTTAATGATTATCACCGTGTCTCTAACTGCTTCCCAAGCCTCTTCGCTGCTCATCATCTGTCTGCTGAAGGGTTAAGTCTTCGAGCAATTGGTTTACCAACAGGTGCCGTTCTAAGTAATATCATGGGCATGGCCAGTAAGCATCTGGGATTGATAGAAATTCAGCTTCCTATGCTTCCTATTAATCCATGCGTCTATATTGGCTCGTCGCTGTTGCCGTTGTCCTGCTGGCACGGTATTTCTGATGTGATCTTAAGAAAGAAGGTCTATTGGTACCATGCCAGCCACTAGACATGTCCCCTCGTAAGAAGTTGTTCGGAAGGTGCTGCGTATTCTCAACGCATTGGTTCTGTAAGCTGTCTTTCTGTATGAATTTGTCTTCATGGCACGAGCCCATGTTTGTGAGCCGTAGAGTATTATTGATGAGGCAATTCTCTTCTTGTATTTCGGTCTCCCGATATTTGGCATAATCCTTGCCAGAGCAGCCTTTGCCTTTGCTGTCTTTTCAGCTGCATGCTCCAAGTGCTGCTTATAAGTTACATCTGTGCATCTATGGTAATGCCAAGGTACTTCAGTTTTCGTTTGGAAGCTACGACGTCATCGTTCATGGTTACTTTTATAGTCTCAATGACTCGCCTACTGCTGATGAGCACTACTACGGTCTTTTCTTCTGCAAGTTGTAGGCCCATGCGTACAGTCAAACTCAAACTCCTAAAGGAGTACTCTTTAGTTCGCTAGCTCTATTTTATTTCTCCAATAGTCTGTCATTAGCTTCTACGTAGAGTCAAATACTCCTTAAATTTTGAACTAGAAGGATGAAATTTCAATCAACCTGAGTTAAACGTGAAACATGTAAACATGAGTTCCTCATTGGCTTAAGACCCGGAATTTTCGATTCTCTGAGGTAGTTGAAGAAAAGAGCCTTAAAATGAAGCAGTCTTCTTTGCAAAAGATGCATAGGAGGTGATGGATGGTTTTCTGCTCCCCTCCGTCTTTGCAGCTCCTGCTAAAGTCAACCTAAAGCAAAAAATTAATAACTCTGAATTTACAACTTATTTGTAAAAGTATGGAACATGCTTTCGTAATGCTTTCTAGGATGTTAGGTTTCTAGCTAGGACTTCTATCTAGTCTCAAGTAGTTTTTTCTTTATCTAGTAAAGATTTATTTTAAAAATATTTTCTCTGGCCTAGAACCAGAGAGTCCGAGAGGAATTGAGGAATAATAGAATCAATGACATCACTCCCGACTGTTACCTACATTCGCCTAGATAACAACCATCTAAGAAAAGTCTACTGAATTTCGGTCTTTACCGACCTAAATTCTTTGATACAGACCGTCTAATCCAGATAATTTCTGTTTGAAAAGGTTCTTCACTGGAAGAGATCAAAGATTCGTAGTAGGGTTGAACTGAAGTAGTGGATTCCTTTACTTCAAATCTATCATACTCTACCTAACAACTAAGTATATCAACCCTAAAGCCCATCTTGTCAGGTATCTTCTCATTCACCGAAGTGGTCTTGTAATTGTAACAAAAACTTCTATCGCACGTGACTACCATAACAGCTTTTGTTTTTTATTTCTATATACCATTCCCATCGAGATACTTCCCAATAGCCTCTTATTACATTTCGTGAATTTCTGATGCAATACCGCTACAATTTTTCTGTGTTATTTAAATCTGTAAGATACTCCTCAATATAAAAACATGATAACCACTTCTTCACTGTGTGCTTCTGAGAAATGTATTCGCCTGTCTGCCGACTGGAACACTAATTAGTGCCACATGCTCGCATCCAAATAAAGTTAACATTTTTTTTTTTTATAAAGAAACCGATAATTTCACTGTCTGCCCATATTAGTCAATGGTAGCCCACCTCCCCTTGGCCGACCTCAATCGACCACTGGAATTTATACCATTCTCCCGTTGTAATTCATGTAATTTACCACCATAAGGCCGTTCTTCGAACTGCATTTACAGTGCCGTACCATAGTGATACATGTATCCACACAAATTGGAATGAACCAGATTTTAATGAAACACCATCAAGTCGGATCAATCATGTGCCAATCCAATGTTTAGTGTGGTTCGATGGCGTAAACTTTGAAATGTATCTTTTTGCAGATTTTGGCATGTGACTTACTTTAAAATGAATCTTTTGCTTTTACTTTCAGCAGAACCGAATCAAGTATCCAAAGTCGGTGGCGTTTATCATTGGAAATGAGTTCTGCGAGCGATTCAACTTCTATGGCATGCGCAGTAAGTTCTACACATGGATGTGTGAAGGTGATGTCCTTTGGTAACGTGTTCTCTATTTCTAGCGATTTTGGTGCTATACCTTACGGATAAGCTGAGGTATGGTGAAGATCAAGCGACAGTGCTGTTTCATGTGTTTACAAGTTTGGTGTATATATTCCCCCTGATTGGAGCAGTACTGGCTGATAGTTGGTTGGGCAGGTTCAAGACGATATGGTATTTGTCGGTGGTGTACACAATAGGAGCTGTGGTCATTGCACTGGGAGCTGTACCGCCGCTGCATTTGCCAGTGAAGTAAGTATTGCTGAATAGTTCATTATTATAGTCTGGTCTTGCTGGCTTCTCCTAACCGCTACATGAATTGTAGTGCGTGTTATTATTTTCACAGCATTGGAAGGGACTTATAGTTCAAATATATATGAGACACGTAGGGACGGGAATATACAATATTCTTCTAAAAAAATATTATTCTCGTATAATCCTTTCCATTTCTTGTATCTTTTCAGAGAGGCGACAGTGATTGGTCTTTTACTAATAGCTACAGGAACTGGTGGCATAAAACCCTGCGTATCGGCTTTCGGCGGAGATCAATTCAAGATCCCCGAGCAAGCCAAGCAGTTGGCTACCTTTTTCTCTCTCTTTTACTTCGCCATCAATGCGGGATCTCTGATCTCTACGACAATCACTCCCATTCTTCGTGCAGATGTCTACTGTTTTGGTGATAAAGATTGCTTTTCCCTGGCGTTCAGTGTCCCAGCGGTTCTAATGGTCCTCTCATTAGTGATTTTCATCGCTGGAAAGCGTTTGTACGTGATTAAACCGCCATCAGGAAACATGATACTTGGTGTATCTCAGTGTATAACTCAAGCCATCAAAGGACGCTTTAGAGAAGGCGTAAAAAGTCCTAAAATCCATTGGCTGGACTACGCCGAGGAGAAGTGCGGTCGTAAAATGGTCCAAGACACAAAGTCTCTGTTGAAAATTCTAGTTCTGTACCTGCCTCTGCCGGTCTTTTGGGCTTTATTTGATCAGCAAGGCTCCCGTTGGACGTTCCAAGCCACCAGAATGGTGGGCGCTATAGGCTCATTCAGTATTAAGCCCGATCAAATGCAAGTCATCAATCCATTGCTGATTCTTGTATTCATTCCACTTTTCAATTACGTGATATATCCAGTGCTGAAGAAGCTAGGAATTAGAAGACCTCTGCAGAAGCTTACCTTGGGTGGCTTATTGGCTGCAGTTGCTTTTCTAATGTCGGCGTTTTTGGAATTCAAGTTGGAGGCCACGGATCCAAGGGTGCCCGGACCTCAAGAAGCTCAATTGAGAGTCTACAATGGCATGCCGTGCACTTATGACTTCAATACCTATCTGCCGGTGAAGGGAAAGTTTTCGGTTGCACCTTTGGCTGTGTTGGAGGAAAAAGACCTAACAGTGACCAGTTCCATGACCTATAACTACACAGCGTCATCAAATGATTCAGTAAAGTGTCCACCATTGGAGGGAGATTTCAACCTCAATCCTGGAAAGGCAATGAGCTACTTCATCGCAATGAATGAGATGTACGAGTTCGAGGATACCCCTGGGAAGCCAAAGTCTGGAGAGTCCGCACTGAGAATTCTGTTGAATGATCCAAAAGATGGCAAGCTGTTGTTACAAAACTCAGATCTATCCTTCACGATAGGGAACAATCAAACCAATATTCTACACGTTGGTCCTGGAACGTCTACGATCACTTCTGATGATAAACAAGTGACTACAGTGGAATCTGATGTCGGTGGAGCCACAGTCCTTCTCGTGGATGGAAGCCAGCCAGGTGGTTTCGTAAGTGAACGAATTTCTTAAATTAATTTCAAACTAATCTATTGCTTCTTAGGTTACCAAATCGCTTGTCCTTGTTGAGCCCAATTCAATACACATCATGTGGCAGATTCCTCAATACATAGTGATGACAGCCGCTGAAGTCATGTTCTCTGTGACTGGTCTAGAGTTCTCATTCACTCAAGCGCCATCGAGTATGAAATCCGTCCTACAAGCCTGTTGGCTAATTACTGTAGCTGTTGGCAATATTCTGGTTGTCATCATCGCCAAGCTAAAGTTCTTCGACTCACAGGTGAGAGATAAGATTTTCAATAAACACTTTGGATCAATAATCGTTTCTCCTTCCTCAGGCCCAAGAATTTCTCCTTTTCGCGGCGTTGATGATCGCCGATATGCTGATCTTCATCGTACTAGCCATGAGATTCAAGTACACCGAACACGTTGATGATAACAATGATGAAACAGACGATCATGTGGCAGCGAAGCGCACGGAACAAATTGAATCGCCAATGGCCAAAAGAGAGGACGGTCACTTCAACCAGGCCTACGAAGCGGAGAAGTGATAGACCGATAGATCTTAAGGCCGCAGTTACTTAGGAATACGCCAAGCAATTTGTTCTCATTTTTTAAGGTTTAGTGTAGCATTTCTTTGTTGTTGATACTCTTTTTCCCCGAAATTGCAATGTTTCTGTAGCACATTCCATGTACATAATTTGTAGATATAACGATTTATATATATATATTTTTTACCCTTTAACTTATCTCTAATTGTAGGTTATGTGAGATTTATATTTAAGAATTTCTTTATTGTAATCACTGAGAGGATGTTAAAGAATTTATTGTTGACCCCACCTATGCTGGGGTGAACTTTAGTCAAATAAAATCGAAAGAAAATCAGACATCTTTGGAATGCCCATTCAAATGCAATCTACTGCAGAATCAATTTCAGACTCAATCCTCTACTATCAATCCATTGAAACCATCAAAGTTAGGTCGGTATGAGTACATATGAAGATTGGTGATCCATGTCTAAAATCACTGCTCATCTAAGTGCGCAAGCGATGAATATGGAATGGATCCTTTCTATGGTGCTTTCTATGATATATTTATCTGTCACTAACGCTATTCCCCACTACTCTGTATGAGTGCGTGGGTTGCAAGCAAAAAACGCCTACGGGAGTACAGTATCTTGGTAGCACCAGGGCGATATGATTCCTTCAGTCCGATTTCAGATAAGGCGAAGACATGTGATGATCAACCAAGGCCTCGAAGAGCGGAAAGACAATGACCAACGAACTGTGGACTTCTGCAAAGCCAACCACCTTCTTTGAGCACAAAGTCATTTGGGTTTCACCTAACGGCGAGAAACAGAAACAATCAGCACCCTAGCGCCTTCCAACGACATTGAAGAATATTTTCTTCACTTGCGCGGAAAATATTGTAAGAAGAGAGAGAAAGCAGATGACTTTCAGAAGATACCTCTAGAGTCTAGACTAATCAGGGATCGAAAAGCCATAAGAGCTTGTATTGCAGCAACCCCAGCAGTAGGGAGGAAAGAACTGTTGTCAATATACCGAATAGAAATGAGGGAACCATGCGCTGTGATAAATGCAATTTCATCAACGCGTTGGTCGCAGAAGCAACAACAATTAGGTGTGACAGTAGAACTGTCTACAGAATCATCAAAAAACTGACAGGTGGGACAACACCAGATGAAAGCTTTAAACGGTTCTCTGCTCATTTTAGATGGGGATCCGCTCAAGGCAAGCTGGATGACGGTGATGGAAGGTAAGCCAGGCCGTCAAAATCTCCAGCGCATCGGAAAATTCGAACCATTCTCCAAAATCATATAAATGGAAACAGGAACAGCTGTTGGATTTTAACGTTTTTTTTTTTTTTTGTCTTCAGGCTTCAGAGTGCAATCAGAAGTTCGAGTCCACAACGATCGTGCACGCAATAAATCTCAGTACCAAGTTCAGTCACTCCACAATCTCACTTCCGACCTAGGGTAACTCGACTAAAAGGACTAGTAACCAAACTCCGTTCAAGTCAGAAATCCTTTTTCTAGTTTTGATACACGCAGCTCTACACTGCTTACTGTGAATCTTCTTGCAGAAGAACTCTGCACCTTTAGTAAGGCTGCGTTCCCATTTACTTTTTTCAAAAATTTGTCTTTCATTTTTGAAGAATGTAGCAAAAGTTTATTTGCATTTCAATTTGCCAAACGAAACATTAAAAAATGTACAAGTTCCCAATGGGCTTATTTAATTTCATTTCGAAACTTCCTTGCCGACGCAGTGTTAAATTTGAATGACTGTCACATACATTTAGGAGTTCAGGTTGTACCACAAATGTTGCCTACAAATAGGCGAAATGGATATTGAAACAAATGCTACATGCAAGTCGATAATTGCACAACATCATATAAAGAAAATGTACGGAGCTTTCGGAATTTTTAAAAGGCTGCCATCTTGTGCAGTCATGATTTGGCGAAGGTCATCAGGCCAAACAGTTTAACCTCCTTCGTACTGAAAGCTCTCTAACGCGTTTATCATGTATATTAGAAGAAACATCAGTATCTAAATGACATGGCAATGTCGCAACTGAGAAAAAAAACTCTGCTCCTCCGCCCATAACTAGTAATAACGTTCTTTAGGGAAACCATTCTTCAAACCTTGACGAGGTCTTAAAAAAACAAACGAATTAGGAAAGTAGTGCAAACCAATCAACCTAACATTGTTCCTTCTCAAGAATATGAAGAAGGCTGTAGACAGACGATGTCCTACGGGATATGCTCTTCACTATTCACTATAAGGCGTATCGGTATAGAGCAGCTGACGAAAATAATTCAGAGTGCTTTTGATGAGATAGAAAGAGTACTCTATACCTTCCTTTATATAGAAGGGCAATTCGATCTTAACATCATTACACTTCATATGAAGCTATTAGACAAGCCTTGGACAGAAAAGGAGTTAAAACTACAGTATGTGTGACCTACTGAGCATAAGTTCGGCAGAAACACAAACATTCACAAGGACGAGCAAGGTTAATACCACTAGAAGATGTCCTCAAAGAGGAGTACTATTTCCCCTAATGTGGTTGTAGATAAACTCAATTTGACCAACGAAAGCATTAAATGTCATGCTTACCTTTAAGAACTAATACTAAGACGACTTAAAGTATCTTAAGAATGGTGTCACCAACATAAACCCGGTCAAAACTACAATAGTACCATTTACATGCAGGAGCTTAGTGGGCAAGTTTTAATAATGCATCCTGAGATGGATATACATATATGTGACCAATGATCACCTATGGAGCTATTGCGTGGCAAAACGGACCAGTCTAGTTAGTATCAGGGTATCTCCCTCCCTACTGTACAAAGATTGACATGTATGTACATATATATATGCATAACTGGGGCTATGAGAATCTGCCCAACCTCAGCTATGGAGGTGCTTCTGAAACTAACTCCCTAATATCTTCAGTAGACTGGAATGAACTGAAAGGAAGATGTGCAGTTGGTCAAAACAATTCGATGTACTTCTTAATAAACTTCCCCTCCTAGCAATCCCTAGCAATCGCTAGCGATAATATGTACCACAGGAAATTTAATTTGGAAAAAATTTCGTTTCAAAGCTCAGCAACAAGAAAGATTAGAGCGATCTATCCATAATCTATAGACTAAGCAGCCACACTATTAATTGGTACACAGACGGGTCAAAAACTGATGAAGGAACAGGTTTGGATCAAGAACAAAACACTTTGTATCTATGGGGAAATGTACCAGCATCTTCCAGTCGGAAATATATTCCATAGCAGATGCGTCCAAATTAATCTTAACCAAAAATGTAGCAACAGACAGCCATCAAAGCTCTCATTGTTCTTGTCGTTTGATCTAAATTTGTGTGTTAATGCCAACAGAAACTTAACGAACTGGGCAGAGATAACAGAATGACCCTCTATTGGATACCAGGCCATGTGGCAATAGAGGGTAACGAAACAGCAACCATTCTATGGAATAGAGGAACTTACCCTAAAAATTAATTCAAGAGGCTAGAAATAGAAAACAGAACAAGAACCTAGAAAAATAAACAAGATCTGAGACAAGCTAAGAAACTTGGGAATTATAACCAAAAATGATTCAAAGCATGCATGAACCTTAATAAAAATAACTTGCACATCCTTACAGGTTTCCTAAAGGGGAACTGTAATCTTAAGGGACAGGAGGGCCTTTGCAGATTCTGCAATGAGTCTAGCGAGACTCCGGAACACATTCTGGAATCTTATGGGGCATTGTATTGATATTGATGGCTACGGGCATATTCCTCCCTACCCTAAGTGAACAATTGGAAGGTGCACGAAGATCCTAGATACCTGGACCAAGAAATGTGGACTAGCGCTTAATCCCCAGAAGACCGAGGTGGTATTATTTACTAAGAAAACATTACATTACGTTCAATAGAGGGCCCTTCCCTTAAAATCTCGGACAGCGCCAGATATCTAGGCCTCGTACTTGATAAAAATCTGAGATGAAGGGCTAAAATTAATAAAAGAATCAAAAAGCCCCTATTGCTGTCTATATATCCAGTAGATGATTGGGAAAACCTGAGGACCAAAACCGAACATTTTACTATCGATGTATACATATTGTATGATGGCAGTCCGCCAGCAAGACCACCAACTTAGCGGCTCCCACGAAGATACAGAGATTGGCTTCTATTGGCACCAGAAATGCCATAAGAACCACACCTACTGCGGGACTGGAGGTTATACTCAATCTGTTTTCCCTTGATATCTTCGTTCAAAGCTTGGCAGCTAAGCTATTAGTCAGTTAAGGAGTTGGAGACAAAATACACTGATTATCTGACTCAGTACCTTAATTTCAAAAGACCCTTCACAAGCTCGTTCCCGAGCAGAAAATGAGAATGGAAAATGGTCTGCTTATTAATACACGTACCATCTCTGTCTTCATGGATCAAGGATTGGATGGCTGTGAACCCCTGAGCGTATCCAAATCAGTTCGCTTCCCGGATCATAGTAGTGTTTTTCAAGCGGAGATGCTATCAGTGGCAATATCCGCCCGGAAGACTGTGTTGAAGCCAATACCATAGAAAGGTATCATCGCAAGCCAGGCAAAACTAAAAGCGTGTTCTACTATCGGACTTAAATCCAAGTCCATTCGGCCGACGAATTGGCCGAAAGTGGTTGTGAATCCACATCTATACAAGCTGACACCTGTGTTCATCCCGCCTTGCACATTGAGGCTCGAAGAGTGGATTATTGCCCTAAGGGAAACTAACATCAGATGTTCCTCTCTAGACACTTGCCTGATCACAAGAAGAGTACAATGTACATATTTGGTCTTGTTTCGATAAGAGTAGGACCGTCACGATAGGAAATCCTACCTTCCACGACTTAGAAGAATTATCCAGCAGACCATTCAATGAACTCTTCATCTATAGTGCATCAAATCAACTAGTTTATAGGAACCATATCTGTGTTTACCAATGAATGGGCAAGAGACACCTTTTCCCTATGCGTATCACAATGGGTCTGTATTGTCCGAGTGTTGTGTGGACTGCGACTCTACTGCGCCTATCCACGTACCTAACCTAAGCTAACGTACAATGTCCCTCCTGAAGATAAGCAAGAGTATAAGGCCCTCAAGCATAATTCCTGGAGAATTGTAGGATGAGGCGAACTCAAATCCTCACCAAGGCACAGCAAGGGGAACAAATAAATAATAAAAGTAAATACTCTTCTTATACTGCACCGCTTTCTTCGATTCGTTCTGAATTATACAATAAACCTTCTCCAGTCCATCATTTCAAAATAAAAGACGTTTCAAGATTTTGTTTTATTATCTGTAAAAGAATCTTTTATTTATTTATTTATTAAATATGCATCTCTTATATATTTTGAATATCTTTTTTGTGTTTTTTTTTTTTTAAATCTTTATAATCCGTACGCAAGTGCAACGCCGTTCGACAGCATCGCTTATTTCTTAAAAATAAATGTATAAGCAAAATTTATGAGTAGAAATAAAAAAAAAATACGTAAAATTAGTAAAAAAAAAATAATAATAATGAAATTCCTTCTTATTGCTTAGAAAATATGTTTTAAATTTAAACTTATACTTACAGATTTTTTTATGTACAACCATAAAAAATTCTCTTCGTCGTAAATTGTACGCCGCAATAAATTTTTATTCGTAAAGTTAGTAAAAATCAAAGAATATTGTAAATTATATCACAATATTATTTGTTTATCCATACTTACCTCCTACTATGCACAAGACACGCCCCTATCGGAATGGGCGGTTTAAAAATAAAGAATTAGGTTAAAAACTTATGAAACTACAGATAAGTGCTAAAAAATAATTTTTTTTTGTATATAATTTGCACTTAGAGTGACAGAGACCAATATGGAAGGGCGGGGGGCAGGCAGATCAGTTGTAGGTGGCGACATCCTATCTCCTGCTGTTCAACATCTGTAGGTAGTACTCGCAGTTGGTGCAGTAGACCGCGGGTGCGATGACATGACGTTTCCGGCAGAGATTGCATTCGACCGCCTTGGCTGAGGCCTTCACAATCGCATTGTTGTAGACGCGGGTTGGAATAACGGTGACATTAACAGCCGGGCTGCCATTTTGTTGTGTATTCTCTAGATTGGGAATACCATTGACGTTTTGCTGTTGCGCAGATAGGTCTGCCTCGCCTTTGGTGCCAGGCTCGAAGCTAACCTTCTTCTGGGACATCTGCTTCAGTGGTGCGGGAGGCTGAAAGTAGGGAGAGGAGGTGGGAGGTTGGGGATTATTGTTACCAGGGTAGGCGCCGTGAGGCATCGGGACCCTCTGGTAAGGTGACGGTCCATTTGGATGGTGTCTCTCGTCTGGCAGTGGATGGTATCCATTCTGCGGAACCATGTGATATCCGTTTGGCAGTTGATTTATGATTTGCTGTTGCTGCTGTTGGTGCTGTTGCTTCTGTGCTGCCATCTGGAGCGAGACCAAGTAGCTCTGATTCAAGTTTGGCACCTGAATACGATTGCCGGGATTTGCGGTGGGATAGACTTGCTGCTCTGTTATTGGGGCCCGTGATCCAACGATGCCATTTACGTTGGCGTCCATTTGTCCATTGTTGCCGTTTAGCATCTGCATGTGTTGCATGTTGGCAACGCTTGCGATGCCGCTCATACTGGTTCGCGGCGGAAGCTGCTGAACCAAGCCGTTTGCATTGTTTAGTGGGCTTGTGTTGAGGTGGGGGCTGGATTGGTTGTTGTTAGTATTGGCACTTCCGTTCATCTGTCCTGGTACATTTTGCATGCGGAAAATGTCCTGCATTGGAGTGTAAACCTGGGAACGCATGTGTGTGGCGGTGTTAGTATTCGGGTTGGCTTGGGTTTGTGGTTGCGGTGGTGGTGGCAATTGTTGTAGTTGTTGTTGCTGGTGGAACTGTGGGCTGCTATTGCCTGGGTAGGCCATTTCATGACGAATATTGTCCATTTGGGGACTCTGTTGCGGTCTCATCTGGATGTAGCGCTGCACATCTTGGGGTAGATTACGACGTGGATCAATGGTTGAGGGCGTCGGACTCGGTTGCTGTTGCTGCTGTTGGAGGGATTGTGAGACATTTCGAGGAATGGCTTCACTTTGCAAGCGAAGCATATTCTGCTGCTGTTGCTGGATGAGTTGGGCGGTCACCTTGTCATTTGGGTTCTGAGCGGTTCTTAGAACTCGCTCCAGAATTGGATTAGGAATGAAGCTGTCATCTTCCTCTTCATCTGCGGTAGCTACAAGAATCACCTGGTCACAGAAGGAAACGCTTTTCTTCTTGACTCGCTTGACTCCATTCTGGGAGTTATTCAGAGTTTGCTGGACAACCGCGTTCAGCATCTCGACTTCTCGAATTTCCTCGGCGATCTGGCTTTGAGCAATCTCATATTTGGGTTTGGGGAGGACCTGATGTGGAGGAAGTCTTGGACGCGGGCAATCAACCTCGTCAACGCCACAACCCAACGGACCTGGCAGACCATTCATTTGTGTCCGAATCTGGGGCTTGCTACTGAGAAGCTCCTGCGATGGATACGACCGCATTTGCGAGGCCTGCTCTGGCATTTGCTGTTGCATCTGTGGTTGTAGCTTGGTCTGTTCGAATCGATTGGCCAGATCTCGCACGCTATTGGGAGACCCTACTCCATCGGGTTTTTTATTTCTCAAATCGTTCTGCTTCATTTGGAGTTCCTTGAGCCAGTTGTCATTACCATTGCTTACGGGAGAGTTCTGATCCTTTCGCATTTTCATTAAGTGCTGCCGTTGTTGCAGTTGCGCCAGGATGCTGGTGGTTCCCTCCAGAGTTTCAAGATTTCTTATCTTATTCGCTTCGAGAGCCTGAATTTGATTGATTTGCTGATTCAGAGGCTCCATGTCGATCTCCGGTGGTGGCGGTGGGAAATCCTCACTTGCTTGCCTCGAATGGCAAGCCGATGCTGGTGGACTTGGATACGGTGGGAGGTCTAGGGTTGAGTCCATTAGACGACCGTCGACTTCATCAACACCACCGTCCATGTAACCATACGAGTTCTTGTATCCATTGTTGTGCTCATCGTGCTTGATAGGGCTCTGTTCAGAATGAACCTGGGCACAGGTGGTGATAATCGTCTGGCAGGAGTCTTCGCTCATGCTGGAGATATTGGACAAGTTTGCCTCATGGAATGGTTGTAGAACTACATCTTGCTGGGTGAGTGCTGAACTTGTCCTTAGTGGTGGCGGTGGAGCGACCTTAGCCACCACAGTCAACTGGCGTCCACTGCCATGGAAACTCTTTCTCATGAGTTTACTCCGCTCTAGGTTCGGATTGGCATTGTTTGCCTCGCGGAAATCAAAGTGCCCCTCGGAGATGTATCCACTCATGCTGTTCTTGTTCAAGCCTACTGTACTGTCATCTACGGAAACCATGGCAACCGTTGGCTTTTCCTTCTGCTGCTGTTCTTCGGCCGCATTTGCCTCGGTTAGATCAGGCATGGAGCGGTTCTTCCTCCTAATAAGACCGCCCATCAAAAGCTTCCTTCGAATTTTATGCTGTTTCTTGCCGCTCTTGTCTTTCTCCTTCTTTTCATCCTTGTCCTCCTTGTGCTTCTTGAGTGTGTCCTTTGCATTTACCAGGAGAGTCTCTGCAACTGAGAACTCACGAGTAATTTTGTTTCTATCCTCACTACGACTGCGTTTATCTTTCTCCTTGCTGCGACCAAAGATACTGCGGCTTTCTCTTTCCGGCTTGGCAGGCATATCAAACTCAATTGCATTCTCATCAGCTAGGATGGCTGCCTTCAGGGGAGTTTTCTTCTTCGGCAAGGTGGCGTAGATTTCAATATTCTTGTTAACCGGCTTTTCCAAGGTCTTATCCTTGCTATTCTGACGTACATGCTTGACGCTTCCTCCACTCATGATGTTCTTAATCAACTCTGGTGGGTAGTTGGTCTCCAAGTCGGTACCCTTCTCGACTAAGATTCTACGATGCAGGCTTCGGGCTCTCATGATGCATGTGTTGTGCTTCATTCTGGCGAATGTCATCGTATGTGGGTTGCTATAGGGAGCATCCATAGCTGCCCGGGCTCTACCTGCTGCCGCGTTACATAAGACAAGAGCTGTCTCCAAATCATGAGACTCTTCTACGATTCGAGATTTTTCCAACAGCTGATCGGCCTCTTGGCATAGTTTCTCACAGTCCCCTGTGAGTACCACAGATTCTGGAATCTTGGCCAATTGTGGATTGTGGTGTTTGGGTGGATAAGAATCCGTAGATGACAGGGAGAAGGAATCATAACCTGGATCGTACGGCATACCAGCTTGCCTGGTCGGGCTTTGAGGGACCGCTGCAGGGCCACCTCGCTTGCCTACCATGTAGAGGTAGGGATTGTCCAGAGTGGTGGACGATGCTGAGCTAGCACTATTTCTATCGCCACTCCAGTTACCGGAGTCTCGTCGTCTTGGTTGATTCAAATGATCGGGGATCGTCAGCCCATCGCTGGGAGGAGAGCCATTAGCTACTTGGCCGGACTCTGCACTCAGGCTGCGATGAAGGCTCAGATGGTGTTTCCGAGCAAGTTGGGAGTTAAGTGTGTTCTCGATTGGTTTACGATTAAGGAAACCACCCTCTTTGTCTTCCATAGCTGAACCTCCATTCTGGAAGATTTTGTCTTGAATCACGCTCAAGTTCTGGTATTGGGCATTCAACACGTTTTCAACGGTCTTGCGGCTAATATACGCATCGGTTTCGTCCGATGAGAAAATCTTGCTCTGAATGACGCTTAAATTCTGATAATCGTTGGGGGATCGGATAGGGGTTGGGGTTATGGCACGACGGGTATTTCCCATTATGGGCTTCTCAGGGCTAGGGGTAATCGCCCTCCTGGCAGTCGATTGAACGAGCTCTTGAATATATTGAGGTGGCATCTGAGGCCCAGCTGGTGGCTGGGGAACGGCATAAAGCAGTAGGAGGGGTTGATAACGTCCACGACTGCATTTGTCCACTACTCCTTCCCAGTTTGGACCGACCTAAGACAAAAGAATACTAAAATCGAATGTCTTACGGGAAAAGCAGGTCAAACTTACCTCCTTAACATTAGCGTCATCAAAGTACACCCAAACCTTCAACTTGGTGTGAAAGAAAAACGTCGTATAGTGCTTGCCATAGTAGGACACGATGCCGACGAGCTCATGTTGCACTGTTTGCGCCCATCGCTGATCGGATACCTGATGAAAGACATCAGACAATCGCAGGGATGTCCCAATTGCTTTCAACACTGCATGGACCTGCTCAGCAGCAGGTCGCTCTGAGTCCCAAACAATGCCGATAGATACAACATCTGGTCGGTTGAGCAGAGCACGACAGATACCAATCTTGGCACCACAGGAATTCTGTAAAACAAAAGCGAAAGGGACATTAATTTCAAGGCCGTGGAAAACATACGCACTGATGACAATGGCGATGGCGACACAACTGCCTGGCAATATCGATCGATCATCAGTCGATCGGAGTGGATAGTTTCTGACGTTGACCGAAATTGACAGGTCAGAGCAGCGACCATATGGTCAGTGTGTTCGAGTTTACTGCGGCTTTGCATCTTGCATCACCGCTTTCAATGAGATTGATTGATGATTTCGAAATTTGAGTTGGCCAACACCAATATCAGTATACACAAGCAAATCATTACTCACCGGACAATCGCGTATGTCTCCCATGTTACCCGCCGAACGGAGTAGTTGGCCAAAAGTCAACTGTTGATGGTTTTGAATGGCCAGGCTATTTTGTGATGTGAGTGCTGACGCCGATACATAGTGGACCATCTGGAAGAGGAAGATTAATTGTTTAAGATACTTGGTAGTTATTAAATTGTAATTTTGTGGTTTCTTTGTTATGTGCTACAAAGCCTTTAGATAACTTCCTTTGCCCTAAAGCCTTCCGTAAACGACTATTCCAGTCAATAGAAAAACAACTAAAAATACACACGAGTATGAAGCAAAAGAGAGTCGGGCTATAGATAATGTGGTGAAGACATGTTTCCATAAGTCACGTACAGATAGCCCATTATCTATAGTGTTGCAACAAGAGGAAGTCGTAACCACCTACAGTGATTAATAAAACGACGATGTCACGTGAAGTGGGTGGCAATCTATAAGATATGACAAAACCATAAAGAAAGTAACTGAATGCCTGGATGAGGGTATTTAAGAACAAAAGTCATGATTAATTCTTCTAGAGTAGGATTTCGGAAAGAGTAGACCCCAACATGGACATTCTGTGATCTAATTCGAATCAATCTCAAAGACAGACAAATGCAAAATCCAGTTTATTCTTCATTAGAAGCGGATTTGAACTTGCTTATCACTGTTTGCCTGTTTGTTCCCTTAATTTAAAATTCTATTCAAGTTTGTAAAGCAATGTACACAATCAATTAATGGCAAACAAATACGCACTTAAGAATTGCAAATTTAAATTGAATTCGATTAGTGTTTGCTTGAAGTTCTCTTGAGTCACTTTTAGATACATTTTCATTAACATTATACTTTCGATTAAGAATTTGAATTTTTTATTACAAAGAAAACAGAAAGTTATCACAATAAATGAGGCTAGTATCTTATTTGCTAATCCAAAAGAATTTCTTGATTATTAAGAAGAAAAAACAATATTAATAATTCATTAGTTCCGATGACATTGAAAAGTGAAAGTGTTTACCTTTCTTTTAGTACCTACCACTTGCATCGCGTTAGATTTTATTTTTAAAATGAAAGAATTTTCAAAAAAAAATTCAATATTTGCAAGTTTTTTGGATTTGCGTGGTAATATTGACCTGAATATCGATCGAGGTGGTGAAATAGCTTTCATTTTTCAAATTGTTTGGAGGAATATAAACAATTGGTGACTAATGGAAAGGGTAAGATGGTTCAAATCTTCGAGAAATGGACTAAACACTGGTCAGTGCCAACATGGTGCAGCCACTTGTACTTCATGGAGGTACATGCAAAGTACACGTATGACTACTTTGAAGAATGTCTTCATTTCTCGAAAACTCTAACGGAGATTTCATCATAGAAATAAGGCCGTAGATACAATAATCACCGAGCGAAATAGATATTAAATTTGCATAGAGTTGTCTAATATGTTGTTGCGTTCTGCAGAATGTTAAACTTCCACAGCCTGTTAAGCTTCTACTAATATAATATCTTTGGATCAATTCCTAGTTAAATCGAAAGGAATCTGCACTCCTGGCAAATGCTGAAATATAAATTTAATAAATGGGTAAGCAAATCATTGAAGGAATCGAATCAGTTCAAACAACAAGATACGACTGCATCGGCACAATGTGAATCGAAGAACGGTTTAACCGAGAAATAGATAGCGCAGAACAGTCGAGTACGGGCCCCATTTTGTTAGAAACCATACACACAACTATAAGCGCAATGAAGATCCTTCACAAGATGTAAAGGAACATAGAACATTAGGGCACATGAGCAACGAAAAAGCATTTGAACTTGCAAGAGGTAAGTATGGGCCCCATTTTGTTAGAAACCATACACACAACTATAAGCGCAATGAAGATCCTTCACAAGAGGTAAAGGAACATAGAACATTAGGGCACATGAGTAACGAAAAAGTATTTGAACTTGCAAGGAAAAGGGTCAGACCTAGTATCCTCCTATGATTTTAGTTTAAATTAGGTCAAGAAGGTGTATGTGTCGGAAAACTAATCAGACCTAAAGGTCCATTGTGAATCCCTTTTTAAAATACTAAAAAGGGAACCTAGAGTGCCAGGCGTCGTTCTTGCAAAGTGGGACAGTAGCAAAGCAGATGTTGGATTGACCCAACCTTTTCCTCGTCTCTGTAGCTTTTGCATAAGTCGTCGGACTCTACCTTCCATTTACAGAGCATGACTCCGATCGCGCAGTGTCCTTTGATTATACCAGTAACGATACGGATAAAGGATCGATCTAGTGCCAGAAGGCTTTTTGACTTATTTTTCCTATGATTGTCCTTTTAGAAGAATACCTTTCACTATTGTAAACCAGGAAACCGGATCGAAGCCGAATTGTTATGACCTCTCGCTTCTCGAAAAGAATTGACCATTTTTTCTGTAAAGTTTAGTGGTTGAGATGGAAGAGACATCTTTGGTGTCTTGCCATAAAGGAGATATAGAAAATTTATTTTACCATCTTTATGAATGACGCACGATAGGCTGCGAGACTTGCCTGTTTGGTACTGACTTAATGGTCTCTGTTTTTCTGGCTTCAGGTTACATGAAATCTATAAACTGAATCCACGGCATTTCAACAAACCGTGAATGAACACCCTATTGGGTCTTTCAATCTTTCAGTGACGACAAAATGCCCAAAATGTACTTTACAACTTAGCTTACCAACATGTGACCAAATGGAATGCAGAAGAATAGGTAACTAGTCCAAAGGATAGATAGAGTACTCTGTGAAAAATGACTTTCCTAATCTAACTATCACTCCAATAACCTAAAAAACCCGGATATAAACGACCATTGACTTAACCCTCAAATTACATAACTAAAATACGACAAATCTCACCGGATCTTCTCTCACCAAAACCATTATAAAATTTTAACAGCCCATCATAACTTCGTTACCATACTTGTCAAAGAAAAACGACACATTTCCAAACTTAAAATCCAATAAATGACCGGAAAAAGTGTAATCTACAGCAAACGCCAACACTAGACCCTTATCTTAAGTTGCCGCCGCCAACAGTTAACCAGTACAACAAGTCAAACAACCACCAACAAACGACAAAATCGTTTTAATTAATTTTAATTCCATAATCGAAGATTTGACCAATGGTCTGTCATTTTGAATTTTATTACGTCAAATGCCAGCTCATTAGCGGATCTAATGTATTATGACCGTTTTTGACAAATCGCCTGTTGATAGTTTTAAGTTGTAACTTGGAAACCTCTTCGTAAATCAACACCTCTGCACGTGCAGCAATACATATTCTTTGTCTATGTTCTTTGAGTGCTTTGCATGGGTGGTGAACCGTATCCCACGCCACCGGGAGAATAGCCTATAGCATTGGTAAATGGAAGAGAAAATTAGCTGTAAAGTGGATTAAGATACCTGAGTGGTTGGTCTAATTTCTTGAATGAATTGTGTAGTAGTACGATGTTGGGCCATATCTGGAGAAAATCAACTATTCAGCGTTTGTGTGTTCTTTTTTTGTTTGGTGCCTCTGTCACGCAGGTGGATTTGCGAATTCAATTTGATTACGTGAGCGCACATGTGGGGAAGAAGTCGACTTTTGGCACACGAGTAGGCGCTATTCACGGGTTAGAACTGACTGAAATGGTATCACTGTCGTAACTGAGTCATGTGAGTGAAGTGACCACCAAATGGAGTGGATGTCGGTCGGTGGTGGTGCTACTGGATAACTTTGGGTAAAAATGTAGGTGGAACGAAGATCTTACAGAAAGTGCTATAGTGAGTGTCCCTGACATCCTTCTTATATGAAAAAAACAAAAAAAAACTCACCTGAGTAAATGGTAACTGCTCCGAGTTGGCGCCACACTTGCAAACACTTTGCTCGATGACACGCATGGCAAAACGTCGATGTGCGATGCATGCCTGTGACTCACACGAATCTCCATCATCCGGTGAGATATGTGAATGGACACGATGTAATAGTAGCTCAAAACATTCAGCTGCATCCCCCAGACAACCTAGGGGGAATCTCCTTCCAGCTAATGGGCCACTGGCTAGAGCTCGACGAAGTGGTTCCGGACAAAGAGCCGGCTCCGAGCTAGTCTGCAATTGTTGAAACAATTCCTAAGGAAGAGTAAAACAAAAATTTTTAGTATTCTTTCTAAATCCTGTATTAAGGTTAACAACAAAACTAATAATCACTCACAATGACTGCATTGATACAACGATCGCGATCGACGATACTATCGTTACTTATTCCGTGCAGATGATCAGCAGTAGATGGTATTTGTGTTACCATAGCAATGCCGGAGGTTATTTTTGCGGTGGTTTTTCGCGTAAGCGTTGCAGATTTATTACCATCATTCTGATCGGTGAATTTCTTTGGACTTATACGTGGTAATGTACCACCACCACCGCTATTAGAAGAAGTATTCTGATTGAACTTAGCATGCTTTGTAGATTGTTCTTTGATGGCTTTTTGAACGGGAGCCGTAGCTGCAGCTGTGCCAACGATGTTAGTTGGCTCTTTTCGTTTGTAGCGAAACTTAATCATTTTGATGGATGATTCGTTGAGGGTTTTTTTTTTTTTACTTAAAATGGCAGCTGTTGGGAAGAATTTCAAAACTTTAAACGAGTTGTTCGTGTATTATTTAGGAATGCCTCTGGACGCGGTTTACATACGAAATAGCATCATCAACTAACTTTGATATATACATATGTACATACCGGGCTCTGCAGCTCATAATGATGGCAAAAATAAAAGAAAATCACTGTACAGTAGTTTTGTGGATTGTAATGACAGAAATTCGCTAAATGATGAGTCTACTATCCACATTGTCTATTTGTATTCTAAGTGCTCTAAGGTACTTCAATAAGTGTAAGTAGCATAGGTAATAAAGAAAATGGTAAGGGACTCCTTAAAATATGGTTGTATAACTAAGCATCGCTTGAGAAGATCGATAACTTCGACTAACTATAGAGAAACATTACCAAAGAATGAATGTGAGTAAAAATATAAACCGTACTAGTGTCCGAAGTGAAGTCAATGTCTCGTTTTATTATGCCACGTTATGCAAAAAGGGCTCATAAAACACTAGATGAAATAAAATCCAAAAATCAGTATCTTCAAAGTTTGATAGATTTTTATGCACTGAATTAGTGTCAGAAGTGGACGATTTTTCAATTTAAACACAAACACTAAAGACTGCCGAAACATCTGAATAAAGTTTAGATGCTTGATTTACTTGCAAGTATAGTACTAGATACTAACAAGACCCTAAATCAAGACCTTCAAGTTAATGTGAGTTTAAGGTGTCAGAAGTGGAAATTGATTTATTGAAATGTACGATGAAAAAGCGACATATGTATGACGGAGTATCTACAAACAAATAAAAGTGTCATCTTAATAGTTCTAACATAGACATAGAGGGTACTAAATCAAATAACTTGCACCATAGTCCTTCCTGCAGCTTTTTGAGTTTGACCATTATTCGGCAAGCTACAAACTCCAATGAAGCAACTTTGCACCAATACGTTGTGCAACTCACCAATTGGTAAAGCTCGATTGCCAAGGCATCGAGATTTACCTTCTGAGACAAGCTCAGATCAATGCCGAATTATAAAATAACAATACGAATGGTCTACTTGAATTCTATGACATTGTAAGCCAGAAGCCTATGTATATGACGCGTTCCAGAAGACACATGATATCAGCCGACGGTAGTAGAGTACCTTAAGTAGAGTACCTTAGTTGGTTGTAGGAGTATATAAAAAAACATATCCAATGTGGTACGTTGTGCAACTACAAATGATCGGAGATATCGCTATAGAAAATGCTAATTTACTCAGCATTGTTGGAAACTTTATGACTTATAAGCTAAAGCGCCTTTTAACTGCGAAATCGCAAATTAAAAGCATTGTCGTGGTTTATGATGATAGAACCATAAGAAACACCTACAGATACTTAAAAACGTTGGAACTCTGCCGTCCTACTTTAGTCACCTCATGTAATCATCTAGCTTGAGTACATAACAAATCAAGAAGCCTTTCATTAAATTTTATGGCACAACATGCCATTTCATATGCTAAGTGTGCCTGTCTAAATGAATTTTGCGAAAGCTTATGATTAAAAGACTTTTTTGCTAAAGAAATCCGACACATTCATTTAATTTTTATGTTCGCATGTGTTTTCGAGCGAAAAACGAAATACAATTTCGTTGATTAATTTCCGTTCATTATCCACCCGCTAGCCTTGAAATTGTAGACACGATCTTTCAGTTAGCTCCCCGTCGATCTCTGAGGTATCATTGTAAGATAAATCTATCTAATGGATACAATTTTTTTTTTCAACAATCACCTATAATTACGTCAGCATTGCCCCCATATAGGTGTTCCTATGTCCCAATGTGCCCACATCTGTGGACAGCTCTTATTTGCATATAAACAGCAAAAAAAAAAATTAAAAAAATACTATAAAGGAAGCAGAGCAAAAAAATGGTAACAAAAGCACAGTGGTAAGGTGAGTCATGGCCCAAGCTCACGACTCAACGAAGAGATAAAAAAATAAACATCGACTCAGGAAGACAGGAAACGTCTTTTCTCGGCCTCTTGGTTTTTCTTCTTGCAAACAATGACACCGAAGTTGTTACATATTTTTTTTTTCTCTGTGCTTGGATAACTTCCTTTGTTCGAGGGGAGCCACCATCAAAAGGGTTTGTCAGTGATACTGAACAATGATGGTGCCTGCAATTAATTGTCACTGCGACAGGCTGTGGTGAAAAAAAAAAAGTGTTGCCAAACCTTAATTACATACTATCATTAGGGGATGTGCAGATAATTTATTTTTTTTTGTTCTTAGCCTTATCGTTGGCTTGTGGCATCAGGCCAGAAACAGGTGGTTGAAGGGGCTCAAATCGATTAACAATTTTTGTATGACTGTGCTGAAAGAAAAGTAGCACACATGGCGTTGAAGTCCAAAGAAAGGCAACAAACGAAAAAACGCAAAATACACTGCACTACACGACCATGGTCCACATTCTGGTACCAGTTTTGGCATCGTGCCTCAAGCATTGATCTCTCAAGTGTGAGTTTGCATTTAACTTGAGTTAAGATCCATGGATATGTATCTTTAGCTTCATATGAATATGAATACACCGGGTAGTGTGGTAAATTTGGTTTTTAGATAAACTGGTTTCTGATCCCCTTCCAGTGGCGATAGCAACAGGGCTTCTTTTATTTGTTTTTTGTGAGTTTATTGTTACCATAAAGATCGATTTAAATTAGATACTGAAAACGAAAGCCAACACATAAAAAAAAACTGCTAAAAGAAAAGTATACGTTTGAGTTAACCTCACTTGAACTGATTACTAAGCTGCTTGGGTTTGTTTGCCAGTACTTGAGTGGTATCGTATTGCGATAGTTTTTTTCGTAAATACTCAGAAGGAAATTAGATTGGATAAGAGACCGAAAACATTTGAACTATTGACCTTTAAATGTTGTTGAAGTGGGTAGGGTTTCCATGGAACTTTTGTGGGTTGTCTCAAGGTTCTATGCTTTGGTTGCGATTTTGTTTTTGTTTACGATGGTTAAATGAAAGTTTCAGATAATTTGTACTTCAAACAAAAATGAAACTGGTATACTTGAAACATACCTGTGTGCCAACTTTTCGAAATTCCCATGAATTGTAAGAAGATTAGACGTACTTGTGATAAAAAGTGATAAAAAGTACCAAGCAATAAAATGTCCAATCTTTAAATAACAATCAATAGTCAAAACAAACCAATTCTTATACAAGCTAGAGCAATGATTTGAAAATTTGATTATGAAAATCCATGGAAATACCCACTGGCAGATGAGAAAATTTATTTCTGATTTTCATGGACTCGTAGTGTGATTCAATGTATTCTATTCTATTCTATGTGAATACATCCCTCAAGGGTATACCTCTACCGAAATGATGCATTTACTTCATCTTTACAATTCATGCAATCAAGTAATATTTTCAAACGAAAAATAATGCCGCAAGGTTCTACTACTGGTCCTTTACTTGTTTACCCAAATAATTCATCATCAAGTGATGATAATCAATCATATGCCACTCGATACCTTCAAATAAAAAAAAAAAAAAGATCATCTTGATTGATGTCCACTTTAAAATGATTGATGATAACTCTTGGCAACATATAGACTGTGAAGAGACTACCAACTCATTTCACTTAAAGAACCGCAAAATCATTGACCAACTCCCTAGAGTATATCGCAAATCCAAATAAAGTCTGTGGTTGACTTTTACTTTTTTTTTTCTTACCGTCCAAGCAAGGAAGGAAAGTGTTTGGCATTTTTACCTTCTTGAGTAAACATTCCGCCTCCGAAAATCGAAGTTCGCTTTCTCTTGTCTTTTTTTTTTTGGGCTGGAATTCTTGTTTAACAGCAGAACTTGTTCACCGAAGCATCTCAGCATCTCTACATTGTTTTGGCATTTTTTTTTCTTCTTTTAAATAAATGACTAAATGGTAAGCCATTTATGCTGTGACCTCTTCCACTGAAACTAATACGAATATATTGATGGTAACATGGTCTCAAAAGATGATTAACAACAGCTTGACATGAAATTTGACGGAAGTTGAGGTTTGCTCTATATTTTCACAGCAGAAGTTGTTCGCAACCACTTAGTGATGTTTAATGAGCGGTTGAATGCCAATTTGAAAGGAGATGGGAAATTTTGTCCAATTGAGGTCGGCTTTGGTACAATTAGAACCAAAACAAAAGTGTCTGAGAACTATGATTGTTCTACTCGAGAGTTATTTTGGGAAAAAACACGATATATGGCATTTGGGCTGAATTCAATGGTACACTTAGCCTGGTTTTCAATTGTTAATTACGCAAATATTTTACAGTACGAATTATTTAGCAATAATTTCATTAAGTGGTTTATGGAATTATTTAATGTCGAATGCGGTCATGTACGTTACAAGTGAGTCATTTATCATTATAAAATTCTATATACGACAATCAAGTTTTCAATTCAACTCTTTTGTTTCAGATATGGAAACCATTTTTGAAAAAGAGTTGTATAGGCTTATTTATGAGTGTAATCTTTGAATACAACGATCATTGAACTAAGATAATAAATTCAAATTAAAGAATATGAAAACGAATTGCGACGGTCTTCTGAAGAGTCAAAGTTCGCCAGACAAATTCAAGGAAATACAAATGAGCTTAACAAATCCGGTTTGGCTTATGTATGGTACTTAATCTCTGTGATTTATTTTGTCCCCTCTTGGACATGCAATCGACTTGTACCAAATCAGAGTTAATATCATGAAGTTCAACTGGATTCATAATTTGTTAAACTGTTGATCTCTTGCTTCCGTATCTTGAAGGTGTTTGACCTTGTGCTCAATGGAAATTATTTTGTTGATATTTTACTTCAGTATATCGAACTGATTTTAATATTTCTGGTGAAGTAGTTGTAAGAATATTATCTTTGCTGCTTGAGATTCATTAAATGTACTCAGCAGTGCCATTTCTTATTCTCGAATCGGGGAAACGTCATCAAATGATGGCTAAGATAAAATCATACCAAAAGTATAATTGTGAGGATAAAGTTAACTTTTTAAAAATAGCTCTATAGAAGGCTTTTGCAATAAGATAAAGCTCTCATGAACCTTGCTAATCTACTATGGTATTAAATTGAATTTGCTTAGTATTAAATCATAGAAATAGCATTTCAATCCAGAAGGATTCAATTATTGTGATATTTTTAGAACATCCTAAGGAAACATATGTACATCTTGTACATCTGTATGACAAAAATCGAAAAAGCTTACCCAATTAAGGGTCTTGTCTTTGTCAATGTCCAAACAAAAGACAATCTAGTTGTAGATACACATTTCGCAGTAAACATTTGAGATTTCAAACTCAGCTTCTGCTGGACTATGAAGTGTAGGTGCTATGGCTTTTGTATATAATAAGAAACTGTCCAAGCTTAAGCTACATACCCGGAAGTAGATTATGTAAACACATATTGCCTAAAATATTCAACAGAATAAAAGGTTCAAAAACCAGTTTCTTTGGTAAGAATAATCGAAAATACATATTTAGGCTCCATTTCCTATGGCTTACTAATTCAAGATAA
This sequence comes from Xylota sylvarum, assembly GCA_905220385.1. Taxonomy (NCBI): domain Eukaryota; kingdom Metazoa; phylum Arthropoda; class Insecta; order Diptera; family Syrphidae; genus Xylota; species Xylota sylvarum. The sequence goes on along the minus strand of LR999957.1, from coordinate 147,371,549 downwards.
TATTCTTGCTACTTGCATATTTCTTATGAAGACGGTAGCATTACTAAATGTTAACTAACACGACTGACCTAACATTAGTTAACATCCGCTTATGAACCATGTGGTGAACGATGAAAAAAAAACAAAAAGCGGAAGAAAACAAACATATCCAGGTGCAACTTGAACCCATGACCCACTACAATGTTGTCAGAAACTACGCCTCACCTTATATGTACTACGAACATAACAATGAAAACAAATTGCGCGGCAAGACAGTTCTTTTACGAAAACACATAAACAATAGACCACCAACGTAAGCGGACACTCCGTCTTAGCCATAAAATTTCACCCAAAAACGGTCAAACAATAGAATTCACTAAATTCTACTTGCTTGAGTGAAAAAGAGCACAAGAAAGAGTTAGCTAAGCCTCTTTTGTCCATTGAATAATAAATATTCATTGTAAATTCATTCACTTTGACTTTTATGTAAGTCAGAGTCTTTAATGCGAATCAGTCTCCATTACCACTTACAAGACCTGAATTGATTAATTGCAAATTCTTTAGAATAAGAAAAAAACCGACGTGCAATCATTAAAAAAGCACGAAATAACACTTGTAGACCTTGAAATATCGACTATGCGATATACAAGATACAAACACACGTGATGTGATTTTTTATACGAAGATAAAGAATGCCTCGCGCTCAAACGAATAACATACTAGCATTTAGCTACACAGTTAATACTAAATTAAAAACATTATTTCTAATTGCCACGAGAAGAGCAAAGATAAAGAGGAGATTTCCATACATATAAACATATAATCATCACGAAAAACCTTAAAAATAAATAAATTAAAAAAAAACACCCATCAATTATTTACATTTTCTTTTCGAAACGATGAGATGAGATGACGCTACAACCGAAGGGGGAACATAGCGGTCAATACAAAAAAAAAAAACAAGCAAATCTCAGAAATCCAAGATAACACACCTGTGTTGATTTTTTTCTTTTCTTTTCTTTTCTTCTTCGGAGATTTACCCGCCTCTCCCTTCGAGAGATTTTATTTTTTTTTTGTTTTGTTATCGGTCCCTCAAGGGACAATACAACGTCCCTAGCCATTAAAACCGCTGCCCACTGTGATGGGTTCTAAGATTCATCTCATCTCAAATTTAATGATGTTTCTGTCCTTTTATTTCTAGAGCAATATCGGACCTTATCGATAGATTCAAATCTCAAGTGAACTCTATGAATTCAAAGAAATATCGAAGAACACATTAGAAATTCATGTCAGGTTCGCTGCGAAAGAGAGAGGAACAATATTTTATACCCATGTACACATACTTTTTATGCTTAGAACAGAATTAAAAATGCTATATTCTTCTGTTTATATACGTATATGGGCAAATTGATATTCAGCAAGCAAGACTCAAAACGGACTTTTTATTTTCTCATTCATTCAACATTTGCATAAAAGGCGAGTTCGCTGTTCAACTCTTTTGTTTGCCTCTCTCAACTGCAAGAAATATTATGAGCGTCTCTGATTGAAGTTCTGTGCATAGAATAATTTCTTATTCGCTTTTATTCTTTGTCCCTACCTTAAACGGGAGTTTAAGACTCGCATAGAACTCATGTGTATCGTTGAGAATGCAAAATAAGGAAAGGTGTGGGAGAATGCAGATGCAGATTATGTTAAAAAGTAAATCCAGTTTCAAACCACACTGTACGTATGTATGTATGTATATCCAATGTTGATGTTGATGATGCTATATCCAATAATCAAGCGCGTATCCAGCCACACATTTCCATATTCAAAACGATTGGACACTTACGATATCTCTTTTCTTCCGGAAATTTATTCAACGAAATTTTCACTATTCATATTTAGAACTGATTTTTAAAATTTATTCGTTTCTTATTCTTTTTTTTTTTTTATTTTTGCGCAAAATTTACACACAACACAGAGATTGTTTGGTCAATTTGTTGTTGTTGTTGTTTTTTTTAAGGTTATTTGCCAGCACTACATAGCACACACGTTCTATACCGCGCGAAGCGTTCGAAAAGACTGACTGTGGAACGACTTAGCATTTCACTCCGTTCACCTGAGTACACACAAATGAGTACCTGTATCTACCTACACCGTGTAGGTATCGTTACAGGTAAAGGTAGTAATAAAAACACATGCGCACAACCCACAAGTGTGGAAGGGAACAGGTTTTACACGAAACCCTAGTGTGTGTGTCTCCGGGTGGTAGTTGTGGCGACAAACAAGTTTTTGTTGTGTTTCGTGCATTAGTTGCTGGCAACAATTTCCATTTCAAAGAGAGAAGAACCAATTCGAATGGTGTGAGTATCTTCCAAGCAACCACCGTTTATCTGCTGTATAGGGTTTCTTTCTTTTTCTTTTTTTTTTTTTGCTTTTGCGCAAAACAGGGGAAAACGCCATCGAAGTGGATCTGTGCCAAAAGACTCTTTGTTCTTTGATTTTGCAGTTGAATTTCTGGGATGAATTGATGATTCTCTTTGTTGGTGTTTCTTCGAATCAAAAAGTCACGGGATCAACGGAAGCTTTAAACTATTTAGCGACATTGAATTTAGCATAAATGAAAGTTAAACCAACACCTTTGGGTCGAAAGCATAATGATTCCGGAAATTCCTCTAGCTCCACCTACTTCTTGTGGCATACCATCATTTTACACCTAATAGATGGAGATTTTATGAGTATTCATGTTGGGCAGCATGCTTGGACCTAATCGAAATGAAACGTCTTTGTCCGGAGGATTTTCCATGAAATGATCATCTTGAGAAAGAGTTATGCCTCATTGACCATTTCGATGACTCAAAAGTTATAAGTGAGTCACGCAGTATCAACGAAAAATAAAAAAAGAGATTTTAACAATTGAGAAAGGTATGTCGGCGACGCATCATACAATGCGTTATGTCATGGAGGGAGAGATTTTTGTCTTGTTTTGGGGGACCTTGGTGTAGCTTCGGGGAATTATGATTTCAGTAATCAATTACAAGACTTAAACATACCAATTTCGACTGGGGTTGTTTGTGAAGGACTCATTGACGAGTTGGAAGTACCCATGACATTTTTTGTATTAATAAGACGATGGCGATGGAATAATGGCCTATGAAAATTTTACGGTTTGAGTGGATTAGGAGGGAAGACATAGACATTATGCATTTATGCCATTATAAAGGTATTAAGTGGTCAATTTGGAAATATAATAAGCTATGAATAGATGTCGGGAATCCAATTAAGATATTTCAAAATTATGAAGGATAAACTCATCGAATATAAGTATTGATTGGTTGGATATACGTTTCATTATCCAATTTAAATATATTTCATATGATTTGAATAGGTTTAGGGATGAAAGAAAGGAGAAACTATACTATGCTTTATAGCAGACAGAGAGAGAGTACATATTCATTGAAATTAAACTACAGTTTAGGCAAACTCCCATTTCAAAGTACCATCGGATTCTTTCTCTATTTTCACCAATCTCATGTAGTTCTTTAAAAAGAAGGTTACGTCTTCCATAGGCCCATTCAGGGCATATCCAGAACGTAAAACCTCAACTACTTTGAAGTGAAAATCAACTCGGCAAACTGGTACTGACACCGTACCATCCGTCCATCTCAGATGAGGCAAATATTTGCATGGAACAACTGTCAAATTTGGCTCTGATTAGCAAATCTATTTTTTCCTATAAAATAGATCGGTAGAAACTATCGGAAGACTAGAACAAGGTAGATTTCTATGTGGACTCTTTAATATTCACCTTCACATGGCTTTTTTTTTTAACAGGTGAGCCCAAGATACATTAAAAGACTGAGACTGGTATTTTGCTAGTTTAACGCATGCAGCTTCAGGCAGTCTTTCGATTCTAATCCGAAAGAAAAATCTATTGAAGTCTAGCTTAAACAACGTGAATCAGCGAAAAACAATGTGGAGTAATGGAGGACATCTCATATAAAAGTTCTAACAAATATTTTCATCCAGGTAAGCACGACTTGACTTCTCCTTTTCATTTCATCTTTGACTTCCTCGGTATTTTGATGTCCACAGTCCAGACGTGACTATAAGCGATAGACTACTCGTATAACAAAGGTATCCATGCAACAAAATAAGGAACTTTCTTCCATTCGAAGTACATACCTTTCAAAATACAATAGCTTTCAATCCTTTCCTTTGTTCATGAATCCGAAGAACACTGATTTTAATGCACACATATCCGCAACGGAAGTCTACAATCTTCCCATCAATAAACAAAAATTCCTTTTCCTAACCCACCATCATAAAACACTCATGGTGCCACTTGAATTACAATTATTACCCTATCATGGCCTTAAAGTGATTTTAAATGCCCCTGCGTAGGCGTACCTGCAATTCAATTGTAATTTCATTTCTTCTGTTAAATGTTTTCGATAATTCAACTTAAATGAATTGTTACTGGTCAATCGAAATGCCATTGACGACGACGCGACGGTTTAATAAACTTTATGGCATTGTTCGTCACAAAACAATAAATTCGTTCATTCAACTCAAGGATCACTAATGTTCATCATTTAATAGACGGAACCCCCATGTGCCCTAGATTCTTCGCTATAAAATAACCAAAATATATAGAAATACTCTTCACAATTCTGTGTAAAAAGTCGCACGTCATACTATATGCCAGTGTACACAGGGAATATGTTAATTGGTTAGAAAAACAAAAGTGATAACTGTCATAAGTCAAAATGAAGAGAGGCTTCAGGCCTTATCTCTCTGTCCTAATTCAGTGCTTGGGTGTGCTGTACCCTCTAACTCTAAATTTAATGTTAAACATTAAAACAAACTGCGTTGTCTCCATGCAAACAATGACTGTGTAGAGGTGCATTCTATACCGTCCGTCGTGTCGGTCGTACAAATAAAAGTGAAAACGCGCACACACATCCAGCGCTATCGTTCTTGGAAACCATACTTTACCGATAAAAGGTTCAAACCAAAAAAAAAAAATACAAAAACAAAGGGGAACTTTCTGAAAAGGGTTGTAATGACTTGTTTGGTTGATAATTTTAATTTTAATTTACCAAGCCGGTTTTATCAGGTCGACAGCGCAAGTGTGTTGACATGTTTATGGTTTTATAAAATTAAATTTGTTTAATTAGACATTATTAACACATTGCCAGAGACAGTTGATTGGATAACCACGGAGAATGCATTTCAGACGAGACTACCCACACACCATCATGCACCGAAAGTAGAACCGCATACTCGTATCTTCCAGATGTCAGATTTCGTGACATCTTTGTTTAATGGATTCATTTTCTGATTTGTTTTTACAATGCTTAATTGAGATTTTTAATTGGTGTTAATAGAATAAGATACAAGTACCATACCAGAGAGAAATTGGGGTAATCACTACGAATTTAGATTCTCAAATGCATGCATCATCTGACCGATTGCCACATGACACAAATTCAACATGGCTTGCGGTGGAAGAATGCATTTGTATAGAAAGCTTCATGAAATCAGACAAAGGGTTTTAGTCTGGATTTAATGGCGAAACATACATATATCTCTGTACATACTGATTGGTAGAAGATACATTCCAGATTTTTCGCTACTGACTGTAAAGGCTAGTCCTTACTTTCTTAAATAATAGTACTGGAGGCTTAATGTAGAAGAAATAAAGCCGCTTATAAGATGTCTAACTTGAAACTTTGCACAAAAATCAAGATAGAAAAATTTTATCAACAGAAGATAGCGTTGCACTAGCAGCTTTTCCACTATTCCTTAGTAGTATTCCTATAAGTTTTCATTTTCTTTCTGGTCAAATGATTGCAGTCGGTAGCAGATGCTCGTGGTGCTTTATTAGTGATTTTTGTCACCCCAAGATCGAAAGCACATTGGTTGATCAAGGGATTCTGATATCGAGCAGTTATTTAAAAATCCTAATAATATCCCGTACTATGTACACGAAATGATAGTTAAATCAAATCAGGAAATTTCCCTCCGAACAAACACACAACTGACTTTGAGTTAATATTTGTAACTGCTCCTTTTATGTCCACAAAGCGAAAAGCTTGGCGCCTGGTTTGCACACACAATGCCTAGCTCGGATATTTCTCCACCCAAAACGGTAGTTTTAGTAAAAAAATAAATCCGGAAGGGATTCGAATTATTGCTTTATAATTCGAAACAAAAAAAAAAACAAATACTGAATTCCAGTCGAATCCCAAGACTTCGACTCCACTAAACACTTCGAGAGTCCAATAAGCAATTCCATCTTCTTTGCAATTATGTAGTGATTAGCAGAAGTGAGTTGCTAAATTGCTCACCGTTCCGTTTGTAATAATGCAGTTAATTACGCAAGAACACCTCAAGTCAGTACAGACTTAAATGTAATCCGTAATAATTGCAACAAAATAGCAAAAAAAAAAAAAAAGGATCCGCTGCATCATTTTCTTCATCACCATCATCTTTAACTTTCCATCCATTTCCATAGGCATATCTATCGAATGTACATTGACCCATAACAACTAACAGCAGCATCATGTTACAGTTCTATGAACAAACACAAACGCATGCACTCACCAATCAACCTCCATCCAGTAGAATGAGAATGGGAAAAACTAGGAAAAGTGACGACTGTACTTTTTATCTCTATCCAAGAGTTTTTCCGAAAGGTTCACCTCTCCTTCTTCCCTTATGAGACGCAACACCACCATACACCATGATGGCGCGCACCGATTTTTCCATCTGTGGTTGCACTGTCTACCGAAGTTATACATATATGCAAGCTACTTGTGTATGTGTGCCCGTTTGTGGGTTCCATGGATTTCCCCCTTTCATTTGAATTAAAATTTTAAAAGAATAAAACGAACGAGAAATTATAATTGATATACGTGACATTCTCCCACGCACACTGCACCAGACGAATCAACGAACCGCAAAACGAGATGGATTCCCTTAGGTTCTCTGTCTGCGGATTACACGGATTGTGATGCACAATCTGTTTGGACTTTTTGTTTTTTTTTTTTTTTTTGTTAAGGGTAAACCAAGAGTACCTGTGATTATGAACCTTTTGTTGATTATGATTTGTTTGTCAGTCAATCGATTCGTGGGGGCGAATGTTTGTCTTTAGGATTTTCATGAAAAGTTGACATTTTATGACCCTCTGTCAAATTTATGGTGGTTGCTTAAATTGTGTTGTCTACGCGTGGGAATTAAAGGTGCGTCCGAACGAATGAGTAAAAATGCAAAAGCCTCAAATTTACGACATGTCCTTCCTTCCTATCTGTCTAGTCTAGTACAGAAGGACTTCCTGCACTCTATGGCGAATAATACGTTACTTCCTGGAATTACTTCCTTTAATAAAGACCGTAAAATTTTCAATTAGTGCCGGTCGTACGCATATTTAAGTGAGATATCCATCAAGGTCAGTAGTTACCCAAACACTTTGCTAACCTCTCACTCTACTACTCTTTGAACCCAACAAGTTAGACCAACACCAGGTGAAGCTACAGCACATTAAGATATGCTGTATGTGAATAAATAATTGAGTTGGAGGTAAAGAGTTTTCATAGAAGAGAAAAAAAAAAATACGGTGAGTGCGAATGGCACTTATGAAATGAATACCCAGCCACTACTCAGCCAACTCAAGGGGCTTCCAATTGTAAACTACATGAAGATGGAACAATGTGCAACCGAGATGTAAAGGCATTTGTCGAAGATGCATCTTGCAATTTTCAAATGTCAGAGTTCTCATACCATTTGTGTGTGTTTTTTTTTTTTTGTAAATGTTACATACATTATTACCAGTAAACAAAAGACTTGAGTAGCGAACTGGCAGTGAGGGGATTTTATGGTCCACGGAGGATGTGGGAATTTTCTCAATTTTAAGGACGATACTATTTCGAGTGTAATTTTAGGTGTGAGAAACGGTAGAAACACATGTTGAGGATAATTCGTGAGTTGCACCTTGTTAACGCAGAGTTCTCACGTTCGACATGTGTCGTTTCGGTGCGGGTTTTCTATTTGTTTTTGTCAATTGCGGTGTTTAATTGAGGTGTGCGCGGGAAAAACACGTACAGAGAACGTGAAGAGAGGCTGATTTTTGGCAAAACTCCCAAATAGCTTCTTTGAACTTGTAAATTGAAAACGTGGTGTTTTACAATGGTAATGGGAAGGAAGTTTAAGGTTTTCCACTCGTTCAAATGGGAATTTTCGTCCATGAATCGGTGAGTAGGTGTGAAATAATCTGGCAGCCATATGGTCAAATGGAATTATTCATATTGCCATCTGGGGTTGTATTAACATTTGCTGCTTCGGAGAAAAATTCGTGGGGTTCCTCCGGAAGGATATTAGTAGTGGATAGCACCTATTTATCGCGGAAAATATGTGCGTATCTCAACAGTGCTAGTTTTTTTTTTTATTGAGAAGTTAAGAATTATAAGTCCTTCCTTTCCTCAGAAACACCTTTGAACCCATCTTATACTTTGTGGGATATGGATGGAATCTAAAAACTAAGAGGTCTTAACAATCTGCAGAGCAAGAGTGATACTTACTAGCAGGTAGTGAATCAAATTAGTTTCAAAAAAAGAGAAGAAAGCAGTCATCCAATGGAGAAAATGAATGAATGTTGCAGATTAATAACTCCTGTTCAGCACGATTTCAATATACTGTTTTGATTTGCTAACTTAAAGTAAAAGATGCACAATACTGACTCTATCTGAAAAAAAGAATTCCTACGAAAGTACACATCATTCTAAATAATCAAAGGAAGCAAAACTATGTTGAATTCAGTAACCAACTTAAATATTCACGAAAGCATTAATTCTCGAATTTGCTTGCGTTTCTTACTCAGAGATAGTTCTGTCCAATCAGTAGTCAGCTTTCTTTCCATTTAATGCCTCGTAGCTCACTCGTAGGCTCTCAGAATTAAGAATTATGTACAAATCTTTAAAATATCTGTGGCAGAATTTTGGGCGCATGGAAAATGTGAAATAAGTTCTACTACCATATCGCAGTGTGGAAGCTATTACTCAGCGTTGAATTCACAGCCTCCTGTAGGCCTTACTCACTTCCAAGTTGTAGCTTATTACTAAGTAAAATAAATGGGGGGCGTCGCCCCACCAAAATTAAATATACGTTGCAAAATGTAGTTATATTGTTGTCACCTAAAATAAAATGTATACCCACCGACTGTATCATCTATTTAAAAACTACAAGCGCCTTAACGCAGTCAATAAAATTCTCGTGAGTGATTATTACATCTTTCCAAAACAAAAATCCATTGCATACTTTACACCAGCAATGGATTCTACAAATCAAATAAATTCCACTTACCTTCAATGCACAAAAGATACAATCCTGTCCACCGCAGACATGTTGGTTCAACTGTCGAAATGATCTTCTGAATGCGTCCAAGTGCCATAGAACCTAAAACGACAAAACAACACACACAAGAAAACAGTTAAAGAGAAATCCATCTAAGTACACAGGCATGTGATTGTATGAGTTGACTGAGAAACAAGAAATGTACATGGCTTTGAGTTGGTGTCGGGCTACGCCTTAGCTCTGAGAGTTGTATAGAATGGAAAACGGATAAAACCTGTTTCTGATGCTTTGTATCAGCAGCATACACAGAGTGGAGCTAAAGATTGTATCCAAGCATCCATGGCACATGAAAGCTATTCGCATATTACAGACTGTACTACTGGAAGACGGAATGAATTGTGTTTTGGCCAAAATACAAAATGGGGTCTTGTCTTGGAGAGTTGGGGAAACGAACCTTTATCTCGTAAGGCGATTTCCTCTTGTGGGTCTTTTTTAACAGCGTAGTACCCCTCCACACTCCCCAGACGGTTGTGTATTTATTTCCTTTCTATTTATACTTCTTATGTGGACTTAGTTTCTTATGTGGCATGGGTATATGAAGACAGACAGCGCGTTGTGTTCGGGTCAAGCTCCATGGTTTTTTGTCAGAGACTCGAAGTGGCTGGCGCACTCATGGATTTCGTTGGCGTTGGTTTTGAATTTTATTTCTTTTTCTTAGTCGCTTTGTTCGTAGATTTAGGTTTTTAAATAGATTTGAAAGTTTCATTTTTTTTTTTTTGGTTAGATACACGTGAATAGGGTACAGCAGGCGGTTGGATTTCTTTATTTTTTTTTCTTTCCATCAGCGACAAACACGGTATGCTCCAACACACTCTACGCTGATGGAAGAAAAAACAAAAAAGTTGCCATAGATTTTTAGTGTTAAAAAGGGAGATTGGCGCATGAAATTAGATAAGATTTACATTGTTGCCGTATTGCATGCGCAGCAATAGAAAAAAACAATTGCAAGTAAGAAAAACAAAAGAGTTGAGCAACGAACTTGTTTTTCGGATTTCTTGTTCTCTTTTCATTTCCTCTGCAGACACGGCTAGATTTTGATGAATTACGATTGTAATTGTTGATATCTTAATTGGCTCATTTACTTCTCACTTTTAACGGAGTATTCAAAGCTCTGATTATTTTTCATTTTTATCTACTTAAACCGAGGTCAACGCGAATGAACGGTAATTAAAAATCACATCTCTTGAGAGAGTTTGTTGTATTCGCAATGATTTTTCTTCGAAATCTAAAACAGGATAATCACTGAATTTCCGTAGAAAAACAAACCACCTGAGGTCATCACACGAGAATGTAATAGAAGCAAGTTCTCGTATTGTGTGCATAACATTTCCCATTCTAATCGCGCACGCAAAACTAGAAACTAGTCCACTTGTACATAGAACAAGAAAGACTTCAGTCTATGCGCTAGTCGTTGTATGACCAATTGACCATAAGAAAATAGTAAAAATAATATTCTTCCACAGCTTTTGGTGGTAATAAAATGTGGTAACAAGCGAAATTATGTATCTAAACAAAAAAAAAACTTTATTCCACACACCACACCTCGTAAAAGTAGTTTTGTCGGCCACCAATAGAGTAGTAAGAGTCTGTAATTTCACGCTTTATAAGTCAGGAAGGTCTTTAGAGAAGAATTACCAAAAAAAAAATGTGTTTTCCATTGAAAAATGTTTGAGGATTTTCACTTTTTTCCGAGGAACTGCGAATGAGTCAAGTGCGGTTAAAGGGATCGTTTAGAAACAAATTTGTGTGATCATAAAAAAAGAAATAATATCATCTTACATTTCGCCATGAGCTTGTGGATGAAATTTAAACCACGAGCACGTGGAGATATTAGATCGTCACATGTGACAAAGATAGATCCGATAAAAAATAACCTTTCACCTATTTGGGTTATCCATCATGTGGAACGAGACAAAGGAGAGACGTTTGTTTTTTTTTTTTTTTTTCATCATCGTAACCCTAAACTAAGGCGATGCTGGGAAATATGATATTGTCCATTAACCGCGGAATTTAATTTCAATTAGATGTGGTAGGGTTTGGCTTCAATAAAAAGAAGAAAAGATTAGAGAAGGGCTCACCAAGAGAGAAATGCATTTAGAACTATGGTCAATCAATTTAAGTCCAGTTATAATAAGAAGCCGTTAAGTTCGATGAAATAGTGACTTGAGCTACAGTGTGGAACAAGTAATTACATATTTTATTACAACAGTCATTTCTCTAAGGAGTAAATAGAAATAGTGAATGGAAAATTTATTTGAAAACAGAAAAAAAAAACATGTCAATAAGTTGATGTATTTGGAAGTATCTGCACCAAATGAAGATGATGGAACTAGGACTCTTTCAATTTTAAAGTATATCGCTTCAGTAAGTCCATTAACCTACTAGTATACGAAAACAATATCGGTTGCCATAAATTTAGAGGTTTCAGTTTAGCAAAATAAAATTTTACTTGGCGGACAAAATTTATGCTTAAGAGATTGTAAATCCTTCCAGTTTTGCTAAAAGTAAACGCCAGTCATCAAACAGATTGCGACAAAACTGCTTAAGAGATGGTACAAGCATTTTCCCATAGCAGCACTCTTGGAAATAGTTTCTAAGCAGTCCGTTGAATGCCACTTGTCTTGCTTCATCAGAGGAAGATTGCTGGAAGGTTTCAATATGCATAATGTAGTCTGACAATATTCTTCCCTCCAAAGCAAAAGTGCAAGAGAGTGAGTCCACACCAACGGTCAAGTTAGCTCAATATCCTGAGCGATTTAATCAAGGAATTATGACTACTCTTTTAATGTCATGACACAACGCGGTTAACTTATGACTAAGAGCACATACTTACTTATGATATAAGTCGGAAGTGAGGTGAAGAAGATAGGATAGATTTTGTGGTGTAATGGCTTGAAACCCAGGTATCAGGTATGGGTGGTGTCCGCACTAGAGCATTCTTTGCAAGAGTTCGTAGGTTGTACTGTAAGTGGGGTTACAGGACTGTCAATTCAATTTTACAAATTGAAGAGTTTATTAATTCTTCCCTTGCCACACTATGGCCAGTGCCTCTTTTCTTCGTCATAAGTGTTCGGCTTCCACAAGGCATTTTTGCAGTACTTTTTTCCTGAACGCATAAAGTAAAGGTTTGACAGTTTAGTCGCCTTGGTCTCGTCCTAAATCCGATTATTCGCTTGGTTTCACCGTCGCTTTACTCTTTTTGTTAGTTTAGTTTTTAGGAGACAAGTGGAGGATATTAATAGGATTTTGCTAACATAAGTGCGAGAAGACATATCTGCTCCTTCTAGGACCATCATACTTCATCAGTTCGAGAGAATGAATATAAAATAATCCTCAAATCAAGCCGCCATAGAGAACGAAACTCAACTTCATACTAATTCGTTCGAAGTTTACAAGTTTGTTATTTGTACCATCTTGTTAAGAGTATGAAATCTAAAACAAGTTGCTGAAAGGTAGTTCAAATGTTTAAGAAAGAAGACAAACGAGTTCTTCCCGCGATTTAATTGCGAATCATTATAAAGTTCGTAAGTGTGCCGGCACGTGTTAGAAGAAGGTTCATAATCTTCTTGAAGAAATTGAAATTACTACATTGTGTGGACAGAAAGATCTAATCAGTGAGAAGAATAAATGTACATGCGTTAGGCCATACGATCGTTTGCACAATATTTACATGAGTGGTATTCTTTCTTCTGTCCTATAAAGTGAATCGAACTGAATCTATTCGTTTCAAATTAGTTTGAACACATCAATCCATTACCATTTCATCGATAAACATAAGAAGGACTCATGAATGCAAAGTAAAGTCTCATCTCCGCTGTTTACCTTTCTAGTGCTTCAATAACATATCCTATAGCTATCCTCCTCAGTCCTGATTCAGAACTTTAAATACATGTACATTCATATGTATAAAGCAACTTTGATGGTAATGAATGGTGATGTTAATGACAACATCCGATAAAAAGTGGCATCATAGCCTACTTTCCGTTTGGCAGAACTAATCTAAAACTGAGTAGGTACTACCTGAGGCACTCCCTTTACCCCAATTCGATGATCAATTCCTAGATTTCACACCTGCTTGCTTATAAGTATAATTCATTTCAAAATATTAGCAAGACATCACGTGCCTTACATTCCACCCTCCAATGCAATAGATACTAATTCAATATCTCACCATTAACACGAATCGAATCCGAAAATATCTGACATCCATTCAGACAACCAATACAACGTTTGATCTAATCAAATGTTTGTCTAAACAACAAAAATTGGTAATTAAATATCCAAACAAACATTTAACGACAGCTGTGTGGGTTGTCTCCTATCGGGGTTCTATCGACTACTCTTACACATGTACGTAAGAAGTCTGGTAACAAGGAAAACGTATGTCACTCACGCACCGTACATCCCATGTATCTGTCGCCTATGCACCGACAGAAATGGCTTCTGTTTGTTGAAATGGTCACCGGAAGGTAAATGACCAACGAAATTTTCGGCTTCGGTTTCGATTAATTGATTGGCGGTGTCAAACGAATTTGGTAATATTTACAATATTTCTGAAGAATTTGGTATTCACGTAGGCGTTTTAAGTAGATGCAGAGCATCCGATGAACGGTGCGTGGAGTTTGTATGTAGGTCCATGGATTCAATTGGGTTACGTGATGTTTGAGTCATTTGGTAGATTTCGAACTGGGTACTGAGTTTCTTTTAAATGTACATTTGGAGAAATAAGTTCCCTGGGGAGTCTGTATGTGATGAAATGATCAAACTACTATGTATTATGATGTTCAAGTTTAAGTCTAGATTTCGGTATAATCAAATCTCAGGAGACAAGAACCAATGAGAGGAAAATTGTCGATGTGGACTGTAGTGGAACATAAACACATAGTTTCTTAAGGAGCATTTCATTTCGTTAATAACTAAAGACAAGAGTGGTAGGTAAGTACTAGAAGTGCGGCAGGAGTTAATTGTGAGCAAACGCACTAAGGTAAACCCTCGTGAATTGAATTGAAAAAGTAAGCAGATTTTAGTTCATGCACTCACAATGAATCAAATTCCTCAATACTAACTCACTCATTCATTCAAACTTAGTTAATGAATATGAAAATGAATAGGAATAGGAAAATAACTTAACACATTCCCCATATCGCATCAATGGAGCCCCTACCCTAATGAAATATAAAAATAAACAAACTGGGCTTTACGATTTTGCCTAAATAACCAGCCAACATATTTTTAGCGCAGTCTGGCGTTTGTTTATGAATAAAAACCAAGCAAGGCGCTTCCTCAATGGTAATGGGTTTATCTCTCATCTCGAAATATAAATTCACATCACATTGTAAAATTTGATTAACACCCTTCATCGTAAGCCACAACCATCTGTTGCTAAATTCAAATTCACGTGAGAGATACATCTACCACTTATAAACCAGAAGGGTCCACATCTCGGCATGAATGAAATCTTCTAATCAATTAATAAAATCAGTTCTCACGATTTTCAAAATCAAAGCAGATGAATAAAAGTATCTGAACATCTGCGATCATTTGTTTTTGGCTTTTAGTTATGAATTTTAACTTGGAATCGGTATACCGGTTGGCCCTAAACCCGTCAGACCAATTGGTCATTAACACTGGGCAATTACAACTTGTTCCAAATTAATCACACTCTCTGGCCAATTACACATCCAAATGTATGTTCACCAAACACACAAAACAGGTGGTATGGTAACTACATGATGATTGCTGGTCTTAGACGAGTTAATTTATTGTTAGCTCCTTCTTCATGCTCCTCGCGTATATGTGCGCAAAAAAAAAAAAAAAACAACAACAACAACAAGAGCTGAAGAGTTTTCCATTCTGTATTTAACCCTTTGAGTGGTAAGTGCGTCATCATCGTAAAGTTGTTTCCGTAGGAAGTTCCCAGACCACGCGATGGTTTACATGTGCAAGTTACTCATGTGTGACTTGTATCTATTGGAGCATAGTATCTTCTCACACATGATTCTTCTTGTTCCCCTACACTGTACTCGTCTTGTCGAGAATAATTTACATATAAACACTGTCTAACGATGAGATGGGTATAAGTGGCATAGGGCTAGAGAAAGATTTGCTTGATGATGACAAACATTTGACTTTTATTTGGTGGCTTAGTGCTATCAAAAGATATGAGTAGGGAGCGTCATAAATGCCTACGACAGATGAGATTGTCATTTGTATTTGCATAAGACTATGGTGAGTTGGTTGTATGGTCAAAGGCAAAGCATCAGGTGCATAATGGTTAAGCAGCAGTGTGGCGGTGTTAATTATTGATTTCTACTTATTTGTGAAAAAGTTTCTTTCACGCTACTCATACCGTGATTGGGAATGTCATTTGGGAAAACTTTCTATTGTGGTTTGAAAGTGAATCTCCTTCCCAAGTGTCCGAGTTGTGTTTTTTTTTTACCGATAAACATACTTTTTTTATAGTCTGTTGGCTTACCAGTTGAAGATGTCAGTTCCTAGTAGTCTCCCCAAGTTCCTTTCTATGGTTGGCACTATAACGTTATTTGTTAGGTAACTCTTTGAGGAAGAGACTGCAATATGTTACATGATGACGATATGGGTTTAATTTATAGTCCCTTACATACACAGTATATTCATTGGTTTAATAGGGTGTTAAAAGCTTGTATTGGATAAGGTCAACGTTTCTTCTCCACTGCTTAGGAGATGAAAGGAGATCATTATACCATGAATTAGTTCAGACCAACACGAAGAGGATGAGGACGCCATGGTCTGAGCTAGAAGCCTCTGCTTCCCAGAACACTCCTACGGTCCTATGGTTTTTGGGCCTGCAAAATGGATTGATAAATCTGTCAATATGGGTATTACAATAGGCTTGTATTGACCTGGCGCGTTGTGTATTCTTCCACTCGCATATCCATGTACCTAACCTAGTTGTTTATTGTCCTAGAAAAATACTTATTTCTAATCAGTTTGATGTAATAATGCGGACTTACAGCAAAATCTATGATGAGAAGCTGAAGAAATCTTACCAATTCTTACCAAATTACCAGCTCTCCCAAGATTACTATGAAATGCCTGCGATTTAAGCCAAAACTTAAACTAGAGTAATGACTAAGCAAGACTGTCAACAGTGCTGCACCCACTCTGATGTAACTTCGAAGGAAGCGCCATCGTTCCTGGCGCGTAGTTGTGACCCATGCTATCTATGCTCAGATCTAAGAAATTTCGGATCTTGAACAAACTTCATGTATCTACACACATTACAATGTCGATGATGGTAAAATCGTTCATCTATTCTACGTGCCAGATTAATGGATTTTACGTTCTTGATAAAAGCAGTAGCTAAAAAGGCACCTAAAACTAAAAATCAAGACTGTAGTTACCAGAACCTTCAAGAAAATGGATACAAGGCACAACAAGGAGATGTGGTTCCGAATTCCCTGGACACCAAATTCAACTAAATCTGCGCATATAGCGTGCATTTAGATCTCACAAACTGCAAAGCGGACACCTGCAATTGAATATCGCCAACACCGTCGAATGGCGCCAATTCAAGGAATCTCTTAACAGAAACAGTTACAAGGAAAGGTAGACGCCAGAACTATGGGTTATTATAAAAAATGGTGGACGCCTTATTACAGATACACTCGAGTAGAATATAAACTATTAATTTTTATCAAGCGGGAAGACATGAACATCAGTGCTTTCTGTCACGTAAATTCCTCCCAGATACTTCGAGGACAATTGCGTATCTATTGCAAGCAGTAGACAAACACAGATATCTGTGGAATCATGAAGGGTAGTACATTTCATTTTTAGGTTCAGTATGGATTTTTGGGAATAAGTTGATATTACTCCAACTATTATTGCGATCAAAGGTGAACATATTGTGATTGCGGATGTTTTTTTACTTTTTGGAACCCAATTGAGGAACATGTTCAACTTAATCCTTTCCCAAAGCCGTCAGATCATTTGTTTTCACTTATCTTATTCAGTTTTCTTCCAATTTAGGATCGTAGATATCTTTACTTTACCTCTTTGCAATATGTGCTAACCTTTAAAGAAAACTCCGTATAGGTTACCATGTTTTCTAAGAAAGAAACAATTTCACCAATTTCTTTCATCCTTTGTTTGAGACCGAAAAGAGTGGTAAACTCAAAGCATCTGAAGGATTAAGAAAAAAACGATGCATTTTTAATCTCTTATCCTGCACACCAGACGCAGACAGATCTTACAAATAGAAAAAAAACAAACCATCCCAACTAGTCGCCTAATCTCTTGGGACTCTCTGATTTAGGTCTTCTCTCTGGAAAAGGAGAAATTGGCACCTGCATACAGAATACAATACGAAGCGAGAACCTGTCGCCAGAATTGTTAATTACTTGTATACCTACTTCACAGCAGCACCTCCGTCAACAATAACCGTAAACCAATGGTAGAGGTCTCTGTACGTGATCTAATGCAATAAAATCCATCCGTCTCATACGCGACACGATCAACTCAACCCACGAACCATGACAATCTTGCAGTGCAGCACTTTTTATTAAGTAATTTGACTTTTGTTGCCCATCGTTTGTTTTATCATTATAAACATGTCGTCTGACCAATTTGATGACGAAGCGGGAAATATCAAAGAGGGTGACTTACCTTACAGGTCTGGAAAAATGCTCCAATATTAGACTGAGAGAATGTATCACCAACCGGTGATAGTGCGATGGTATCCATCTTTCGTTTCTAGTAATCCAATCGAGGTTGTTGTGATGATTAGTACATATAGTAAGTCGGCGTAAAATTTATTGCCAGACAATTTCTCGCATAATTGAAAATTTTCAAAAGAAACAGGGGTCTTCTGCTTTAACCCCTCTGGTCACAGGTGTTTCGTCGTCGAAAGCACCACAAATATTGCAAAAACTATACACCTGTCGTGACACACAATCAATTGTTAGGGATCTTCTGCCCTTCTGACTTGAAAAGTCTTTTTTTCTTTTTGTGAAATTTATTTAGCAACACTGTTCATCCCCTAAGGGTAGTTTTGTTTTTTTCTTTTGATATGGAAACACCTTTCATTTGCAGCACACTAAGTCAACATGGCCCCAAAGTTGGCCAATACTCTCACAAAAACACCAAAAAATTCATAAGATTCCATGTAGAGAAGCAAACTTATGGCAACATCTCGTGCCTGACGTCACCATTTTGTTGCGCGCAGCACACACAGTTCATGTTAAGTACACTAGAGTGCAGCACTGGTTTAAGGAATGTTGTACAATTTATTCAAAACCTCAGCACCACAATTGCACTACACAGATTGTTTATAACTTTTACATAAATAGTTGTAAAATATTATTTTGTTTATTTTTGATTTTGTTGCAACAGAAGAAAAAAAAAATAAATTTCTGATAACAGCGCACTAATCACACACCTCCGTCTTTGAATTCACCAAAACTAACACTGACTTAAGTCTCTCTTGGGCATTTCCTTCCAGGTTGTCTTGAAGACAATTCGTTCGAAAACCCACACCAGCATACGAAGAACAATAATTTCCCTCTATTGGATTTTACCTGTTCGAATGTAAGTAACACAGGTGAGAGAGAGGGTGGTGTTGGGAAGAAAACAAAACATAAGAGAGACAAGACACTTCTCTTGGATTCGAAGACAGTTCTTGTGGTTAAGAGTTGTCCAAATACTTTGGTAGATGGTGGTAAATCGAGGGAAAAAACAGAACAGCGTGTGCCCACTCAAATGGAACTAACTCATGAGTTTTGGGAAAAAAAGGGGTTTTTTTTGCTTTTGGTTTGGCATGCATTTTGGGATGGATGTGTCAAGCTGATTAATGACTGAAGACGACACAGCATGAAGTGACCCTAGATATAATGTACCATGAGAACTGTTAAAGAAAGAAAGTTCTTTGAATAGGGGTACGACTTTGGTCATAGGTAATGATGATGGTAGACGCAATGCATTCGCTAGTGAATTTTGGGTATTTTTTTTAGAATATCATTGAGAAGGCAATCATTAGTTGTTTTGAATGTTGAGAGCTTGAATGTTGTGCTTGTGGACGACAATATTGCGTCAAACAGAAGATACGATTGAATCGGGAATACAACCCTTACATGGCCGTACACAGTTTGAAAAAAAATCTCCTCAGTCTCTGAAGATAATTGTTAAAAGATCCAAACACCTGGTAAAGTCAAAAAGATTCATTTACCAGATAACTGTAGAGAGTGGGAGTAAGGTAAAACGAACATCCACTGTAACCATGGAATGCAGATACGGCTTTTGCTAGTTTATGGTTGCTTGGTAATGAAATATACATGGTCCTGTATGAAAACGAATATTCTCTTTGACAATCTGGGGAATAGATAAACTTTCTTTTACATCCAAACTTGCTAGTCATTACCCTTACTCGACAGAACTAAAGAATTTTTAGACTGCACTTAAGCATCTAGACAGAGGCTGTGCAGGAAATTGTATTCTGTTCCTACAGCTATGGTATATTTTAACTGAATCTCTGGTCAGTAGTCAATATTTACGTCCTCGAATAACATTGGCACATTCTTGTGTAAAGAATCTAACTAGTACCACTCTTCTATGAAGCATATGTTTAGGAGTAAACCTGGATAGATATACGTCCCTAGACTAAAGCTAAAATACTTTCTGCTTACTGGCAGCGTCTGGATGAATTTTTTTACGAATTTACATCACAACAGACGATTCCCAAAATACCTTCCCTTTTAAACAAAGTAACTTTTGCTGTAACAGTCAATAGAGTTTTGATTATCTTGCGTGGCAAATATTCAACAGCTTTGGTTGTATGAATGTGTCGTCTGATGCGACGATTCCGAGCGTAAGACTTCAGTATTATAATGTACTAAATGTACTGCAAAACAGTAATAGATGACTGCAAATCAAACAAGGAGAGCGACGGCATTGATGCTAGTCGCTGTGGTAGACATAGTTTCCATAAGATCGACATCTGCAGCGCTACTGGTAATAGAAAGGGCTCACAGTTTGTATGATCACCATCGTAATAAGTGTTAGTACAAAAGCTGGCATTGTTCTTCCAAATCCTTTTTTTCCTCTACAACAGAGATAGTGTTTGAACTTCATTCCAATATCTCTCCGCATACGAATTGCTGCACTTCTGTGCTCTTCATCTCATGCAACGTTAGAAATAGAGAACATTATTTTCTCAACACCCATCAACACCCATCAAGTATGCAACACCCATCTATAAAGAAGCCTTCTTGCATGAAATCTTCCAGTTTTTTTCTTTTTCTTTTTCAACGCAAAGCCAGCTATATTCCTGTTTTAATGTAACAATGCCTTATGATCATCCCACTCACTTCCTCGCCACAGATATAAATGATTTTTGTTTTACAATTTCCATTGCATACTGCGAATTTTCAAACCACCAAGAAGTATGCAACATAATTTCGTTCTGGCGATGGCAAATTCCAGTTTGCTAGTCAACTCTTTTGTTTTCTCAAAGAGACAATATCCCAGAGAAAGAAAAGAGTACTTTAGTCTTTATCTTCGAAAAAGGTGAAGGGAAATTTTCTCAGTTCAATATCTTGTCTGTCCAATGAGAGGATTTTTAATTCATTTCTCTCTATTGGTAGCCAGAGCTTAGCCATTAGAGAAACTTTGTCTTTTTCTTTCACTTTTTTGAAACCAAGCTAACCCCCACACCAAGAAAGATTTGATCCTTTGTTAGTTTTCTTTGTCGTTCAGGGTTATTCAAATGAAACTCTCAGTCACGTACCCACTCCTTCTGCCAATCCCTCTAACAAAGGCACACGCGCATTCATTCGGCAATTAAATTCGTGCTTTAAATTGTCCACATGCATATGTATGTGGTTTGATCATAAAATGGCGGACGCCACTCCACAACTAGTTTTCTATAGAAAATCTCACCAGTTTGGGGGCAAGCGGTAGCGGTAGTACTTCTAACTTTGTATGTGTTTGCTATGGATAAGGCATGGATCTTATGCACTAAAGAAATGTGATCGCTGATATTGTTTCGAAGAAGATACGGCCAGCAGCAGCATCATTCTATTTTTATCGTTTTGTTTTGATGGAGTTGTTCGCTTCTTAAAAAGCGGGAAAAACCAGGTTTTACCACATTCAATCCATTCGATTTGTATCAAAGCAAAAACAATGCAAAGTGGTGATACGAATCAAAGTTGTTTAGCAACTACCACTTACTATACTATTGTGCTATAGGGGATATGCATATGAATTTACAAAAATTCGACAAGTTAATTGCCTATGCATGTTACCATAAATTTCGCAAACGCCTACACATCCAAAAACAATACACGAATTGTTGAAACAAAAGTTCAGTATCTATCCCATCATCAGTAAAGGAAATAAATTTCCATAACCAAGTTGACCCTGGCATTTTTAAGTTGAAGCATCTTCTTTATATCAACTCTAGCAAGAAATAAAGTATCTTCTGCTTTGCAACATCTGGGGGCATTAACATACTGTATGCAATTACCACTTCGTAGCACAGACATTTGGTAGAGATTTCATCTCAACATTTCGCGTGGTTCTTGTGCGGGCTAAAGCTTATTCGCGGAAACCGGTTACCATTGTACACACAGAGTGAGTATGTATCTATACATCGTTTGACAGTGATTTCAGTGCTGGCAGTAACGAAGAGGTGGTAGGTAGAGCTCAGCGTAAAAATGGCCTTACATTTAACTACGAGTTATGCACACACTGTTTCTTTTGGTTTAATGCTGTTGCGGCTTTGACATGGAGTATACTATACACTGGTGGTGTGTCGATTTGATTATGTGTGGTTAATTTCAAATTCATAATGCGTCTCTCTGGTTGAGTGGATCGGAATGCTTGGATTGAAGTTTTAATGCTTCTGTTGTACACATTTATTAATATTGTCTATGCACACCATGCCCCTAGGTGTGCGAGTTGGCTTGGCCGGTTTGTTGACTTGTTATTAAACATTTATGGACATTTATTTAGTTTTTTTGTTGATGCTTGGCTACCTATATAACAGGTGAAATCGCGCGCTAGAAATTAAGTGGTGGGCAACGTTGCTTGAGAGGAAATTGAATTAACCTAAATTGTAAAATTGGCAGTTAAAGCTTTGAGAAGGTAATAAGAAATGTCCATTTCCGTCTAGACCCTTTAAGATACACACCAAACTGAAGTTAATAATACTCGTATAAATTTCGCTTTTATGGCTATATTGTGCTACTTAGCCTTGAATGGTTGTTTATTCTTTTTTGGATGCCTACTTTGAAGGTGAAGTTGAATTGATGATTGCTCAAGAGTATCTGTTAATCGTTGGGTACTTGAACGTCAGTCAGTCAGTCACACATATTCGAACAATGAAGTTGTAGTACTCATGAGAATAAAAGAGTTATGAAGCGGAGCTTCGACATTCTGATATAGGGTATAACTTTGAAAGTACAAAAACGGGCATTGGTGGGTGGTTAAAAGTTATAAAGTATCTTCCAAGAAAGTAGAACTACACATTGCTTCCACTATTGGATTCCAATTAGGTGTACAAAAGACTTGGTTGAATTTTGCAGTCAAAATTTGTATATACCTCATTTTTAACCCAAAATTATCTATGTGTGTGTACCAGATAATCCTGCAAACTTGCTCTGATAAGTGAAGAGCAAGCTATTAAAATAATTTCATTTTCAGTTTCGAACTTTTACACATAGATATCGTCGCTTCACTATAGAGCAATTATCTTTAATGGTGTGGATATGAAGGAGGTATTAGGTAATACATCTCGAATGACATAGAGTTTCTATTTACTTTCTCAAAACCAAGAAGTTATTGTAGACGGTAGCAGAATCTTTTGATTTTCTTTATGCCTTTTTCTCTACATTAGTTGCTATTCACAGAGCTTAAGTAGACCTGCAGATTCTAAGAACATCATTTCGCTAGAGATTTGATATCCTACGATTTTCTGATTGAAGGGGAGACTTTTCCGTGAAGGTGGTTTTTCAACCATTTCCAAATGTGCATATGTCAAAGTATTATTCCCATTTAACATCTACTCAAATGTAATTATTTAATCGAGCTTTATTTTCATCTCTTTTACACCCAAATTATCCAAATCATAGTGACATCAAAACAAATTTTCAAAGAAAAACAAAAGAGTTGACCAGCGAACTTGATATTTTACAAACCATAAAAAAACAACTTCCACACAAAGTAGTTACAATCACTTGCAGCCATGTAAGCAAAATGCTTCTCTACTTATTTTTCTTTTTTTCTATCTTCTATGGATAGGAAAATTGCGCGCGAAAAACTCTTCTTCCCGCCAGAAAATTTGCACTAGTCTACTCCAAGATTTCTAGCCAACACCATCTAAGGATTAACAGATGCGCGCGATTGCGCTCGTGATCATGATATTCCCGCCACGTTTTTTATTCTATTCATATATGCTGTTGTTGTTGTCTTTTTCTTATGTACTATTCTAGTCAACAATCAAGCACAACGTCAACAGCATCTCGTTCTAGGCTATTTTTGGAGAAAACCCCCATCTACAATCATGTTGGATGGCCCTGCAATTGTACGTTTACTGACAGCAATGAGGAGCCCTTTGACAGCAATCTGTGAGATCTTGCAGCATTATCCCCGTCGTCGTCGTCGTCGTTGTCGTCGTCGTGAAACAACAACAACAACAACAACTACAGCAGAAGCATAACCTCTTATTCTTATGCGTCGAAACCGGTCTGCAGGCGGGCCAAACATGGCACAGCCATTACGTCTCTTCGATAAAAACTGTTTTTCTTATGCTGTTTCACCTTTTTCTTTTATTATTATTTCATTTCTTTTTTTTTTTATTTTGTTGCTGGCTTGTCTTCTGGTAATAATTGATGCTTGTGTCCAGCTGGTTGCAACTTCTTAGTTTTTTTTTTTTTTTTTTGTTTTCATTTTCGGTTTTATGGAGACGAACCACTTTCCAGAGAGACACGAGCTAAAAAAGGGTACCTCGCTCCATCCTCCACATCTTCTGCGTGGTAATGGAAATTTCCAGCACGAGTTTTATGCACAGGCACACACACTCCAGGAGAATGATGCTTGGTTTTTTTTTTTTATTGTAGCTTTGTACTGAAGTTCATTGTGCTGGTGCAGAGAGCTGATTAGCAGGCGATTGCAACAGCATCATGTAGCACGAGCGCAGCACACAGAATTTCTGGTTTCAAAAAGGATACTCTCTGACCGAACTTTTTTTTTTTTTTGGTTTTCTTTTACTTGGTTCGTGCTTTCGCTCCCCTGCTGCCTGTGCCATTAAATCTCTCTTTTGTTAAAGTTAATGAGTTTATTTACACAGCACGTACCAATTGTTTGTCCGAGGGACACACCGTCGTCTGTTTTTCTAGTTCTGTAGGATTGTCCACTCTATGCTACGGGCTGATGAATGTGTTTAGATTACAGGACTTAAAATGTTGTCAATGACCGGATTATGGGCGCACATGAAACAACATTCAACTAATTCTGGTGACGGGCGTAAGGTGGTGGCCAGACACTAAAGACACACATCGCCTTCGATATCGGCCACGATCAATTGGTTACAGTCGTCGACTGGAAATTCCCATTTGGGATCATTAGCTTTGTGGATGGCTGTTGTCTCTTGCACACATCGGCTACTACCACGCACGGGACACAATCAAGGTTGAGGATGAATTTATTACTATTTCTGTCCCGTTGGCTTAGCTTTTACGAAGATGGAAGGCATCAGGAGATAATGAGTGTGATGGAGAAAAGAGTTTAATGGAAATTTCTGACTGGTTCATAATTATGGAATGCATTTCGTTTTTTTTTTTTTTTTTTAAGTTTTTTCGATGAAATTCTTTTGAGAATTTAAATTTTTAAGTGATTAGATGGGTTAATGGCTAAAGTAGCCTGATCGTTGAAGAATAATCATTAGGTTAAGTAACTTTGAATCGAATGAATATAGTGAGTCAGCAAAAATCAAGAATTGGTTGTTTAATTGGTTTTATTAATATTTGTTTTGGTAGGTATGATGAGATAAGGGGAGGATAGACGACTTGGCTTTGGGTGCTTATCTAAATGGATCTCCTTAAACCGATGACTACTGAGAACCAGTAATATTATGATCTAATAACTTACTTATGAGTGTTTTGGTACATCGGTAACAGATATTCTTTCTATCTAGTGAGGATTTAGAATTCGAGATTAATAAATAAAAGCAGCATGCAACCAGATTTGTAAGTGGTGCACACATATGGGACATACTCATCTCCAATTGGAGAATGAAAATAAAAGTTAGCATTATTGTTTAACAGAAAATCTAATGAAGGAACTTAGTGATGCCGAAAATAAGCCGATCATGCCGAAAATAAGCTGATCAGCTCAAATCCCACCCATTTAGTTGAGAGATTCACATAACTTTGAAATCATCAAAGCTAAACAGTTCCATCCTACAAATATCTATGGCTCTAGACAGAATAATTGCTGACATCATTAATAGAACAAAAGGACTGCTATCGTCTGTTACAAGTTTGTGACAGATTGGAGCTGGATAGAATTTCGGTATTGTGTAGTAGCCATCAGTAGTCTCCGGTAAATATTAGTTATCAGTAACTAATATCAGTAATCTGTGCTGTAATCCACCACGAACCATTTTCTTCCAACATGTTCTCTTTTCCGATTCGATCATCAAAACATTTTACTACCGCTACTATTTATTGCAGTATTTTATCGATACTACTGACTTTTCGTGCCTGTCTTTATAACTGTATCAGTTCCTGTCTCAAAACTAGGATAACATTTGAGTGAGTTGAGTGCCTTAAGTAGTACTTTAAGTAGTACTTAAGTAGAAAACTTAAATTATCTTACAGTTTCTCAATAATCCATGATTATTATAAACTCATCAAAAATGAAACTATTCCATCATACATACCTGCAAGGAAAAAAAAAACGAAACAATCATTAAACAACCTTTCAACAAGAAGTACCAATGGATAAATTAAAAGCCCTATCTACCGCACAAATCAATGACCAAGCTAGCGGGTCCAGAAATTACCAATAATTGCTCACCGAACAAAGAGCGATACGTTCTCCCTATATAATTTGATTGAGTTTTCCTTCTAAGGCAGTCAACATAACATCCAATTATCAACAGCACAAGGCAACAGCCTTTCTAGTGCAATACTGGAAATAATTGCCCCCGCATACACAACGACACAAAAATGTACCACAATACCCCATATCAGGGGTAGACCCTTGCATTCAGTAATTCGATAAAGACATACAGAACATACTTGTGGTGGCTTGTAAGACTTGTCCAATTCAATTTCCATTCGAAAAACTCACTCTACCGAAAAATTCCTCAGACGACAAAATAAAAGAGTTGAAGTGCGAACTTGATATGAATTTTACTTCGTCTTTTCGCTGACTAACCATGGTCCCATGTGGTTGCTACACCATTTTCATTTACGATTTCCTTTGAAGAGGAAAAAAGCCATCACACATCACAGGAAGACGCAATTATCCTGTTAAGGACGCCTCACTACAGGTCACGGTTGGTAAAATCAAAGATTAAACACTCTTGGCGACCACAATAATTTTCTGATATTATCGCTGTGTTCCCCACAATTTGTATCATTCGCTCGAAGCGAAACAAAAAAAGATATTATTTACAGTGTATCTCGTTAGAAAGGTTGAAAGAAGAAGAAATATTTATTTACCGCAATGCAACACCAGTTTCCATGTCACTGTCTGTAGATACATTTTCCATCTCTCTTCTGTCATTTATAGTTTCTTTTTTTTTTTTGCTACTGTCTCTATTGCTGTCTGTGATCGGTTTTCTTTCGTTCATCACAGGCCGTTGACATCTCCCACAGATTAGAAATAAAACCATCTGTGCTCGTCTCTCACACAGAGGTGTTAAATAGTCGCTTCTTCTTATTTTCTGTTTTAGTTGTAATAAATCTCAACACTGATGTAGAAACACGATGGTAATATTCATGACAATTAATGACAGGAATTGATGATGATACTACGTCTCCACCTAAATTGTATCAATTATTTAACCCTTCAGTCTGAGTTAGTCATAATTGGCTTGGGAAATGAATCACCGGATGGAAGACGAAGCAGCTCGCTCTCGCACATCCTTCCGGTTCCATGTGTACAATCAATCGGATATTGGATAGACACAGGATATAGTTGATGATAATTTTAACCTCCGTTGCCATTATTCTTCTCTCTTCGTTCTTGTCTCGCAATGGCTCTATGATAAAGTACCTACGACAACAATTAACCTCGGGACAATGTTTATCGCTGAAAAGTATCGAGAAGGGAAGTTCAAACAAATTACTGTCATGCTCACTAATTCATTTTTATTTTCTGAACTTGACTTGAGGTTTCCTCTGTCTACCTGGATGAGCGCAATCACAAATATCCGTAAAAAGGTCAAAATAAAAAAAAAAAAAAAAAAAACAAAACCTAGAACTATTCGAGTTGGTTGTTTGTCTATCGTATTAAGAGTAGTTGTTTTCTTTTTTCATTTTGTGCGACGACAAGACAGGCATTGGAGATTAGCACGTGCTAAGACATTGGAGTCCATGTTCTGGTGTGCTGCTTGCAACACACACCTGGGACTATCGTGGTCTGAAAATCTCAAATGTTTATTTATAAATTTGGACTTTGGATCGAGAGTGTGTGTATG
Source organism: Xylota sylvarum (assembly GCA_905220385.1). Lineage (NCBI taxonomy): Eukaryota > Metazoa > Arthropoda > Insecta > Diptera > Syrphidae > Xylota > Xylota sylvarum. Next base: position 147,343,492 of record LR999957.1, on the reverse strand, counting down.
CTGCTACTTGTGTCGCTTCTACCATCTCTTGTGATGTTCCTTCTTTTTTGTTATTTATTTATTTTATGTTATGTTTGGTGCACATGCCCCTTGAGGCTTCGGTTGTCGTTGTCGTCTCACCAAGAGAGGCAAAGGTGCATTGGTATAAATTTTAAAAAACACATTAATCACCTTGTGCTTCAGATTTAGCAAGCTTACACTTAAGCATCTCGTGTGCTACAGACGAGATTACAATGTTCAGTGGTAAGGTTTGGATTTAGCTTAGAAATTACATATAAAAGGAGTTCGAAGATAAGGTTTTAATTTATTAGCTGCGGAGGTTCAATGAATGTTCTTAAATAGTATGAACCACTTGGTAATAATCAAGTTGCAACAATTTAATACATATGCGCTATCTCTTGAGCATCGAAATGAGGCACCTAATGAATTTGATGTTTTAGTAATTACCCGTCGAAATTTCTATCGAAAATGTCACCATTCACTATTTTTTTACTTGTAATACGTTACTACCACATCGAATAAATTGATTATTTAAAGGTATTCGCAATTTACCCATACTTGGCCTCATTGGGTACAAAGTATTGGCACTCGAGAGCATCAAATAATGGAAAATTGGTACCTGAAAATGTACAGACGTCTATGTAATTATTTTTAATTACGTTTTTGTTAACAATGCTGAAGGAATGTATATCTACGAAGTGGCTAATGGTGCATGATTTGACGGATTCTTTTAATTTTCGCAATTGTTTGAATGGTCGTTTAGCAATTTTAAACGTCGGTCGGCGTATTTTACTCAAGGACAAACAAAGTGAAGGAAATATTTTTGCGAAAAACTACCAATCTTTCAATATTGTTCAGCCGTCCTTGGATATATTTGTAATCTGCATCGAAATAATCTACAAAACACTGAATACTCTTGATTAGCACGTACGGTTTAGAGCAAGAAATCATTTATAAACAGCATTTATGTGACGAAATATGTACATATTTACTATTGTGAACCTCAAAAGCAGTTGAAACACAAGAAACACATTGATGTGCACTCTACTGCATCTACTTAACTTAAGCTTCAACATCCAAAGTTTCCATTTGATGAAGCCGATGAATATGTGTGAAACTAGGTAAGAAGGGATTGTTTGGGAATTGTGAGAGATAATTGTTAATTTAAGGTAATATGTGATCTAAGTCCATCTTGATGCGATCAGGTAAACAATCTCTTCCAAGCCGATTAATGGGTGTATACTTCGAAGGAAATAGAATCAATACCCTTGTACTTCTCTACCATGAAATATGAAAGCAAATTCAATAGTTTCTCTCAATAATTTGATGTTTATAGTTGTCAACAGTTTCTTGACACAAAGTTCGGAAACCATGAAAAAGACGCGACAAATCACCCCCATTAACAACAAGAACAAATGTATCTATACCAGCGAGTAAAATCCAGAGCTCTTCACAATTTTGGTTATCCAGAAAGGTACTTGACCTTCACTCTAGTTGACACAGCCTACCTCTTGTCCATGTGGTGGTAAAAAAAAAATTCATTTAAAGACATAAAACTGTAACAAATCCCGACAGACACAAAACCTCAACTTTTAGTAACTTTAAGTGCTCCACAGGCAATTGCACAAGCGACTAAACGTTCATGCCTAGCTTGTTGGTAATAAAATCATAATCACTCTCCAAGCATGGAGTCATTAAAACCTCATTACCCTAAACACCATTTAACCATAAAAATCTACAGCCGTACCACCTCCCAACATGCTCGCATTTCGTCATAATGACAAGTCTTGCCCCCGAAATCTACAAATCAACTTCAAACAAACGATCATCGCACGATTTCGCATTCAATTACTAGTGATATCAGGGGTGATAAAAATGCTGAATTTTATTACCTCGCCACGCACGAAAAGGCATTACATTGTGATGTTGTCCTTAGGTCGCGCGCATGTGAGAAAGTGAAATCAAAGTAGTTTCTATAAAACGAAAGACTTGAGTCACGAACTGTGTTTCTACCAGTCTAGACAAAAGAACAGCGACGCGGCGTCCAGACCTTCACCAATGTATTATAAACTTTAAGAACTTTTCGACCGTCTGGGAATTAATTACTATGTAACTGCAGTGCTGTGAAATTTTCTCAGGAAAATCTGCGAACCGTGGAGAGGAAGACTTTTTGCACACCACACTCGGTACCGATGGGAAAAGTGTGAAAAAATTGATTTACGAAGGCCAGCATCCGATAAATAATATTCTAGACCACCACTCCTCTGGCATGATGTGTGGGAAGACTATGAGAACTACAAAAAATAAAATCACACAAACAAGTGGAATTGAAATCATAATCCCTCTGGTAACGATGACATGAAGATGGAAAATTAAGATGACACCTGTGTACTTGGTAGACTTGTGGTTTTCCAATTTAACTTTTTCTGTCGGCTCTCCCTTCTTCATGTAGTTCAGTGGCCGATTGTGCTGCGATGCAGTTGCATTACCACTGAAGGTGAGACGATACAAAAGTTCATTTTGTATGAACACAGCGATATTACGATGCTTCACGATTGAGCAGTTCCACGACGGGGTTGGACTGACTTGCCCTACTACAACTTGAGCTTATCGTGTGAACTAATCTCGATCTGTGAGATGGTTATACATCTATTTTCTTTTTTTCTTTCATTCTTTCATTGCAACCTACATGTAGCATAAAATTATTATTACATACTACTCCTCGCTTGTATTACTGCGGGGTTAAGACGGTGACGGCGGCAAGTAAAGGGGAACTCTTACTACCGCCTCTTGTGGCCCTTCAATTCCGTCTGCATATCAAATTATATCATCTGTAGATTTCCCATCGTAAATGTTACGTGAATTGTGTATGCAACACAGAGAGCAGCCTTAAATAAGTGTCTTCCTTCCGTTTGAACGATCGTAGCTCGGAGAGCCATTGAGGAAATTTATGCATTTTCGTGGATCATGCTAGAAGCGTGGGTAGGATGTGTCTCTTCGTGTTACACGTATGTCTTGTATGACCCTGAAGTAAATGAGAATTTTTAATTTTCTTTTTATTGCACTGACGATTTAATTAAATGTTGTTGCAGCCCAAGAGGTTAGGCCTGGCATTAGACAGAGGATCATCATAGGGTTGGTGCTGTTGAAATGATGGGTTCAGTGGTTTCCATACTTTAAGTGTGGGCTTTTATTGTGCACTTTGACTAAGTATTAGAAGGCTATAAATTCATGTTGTCAGAGGTAATTCTATATGTAGAACGTAGATGCTGAAGTTTTGTCTGCAAAATGGGCTCTGTAGAGATTCATGTATTGATGAAGCAAAGGATAACGAAACTAATTGCAACAAATGAAAAGGCATTCACCGTACGTCTTGTAACATGCTTTTAAAGAAAACCTTGATTAAATCAGTACGTGAAAGTGTCTGACTCTAACTCGGCATTAAAAGTTGTAATGAATGTGTTCATCATGATTAGATCAAAGGTAGTTTTCACGGGCTTAAGAGACTTATCAATCTAAACAGAATAATAAACCCATACCATTTCTTATTTATTGCCTTGTTTTTGAAGTAAGTTCAGACATTTAACACCTCCGAGATGGGTCATTCGATCTCGCCCTAATATTACGAAAAAAGATCGAAAAAAAAGTGATCTGCTCTAATGGAATTTGAACGGCTGCCCCTACAAAGCATCCTAATTTAATCCGATTTGACGCCTGTTCAAATGCTCACGGATTAGCTTACCTTGCCTACCCTTTCTCATCATTTTGACAGCTCTGGCATACATTAATCAACTTCTAGGCCGTATTTCGTTGACCCTAAGCCCTGAAGCTATTGTATTTCATGCTCCCGTTCTAAGTCAACTAACAATCCTCTGTATAGCCACACACTCGGCATTAGAATATGAAGGAAAACTGTGCATTTCATATGTTAAACAAAAGAGTTGATCAGCGAACTTGATTGCATTTTGATATCATACATCAGCTCGTTAAAGTTTTTCTGAAAGTTTTCATATTTTTTATGAGTGTCCAAACACAGAATTAAAATATCCGAGACCGACATAAATATATACCAACACCTGCCAACTATATTTCACTGTCTATCACTCCACTGAAAAGGGTTAACAACGAACCGAAAGGGAAAAACAAAATTATATAATTCGTTGCTACGTCTCGTGCCATCGCTTAAAGATCCACCACGATTGCCATGCCTGTATTTCGTTTCTATCCACGGATGGACTGGAGGATAACAAGACACAAATTATATATAAAAGGTGGTCAAAAAGAGCTATATAGCAGGTGCCTTCACTTGAAATTCGCTTTAAGTATTTTAATTTTTTTTTTTTGTTTTGTTATTCCTTTTCACCACGCGCCACTCTCGATTGATTTAGACTCTTTAGAAGTTCATGGTCAGATCCTCATTTTAGGGTTGCGTGGTTGTTGATGTTGCCGCACCTGCAAAGTTAAACATTCATTTGCGCAGATGCAGATCTACAGCAAATGTTTGATTTCATCTAACCCACTCAGCACTTAAAGCCACTTTATTACTTGCTGTTTGCATGCTGTGCGCCGCCTTCAGTTGGCTTCCATTTTTGGGCACAGTTAAGTGACCAAAAACAGAAGCAATCTATGTCAACATAATTAAGTGATTAAATTTCTTTTAATGACATAACTATCAATTTTCTTTATATTCATAAAAGAATTTCATTTCAGAATCTTTTTTGAAGTCTACTGTCTTTCAAAACCATGTATAGAGTTTCAAAAGAAACAAAAAAAAAAAAAAAAACAGAAAATTTCACTCCTACGCTTTTCGAATTCCATTGAAGCATCAATAAATTTTGCGTGAATATCTGAAACTGGTTTCAGTGTCAGCCAAGCCCAAGAGATTGAAATTTATTTGAAAAAAAAGGGTCGACAACGTCGAAACGTCATCTCATATTTTTACGAAGCCAATGTAATTTGTTTTGTCTGGTCGTAGAATGCGTATGTTAATCCACACCTTGTTTAGTACGTGAATATTGTTCTTTAGTGTGGAAGTCATCTTCCATGTAAGCCGATTAAAATTAAAAAAAAACAAAAATTCCATACGACTGTGGTGGAGGTGAAAATTGATTTATGAGTTTTTACGTGTTGAATGTGAAAACTGAAGGAATGAAGTTTATCCATGAAAAGCTGGCGTTTTACTGCTCTTCACATCTTATTAATGGACTTAATCCATAACCCTTCGACTAAAAGCTGATAGTATTAATGCAGCCATTTCTGCTTTGTACACATATTTGGTTGTGTGGCATTAATTTGTAGTAGATGAGAAATTTTGAACTATTGAGATTCAGATGATCTTCCTTCGAAATTATTTAGAGTCTTCAAAAACAAATTTATCTTTTGCTTCCAAAACCAGCCAGTCGCACCTTTTTGGACTCGTGAAATCTACTCTGATGATCAAGCCATTTGGACTCAAGATCTGTAGACTATCGTAGAGATCCAGTAGAGGAATCGACAAAACTAGTATTTGGCTAGGAGGCCTCTATGAGCTCGACTTTCAGACAGTCTCTGCACTTCTAAGTTTGTTCAACACCAATCATAAATAACTTTTTAGCACTCTATCAGTTTAAGGATACGGAAAAACACTTCTGCAGACTGTTAAACGGCCTAATTTCCCTATCAAGTAGAACGAACCATTTAATCTGGACGATAAAAACCAAGACTTTCGTCCAGCCGACTAAAATATAGTGAGGATAGCAATATCCAAACTCAAGCCCAACAAGACTGCTGGACCCGAAGGACTAACAGATGAGAGAGCATACACCAATCCATTTCCAGAATTTGGTTGGAGGAAAGTATGCCCGATCCACAAGAAAGGCGACCCTCTCAACTGCGTGAACTATAGGGCCTTCAGTACCCTCAACATTGCATACAAAATCCTGTCGGCTATACTGTGTGAGCGCCTCAAACCATTTGTCAACGAACTTATTGACCTCTATTGTTGTGGTTTTAGGCCTGGTAAGTCCACAACCACAACCGGAGTCCACAACTTTAGGCCGGGTAAGTCCAAACCCTAGAAGTCAAGATTGATACTCAGCAACATTTTATCGATTTTAAGACCGCTTATGACGGCATTTATAGAGACGAGCTGTACAGAGTCATCTCTAGTTTTAGCATCCCTGCCACACTCATCAGATTATGCAGAATAACGGATAACGCGCTCTATAAAGGTCGGATACAATCTCACCGTTACCTTTGATGCCAGAAAAGGATTAAGACGCGCTGTGTGATTTTTTTAACTTCAACGAAGGCGGATGAAAATATCCTTTGTCCTACTGTAGCACCCCCTAAGTAAGTAAGTAAGTATTAGTTTGAGGACGTTTTCCCATTTCTACTTGGGTAATCCACTATTGTAACGCGTTATTACACTATCTTTGGACATAAATTTGTTTACACGCTCAAAACGTGCTTGAGGCGTTTTCCACTCGACACCCTAATCGTGTAAAGAGGGATATTTTCCACACTTTGATAACTAAATGAATGAAATCTATCAAAATAACCTCCTATCGTACAAAGGATTCTAAATCATACCGAACTTCATTACTCTAACTTCCCTTGGGAGCACTTTTCAAAAACTTCGACATCAAAAAAGTATAAGGATGATTATCACATATTGATCCTTGTGGACAGCCAAATTGAAAGAGTGTAGGTTCCTGTTTTTACTGTGAAGAATCGGTCATGGATTCGGAATGTCCACAAAAACGCGAAAGTCGACGGACTAGCGAAGAAACCCGCTTGAACAGATAACCAATCAGTCCGGATCTCAATGGTGTTTCTTGAACTTGCTAATTTGAATTGCTTAGCACCTTCACCAAGCTGTGTTTCAGATCGTATTAAGCACGGGTACTGGTTGACATTACAATAAAGTTAGCTATAGTCTTAGCACAACTATATAGAATGGTTACCCTTGGAATACTTCTTTTGTAACGATTCGAGGAAATTATGAAAAAAGCAACCAAAAGCCGTCTTGATTAACAACGAGTCCATGAAGATCACATTCACACTGCACCATATCGTCGGCATCCACGTCGGTCCTTATATGCACTTTCAAGGTTCAGAAGTGAAAACCTGGCCACAGTTCTAATTCGTACCCACAACAAAATTTTCGAAAATGTACACAATATGTATAAAATTAGAACCGACCATAGTGACCACTGAAGCAATAAGGCTATGACTTGAAGATACTCTAATTGTGCCCGTCAAACTCCTGAGGAGCGGGAAGACAGCTCCAAGAAGTCAACAATTTTTATAATAGGCCAACTTCGACTATCTATTAAGTACAATAGACATCAAAAACCCACCCACATAGTCTCCCATCAGTAAAAACCACTCTTTCTCGAACATGAATGAAATGACTTCATTATCGTAAGGACATCAGTAACACATCCATCTATTCAAACAATAAAAACCCTTTCAAATTAAACAAAATTATCCCACTTACCATTCTCTGCAATTATCTCAATCTACATCAATCTATCTGATAAAAACCATTAGTACAATTTGCAGCAAATGGCAAAAGTATTCTCCCTTTCCCAAGCCCAAGACATTTATCATCCTTATCACGCTGCTTAACAAGAAGTTGCACTTTCTGTGTCTCGTTCCATATCCGAGACATTTCGAGGGCAATCATAGCAAAAGTCATTACCATCAAAAGAACACACAACAAGATATAGAAAAATTGGATCTCTCATGTCATGAGATTCATGCCAAGACCTATTGACTTCATCTCCTCCGCGAACCCCCAGGAGACAATGGAACACAAATTAATAGAAATTCTCACATTTGAACATGAACCCCACACCCTAGAGAAGGAGAACGCCCATCACTTCTATTCCATGTCAAACAACCAGGCACACACACCGCCGCCCAATGTACGAAAGGAAATTCGCAACTATGACGCCACTTAATTAGACCTCCTCATATTTCTATGCACGGAAGTCCATTTCCCATGAAGAATTGAGCCTCGCGTGTGATGCATACGATTTCGCGGGTCCATGCATTCGTTTTAATTGGTCATGCGATGGTGAGAGTTCTAAAAGTGCTTTTGTGGGGTTTTGGAGCAGCAAAACATGTCTCTAGAGGAAGTGATACATACTCGTATGTAAAATAAATTCAAAACTCACCTGAACAGCACAATTGAGGAAACAATTATTTTGGCCCGGTCCATTCAGCAAACCCTTTGAAGTCGGCTCCACTGTTGGCGACAATATCGCTGGTGCACTTAGCAGTTGCATAATACGTTTGTGTTCATTGTTGCTAGAGTATTGTTGGTTGAGTGGCGGTGAATTGCTCATGCCACCCGGGCTACGATAGAGTGTCACAGCACTCATTGGCGAAGCCATTTCTACGTTGGAGTCTGTCCACAGATTCTAGCGTCTCTGCGTCATAACTGCAAGGAAAAAAGAAAACAAAAATGTTCACTTAAACCAAAAATATTCCACATAGCTTGGAAGATAATAAGCTCTGCTCTAAATTCCTATCAAGCGGGATAAAGAAAACCAGTCCTGGACCGTACGTCTGTACGCAACCCACACGAAGCAATTTTAACACAAGTTGATCGACGGGATATAATAAGCGATTTGCTCTACATCGAAATTAATTACGACCGCAGAGAGACCTTCTTTTTTTCAGATTAGAAGTTGGAGATAGCAAGGTGTACACCTGTTTTGTGAAGACATTCAGAGTTTGGTACCAGTTATTCGGATGATGCGATGCTGTTCGTGAATACATTAAGATGCATTAATGTCAGTAGAATCTGTTTGCATCGATAATGGGAATCGTAGTGCTGGAGTGGGTTTTGAAAATATGATTGGTAAGGGGACGTATCTATGTTGAAAATTCTGATAGGAGAGATAGTTCACTTCGATTTTATCGGTACAAGGGCTTTCATGAATTAGTTGAAAGTTAACTTTTGAAGTTAAGATAACTGGTATCGGTCCTTAAGTCTTTCATATGGCATTAGGCTTAAAACAAACTAGATTTGTAGTTCCTCATCACAATAAAACCAAATTTTATAGCAAGTCGACTTATTTTTGGGCAATGGGTGATGGAAATATTCGAAGTCTTCAAAGAGAACCCTAATTCTAGAGTTAACAGTGACCCTCCGTGATCTTTGGCGTTGTTTGGCTTGTTTTAAGAGAGGAATAGTCCGTCAGGAATACATAGATACATGGTGTAGGTTAGATTAGATTTTAAGGATTCATCACTACATTTTGGAAATAAGAAAAGTGACTAATAATAAAGGAAACCAAACATATCTTGTTAATGTCTGACTTGGGAACAAGTTGGTGCTCTTAATGAAATGAAGAAGCAGTGGCATAGGAGATGTTGGTTTAACTCCATCGCTTCCTCATCTCCGCAAGCTCAGTGTTCTGAGATTACTCCAGTTAAAATGCGGATAGGGAACCAATCTAGTGCCTGAAAGCTCTTTAATTTTACTTTGTTTAATTCCGGCCACAATGTACGAGAGGTGCCACAGTCCTCCCTAGATAACTAATATGATTTGAATTCTTTCTCTATTATGCTATTCGGTGACAGTATGAATGTGTCCGCTTTACTGATATTCATTATCGACTCCATTCTAGCCAAAGCATCCGCCATTTCGTTCCATTCTATAAAGCTATGTCCGGGAACCCAGCAGAGTTTGAGCGAATGGTATGGATAACATTCGACCTGTGATGTTGCAACAGTCAGTGGATATTGCTATTCCATGGCTCAAGCGCATCTTCACGGGATGCCTTAAGCTAGGATATGTTCCTAAAGCATGGCGGGTTGTGCGTGTTCTTTTTATTCCTAAAGCGGGAAAAGCAAGCCACACAAATGCTAAAGACTTGAGACCTATCAGTCTGTCGTCTTTTATGCTAAAAACACTGGAACGTTTAATAGATGTATACATAAGAAGAGTGATTGGCGATAACTATCTATTTGAATCACAACATCCATACATCCGCGGTAGGTCGGTAGATACAGCCCTCCACGGGGTCGTATCAAACATAGAAAAATCCCTCCACTTCAAGGAATTCACTCTTGGGGCGTTCCTAGACATTGAAGGGGCGTTTAACAACGTAAGCACCAATGCGATCCTGGCCAGTTTACACAGAGCTGGGCTGAGCATCGGTCTCTCCAACTGGATTGCTGAGATGCTTCAATCGAGAGTTATATGCTCATCGCAAGGAGATGTAATAATCAGGAGAAGCATCTGCAGAGGAACCCCCCAAGGAGGAGTCTTATCACCTCTAATATGGCTTCTTGTAGTGGACGAGATCTTGGTAATACTAAAGGAAAACGGCTTCAACGTGACGACCTATACAGACGACGTGGTTATCCTGGTCTCGGGGAAGTTCCCTTCAGTCCTAAGCGAAAGATTTAATCTCGCACTACAACTAGTGGAGAATTAGGTTAGCAGCAAAGGGCTAGGAGTGAACCCTTCAAAGACGGAGGTAGTTCTCTTCACTAGGAAGAGATCAATTCCTGCCTTCAGACCCCCAAGCATCAGTGGTGCTGAACTAAGTATATCAGGTTCAGCCCGATACCTGGGTGTAATTTTAGATTCCAAACTAAATTAGAAAGATAACACTGCTGAACGCGTCAGGAAAGCAACCGTAGCTTTCTACTCTTGCAAAAAGGCATTCAGTAACATGTGGGGTTTTAGACCAGCTGTGGTGTACCGGATATACACGGCGGTCGTAAGACTCATTCTTACATATGGTTCACTGGTATGGTGGACGGTACTGGAGAAGCAATACCAGCTTTCTAACCTCACCAAAATCCAGAGGGCAGCGTGCATTGAAGTCATGGGATCAATGAAGACAACACCAACAGCGGCAATGGAAACCATGCTCAGTTTCATTCCGAATGTGGTCATCGAGCCTGTACGGCCATGCCTCAATTTTGTCCCGATGGGGATCCACCAACTGTTCGTCAGAAACTGATCACATGACCCCCACGCTAGTTTTTGAAAGGAGATTCGCTATAAGAATTCCTGACAGAATGTACTGGAAGCGCCGAAGAACCATGAAGAAGAAGGAGTTGGCGTTCTATACCGACGGTTCTAAGATGGACGTTGGCACGGGAGCCGGAGTTTATTGTGGCCCTAGGAATAAACAAAACAAGAAAT